>JAZKLR010000143.1:1200000-2400000 GCA_037103525.1 Ganaspis brasiliensis | reverse complement strand
CATTGCTGGACAACATTAATGAACAACTTTTCTGGGCAATATTAATGTGTAACATTTCAGTAAAATATTGACGTAAAACTTTGCTGTACAACATTTTCTGCAAACTTAATGTAGAAATCTAATGTGCAACATTGGTGTACAACATTTATGTACAACATTGACCTACAATATTGATGCGAAACATTTTTGTACAATATGGATTGGCAACATTGATATACAACATTGCTGTACAAAATTAACATACAAAAGCTGGTTAACATTGCTGTACATCATTAATGTACAACATGTACATTAATTTGCAACAATAATGTGCAACATTGCTGTAAAATATTAGCGTACAACTTTGCTGTACAACATTTATGTACTACATTACTATACAACATTGATGTGCAGCATAGTTGTACAACATTGACGTACAATATTCATGTGAAACATTTTTGTACAATATGGATTGGCAACACTCATGTACAACATTGCTGTACAACATTAATATACAAAAGCTGGGCAACATTGCTATACAGCATTAATGTACAACATAGCTGCGCAACAATAATGTGCAACATTGCTATACAACATTTATAAACAACATTCTTGTACAACATTTTTGTCTAAAATTGAAGTACAAAATTAATGTACAACATGGCTGTACAACTTTGCTGTACTACATTGATGTAAAACATTGCTATACAACATTCATGAACACCATTGTTGAACAACATTTCTGTCTAACATTAAAGTAGAAAATTAATGTACAACATGGCTGTACAACATTGCTATACTACATTGATGTACAACATTGCTATACAGCATTGTTGTACAACATATCTGTATAAAATTGAAGTACAAAATTAATGAACAAAATACATAAGCAACATTGCTGTAGAACATTAATGTACAACAGGGCTGTACAATTTTGCTATACTACATTGATGTACAACATTGCTGGTCAACATTAACTTTTAACATTGCTGTAAAGCATTTATGTACATCATTGCTATAAAACATTACTGTATAAAATAGCTTGACAACATTTTTGTGCAATATTAATGTACAATATGGCTGTGCAACTTTGTTATACAACATTGTTGTACAATATTGATGTGCAACATTGTACAACATTGCTTTATAACATTGATGTACAAAGTTCGGGCAACATTAACGTGCAGCATTACTATGCAACATTGCAGTACAATATTTTCTGCAACATTGCTGAACTAGTTTGATGTACAACATGACTGGGCAAGGTTAATGTGCAACGCTGCTGTAAAAAATTTATGTACAACATTGCTAAAAGACATTGATGTATAAAATAGCTGGGCAACATTGTTGTGCAACATTAATAATGTACTACATGGCTGTAAAACCTTGTTATACATCATTGTTGTGCAACATTGTACAAAAGTGCTGTATAACATTAATGTACAAAATCCAGGCAACATTGCTGTACAGTATTAATGTACAACCTGGCTGAAAAACATTAATGTGCAGAATTACTGTGCAACATTGCTGTACAATATTTCCTGCAACATTCCTGTACGAGTTTGATATACAACATTGCTGGAAAACATTATTTTGCAACTTTGTTGTCCTAAATTGCTGTACAACATTTATGTACAATATTTATGTGAAAAATTATTGTACAATATTGATGTGCAACATTGATGTACAACATTGCTGTACAACATTGCTATATAACTTTTAAGTACAAAATTGATGTACAAATTAGCTGGGGAACATTGATTTACATCATTAGTGTACAAAATTAATTGACAATATTAATGTACAACAATAATTAACAACATTAATGTACTACATTGATGTGAAACATAGCAGTGCAATTTTACGCAACAGAATTGGCAGCATTATCTTGCAACTTGTTACAATGTTGTCTCAACATTACGTATTTATTTCTCTAGTATAAACTTTAAAACATTTTTTTTTCCTTATTAAACCGTTTGCGTTCACTGTTTATATTTCTTACACTAGTTGTTAGTCAGTTTTAAAAATCACTTTTCAAAGATCATTTATATCGTAGGTATCAATTTTCAATTATATTTTTATTTTCGAACTTTCCAGAGAATGTTTTATCAGTTAAAACATTTTGTTTTTAATAATAAATTTTCAACAAACACAGAATAATTTATAAAACAAAGAATAGCCGGAATTTCCAGACTAGAATTGGATTTTTATTTTATTTTTTAATTTAGTGAAACCAATTTTTCATTTCTATATTTGTTACGCATTTATTTGGTTAGTGATGCTGGTACTTAATTTAAAAATGTAAATACCTAAAATTGTTGAAATGTCTGTTTCCTCTGGTATATTTTATTTTTTTTATTTACAATATTACAACTTATTTATTTTACTATTGGTAATTCTAAATTTAGAAATACACAATATTGATTTTATTTTCAAATTTTCGAAAATACAAATTATTTGAATCCTCAAGAGCATAGTTTTTATACAATAAAATTTAAAACCTTTTTTCTCTAAATCTCTCTAAAATGTACAAATTTATTTGAGTTTTTAAATTGGAAAAATTTTACAGTTGTTTTATTTAAGTTACTCGTTTTGTTCTTGGGTACAGTGTACTATTGTACTGGAGGTCGTTCCTTTTATGCAAGATTTATAGCTTTTGAAATTAGCCTATATAAATGCGCAACTATCCATTTCATTGCCTTGCAATAGCACGTTGAGAAAATTTTTATTTCAACTTTCAACATTGATGGGTATGAACTATGCCTGAAATAGGAAGTAAACTCCTGAATAAATAGTGTTCAGCTTTGACTTGCAAAAATTTTGTTTTATATACCATAGGAAAACCGTAATTCAAGAAATTTTACACAAATAGGAAAGAATAAAATTCCTCACGAATATCTTAAAAATTCTATCTCAAGAAAATTGCACTTTGAGAAAAAGTCAATAATTCTGACGAAAATTCAATTAAAATGTTTCAAAACTTGAAGATTATTTTACCAGGATAATTTTTTCTCATTTACGTAACTCAGGTTAAAAGGAATAATATTTTTATTGAAAAAAAAGTCAATACTCTATATATAAAATATTATTTATTTATATTCTTATTTAAATTATTTATTTGTATTTTTACTTGGATTATTTCCTGATAAAAAACCAGGATAAACGAACTTGAAAATTGCATGAGAAAAGACAAAAATAAAAATATATTTTATATAGAAGAAGCAAGTTTTTTTGAACCTTGAAAGCCGTCTCAGCAAATAGTTCTCCTAAACAAACTCTTTCACGAAAATACCTTCATTGTTTAAGAAACTTGTTTCCAAACGGTTTTCAAATAAAGTGGAAAAAATAACAAGAAAATTCTTGCCCAAAGACAACCAGGCGTTCTTGAGAATTGGAGTATTCTTCAACTCTTAAAGGATAATTAAATTGGTTTTAGGGAGTCCAGAAAGTGTGCAGTGATTTTCAATTAAACGATGTTTAATTTATAACACAAATAAAAAAAAGAAAATTTTATCCCAAAGTCGCTTTTTAAATTTTATATTTTTCTTTATTTTATTTATGTTTCAGTTTTTTATTTTCGTGAAATTTGCCTCTTATCCGTCATTTTCATTGATAAAAAAAGCCCACACAGTAGGTGTTTGTTAAATGATATATTCTGATCGATTGCTCAGCATTTATACTCCCAAAAGCTGAAAAGGTTATTTAAAAATAACCAGCTTTTAAAAATAATACTTTTCTTAAAGAATTTCTGTTGTTCTTGACACAAAGTGAATTTCTTTTATTTGAAATTCTTGCAATTGAATCATTTCGAACCAGCTCTTAACCGCTTCGTTTTATTAATCGTCCTGAACCAGTTTTAAAGAGTTTTAAACAAATTTAAAGCAATTTTAACTTGTTTTAAACAATTGAAAACACGTAAAAGTTTATGTAAGAAAAAAAAGTTATAAAGATTTATAGATATTTTTCAACAATTTCCAGATAATATTAAACAAGTTTTAAGCAGTTTTTTGTGTTTCATAATAATTTGCAAATGTTTTGAACAATTTTAGGCAGTTATAAACCATTCGAAAAATTTTTCACTAGTGAAAATAGTTTTAAATTATTTTTTGACAAATCTAAGTAGTTACAAACAGTTCAAAATAGTTTTAAACTTATTTTAAACAGTTTTCAACAAGTTCCAAACGAAATATTTTGAAACTTGGTATTTGAAACAGTCCGCAGCAGTTTTGAACTATTTATAAACAGTTTTAAACAATTCCATGAAAATTCTAAGTAGTTCCAAATAGTTCAAAACAGTTTATAACTAGTTTTTAACAATTTAAAAGAATTAACCACTTTTATACGACAAAAAAGTTATAAACAATTATTAATATTTTTAAACAATTTCTAAACAATATTAAACAAGTTTAAAGTAGTTTTTGTGGTTCCACACAGTTTTAAACAAGTTCTGAATGAAATATTTTAAAACTAGCTCTAAATAGTTTGCAACAGGTTCTAAGCAGTTTCATATTGTTCCTCCTCGTTTGAAACAGTTTTAAAGCAGTTCTAAAGAGATTTAAAAAATTTAAAGCAATTTTAAGTTCTTTTAAACAATTTAAAATAATTAAAAGTGTTTATACGAAAAAAAAACTATAAACAATATTTTTAAATCATTTCTAGACAATCTTAAACAAGTTTTAAGCAGTTTTTTTGTTCTAAACAAATTAAAACCTTTTTAACCAATTATAGGCAGTAATAAGTAGTTCAAGACATTTAACTAGTTAAAATAGATTTAAAAAAGTTTGGAAAAACTTTGAAAAAACTTTGAAACAGTCCGCAGCAGTTTTGAACTATTTTTAAATAGTTTTAAAACATTTTTTGACAATTCTAAGTAATTCCAAATCGTTCGAAATAGTTTATAACTATTTTTTATCAATCTAATAGAATTAACAATTTTTATACGACAAAAAAATCATAAACAATTACAAATATTTTTAAACAATTTCTAAACAATTTTAAACAAGTTCTAAGCAGTTTTTTGTGATTCCAAAAAATTTGAAGCCGTTTTGACCAGTTTTAGGCTAACTATAAACAATTTGAAAAATGTTTAATTAAATGAAGTAGTTTTAAACAGTCCGCAGCAGTTTTTAACTATTTTAAAATAGTTTTAAAACATTTTTTGACAATTTTTAGTATTTCCAAATAGTTCAAAATAGTTTATACCTATTTTTTATCAATCTAATAAAATTAACAATTTTTATACGAAAAAAAAGTCATAAACAATTATAAATATTCATAAACAATTTCTAAACAATCTTAAACAAGTTCTAAGCAGTTTTTTCTGATTCCAAACAATTTGACGCCATTTTTACCAGTTTTAGGCTAGCTATAAACAATTTAAAAAATGTTCAATTAAATAAAGTAGTTTTAAACATAAACAGTCCGCAGCAGTTTTTAAGTATTTTAAAATAATTTTAAAACATTTTTTGACAATTTTTAGTAATTCCAAATTGTTCAAAATAGTTTATACCTATTTTTATCAATCTAATAGAATTAACAATTTTTATACGAAAAAAAAGTCATTAACAATTATAAATATTCATAAACAATTTCCAAACAATCTTAAACAAGTTCTGAGCATTTTTTTGTGATTCCAAACAATTTGAAGCCGTTTTTATAGTGATGCATTTGAGCGACACGATCCGAGAAACGAGCGACATTTTTTGTTTTTCATAAAATTGACAGACGAGCGATCAATTTGTTTAGTCTCGGTAAAGCGAACATCTCGGATAGTCGAACGATCATTCCGAGCATCTCGTTTTTACCATAAAATTAGGCGTGAAGTTGTAGTCAATTAAAAAATAATGACATTCAAATAAAAAATTCATGATTTATATGAAACTTTTAAAACTTTCCGAAATGTAAAAATGAAAGAGGTTCAATTCAGACAGGCTATGTATGTTGAAGTCAAAGAATCATTCCCCATTGAATTATATGTTATTTTTCAGACAATTTTAGACGACACTTATTTTCCTGTTTTGGTGAAAACAAATTTTTAACGAAGTTATGCGGATTTGAATTTTTTAAGTTGAAAGTGAGATTACAAGAAAATAACGTTAAAATTGTTTAAAGTTTTTATATCTTTTTTACTATTGTATATAGTAAAATGATCCTTCCTGTATGTAATTAGGGCTTTTATGTTCTTTTAAATTCCATAAGGAAATTTAAAATATTTTCAAATTTAAGAAAACTGCGGCATTTTTTCGAAAAAAATAAAAATCAAATTTTCTGAAAATCCCCCACTGTTTTTTTTTTCTCTAGATTTTTTTGCTACTTTCTGGAAGTAAAACGATTATTTTCTATAAGAATTTATTAGAGTCCCGTGTCTTAGAGAAGAATAAAAAAAAAATTTCTTTTTAAGAAAAGAAGTTCTTTTAAACCCTGTTTCAGATATTACAACAAAAGTCCAAATAGAAAAAATGTTCCTCTTAAGAAGTAGAGTAAAAAAGTCTGATAGCTTTTATCTCTAACTTGCGAATCTTTCGAATTATTAATTATAACACGAAATAAATACATAAATTTTGCATTTTTGCAAGTAGAACAAAGTTTCAATATATCACTGAAATGCAATAAATGTTAAATGTGTAAAAACTGACGAATTCTATATAAAATTAATTTAACAAATAATGATTTCTTAAAAATTTGAAATTAGACAGTGTTTCTTTAGATTTTTTAATTTAAATTCCAATTAATTTGAATATTTATTAATCGTTGTTTTATTTTTCTACAAAACAAATTATAAAATAATTTTTGAGTAACTCTTATTTTATAATTTGTTATACATAACATAAATGTTTCTGAAAAATAACATATTTCAATGGGAAATGATTCCCTGACTTGAACATACATAGCCTGTCTGAATTGAAATGGAAACAACCAAGGCATCCTTTTTTTATTATTATATAATGATTTAATTTCTTTCTCTGTAATGTCTATTTAAATTCAGTAAAAATTTAGGCGTGTGAATGACTTTTTAAAAATTTTGCACATCATTTCTTTAATTTAAAAAATTATTCTTCTATTTAATGAAAAAAATATATATTTTTGATTTTTTACTTTGAAGTAACACGCAATTAATTTAAGTTCAAGAAATAAAAATTTTATGTAAATTAATAGTTATTCTAAAATAGAAAATTGTTTATTTTAAAAACGTAAATAAGGGTGTGATAATTAGGTTATAATGGCTTCTTCGGGACATATTTCAAACTAATGTAAATTAATAAATATATAGGCTTAAATAAAATTTTTCTAAACAAAGTATTAATATGTGTTTTATTGATTCATTCAGATTAATTCTTTCTGATTAAAAATAATAATAATAATAATAAGAACAAGAACAAGAACAAGAAAATTGGATTTAAAATTGATCATTAAAACTGCCATATTTCAATATAACTACTTTTTTCCGAAAGCTTTTAAGAAGCTCAAACTTGGCACATATGTATTTAAGTTTGTAC
Organism: Ganaspis brasiliensis; assembly: GCA_037103525.1. NCBI lineage: Eukaryota > Metazoa > Arthropoda > Insecta > Hymenoptera > Figitidae > Ganaspis > Ganaspis brasiliensis. Next base: position 2,392,525 of record JAZKLR010000143.1, on the reverse strand, counting down.
AAAATAGACATTATATTGAAATTTCAGGAGGGTAATTTGTTTAATTTCTAAAATATTGAAGTTTGAAATTTATTACAAAAGGGGTTATTTTTTTAAATTTAGATATATTCAGAAGTTCGTTAGTTTAGCAATTGTCGACTAAAAGCGATTTTATTTAAATTTAAAATCTTAATTAATATTACTTTCTAAGAAATTATAAAAAAATAAAAATATTACTTAAATAAATAATGTATTTCTTTTATAATTATTTAGAAATGAATATTAATTAAGATTTTAAATTTAAATGAAATCGCTTTTAGTTGATAATTGCTAAACTAACCAACTTCAGAGTAAATCTAAATTCTTAAAAAATAACCCCTTTTGTAATCAATTTCAAACATTAATATTTTAGAAATTAAACAAATTAGCCTCCTGAAATTTCAATATAATGTCTGTTTTGTACAAATCTTAATATGTGCCAAGTTTGAGCTTCTTAAAAGACTTCAGAAAAAGTCAGAAAGTCAATGAAATCATCCATCGTGTTTTCATATTTTCATTTGACAGCTGATGATTCTGAAATTATCGTCTGATCGCTCGAAATCGATCGAAAATTGAGACGAAACGATCCGGGAAAAGACAATTGAGAGTCCGAGATGATCGCCCTGAACATAATCAGTAAATCCGAACGACATCGAGCGAAAAAAAAATTTTCTCGTATCGTCGTGCATCACTACGTTTTTACCAGTTTTAGGCTAGCTATGAACAATTTGAAAAATGTTCAATTAAATGAAGTAGTTTTAAACAAGTTTGGAAAAAGTTTGAAAAAAGTTTGAAACAGCCCGCAGCAGTTTTGAACTATTTTAAAATAGTTTTACAACATTTCTTGACAATTCTAAGTAAATCTGAATCGTTCAAAATATTTTATAACTATTTTTATCAATTTAATAGAATTAACAATTTTTATACGACAAAAAAGTTATTAAAGTTATAAATATTCATAAACAATTTCTAAACAATCTTAAACAAGTTCTAAGCATTTTTTTGTGATTTTAAAAAATTTGAAGCCGTTTTTACCAGTTTTAGGCTAACTATAAACAATTTGAAAAATGTTTAATTAAATGAAGTAGTTTTAAACATAAACAGTCCGCAGCAGTTGTTAACTATTTAAAAATAATTTTAAAACATTTTTTGACAATTTTTAGTAATTCCAAAATTGTTCAAAATATTTTATACCTATTTTTATCAATCTAATAGAATTAACCATTTTTATACGACAAAAAAGTCATAAACAATTATAAATATTCATAAACAATTTCCAAACAATCTTAAACAAGTTCTGAGCATTTTTTTGTGATTCCGAACAATTTGAAGCCGTTTTTACCAATTTTAGGCTAGCAAGAAACTATTTGAAAAATGTTGAATTAAATGAAGTAGTTTTAAACAAGTTTGAAAAAAGTTTAAAAATTGTTTGAAACAGTCCACAAACAGTTTTGAACTAATTATAAACAGTTTTAATCTTTTTTTGACAATTCTGAGAGATTTCTAAAAGTTCAAAATAGTTTTTTACTAGTTTTAAACAGTGTTAAACAAGTTCTAAAATAAATATTGTTAAACTAGTTCTAAATATTTTTTAACAAGTTTTAAGAAGTTTTATATTGTTCCTCATAGTTTGAAACTGTTTTGTATAGATTTAAGTAGTTTTAAAACATTTATAATAGTATTGAACAGTTTTAAGTAACTTTAAGCAGTTTTAAACATTTTTTTTAACAGTTTTAAGTTTTCAGCTTGTTCTAAATAGTTCAAAAAACTGTGTAACTGTTTCTAAACAGTTTTAAACAAGTTTGAAACTGTTCAAGACAGTTTAAAACTAATCATAAACAGTTTAAAACTAATTATAATTTGTTTTAAATAAGTTTGAATCTGTTTAAAGAGTTTAAAACCAATTATAATCTGCTTTAAACTACTTCTGAACAGTTTCGAACTAGTTCTAAACAGTTTGGAATAATTCTACACAGTTTTAAACCGTTTAAATTAAATTGTTTTGATAAAAAGTGAATTTTTTACATCATAACTCTAAAATTCTATATAATTATAAGCAGATAATTTTTGTTTCAATATTATTTTTATATTTATATTATTTTGCACGTTGCTTGTTTATTTAAAACAAGCAGAAAAAAGAGAAAAGAGGTAAAAAAAATTTTAAAAACAAAATCTCCAGTTAATGTGTTACTTGTTTTAAATACTTTAACTTTTGGATTATCTGAGAATCTAAATTCCTTCAATTCCTTGACCTTTTTTTGCTACATTTGTTGTCCCGTTCTTTCCCAATTCCAAGCTTTAATTCGCTGAGTCATGTTTTTTTCACATTTTTCTGTTCAAAAGAATTTTCTCATTCGAGCTACAACACTTTGCAGATATCGGCTAAAAGACTGTTTCAGCTTTTCATAACAATCAACGTTTCTAAATTTGCGTTTAATCGCTTCTGAAAGAATAGAAGAATACTAAATATTTTTCTTTTTGTTCGAATAAAAGAAACTTTTCAGAGTAAAAAAATTGATTAAATAAACTAGTTTATATTTTTTATAAAATAAAGTAACAATATTAATTTAAAAAATATTTTTTGTACCTAAATACAAGTATAAATAGATTTAAAAAAAATATTTTTACCATTTTTTTATACGAAAAAATTTAGATAGTTGTTTATTAAAAATGATTTATTAAAAATAACTACTTATTCTTTGTATTAAAATATAAAATTAAAAAACTGTTCTTTACAAAAAAAAAAAAAAGAAAAAAAAAGAACATTAATTAGTAAAGAGACGAATTTTGTGGACTGATGGAACTTTTATAATTATTATTAATTTACAATTTTACTTTAATAATTTATGTTGAAAACAAGCCTGGAAAATGAGAAGTTAAATTTTTCATTTTTACGTGAGTTTAAACAGATTTATGCAAATCATATGTCAGAGGAAAAATAATTTGAAACATTTATTAAAAGTAATGTTCTGCAGAATAAGGAAAATGCTAATTTTCTCATTTTTTCAGACAAATTTAATCTTGTAATGTAAATTTTTAATTATTCCCAGAGTGTGCCTTTTTTTGCATTTTTCATAAATTGTATTAACATTGCAGTTCTTGTTGAATTTAGATCATTATTCTTGCAGCATAACAAAATATTCTAACAACAATAATATCTTTTTAAAATTTCTCTTCTACTTGTTAGCCCGCTCTTTTTTTCTTCTCATAAGGGTCTAATTTGAAAATTATCTCACAGTTCCCTTTTCATGATATTCTTTTAACATTTCTTCCTCTTCTTTTACAATCAGATATTCTCATCATCAAAAAACTAAAAAGAGAAAAAGTAAAAAATATTCTTACGTTTCACATTTTTATATTAATATTTTTTTTTCTATTTTTATTTTTCATGTATATTATAAGTATATTGTCCGACATTCTACTTTTTGAAAAATCGTAATTGTACTTTGGTAATTAGCGTATCTAAAAACTCCTGCATTGTAAGTTTTGACGTTCGCTAATTACAAATCCGTTCATTATTTTCCCAATTTAAAATGTCGGTCAAAATTACAAAAGATTTATTTTCGAGTAAAAAATGAAGTAGAGAAAGAACAATATTAGTATACAAAACTACATTATTAGAATCCAAACAAAATTTCTACTCTATACTGAAAATAAAATTTTTTTTCAATACAGTCGAACCTGGATAAGTGGGAATCCAGATTCGACTGTATTTATAAAACCCAGCAATCTAATCAATACTATGGACTAAAAAGTTCCATAAAGTTAAATATTTAAATATTTAAATAAACTTAAATATTTTCGTGTACTTTTCTCGAGTTTTTAGTCGTCCATTTTATTGAGATTAAAAAGGTCGTAAATAAGTTTTTCCATACGCAGGTTTTTCAAAGTACGAAAATTTTCAAGTATCTTTAAGTTTCGCTATCTTCTCTGCCTCGGTGCATAGCATAAGTTTGTGTCGAAAATAATGCAGACTGTTGAATAATTTATTAAAGAAAATGTGGTGCGAAAGTTGGCTAGCTTTATGTTGATACCACTTACTCATTTGAAGGCAAATTACATAAGTTTCTCAAAGAAGCATTCAAAAAGCCTTTTCATTATAAATTCATAGGTATCATAATGCACGCAAAAGGTATCACAAAAGTTGACACATTTTAAACCATCGCAAAAGAAAAACTTATTTTTCATATATGTACCAAAACTAAAAATTTTCAAATATAATTCAATCGATTTTCTACAGATATAAAATAAATTATAAAAATGAGACTACAAATGGATAAAAATGAGTTAAAAATGATTCAGTCCGTCCGTCTGTCTGTCTGTCTGTCTATGCGTCTGTCCGTCCGGTTGTCCGACAATCGGTCTAAAATTGAAAAGTTTAAAATATAATTGAAATTACAAAAAAAATACTTGCAGAATGCTAAAAATAATTAAAATTTGAAAAAATAATTTGCGACTGGTGTAAAAAATTAAAACTTTGCGTACAATAATAATTGAACTAGTGACGAAACAATTAAAATGTGAAGAAACTAGTTTAATAATGACATAAATAATTGACAGTTGGTGTAAAAATTAATTTTTTCAGACAATAGTTGCAAAATTAAAAAAAAAAGACAAGAAATTTTAAGAAAATAACTGAAATGTTGAAAAAGAATAATAATAAATGAGACATATAATTGAAACGACAAAAATAATTGTAATTTGAAAAAAATAATTTAAAAATTGCAAAAATAACTCAACTTTGAAAAAAAAATTGTAAAATGACAAATCTTTCTGAAAAATTGATTAAAAATCAAGAAATGACGACAAAAATTGAAAAATTGAAACAAAATAATTGAAATTTGAAAAACGTTGATTAAAATGTTTTGAAAATAATTGAAATTACAAGAAAATAATTGGAGAATGACAAAAATAATTAAAATTTGGAAATAATATTGAGACTGCCGTAGAAAATTAAAAATTTTAGTAAAATAATTGAGATATTGACAGAATAATTAAAATATAAAAAAAATAATTGAATAATGACATAAATAATTAAAAACTGATATAAAAATAAAAAAATTAATACATAAATTGAAAAATTGTATAAAATAAAAAAAATATCGATATAATTGAAATATAAAGAAACTAATTAAATAATGACATAAATAATTGAAACTTGTGAAAAAGTTATTAAGTTGATAAAAATAATAATAAAATTGATGAAAATAATTCTAAAATGTGAAAAATATTTTTTGAATATTGATAAAAATAATTTTAATTTGAAAAAAATATTTCAGAAATGACAAAAATAATTGATAACTGGTTTAAAAAAATGAAAATTTGACGACAATACTTTAAAAATAGACAAAACAATTCAAATGTTAAGAAACTAATTGAATAATGAGATAAATAATTTAAAGCTGGTATAAAAATTAAAAATTTATAGACAATAATTGAAAAATTGAAAAAATACTAGAAGTTTAAAGAAAATAATGCAACTTGAAGAAATTAATTGAAGTTCGAAAAAAATACATGAAATTTGAAGAGAAAAATTCAAGAATGTAAAAAAAATTAAATATTAAGAAAGTATTTAATTAAAGTTTAATTAAATTTAATTAAAGTTTGAAAAAAATAATTGAAATTTGTTGAAAATAATTGCAGAAGGTGTAAAGAATTAAAAATCGTTGAAATTTATAGACAATAATTTAAAACTGAGATAAAAAATTTAAAAATTCATAGCTTAAAAAAAAGTTGAGAAAAATAATTGAAATTTGTAGAAAATAATTCTAAAATAGCAAAAAAAATATGAAGAAAATAATTGGAAACTGATAAAAATACTTCAATAATGACAATAGAACTCTAAATTTGAAGAAAATAATTAAAAAATAACAGAAGTAAATTGAAACTTGTGTAGAAAATTTAAATATTCTTGACAATAATTTAATGATTGAAGAACATAATTAAAAATTTTAAGAAAATAATTACAAAATGACAAAAATAAATGAAAAATTGTGTAATAAATTTAAAAACTCATGACAGTAAATTAAAGACTGAAGAAAATAATTAATATTTAAAAAAAATTAATTCAAAATTGACAAAAAAGCTTGAAAATTTTTGAAAATACTTTAAAATTGACAATAGTACTTCAAAAACGACAAAAATAATTTTAATTAAAAAAAAATAATTGACAAATGGCAAAAATAATTGATAACTAGTGTAAAAAATTAAAAATTTGAAAACAATACTTGAAAATTTGTGGAAACAATTGAAATGTTAAGAAACTAATTGAATTATAAGATAAATAATTTAAAACTAGTGTAAATATTCAAAATTTATAGACAATGATTGAAAAGTTCAAAAAAATTTTAAAAGTTGGAGGAAAATAATTAAAAGTTGGAGAAATTAATTTAATTTTGAAGAAAATAATTGTAATTTGAACAGAATAATTTAAAAATGCAAAAAAAAATTAAATATAAAGAAAGTAATTAAGTTTGACGAAAATAATTGAAATTTGTATCAAGGCCTTAAAAATAATTGAATAAAAAAATTGAAATCTGTAGAAAATAATTCTAAAATGTCAAAAAGAATATAAATATGAAGAAAATAATCAGAAAATGATAAAAATTCTTGTATAATGATAAAATTAATTGAGATTTTAGAAAAATAATTGAAAAATAACAAAAGCAAATTGAAACTTGTGTAGACAAAATTTAATATTTCTGCCAATATTTTACAGATTGAAGAATATAATTGAAATTTTAAGAAAATAATTGAAAAATGCAAAAAGAAAATAAACACTTGTGTAATAAATTTAAATATTCATGACAATAATTTAAAAACTGAAGAAAATAATTGATATTTAAAAAAAATTAAATTCAAAATTACAAAAATAGTTAAAAATTGACAAAAAAAACTTTAAAGTTGGAAAAAGTACTTTAAAAATAACAAAAATAATTGTAATTTGAAAAAAATAATTGAGAAATGGCAAAAATAATTGATGACTAGTGTAAAAAATTAAAAATTTAATGACAATACTTGAAAAGTTGACGAAACAATTAAAATGTTAAGAAACTAATTGAATAATGAGATAAATTGTAAAAATTAAAAATTTATAGTCAATAATTGAAAAATTGTAATAAATATTAGAAGTTTGAGGAAAATAATTGTAAGATGAAGAAAAATGTATAGTCTTAAAAAAAATTCAATAAATAATTGAGATCTGTAAAAAATAATTCTAAAATGTCAAAAAGAATAGAAATACGAAGAAAATATTTGGAAAATGACAAAAATACTTGAATAATGAGAAAAGTAATTGAAATTTGAAGAAAATAATTGAAAAATAACAAAAGTAAATTGAAATTTGTGTAGAAAAAATTCAATATTCCTGACAATATTTTACAGATTGAAGAACATAATTGAAATTTTAAGAAAATAATTAAATAATGACAAAAATAAATGAAAACTTGTGTAATAAATTTGAATATTTATGACAATAATTTAAAGACTGAAGAAAATAATTGATATTAAAAGAAATTAAATTCCAAATTGACAAAAATAGTTGAAAATTGATAAAAATATTTTAAAGTTGACAAAAGTACTTTACAAATGACAAAAATAATTGATAAATAGTGTCAGTCACAAACTGATTTGTAAATTCCACAAACTGATTTGTAAATTTCACAAATTTATTTGTAAATTTCACAAATTTATTTGTGTATTTTACAAACAGAGCTATTTGTGAAAACTATTATCTCCATTTGTAAAAGGTTAAAAAGTTTCTGTGATTAACACAGGAAATTTTTTTCCGTGTTTAATATGGAAAAAATTTTTGAGAAGAAACGTTTTTTTCGATGAAAAAAGGGGTTTAAAAAAATTGGATTGCGTATTTTCAAAAATTCCTGTGTCAATATTTAAATATTTATGAGCTTAATAATCTATCTAAATTTTATTAAAATCTGTTAAAGCGTTCAAGATATCCTGGTGACAAAAAACGATATACACACACACGCACACACACCCATCTGATTATTTGCTTAAAAATTGAAATTCACGGTTTTTAGATGAAAATGAGTCGATTTAGTCTATTTTTGAAAAATCGAAAATCTTAACGACCACAAAGCTTCCTCTATGAGGAAGCAAAAAAGTGAGAAAAGTATAAGTCACTGGCAGTCCTGCGTTTTTTTCTATTTTATTTTTCCCAAAAAGAATCGAGTGATCTAGATCGCTTGATTCTTTTTTAAATAAGCTGAAAATTAGAAAGTAAAATGAGACGGAGGACTGCAGTTTGTTTAAGTTATGGGAATATTATTTCAAGATAAGAAATTCTCTTTATTCGCGAATAAGCGCCAGTTGATAAAAGAGAGAGAGGTGGAAAATTTTGCAACTTCTTGGATTCATCTGTATGAAAATCCCTCAAATATATAGAGGGTGATCAAAGCTTAAAGAAAGGAAGACAGTAAGTTGCCCTTGATATCGTCTCTCTTTTGAATTCAATCAGTTGACGAAGGAAGTAATGAGATCTCTTACTGGCTTCCAAGTTTACCCGCTCAAAACGCAAATTCAAGTTGATATAGTTCTAGAAATGAATAGAAACACGAGATAAAGACATTTCTCACCCAAGAAGGAAGTTTTCCACTTTATATGAGAAGAGCCTCAGAACTATAAGGATCTCTTTTGCTTTATATTATGAAGGTCGTTCGTGTTTCTAATGACATCTAAAATGCCCTGACGACCGAACCTTCTTACAATGGCAAAGAGCCATCACGTCAGTCAATTCAATTTCAGCTGTATAAATTTCGTCCACTTTCTCCGTCAAAGGTCACATTTTGCATATCTCAAAAACACAATTTTATATTTTAAAATGCAACATTTGCGAAATTTCGACAATTTTGCATTTTTCTTCTTGTATTTTTGTGACCATGACATAATTAATTGTCAATGATTTTGGAGAATAATAGAAAAAAAAAATTGCTGAGTAATCTTTTAATGTTTATTTGCATGAACTTCACGAAATTTATAATAATTATACAATTAATAATAATATTAATAACACAGCCCCACAAAAAAATTCGCTGAACACGAATCCGAAGTCCATTTTGCTCCATCACGTCAGGATTTTTTTCTAACCTCAAAAAACATGTCGGATTTTGAGAGGTAGGCGATTTTTTAAAAAAATTTATGGATTTACTTCAAACTTGGTATCTGGGGGTTTTTTGGGTCGCTGATTATGAATTTGAAGTTAGATTTTCAAAATTCAAAATGGCGGATCCAATATGGCGGACGAATTTTTAAAAAATTTGAAGATTTATCAGGAATAAGATGCAGAATGGAACAATGTACTTTCTTATTTGGCTTCTGCACCAAACATATCCAATCTGTTACCAAGGAATATTTTATGATAAAATTGTAATAGAAGTCATATTTGAAAATGTGAGAAACTCGCTTCGAAATCACACTCAGCAACTTAAAAACCTGAAGATACCAAATTTCATAAAAATTTCGAAAATATGACGTCAGATTCGCAATCAGCGACCCAAAAAACCACCAGATACCAAGTTTGAAGTAAATCTTCAAATTTTTTCAAAATTCGTCCGCCATATTGGATCCGCCATTTTGAATTTTGAAAATCTAACTTCAGATTCGTAATCAGCGACCCAAAAAACCCCCAGATACCAAGTTTGAAGTAAATCCATAAATTTTTTTAAAAAATCGCCTACCTCTCAAAATTCGACATGTTTTTTGAGGTTAGAAAAAAATCCTGACGTGATGGAGCAAAATGGACTTCGGATTCGTGTTCAGCGCGTCAAAATACATAGGGCTAGGGTATTCCGGTCAAAAGTACATGACACTTTTTTTTTTTTGTGGGGCTGTGTAATGATAGGAATAATATTAGTGACAATAATATATTTGAATGAATTAAAATTTATATTATTTCTGAATCATGGTAGGTATCAATTTGTATCTTTCAACACTGTAAAAAGAAAGTCTTATTTTAAAACAGAAAAGCAGTCTTATTTTAAGACACAAATAAGCAGAAGCTTATTTTACGGATTTTTCTGTTGCTTTCTGTGCCAAAAAAAAAGAAATAAAAAACTTCAAATTAACTGCAAAAAGTAGGTATCTTAATTTAAGATACATTTGTAGTCACTTTTAAGATGTTTACGAAAAGTTAGCAAAAGTATCTTAAAATGCATTAGTTTTCTAAGATGAAAGCTGAAATATAAGATACTTTAAACGTCTTAAAAGTGACTACAATGTATTTTAAGATATTTCTTTTTACAGTGTTTGCATAAAAACGTAAAGTACTAATCAATTTGTAATTATTGTAAATTCATCTTTATTAAAATAGTATATTTTTTACATAAATATTTATATATCAGGGTTTGCTGAATTTAAAACATTCCTTAAATTAAGGTATTCTTTTTAAAGTGATTTAATAAAAAATTATAATACTAATATTTAAAATTGAAAAAAATATCATAGTGTCATTTAGAATATTTAAGAAAATATAATACAACAACCAATATGAAAACATAAGAAAATCTATACATTAAAAAACTTTAGATATTAAGTATTAATAGTTGGACTATATTATGAAAGAATTGAAGGATCTTTAAATGGATTAAACTAAATTCATTAATTTTATACTTAGAATTATAATAACATTTAAATTGTATTTAAAAAATATTTTATAAAATATATTAGAATTTAATTTCGACTTAAATTTAAGATTTAATTTTATAATATTTATTCAAAATTAATAAAATAAATTAAATAAAGATATAAATAAAACTTCTAATTTAATTTAAAACAAATGAAATCATTTTTATTTCTTTAATATAAAATAGTTTAAAAATTAAAAAATATTATAGAAGATATCAAAATGAAAAATTTCTTTTATAAATAACAATATAAATTAGTTAATTAAATAACATGTATATTTATTTATTTATTTTTATCTCTGCGTAGTGTCTTACCGTTCCACGAGTTGTTTCACAGGACGAACTTTATTAAAAACTCAATGACATACAGATTGGTTCGTCGTGCTAACGTCTTGCGTGATGATGTTGATTTTTTTAACGTCAAATCATCCGTATTTGTAACTTTGTTGAAAAAAGTAATTTTTCATGCAGGGCTTAAGGAGGTTCTACCGTATGACGATACTAGTCAAAACAGAGACCATTATTTTGTGGTTAGGTTTAAATTTAATTTTACTTATATATAATTAAACAATTGTATTTATTAACTTTATTAACTTTATTTACTTTTTAAATATGATTATTTTTCATGTGCGATCAAAATCAATATTTTAAAATGTCAGAACGTCTAAACTGTATCGTATAAAACGTGAAATATTTTTACAAATTAATTTATTGCAACTATTACAGGAACCTATTGTCCTTTTTTAAATACAATATCGGTTCATTACATATATGTGTTTAACTATACAAACTTTGATCACTATCTCGTCAATTAATAATTTTTAGTATTAAAATATATGTGGCAGAGTAATGAATTCTCATAAGAATCAATGTTAAACAGGTTAAACAGTGAAAAAATAAATCGATCACAACTTTTTTCCCAAGAACCTACAGGTCTCAAAAATTTAACTACAAAATTTTAGAAACTTTATTTAGCAGTACACTAAGTTTTATCAAAATCTGTTTGATTAATCGGTTTACGGTAGAACTTCCTTAATATTTGAATTGTTTAATCTTTCTATCTTCTTATTATGTAATGGATGTTTTATCCGTATATTGTTTAATAAATAAATAAATAAATAAATCTTTTGCCTTCTGGTGGTGCGCCTTTAGCAATAGAAAACTCTTTGTCATTCAATATTATAATTAAACAATTTTAATCTCTGCCATCACAAATTTGTTTATAGGGAAAATTTTTATGATACGTAGCCATTTAGATATTCAAATAAGATTACACTCTTCGATTTAAAATCGCGATCTTCCAATAAGTATCTCCACTCTACGTCAAGGAACGTAAATAATGTTACTTCCGTCCCATTTGCAAAAGTTCATTTGATTTGCTCAAGTTTTGCAAGAAGATAGTCTTTATTTCTTGTCCTTCGTTGAGAACTTTTCGAAGACTTTTTGCAGGGACCAATTCACGAGAGAGAGACGATAAGACAGTTTTATCAAAGCAAGTTTTATTCGAATGGTTCAAAAGAGGTGGTCGGAATGAAGTGCCTCTTGAGTGGCTTTTATCTTAACTTGAGATTTTCTCCAGGACTAATAATTTATTTATCCACCAATCGAACTGTTCAAAATTTTTTGCACAATCTCGTAAAGTTCACTTTCTTCAATTTTTGACAGTTTGTTAAATATTTGATGAGAATAGAAATTGTAAATGGTATTGACAAGAAAATTGTAAAAAAAAGTAATTCATTGTAATTGAATTAATAGCAAATAAATATAAACGCAATTTATATCCCAAATTGTCCTATATATAAAATCTCTGTTTTGGCAATTTCGTATCGCTTATCTCATTGGTTGATTCCAGTTTTGACTTTTGGTTTAAATAAAAAATTTAAAAAAATTAAATTATCAAATTTAATTAATAATTTTAATATGACATATTCATGTTATTTAATTAGATTTAATAAAACGACACTTTCGGACTGAAATTTGGATGTTTATTTACTAGAAGTTCAACGTTTCGAGAATTAACTGTTCTCCTCTTCAGGGACTATAATTTAAATACATAAAAAAAAGTTTTTTTTACTAAACATTCATAAAAATACAGTCAATATTCAAAGACAAAATTATAAATCACAATAAAAAACATAATATAAATAAAAAATATAAAAATACGATTTTACAATTTTTTGATATGTATTAAAATTTTCCAGATCATTTTTTACATTTATACAGTTATCACCTGCCTTTTTAATATGGACCATTTCTGCAAAAAGTCTTTTATATTCATTAGGTTCATTATGCAATATTTCAAATTTTTCCCAAAGAATTTCATGAGGCGTATTATTTTTTAATTTTCTATGTCTGCTGATGACGTTATGGTATTTTTCATTATAGCCAAAATTATCGTTATGTTCTTTTAATCTGATTCTCAATGGTCTGCTGGTTTGACCAACATAACATTTTCCACAAGAACACGGGATTTTATAAACAACGTTAGGTTTGTCTATTGATTTTAATTGGTCTTTACCTAGTTTAATAAATTTATTTAGTTTGGAATTAACCTTAAAAATTGTTCTTATATTATATTTTGATAATAATCTTTTTATATTTTCTGAAATTTGTCCATAATACGGAATCGTTACAAAAGATTTTTTGTTATTATCTACGTTTTGAGAAGTAAGTGTTCTTGGATTTTTTATTTCATTTAATCTTTTATTTATATGTTCGTTAGGTACTTAATTCTGAGGGATAACTGTTTAAAAAAAGGAGGTCTTTTGTTAGTTTTAAATTTTGATCGTGGAAAGATTTATCAAAAAGATGGATAGCAGAATCAACCATATTTTTTATTATAGCTATTTTGTGTTGAATAGGATGGTTAGAATAAAAATTTAATAATCTTCCAGAATATATTTTTTTTGATTGAAATTGTAATTTTCCGACAATTTAGTAAAGTGGTAATTTTACCCACTATTTGCTAAAGTGTGTATTTAAACTAATATTTACTAAAATGGTAATTTTACCCACTAATGGATTAAACTACCAATTTTCATATCAGTGACGTAAATTGATATTTTTCCAACTAGAGAAAAAATCGTCATTTTTCGACTAGTGATTAATATTAATTTTACCCACTATTAACTATAATGGTAATTTTACCCTTTATTGACTAAAATGGTCAGTTTACCCACTATTGACTAAAGTGGTCATTTTACCCACTATTGATTAGAATGGTAATTTTAGCCTCTCTTGACTAAAATAGTTATTATATTAATTATTGATTGAAATGATAATTTTACCCACTATTTACTATACTTGTAATTTTACCCACTATTTACTCAAGTGGTAATTTTACCCACTAGTGACTAAAACTGTCATTTTTCTCATTAATAACGAAAATTGACCTTTTTCTCACTAGAGGAGAAAGTTGTTATTTTTCCAACTATTAAATAATGGTAATTTTATCCACTGTTTACTAAAGTGATAATTTTACCCACTATTTACGAAAATGGTAATTTTACCAACTAGTGGCTAAAAATATAATTTTGTACATCATTAATGGAAATTGACATTTCCAATACTAATTAATAGTAATTTTATTTACTTTTTACTAAAATAATAATTTTAACCACTGTTAAGTAAAACTATTAATTTTTTCACTAGAGACTTAAGTTGTCATTTTTGCACTAGTGAGGACCCATCAGTGACAAAAATGGTCATTTTTACCCCTACTGTCGTAAAAATTAATTATACAAAAGTTGTCGTTTTTCCCATTACAGACGAAAATGTTTATCTTTCCTACTAGTGAAGAAAATTATTATGTTTCAACTAGTGACTAAATTGGTCATTTTACCCACCTGTGACAGAAATGGTCATTTTACCCACAGGTGACTAAAATGGTCATTTTTCCACTATTGATGAAAATAATCCAAGTTCCCACAGGTTATGAAACAATAATTTATCCCACTAGTGTAAAAAATGATCATATTTTCCACTAGTGGCGAAAGCCCTCATTTTTCCCACTAGAAATGAAAATATTTATTTTTTCTACTCAGAACTAACAAAATTTGTAATTTTTCAGATACGAAAACCTTAATTTTTACCACTCGGAACTAAAATTGCAGTTTTTCCCACTACCCGAGTCGAAATTTTGAAGCTACTTTGAAGCTCATGAGGAACTTTAGCTTCTACTTAACGACTTCTTAATTTTTAGCCTCTTCTTTACTTCTAATAATAATATTTCCTTCTACTTTACGCCTATACACATGTTTCAATTTTCCATTCATTAAAATTAGCAGCTCTTTTACAGCTCCACATTCCCAGTTATAAAGAAATGAAAATTTTGATTCTACTTTAAACCTGCAAGTGAAACTCAGTCATTTTTTCCATTGAAATATACTTTTTTATTTAACATATAAGAAAAACGGGAGTTAAACTAACTTTTTCTTCAATTATTGTTCCTCTGATTAGCCCTTAAGAGGAACAAATTTTAATCTATAACCAAAACCCAATAATTTGTAAAATTAGGGAAAATGTGTATCTTTCTGGATGCACTTGTAAAAAAATAACAGTTATTAACAATAATTTGTTTAAACAATTATGAGTGGTAATTGTTGTTAATTTTGATAAATATCTTATTTTTTCAATATAAAAAGTAAACAAATTAAAAAACTACTACTTGCTAAGTGTTTTTAAATGTTATAAATTAACAATAATAAATTGTTTTAAAATATAAAAATAATAATTTATGGTCAATAATTTTTATTTTTCTAACCAGAGCCCAGTAATTTATTTGTAAAATTAGGAAAAATTTGTATCTTCCTAGGTGTATTTGTAAAGAATTAGTAATTACTAGCAATTATTTGTTTAAAAAATTAAAATTGATGAAAATAAAATTAAAAAAATGTATATAAAAAGTCGAGAAAAGAAAATTAAAAATCCTTCAGAAAAAAAAAGTTTGGGCAAATTAAACCAAAAACATTTTTATAATATTACACTGAAAGCAAGTCCAACAATAAATTTAGAAAAATAAAGAAAATCTAAAAATTCTATAAAAGAATAAGTACTAAGTTTGCAAAAAACCTCGCAAAAACTATTCAAGATTTAAAAACAAATTAAATAGGTGCATTAATAAAAAAATAAGCGTATTTATTTTTAAAAATATGAAAAAACTTATGAAACTCAACGAAATAATAATAAATAATAATTATTATTTATTATTTATAATTTATTTATCAATAAAATAAAATGACAAATACAACACCAAAAAATATCATTAGTAAAAGGAGAAAAAATCTTTAAATTTTGTAAAAATAAGAAATTATAAGATAAAATTTAAACAGTTTCGAAAAAGAAACTAAATTAGAAACTAAAAAAGAATTACAAATATTGTAAGACTTAAAAAAAGGATTATTGTGAATATGAAAAATAATTAATATTATTTAATTATTTTGCATTAACTAATGTGTCTTTAAATTCGAATTAATTGACATTTAAAAGTTTGAAAAAATTGGAATATGAGTTTATTGACGTTTGGAATTTATTTAAATTATAATGACCTAAAGATATAAAAATTTGATATTATTTTTTGCTATCTTCATACCAAAAATTTGTAAATCGTAGGTATTTTGATTATCTATATTAGCCCAATTATTTAAATTTTATAAAGATTAAAATATTAAAATTGAAATTTTTAAGATTTATCCACAAATTTGTGGTTTTTTTTATGGTTTGTGATTTTTTACATGCAGTATTAGACATCCGGAGAATTGTAAAGTTTTTTTTTTTATTTCAATCATGATTTTAATGCAAATACTTTAATGATTTAAATCAATATCAGCCTGTAACTTGACAATAATAAATTGTTTAAACAAATGAAAAATACATAAAAATCTCCGTAAACATTCAGAAATTGGCGATATGTAACAATTTTGTTGAAAAGTCCTAAAAAAACTATTCGTAATTTGTATCATAAGGACACTGAGAAAATTAAATATAAAGTTCATAAGCGTCGGTAGCGTAGTGGTTAGTGCGTTAGATTATAGGTGCGTAGGTCGTTATGTCGTGGGTTCGAATCCCCACTTGCGTTATAATAATTTATTTAGTAAGTTTAGACTATTTCCAGCTTGTGTGTATTAAGTGTAACGAATTCTAAAAGCGCATGAATTTTGAATATTTATTTAGTATTTTTTTTTATAATTTCATTCATATTAATTTTAGTTTTATTCGCAAAAACAGATTCTTTCTTTGTTTAGACTTTAGAAGATCAATAAAAAGGGGGTCTTGAGCGTTAAAAGAGGCCTTAATATAGTTGAATATTAGCTTCTACTTTAACGCTCTCATCGCGGAAACAGGAAATTTCTTCCAATAATAGCACCAAAGTAGAAGCTAAATTGTATTGAATTTGCTTCTACTTTAAACCTCTATTTCCTAAAAATTTTGGACTATGTAGCGTTAAAGTAGCCTCAAAATTTCGACTCGGGATAGTACCTAAATTAGACATTTTTCCCACTCGGGACGAAAAGACTCATTTCTCCCACTTAAAACCAAAATAGGAGAATTTCGAGTGAAAATTTAATTTGTTGACATTCAAGCACTAATTTATTGAGATAAAAAATTGTGATAATTTATAGAAATCATCATTGAAGGGATTCGAGAGAAGAAATATCATTGACCTACTGTGGATATTTTTACATGAATATCTGAAAAATGTCTACATAACATCGAGTCGCCCACGTTCACCAATGTGTCAAGTTCGTCCAATGTTAATCGATAGTTCGTTCCCTGCTACCCCTTTGCTCTTGGCCTCTTTTAAAGCGATAGAGGAAAAAAAAAGAAGCAGAAAGAAAGAAGAATAAGAAACTTCTCTCCACTGATGCGGTGAATTCAGAGGAATGAGGAAGGATTTTAGATTCCGACATAAATTAATTCACTGTCTATGCTTAAATGTCATTCATTGAACTTTCGTTTGCTCGCATCCCTCATCACAATTCAAGGTTGAGCTTTCTTATTAGCATATTCATCTATTTTACGCTACTTTCAAAATTCATTTCACAAGTAATTTTGAATGTATAATGGTTAATTAAAAATTATTTCATCTGAAAATTTATTATTATTCAAGGGCTAAAAATGCTAATTTCCCTTTCAATTGGAGAAAATAAAAATTTTAATTTGTACGTTGACCAGGAAATTCTGATAATGAAATTTTTCGAGATAGTTTAGAAAATTTGATTTTTTTTACAATATACAGTAAAATGCCAATAAATGGAATTTTTGCTGTTAAGTATTCGAAAAATTAACAAACAAAAATTTATTACAAGTAAATAATTTGGGGAATTTTGCTATTTTGCGTAATCTTGAAAAAAATTATTCATTATGATGATTTTTGTTTTTTTGTTTTTAATTCAATACTTTTGACAAATTTAGAATCTTTGGACTACACTAACAGGTGCATTAAGCCATAATTTAATAACAAATCATGTTAATAATGGAGGGCTTAAAGCTAAAACAGCTATTTTACGTAAACCCCAGGGATAGTAGTTAACCACAAATTGAATTGCCCGACGCTTGTGAGATCAGTTTAATTTCACACTGAGTCAAGCGCTTATTGACATTTTCCATCTGTATACAAAAAGCTCAAAATAGATACATACATTAAGAAAAAAAAATTTGTTTGAATCAAGCATAAAATATATTTCTTTCAAGTATAAAGACTTCGAACACAAATTTGTTTAATTTGAACAAAATTTAGTTTTTAATCAAACAAACAGAAAATTATCTTCAAACATAAAATGTATTGCAATCAAAACTTCAGATATTTCTAATATATTGAAATTAAACCTAAAAACATTATTCATTCAAGCAAAATCATTCACAAAAATACTTATATTTAAATCAAGAAAATATTTTTCTCAGTGTAACGTCACTTTTGACATTTTGTCAATTTTTCATATCGAAATTTGAAAAATTTTTGTTAAATAAATTTCTTAGATTTTAATCAAGTTACAATAGAATTTTCAATTTTATTATTTAATATACTAAACTTTTTCTAAATTTAGTTTATTTTTCCATATCTTTTACTTGTTTTGTCTTTTATTCATTTTTCAATTTTTAGTTTTAGATTTACAATTTTAGTATTAATTAAACAAATTGAATGTTATAAAATTATATATTTATAATTAGAAAATTTAAAATTGAATATTCACATCAATAAAAGATCTCTGTTCGAAAATGAGTTTTAAAAAAGATCAATTACGACATAAAATTTAGGTTATGTTACGCTTTTAAGTATAAATTTGATATTTAAAATGTCGGATAAAATATGTCCGATAATTCCTTTAGAAAATTAAAAAAATTATAAATACGTTTGTGGAATTGCTCTGTAGTTTTTTAAACACTGAACAGAATTTGCATTTAACAGAAAATTCATTTAACAGAATTTTCATTTAATAGAATTTTTATTTAACACAATTTTCAGTTACTAGAATTTCTTCATTATATTTCATCGAATTCTCATCGAACTGAATTTTAATTTAGGAGAATTTTCGCGTAAGAAAAATTTTGGTTCGTCGAATTTTTAAATATCAGATTATCTATTTGCCCGAATTTTTATTTAAATGAATTCATAATAGACGGAATTCTTAAAGCACAAAATTTTCAATTTACAGAAATTGCAAATAAAAAAAAATTCTAACATAAATCTTTTGGCGCGAATTTTAAAATTAAATAATTAAAAATTATCAAGAAAGTTGTGATTGGTCGAATTTAAAATCCGGGCTGAATTTTTCCAGCGATTTTAGCCGATTAAAAAGTCGGTATTCTAAAAATTCTATCAAATTTGGTATTATTAACCATTATTAATAATTATCATCAATTCGAATTATTAGTCAAATGAAAATTTTAAATTTCTGTATATTTTAAGTTACATTAAAATTATAATTATATTTTATATTTAAATTTAAGTATTAATAATTTGTCTAGATAAAAATTCAGACGTTCAAAAATTCGTCTAATTAAAAAATGTCGGGATCTCATTAAACAATCCCAAAAGTCAACAAATGAATTTGAACACATTTTTAAATAATTACTCATTTTTAACTTGTTTATTTTAAAATCCTAAACACTGGATTATGAAAACTTTCATAATCATAATAATTTTTTATAACTTTAAAATCATATCAATGTTATTTTTGTCAAAGAAATACTGTAATAGCTTTTATTTCCATTTATTTAGAAATTTAAACTTTTTGATAGAAAAGTTTTAATAGTGTTGTTCTGTGTATAACAGTATAATATTTATCGAAGCTCGTTAAAATTTTTCTTATCGTGAAATATCTTTTCTTGAAATTCCACTCCCTTGCAGTTTTATAATTGGATTCTTTCTCGCTGGGAAATTACATTTATCCTTGTGATATTCATTTCGATTAATTTAAATCTTTTAAATTGTGCTCTTTATGGTACATCAGATTTCTCTGCTCTGCTCTAGAGGCGGATATGCATTCCTACGAGCAAGATGTTTTATACTATAAGCACACTCAACCATTACTATTTTTCATTTTTAAAAAAATATAAAAATATTGCTTGCAGACAAAATCACAAGAAACCCTTGAATAGAAGAAAAAAGAGTAAATAATGAAAGTAGAATAATGTTTAAAAATTTATTCTGTACTTGTTTCATTTTATTTTTTATCAATTAAAAATGTAAATATCTAATTTCATAAAATTTTCAAGTATCATTTTATAAAATACGAACCAGAAAAATTTCGGTAATTACAATGTCGAGGATGCAGAAATCTTTTTCTTTCTTATATACTAATGATTAATGGACCAAGTTGCTCCTTTGTAACGAGAGGATATCTCTTTCATTTTATAAAAAAGCTGGTTCATTAGAGAACTGATTTTTTCCTGCCAACTTCAATTTTTAAATAAATCTACTTTTATTTCATGGTTTTTGTTTTCTTTCTTTTATTTTTTCATTCCTTATTTATTTTCTTCTCTTTAATTACATTTTATTAATAATATTCATGATCATAATAAATCACAATATAATAGTATTGTGTATATTATACAAACAGCTGTCAATATTTGTTTTAAATCTAAATTAATAACAAGAATATAAAATCGATAAAATAATTACAGTTAATTAAATTCTAATTTTGAATTAGACGTGGGACATTTACACAATATGGTAACTAAGAATAATTATTATTTTTTACTTTAATAGAGCTAAATGAAAAAATAGAAATATTTTTCTTACCAATGTTGAGATTTGCTTTTAAAAAACTCACCTGAAACACACACAAAAATTACTAATTAATAAATGCGTAAATGCCGTTTATAACAAAAATTAATGTAGGATAGTACCTAAATTAGACATTTTTCCCACTCGGGACGAAAAGACTCATTTCTCCCACTTAAAACCAAAATAGGAGAATTTCGAGTGAAAATTTAATTTGTTGACATTCAAGCACTAATTTATTGAGATAAAAAATTGTGATAATTTATAGAAATCATCATTGAAGGGATTCGAGAGAAGAAATATCATTGACCTACTGTGGATATTTTTACATGAATATCTAAATGCGTAAATGCCGTTTATAACAAAAATTAATGTAGGTAAAAACTTTCTCCATTTAAATAGTTAAAATTTTATTTTTTCTGTGAAACTCTAATAATCAACTACTTTGAATAATTTGAACAATTTTATAATTTTAATAATTTCAAAACTTTCAAAAAGTAGAAAATAATATCGGTAGATAGATATATATATATATCCATCCAGGTTGAACTTTATACAGGAGATTATGTTTTACGTGAAATTAATTAATTAATAACATTTGATAATGAATAGTGTGCTTCCTCTGGAACAATCGAAAATGTGGAGTTATTATAATAAAAAAACTTATAAGTGAATTTCATTTCGTCAAAATTTTAATAGAACAAATAAAAAAAAGAAAAAAAGAAAAATAAATTTATTTGTTGGAAATGTAAACTAAAGAAACAGTGAAAATAAATAACAAAAATCAAAAACTAAAATCAATATTTAATATAAATGTCCAAAATAAATAACTGAAAAAATTGGATCAGTAGAAAAAGTTGTGCTTTGTCAAACAATACATCTTCCGTAAATTTAAAATATTTTATTACTGTTAGATTTTATAGCTTCTGTGGTTTCTTATCGAAATTTATTTAACGGCAGAATTTTGAAAATTATGAAGAAGATTCAATTTACATTGCAAACTTATTTTAAAATGTAAAAAATATATTTTTTTAATTAAGACATTTTTGATAAATAACACCAAATGTTGTATTTTTTTATATAATTTTATATGGTTATTTAAGACATCATTTTTCACAGTTTCGAGATAATTAAAAATACAGTTTTCTAAAATATAATTAATCGTTGAGTATACTCTATTTTTGATTTTTTTAAAACGATGCTTTTAATATATCAAAAATAATTGAAAAGATTGTTACATTGGATTTAGTAGAAAACTCTGTACTTTGTCAGACATTGGAATTTTCCGAATTTAACTTAATTAATTAATTAACAGCTATTAAAAATCCTACGACAGTTTTCACATTTTAATAAATAAATTTACCACTTTTTCGATTTTTGAAACGAAATTTTTAATAATTGAAATTTAATAATAACGAAAACAGATCATCATTTGGTATTTAAAGCAAAAAATTATTGAATTGGATCAGACAATATTGTTATCAAAATGTTCATAGTTTTATTAATATATTTAAATATATTTTTTCCATTTCATTAGACTACTTTTTAATAGTATAATTTTCATAAAGATAAAACAGACTTCAGTTTGTCTCGAGTAGAAAAATCGATATTGTGTCAGACAGTAGAATCTTCGAAAATTTAAATGCTAGAGTTTGGTAATTAAAATATTTAATTTATGAAAAAGAAAGAAAATAACAAAATAATGTTTTGTTGCTGGATAATTAGTAATTGAGAATTAATTAATAATTAATTATTAATCGGCAATTAATTATCAAAGTTACATAATTATTATCAATTAACGTAAAAACTGTATCAGATGCTACGATTTTTTGGATTTTAATAGTTTAATAATGTTTTCACGATTATAATATTTTTTTAAATGCAATTTTCAATAATAAAAATTAGATAATGAAATAAGTAGATTATTATTAATAATATTATTATTAGTACTCAGTAGAAAAATGTCAATGAGAAGTCAGATAATATGTATAATTTTCGTATTCAAAAAATGCATTTACAAAATTTTTAATTTCAATACGCATTGAAATGTTCACAAATAAATTTTTCGGAGATTTGTGAGAGCAAATTTTTAAATTTTTTTACTATTAACAAGTTATGTTAACGTAAAGTGGGAAAAAAATTAAGACTTTTAATATTTATGTATCATATTCACTAAAAAAAAATGTCCCATGCTTAATACTTGATTTGCGTAGTGTCCTAGAAAGTAGAAAAGAAAAAAACAATTTTTTTTTTAATATTGTTATAAACAAATAATGTAAACAAATTCATTATTTCAACACTTATGAGTAGAAAAAATCTCGATTTTACTAATTTGTTCCCTTATTATGCAAATTAATGTATTTTATTAAAAAAAATTTATTTATCAATAAATTTTTTTTTTTCATAAACAATTTATATAAACAAATGCACTATTTGGTCATTTATAAGCTAAAACTTTTTGCATTTTCTGGTAATTTTAGTGATGCACGACGATACGAGAGAATTTTTTTTTCGCTCGATGTCGTTCGGATTTACTGATTATGTTCAGGGCGATCATCTCGGACTCTCAATTGTCTTTTCCCGGATCGTTTCGTCTCAATTTTCGATCGATTTCGAGCGATCAGACGATAATTTCAGAATCATCAGCTGTCAAATGAAAATATGAAAACACGATGGATGATTTCATTGACTTTCTGACTTTTTCTGAAGTCTTTTAAGAAGCTCAAACTTGGCACATATTAAGGTTTGTACAAAACAGACATTATATTGAAATTTCAGGAGGCTAATTTGTTTAATTTCTAAAATATTAAAGTTTGAAATTGATTACAAAAGGGGTTATTTTTTAAGAATTTAGATTTACTCTGAAGTTGGTTAGTTTAGCAATTATCAACTAAAAGCGATTTCATTTAAATTTAAAATCTTAATTAATATTCATTTCTAAATAATTATAAAAGAATTACATTATTTATTTAAGTAATATTTTTATTTTTTTATAATTTCTTAGAAAGTAATATTAATTAAGATTTTAAATTTAAATAAAATCGCTTTTAGTCGACAATTGCTAAACTAACGAACTTCTGAATATATCTAAATTTAAAAAAATAACCCCTTTTGTAATAAATTTCAAACTTCAATATTTTAGAAATTAAACAAATTACCCTCCTGAAATTTCAATATAATGTCTATTTTGTACAAACTTAAATACATATGTGCCAAGTTTGAGCTTCTTAAAAGCTTTCGGAAAAAAGTAGTTATGTTGAAATATGGCAGTTTTAATGATCAATTTTAAATCCAATTTTCTTGTTCTTGTTCTTGTTCTTATTATTATTATTATTATTTTTAATCAGAAAGAATTAATCTGAATGAATCAATAAAACACATATTAATACTTTGTTTAGAAAAATTTTATTTAAGCCTATATATTTATTAATTTACATTAGTTTGAAATATGTCCCGAAGAAGCCATTATAACCTAATTATCACACCCTTATTTACGTTTTTAAAATAAACAATTTTCTATTTTAGAATAACTATTAATTTACATAAAATTTTTATTTCTTGAACTTAAATTAATTGCGTGTTACTTCAAAGTAAAAAATCAAAAATATATATTTTTTTCATTAAATAGAAGAATAATTTTTAAAATTAAAGAAATGATGTGCAAAATTTTTAAAAAGTCATTCACACACCTAAATTTTTACTGAATTTAAATAGACATTACAGAGAAAGAAATTAAATCATTATATAATAATAAAAAAAGGATGCCTTGGTTGTTTCCATTTCAATTCAGACAGGCTATGTATGTTCAAGTCAGGGAATCATTTCCCATTGAAATATGTTATTTTTCAGAAACATTTATGTTATGTATAACAAATTATAAAATAAGAGTTACTCAAAAATTATTTTATAATTTGTTTTGTAGAAAAATAAAACAACGATTAATAAATATTCAAATTAATTGGAATTTAAATTAAAAAATCTAAAGAAACACTGTCTAATTTCAAATTTTTAAGAAATCATTATTTGTTAAATTAATTTTATATAGAATTCGTCAGTTTTTACACATTTAACATTTATTGCATTTCAGTGATATATTGAAACTTTGTTCTACTTGCAAAAATGCAAAATTTATGTATTTATTTCGTGTTATAATTAATAATTCGAAAGATTCGCAAGTTAGAGATAAAAGCTATCAGACTTTTTTACTCTACTTCTTAAGAGGAACATTTTTTCTATTTGGACTTTTGTTGTAATATCTGAAACAGGGTTTAAAAGAACTTCTTTTCTTAAAAAGAAAATTTTTTTTTATTCTTCTCTAAGACACGGGACTCTAATAAATTCTTATAGAAAATAATCGTTTTACTTCCAGAAAGTAGCAAAAAAATCGAGAGAAAAAAAAACAGTGGGGGATTTTCAGAAAATTTGATTTTTATTTTTTTCGAAAAAATGCCGCAGTTTTCTTAAATTTGAAAATATTTTAAATTTCCTTATGGAATTTAAAAGAACATAAAAGCCCTAATTAGATACAGGAAGGATCATTTTAATATATACAATAGTAAAAAAGATATAAAAACTTTAAACAATTTTAACGTTATTTTCTTGTAATCTCACTTTCAACTTAAAAAATTCAAATCCGCATAACTTCGTTAAAAATTTGTTTTCACCAAAACAAGAAAATAAGTGTCGTCTAAAATTGTCTGAAAAATAACATATATTTCAATGGGGAATGATTCTTTGACTTCAACATACATAGCCTGTCTGTATTGAACCTCTTTCATTTTTACATTTCGGAAAGTTTTAAAAGTTTCATATAAATCTTGAATTTTTTATTTGGATGTCATTATTTTTTAATTGACTACAACTTCACGCCTAATTTTATGGTAAAAACGAGATGCTCGGAATGATCGTTCGACTATCCGAGATGTTCGCTTTACCGAGACTAAACAAATTGATCGCTCGTCTGTCAATTTTATGAAAAACAAAAAATGTCGCTCGTTTCTCGGATCGTGTCGCTCAAATGCATCACTAGGTAATTTTGACTAAAACATACAAATTATACATTATTTCTGTAAAATTTGAGTTTCCATTAAATTTGCCTTTTTCTATAAACAATCTAAAAAAACAAAGGAACTAAAATATTATTTTTGTGACAAAAAAAGGTGAGTTTTTTAAATATTATACTTAGATTAGGCAAACAAAGACAAATCTAGACATTTATAAACTAAGACTTTTTGCATTTTCTGGATTTTGCTTGAACATACAAATTGTACATTTTTTCTGTAAAATTTGATTTTACAATAAATTTGCCTTTTTCTATAAACAATCTCTATAAACAAATAAACTAAAATATTATTTTTTGTAACTAAAACAATGTATAAACTAAAGTTTATTATTAAGAAAAATATGTTTTGCAAAAAATATCCCTTTTTTATAAACAAATATCAAACAATCGTCTAAACAAATGCTCTATTTAGACATTTATAAGCTTAAACTTTTTGCATTTTCTGGTAATTTTGACTAGAGTAAATGAAGTAGAACATTTAAATTTTTTTAATAAGAATTTCATTTGCAATAAATTTACGTTCTTTTATAAACAATTTTCATAAACAAATGAAGTCAAATGACAGTTTTAGGTAAAAAACTGTCTTATTGTATATATTATGCTTATATTTTGAAATACTGAACTTTTTTATGAAAAAACATTCAGTTTGAAATAACGTTGTCATTTTTTTATTAAACAATTATTGTGAACAAATGTAGTATACTTAGGAATGTATATAGAAAAATGTGTTTATTGAAATCACATTTTACTTTATTTGTTTACAAGATTGTTTTTAAAAGAATCTAAATCCATTGCATTGATATTCTTACTAAAAGAGTTTGTATGTTTTACTTTGTAAGTTGTTTGACTAATTGTTTGACAAAATTGCCAGAAAATGCAAAAAGTGTTAACTTATAAATGTCCAGATACAGAATTTGTTTATGAAAATTGTTTATAGGAAATTGGTATTTTTTTACAAAACCCTTAAAACTAAACCTTTGTTTGCCAAATCTAACAATAAGCATAATATTTAAAAACCGTGACTTTTTTGTCACAAAGATGATATTTTAGTTTCTTTGTTTACGTAGATTGTTTATAGAAAAAGGCAAATTTATCAGAAAATCAAATTTTTCAGAAAAAATATTTAATTTGTATGTTCTACACAAAAATTTAAAATTAATTTTCAAATCTGCTCTCGCAGATCCCTGACAAATTTATTAATTTCATCTAATTTTTAGTCGCATTTCACTATTTGAATTAGTAGATTTAAATTTTTTACTATTTCTTTAGTAAAATGTGTGTAAAAATTAGTGCAAATTTTCACTAATTTTCAATTAGTGACCGATTTTTCACTAATTCAGATTAAAAAAGCCGTGTAAACACACTCTATTTGTTTAATGAAACATTTACAATATCTTGATGCAATACTCGCACGTAATGAGCACTTTGCGCTAGCTGTTTAGCATGTAGTAATTTCAGGTTTACAACCCAGTGAAAGCAGTTCATGAAGGGATGTAAACCTTATTTCCTCTAGATACTTTATAAACCGATAGTTACTCTATACGCCCGAAAACTGAGATATAAAATGACTATTTAACTAGTAACTGGTAATAAAAGTGCCGCCATCTCTTGGTCTATTCTCGAAGATTCACATTAAACTGTATAATATAACCTATAATTCCCTCCTAAAGCTTTTCTCAAAGTTTCTTAAGGTACTAACTTAAGGTTGCTGTAAAAACACCAGAAACTTCCCAAAAGGAAAAATATTCCTGAAAATTTACACACCGAATCTTTGTAAAGTTTGTAAATATTTGAAAAATTAAAAAATTTAAAAAATTCCCATAAAATAAATAAATAAATTTTAAATTGTTTTTCTTTCAGTGTAGGGAACTTCTTATAAGCTTTGAGCTACCTCTAATATCATTTAATTCGCAAATGAAAAAATAGCGTCATTTTTTTTTCGTCAAAGAATAATCCTACAGGTGCAGCATAAAATTATTCAAAAGTATTTTTTTTTACCATCCTATTGTTCTATCCTTCAAGTTTGTTTGCCGAGTTTAAAGTAAAATTCTTATTATTGGGAAATCGATAACATTCTCTCAAGTTTGCTGTGTTTAAGTAATAAAGGTCCTAAGCGTCCTTAGGTTGGATGTTTGATTTCCTGAGAGAAGTTCGCTTTATTCCTGACTATTCCTCTATCGAGATAGTTTGCAGTTCGAAACTTCCGATAAAGGTGGCCTAATTTTCAAACTCTCTAGCCATAGTCATCTTGAGCTCTCTTTCACTTTAATTTCACGGGTGAATTTCCACTTCCGGAACGACAGGGATTTTCAGCCAGTTAATTGGAGACTTCGAGGCGATTAATATTGGAATACGAAGCGACCCACATACCTAAATTCTGTCCAAGGACTGTTCGTTTCCTTTCAGATTCTTTTCTCGCATTTTCGACAGCCGAGCGTGAGAAAAGAATACAGTCCTCGAGGTAAAAATACAATTCTTATTTTTATCTATTCTCTCTCAATATATGAAACAGACTTCTTATTCCCTGCAAAAGCCATTTTATATTTCTACCATTTCACCTTCATATAGGTATTTTATCTCTTCAATTGCAATTCGTTGCTGGTTAAAATTTCGACTCGAATCATGCCGAGATTTTCAATTATTATATTTCAAAATAGTGTTAGGATCAACAAGGAGAACAAACGTTGGTGTAAAAGAAGAACCAATTTTTTCTGATGTTTCGAGACTGATTCAGTCGCAGAGATAAATGTCCAGAGGTTTATTCAAAACATCTATAATCAAAATTTAACCAATTTTATATATTCTTTTTTTTAATATAATAGAACAAATTTGGAGCTTTGGTGTACAATAGGATGGTTAAAAAAAAAGTAAATTCGGAATTTTAATCCCGAATTCCCTAAGATTGTTCTGTGTCGAAAAAAAAATTCACTCCTGTTTTTTTGTTTTGAAATCAAAAAAATATTTAGAGATCGCTCAAAGCTGCTGAGAGTCGTATTGGAAATGGAATTTGTGCTCTTTTTGTTATAATTATAATAAGAAATAAAAATATAAATAAAAGATTATTTCATTAATAATTATTTATTAAATTTCATGAATTTAAATTTATTATTAAAAAGATTATAATTAAAAGTATAATATCATCAATTCGATTAGATATTAAAGCAATTATACCTGAATTTAAAAAAATTTTAATTTGATAATAAATAATTTAACAATATGAAATCAAACCTAATTTATCTCATCCAATAATTAATATAAAAATTTTATGACTAATAATTAATAGAATTATGGAAATTACAAATATTGTTAAAATTATAATAATTTTTTTTTATTCAATGATTATATATTCATTACTATATAATAAATGGAGAGAAAACACTTTGTTTTTTTGGCCTGAATGCCTTTTTTTAAAAAATAAATAAGTCAATATATAGTTCTTATTTTTTATTGGAGGCCCCGGAGGAATTTACTTTTTTAAATTTACTATATAATATAACTGTTGTGGAAATTAATGTTACTACTCTTAAAAAAATTAATGTCATTCAGTCACTAAAAATAAAAAATTCAATATTTCAGTTTATTAATAAAAAAATAATCATTTAATAATAATTTTTTTTAATTCAATAATTATATATGCTCTACTATATAATAAATAGAGAGAAAACACTCTGTTTTTTTGGTCTGCACGGCTTTTTTTAAAAAAATAAATAGGTCAATATATAGTTCTTATTTTATATTGGAGGCCCCGCCCCCGGAGGGATTTACTTTTTTAAATTTACTGTATAACTATTAAGGAAATTAATGTTACTACTCTTTAAAAAATTAATATTTTTCAGTCAATAAAAATAAAAAATTCAATATTTCAGTTTATTAATGAAAAAAATAATCATTTAATAATAATTTTTTTTCAATTCAATGATTATATATGCTTTACTATATAACAAATAGAAAGAAAACACTCTTTTTTTTTGGCCTGAACGGCTTTTTTTAAAATAAATAGGTCAATATATAGTTCTTATTTGTTATTGGAGGCCCCGGAGGGATTTACTTTTTTAAATTTACTGTATAATATAACTATTAAGGAAATTAATGTAACAACGCTTAAAAAATATTAATGTTATTTGGTCAATTAAAATAAAAAATTCAATATTTCAGTTTATTAATGAAAAAAATAATCATTTAATAATAATTTTTGTTTTTAATTCAATGATTATATATGCTTCACTATGTAATAAGTAGAGAGAAAACACTCTGGTTTTTTGGCCTGAATGGCTTTTTTAAAAATAAATAAGTCAATATGTAGTCCTTATTTTTTATTGGAGGCCCCGGAGGGATTTACTTTTTTAAATTTACTGTATAATATAACTATTATGGAAATAAATGTAACTGCTCTTAAAAAATATTAATGTTATTCAGTCAATTAAAATAAATAATTCAATATTTCAGTTTATTAATGAAAAACAATAATCGTTTAATAAAAAATTTATTTTAAGAAAATTAAAATTATTCTAATTAGTACTGCTAAAGTTCTAAGTATTAAAAGAAAAAATAAATAAATATTAAAAATTATTATTTAAAATATTTTAAGTATTTTTTTTAAATGCACAAACCAATGTTTTTTAGTAATTATTTAAATTTTTAAAGATTAAATTCAATTTTATATAAATAAAAATATTAAAAATTCTCGGATATTAATTTTATTAACAATATAAATATTTTTATTAATAAATCCATGTCAGAAAAAAATTTGTTTTTCTTTTTTGCCAATATTTGTTGTCTTTGTTGGTCGCTACACTGTTTTGAAATGAAAAATTGAAGGACGTTAAAGAATTTATTATTTTAATTATTATAATAGTTTTGAAAATTTGAGATTTTCCTTGTTGAAATATTCTATAACTCAATTTTAATTGAGTTGGGCGCGCGATTTTCATTGGAAAATAGAGGGTTCAGTGACTGACACGAAATTGAAAATGTTTCATCCTCGAAACTGATAGACAAAACTCTAATGTTCCTGCTGTGGTTCACCATTGCATTAAAACGTCTACCCAAAGTAGCAGTCTCCATTTAATTAATTTTGCAAAAGGTTTTCATATGGCTCCGATGCATCAGATGGGTATCCCAGGTGGAGGGATTCTCTCATAGTTTATCCATAATATCGACAAAGTTTCACATTTCGTTATATTTTCCTTCATTCACGGAGAATTCAGTTTTTAGTAAATTATCATTTCTCACGAATTTTCTGCAATAGAATTAAGATGTTTTTATACAATCGTTCGTTTTTTATTCAAAGTCATAAAAGAAACTTAACACTGAGAGAAAGGACTTCTTTTACTAAGAAGAAAAATGTGCTTAAATTAAGAATAATTATTATTGGAACAAAAATAATAATTCTTAGACCAATGTTAATTATTTTTGGATCCAGGAAAAGATAGTTGGCAAGACACAATTTTTTTATGAAAAAAGTTACTAAAAAAAAATTTGATTAGATATTTTCAAAAATCCCTGTGTCCAAATTGAGATATTTATGAGCTTAATAAGTCTTCCAAATTTTATTCAAATCCGTTAAAGCGTTCTCGAGATATCCTGGCAAAAAAAAAAACATACACACATACATCTGGACATTTCCTTAAATATGAAATTTTTCGCTTTTTAGATGAAAATAAGTCGATTTAGACTATTTGGGAAAATTGAAGATTTGAACAATCACGAAGCTTCAAGCAAAAAATAAAAAAAAATTCAGTAAATATCATATTTTCAACACATAACCTCAAAATCTCGTAATATCAAAAAAATTAAAAAAGAGGAACAAAAAAGAACCCGTTTTAAACAAGCGGGTTTAGTTTAAAATGAATATACATTTAATAAAGTTCTTTAATTTTGAAAATTTAAGTTTAATAGTAAAATGAAACTTTTTTTTAGGTTAAAAAATTGAAAATACGTGATTTTGTGAAAGAAAGGTTACCAACCTAAAAATGTCACTATCGAAATAGCGCTTAATTTGAAAATCTATTAAAATAATTCAGCTTTATTTTTTTATTATTTATTAAACTCACCTGTAAATTTACACTGATTAAAATATTTTGAAATTTACGAAATTTATATGTTAGAATGAAAAACTGAATTTTTTTGTGGGTATTCAAAAATTTTTATTTCTCTAAAAAATAATTGTTAAATGTTGCAAAATCTTTTTTTAACTTTTAATATAGTCTAATCTAGACGTAAAATAACAAAAAAAAGTTAACTATCCTGAACAATGGTTAGGAATTTTAGAAGTTTCTTCCCTTAAACCGTAAAAATGACATTTCACGTGTCTAGAGGAAAAAATTGAATTTTGAAAGTAAAGGTGACAGACAAAGTAAACGTCAAAGTGGAAAACAAATTACATAATCGACCCTCTGCACAGTATACGAAACATTTATAAAATATGACCTGGAAATTTTTTATAAAATTGCCTCTAAAAAAAAGTCTAAACTCAATCGCATCAACCAAGCGGGTTCATTTTGAATTTGTATATATGAAAAAAATATAACTACCAAAGAAATAAAAAAATTTCTTAAATAAAAAAAGAAATTCTTAAAGAACAAAGAAAATAAAATTTCTTATAATGCATAAGAGAACTGTAATATTATAGTATAAGTCAGATCAGGAAAAATTAACAGGTAGAAAAAAGCCTGAGAAGGAAAGAGTCTTAAAACTTAAGATACTAAAGAAGTTTTTTAAAAATCCAAACAAAGCTTAAATTTTCATTTGAATCACAAAAGACTAGAAATTTACGACAAAATTAAACAAGCCGAGGATTATGCTCATTTTATGAACATTTTACTTCCACGTCAGCAAGAATATTTGCTTCCTCATGGAGAAAGCAATAGGATAGTTTTTTTAAAATTGAAAATTTCAATTTTTTGAAAATTTGAAAATTGCGATTTATTCTTTAAAGTTTTGACAAAATATAAACTTTATATAGGTTAATCTATTTATTTTAAACAAGAGATATGCTTTATTATATATTAAGTTAAATTTATAGGTTAAAAAATAAGAATATGTAAATAAAATATAAAAAGATAATTAGATAAAATGGCTACAAAAAATAAATAAGTATAATAAATTTAAATAATAAATAACTTTTAAGGAAATTATTAAAAAATGAGGAAATTAAAAAATATATATGCATAAACAAGTTCCCAAGACTGAAATATAAATACTTACATTAGACTTTAAAAAAAAATTAAGTCAACAGAAATCTAATAATGAATATTTTTCAAAAATAAAAAAAATAATGTTCTGGAAGAGTATATTTTGCAAAAATCTACAAAAAATGTAAAAAACATTGAGCCAAATCTGCAAAAAGATTCTTTTTTTATCCACATGTTATTAATATAAATGAAACATAACATTTGAAAATCGAATTTAATTACACATTTTAAAAGTAATAAATTAATATTAAATTAACATGAAAAACTGTAAAAATTATTTAAATAAATTAATCAATTTTAAGATTTTATTTAGAATCACAAAAGAATTGAATTTCGCGTTTGATTTCACAACATTTTCAAAATTTTCGTCTGCTACAGATTGTAAAATTCACATTTATTCATTTATTAACTATGTTCTATTTAACCCGTAATATTTTATTGCTTATGACATTTACATTTAACCTCTTTATCATCATTTTCTTTCATTTGAAGAGTAAAAAATTAATTACTAATTAAGAAATTAAGAAATGCCCGATTTTTCCCGCCTTTTTCCAGGCATGGAAAAAAAATAAATAACAAAAAAATTATCATTACAAATTAACTATAAGTCAATGAAGTGTAAAAATTATTATAAAATATAACAGTTATGAACAATTTTGAAAATGAAAGAAAGTAATTTAAATTTGAGAAAAATACTCCAAAATCTTAGAAATAAAATGAAAAAAATTAGTGTAATAAAAAATTTGAGAATATAATTCAAAATTGAAAAAAAATTATTCAAATTGAGATAAATAATTAAAAATTTAGAAAATTCTTTCAGTAAATGATGAAAATAATTAAAAATTTAAAAAAATTATGAAGAAATAATATTTAAAATTGAAGAAAATAATTAAACTTTAAAAAATAATTTAAAAAATTGCATGATATATTTTAAATAAAGGAAATTTAAAGAAAATTTCAGAAAAATACTTAAAACTTTTAGAAGTTAATTGCAAAAAAAGAGAAAAAAAATAATTAAAAATTAGAGAAAATAAATTAAAAAAGATAAACATAATTTAAAATTGAGAAAAACAATTTTCAATTTGAGAGAAATAATTGCAACTCATACAGAATATAGTACATAAAATACAAGAAAATCGTGGATATAATTAAAAATTGAATAGAAAAATGAAAATTTCAGATAAATAATTGAAAATGATTAAAAACTTTGAAGAACACAATGGGAAATTTCAGAAAAATATTTAAAAATTTTAGCAAATAATTTAAAAAAATAAGAATAATTAATACTTGTGGAAAATATAGTAATTGTAACATTATTTTAAAATTTAAAACTTAAAGACAATAATTGAAATATGACGAAAACAATGATAAATTAAAAGAACATTTGTTATTTTTCTTTCAATTATGAACTTTTTTTTTTTTAAATTACAATTTAAATCTTTAATCTTCAATTTAATTCTTTAATCTTCTATTTATTTCTTTAATTTTCAATTATTTTCTGCAATAGACAATTCACAATTTATTTTTATCCTTCAATTATCGAATGCTGATTATTCTCACCATTTTTTGAATTTTTTTTCAATTGTTAATTATTTCTTTTAATAGTTAATTATTTTCATCAATATTTCATTATTTTCGTCATATTGTAATTATTCTTTCAATTATCAATTATTTTCTTCAATTTCGAAAAATTTTCTTTAAATTTTATTGAAAGATTTTCAATTAATTCCTTAATATTAATTAACTCCCGCATTTCCTCAATTATCAATTATTTTATTTCAATTCAATTCTTGAATTTCCCATTGATTTCTTTCGTTTCATTTATTTTCTACAATTTTTTTCCATAATTTTCATCAGTTTTCAATTGGCAATTTATTATTCTCCTTCAATTTTATGAATGTTCATTAAATATAAAATTTTTTTTTGTACGAATGACGATTATTCTCACTAGTTGTCAAATTTTTTTTCCTATTGTTAATTATTTGTTTTAATACATTAATAAATTTTTTAATATTTAATTATTATTTTCATCATATTGTAATTTTTCTTTTAATTATCAATTATTTTCTTGAAATTTCCATTTAATTGTTTGATTACCAATTTATTCTTTTGATTTTTAATTATTTTCTTCAATTTTCATATAATTTATTTAATCTTCAACTTTTTTATCCATTTTCAATTAATTCCTCAATATTCATTAGTTCTCTTATTATTTCAATTATTTTTTACATTCATAAAAAGTGTTTTAAATTTTTAATTTAATTATTAAATTCTAGAACTATTCTCTTCAATTAATTCTCAGTTATTTTCTTTAAATTTAAACTCCACCTTTTCGATTTTCAATTATTTTCTTTTATTTAACAAATTATCTCCTTTTTTCTATTATTTTTTTCGATTATCATTAAGTTTTTTCAATTTTTATTTTCATTTATCAGTATTCGATTGTTTTTTTCCATATTTATTAATTATTGGCATTTTGCAATTTCTTTCTTAAATTTTGAAGCATATGCTTTAAATTTCAATTCTTAAAGTATATTCTTTAATTTTTAATTGCTTTCTTCAATTTTCAATTATTTTTTTCGATTTTTAATCCAGTTGTTAAATGTGCAATTATTTCCAACAATCATTCCTATAATTTTTTTAATTTTTAAATTCTTTTCAAACTTAATATTACCTGTTTAATTTTTACAATTTTTTTTCAGTTGTCTATTAATCTAGTCATTTTTTGAATTTTATTTTCAATTGACAATAAGTTTCGTAATTTTCCATATATTTTCTTCAATTTTTCAACTATTCAAAGTTGAATTAATAAATTTATTATTTTCTTCAATTTCAATTATTTTTTTCGATTTTTCATCCAGTGTTGCTTTCAACAGTCAATTATTTTCGTCATTTTTCAGATATATTCTTCAATTTCGTAATTTTCATTTTTTGAATTTGCAAAAATTTATAGTATTAAATGATCAACAAAAATGCAAAGTTTGTCTTTTATGTTGCTATAGTTATTATATATAATTCTTCCTATTAACATTAAAATTCAAATCATTACTAATAAAAATGACACTATAGAGATTTTATTTTCGTACAATGATTGAGAAAATTAACTTAATTTGATAAATAAATAAAAAACTTAAATTCTCATAAATTCTTGATTATAAATTTTGGTCGGTTATATTCTGGTTCTCATTACCGTTCTCCAGGTAATATTACTTCTTCGCAACTCTATTTTAGGCTATCAACTTAAAAATTGCTAAAAATGAAGCTGGCGGCGCCACTATCAAAATTGTGCTAAATTTAAAATTCTATGAAAATAATTCAGCTTTTTTTTTTTAATATTACCTAAATAGTTAATTTTCTAATTCCACATTTTAGGAATTTCGGGCAAATTTTTCTGCGTCTAAAACAAATTAATAGTTTTAGTTATCAGGGAAGTTTAGATTTAAAATTTTCAACGAGCGAAACGGATACTGAGCGACTGTTGGGGTGACGATACAACGAGCAAAGGGAAAATCTGAATTTTAGATGCTGCTGAAACGCTGGCAAGCCACTCTCGAACTTTAAAATCATGCTCTAGCTGTTACTACAGAAACTGCTTGTATAAATGCGCATCTGCAAACAGAAAAGGCGCTCTCTTCAAGAGTCAAAAAAGAAATATTGCAAAACAAATATTCCACTTCAAAACCTAGTATCTGAGGTAAATATTGACAGCAGTCAGTGTCGATTGAACAAATAATAAATATATATATATATGCTTTTATCGATCATCAATATTGCAATTTTTTTTATCTCTTTTCAAGTTTCATATTGTAAAACTTCTTGATTCCTTTGTGTTAAAGGTATCTCTCCGTAAAAATAAAAATATAAACTTCTAATTTTTATTTTCAATCTTTATTAAAAATTTTGATTTTTGATTTTTTCTTTTCTTTTAGAGTATTAATTGTATTTTAAACTTTAATCAAGTTGGACAGAAGTTTTATTAACTCGATTGTACTTTTATCTAAAAAGTTTCTATTTTGGCATTAAACTTTTATAATGTCCGTGGCTCATTGCTTAAGAAAAAAATAGTAATAATGTTATTTTAAATTAAAATGGGAGTATAAAGGACTCTCGCGGTATCTCTTAAAAATTTCCCGACCACTTTATAAGCCGTAAGCAGCTTTCGGGAGCTGCCATAGTTAGCGTAATAGCATCAGAGACTCGAATTTATTTTATCGTCGTCTTCCTCATGCTTGATGAAAAAAGTTTTTTATAATTGAAATTTCCATTTTAGTTACTTCTTGCAATTAAAATTTCATTTTTAACTTTTAATTGTAAAATTAACTTTTTCTTTGACTTCAGAAGCCTCTAATTAGTGCGCTAATTCAATTATTTAATGTATCAAAAATGATAATTGTAATTAAGAAACAGAAACTTTTACAAATTTATGCAAACTGCAGTTTAAATCAGATAAGATGGGAAAAAGTAAAAATAAAAAAAATAAGAAAGTCGACACATCTTTATTTGTAAACAAGAATAATTGTTTTATAATAAAAATTTCAGCCTACACTGAGAGAAATAGATATTCAGACTTACTATTCTGGATATTAAAAAATACTAATTTTAATATCTGGATATTAAGATTCAATATCTAAATACTTAGTTTTAATATCTGGATGCTAAATTTGAATATCCACGAATATCCATTTTTCTCAGTGTAAGAATCTGTGGATGAGAATTTTTTTACGATGTGATAAAGTTAAGCTTGTACAGTTAATTTAAATCAGAATGTAGGTTTTGAGTGGTTATAATGAAGAGCTCTATTACATCAGGGTTAATACGAGATTATATGAATTTATATTAAAGAGCGAGAGAGAGAAAGAGATTAAATTGGCACCTTATATCTTCTTGGAAAAGTATGAATATTAGCATATTATATGAAGCAGTACATTTTGTATCATTTTCAGTAGCGCTTTTCTCGTTGAAGATAATCTCGGATACTTAAGATTCTTTTTCTACTTTTATTGGAGAATTTCTTGAAATCTAAAATCAGATTTTCTCAAGTCCCGTGTGATATCATTTCAAAATGTGAATAATAATCTTTTTATTCATATTTTATAAAAACATGTTTTTTTATTACGATATGCTTTTATAAAAAAAAAAAAAATCCGTAATGCATCAGGAGTAAGTTTACTTCCGAAAGTTGAAGTTAAAGAAACAGCCAACTATCTTCTCTTGAGATTAAAAGCTTTTTAACTTTGTTATAACACTGGAATATAAGTAGATTAAAACTGTAACCGAGTTTTGATTTTGCCGATGTCAGTTTTCTTTGGCAAAAGTGAGAAACAGATAATTACAACGTAAGAAATTTTTTTTTACATTTTCATCTCCTGCAGCTCGTTTCAATAAAGAGATTAAATTAAAACACGAAAGCACAAATTGCTAAAGTTTGAAGGAATCACAAAAAAATTGATGAAATGAAAATAATGAAAAGTGTAATATTTAATAAGTGAGAGAAACTTCAACAGAACTTATACACAGAAAAGCTTCAGGAATTGTTTTAAAAGTTTTCTATATATCCAGGATTTCATAAGTTTCTTACTCCCATTGGAAATATAAAGTACGATACCTCATTAAAATGTGTAATCAGATTAATCACTTTTCAAAATGAAACTTTTAAGAATCTTTCAAAGCTGCTTAGAGACTTTGAGTTTTCTCAAATATTTTTGTAAAACTGAAGGGAATATAAGCTCAATGAGAAGGGGAATAAAAATTAAATGAGATGGGAATAAAATCGTATTATGTAAAGTTTTGTTTAATAACGGAATTTTCAGCCCGAGTGCACAGAATGATTACACAAAGACGTATAACTCCTTTATATGCAAAGTTTTAATAAATACAGCTTTACGTTGTTTAAGGGCAAAAATTTTTTATGTCTTGGGGTCTGCTCCCCATGAATTTTTAATATGTACGGTCCTGGCTGGTATTTATTTTTTTCTAACCTTATCAAACCAAACTAATCAAACCAAAGATAATACGAATTTAGGTAAATTAGACACAATTTACCAAATATTAGACATTTTTTAGGTATATATGAAGACGATATTTGGTTAAATAAATGTATTTTCACTTTTTCAGAAATATGAAAACTAAGAAAATAACAAAACGAACGTGACACTAGCGCCACTAGCTACAGATTTTTGTACCATTGGAATTTACCCGGTCGATAAGAAATCGACTGTCGATAAATATCAAACCAAACACATTTTTAATACATAAAAATTAATAAATAAAAACCAGGACAGCAAAAAATTTCGGAGCAAGTAATTTTTTTCTGTTGTAACCTTAAAAAATAAGATAATAAATATGTGTGCCAAGTAATAATAAATAAATTAATTAAAATTAAATCAAATATGCGCCAAATTGTAACCTAAAATATTAAATATAAATTTAATCTTATTAAGATTAGGAAAATTAAAGTCGGAATCAAAATTAAATGCCTACAAAAATTAGTTTAATGTCTTAAACCGGAAGACGAAAAATAATTAATTTAATATATTGGGTGCCAGATCTTTCTTGAATCGATCTACAAACAAAATAAAAATAAAAGTTAAAGGAAGTAGGAAGTTAAGAGACAAATTGACAACCAAAAACAATTGGTAGCTCAATCAAGAATTGAAAATTCGAAATGGATTCTTAAATTAAAAAGTACAAATTTTGAGGTTAGTTTTAAAAAATCAATTAAATTGACGACATTACAAATAAGTCCAGCTTTTAGGTTAGTTTCTAAAAAAACTTACCAAAATTAACAATTTCTAGTAGCTAAATAAAATTTTTGTGGTTATAGATTGAGACAAAAATCTCAATTTTACAACAGTCAAATAATCAATTAATCAAATTTTACAGCAGTAAATTAATCAATTAATACTTAATTCAATATAAATTGAATTGAGGATCTTTTCTAAATCCAAGACTAGATTACATAATTAATCAAATTAAATTCATTAAATTAAGAAAATTAAATTATTAGAATCTAAATATCAAACGGATTATGACGTCACTGGTATAGGCAAAATTTGTCCGTAACTTTTCTCTTAAAATATTGAATATTTTTTTATGAAACTTGGTATAATTACTTAAAATATCATTATGAAGGTCTCTCAGACCCGAATTTCTTTAAATTTTGGCCCAAACTTAATTTTGGGAAATTTTCGAAAAATTGCAAACTTTTTTAAAAATTAATTTTAAAACAAAATTCAAACAAATTTGGGTCTGAGAGACTTTCATAATGACATTTTAAGTAATTCTACCAAGTTTCATGAAAAAATATTTAATATTTTAAGAGAAAAGTTACGGACAAATTTTGCCTATACTAGTGACGTCATAATTCATCACATTAATAAATACGTTGAGAATTATAACAAAGGTCCTCGAATTAGTTAAATTTTGAAAATAATTTAATTACAAACATCAAAATTAAGAATTAATTCTAAGAAGTGACTAAAAGGAAAAGGAATAAGTTTCGGATGACAGGAAGGAAATTAAAAATTTGTAATTTTGACAATATTGAATCAAATTAATAAAACTAATTATATTATGTCAATCAAATCATGAAGAGATTAAATAAAATGAAATTTTTCTCTAAAGAAAAAAAAATCTTACCGATAAAAGAAATCCCAAAATTAATACAAATGTTGTAAGTAAAACCGCTTCAGAATCCTTATTAAAAGAAAATCCTTCAAACAGTTTACCCTCTTAATTAGAACAATTCAAATAATATTTAATTCTTTTAGTCGAATTTAATTTCCAAAATCCACGCCCGATCTTCTGGTAGGAAGCAAAAGATAAAATGGCGTCGTTTGTTATTTTTCACGGTTACCAACGCAACGATAAAAAAATCGTATTTCCGAAACTCATTAAAACATAAACCCTAGAACTTAAAAAACTAAGATTACTAAATTTGGACAAAAGACAATCGAGACTTCGAATAGAATGAAATATAATCTAAATGCTTCTTTCCCATTGGCTGAAATCATAACGTGCGAAGTTCAAATCTTCTATACGGGAATCTTCATAAAATAAATATTGAAATCTTCTGAATTAATTTAAAACAACAACAATGAATTAATTCGGTCTGTGAGATGGTAGATCAACATACTGCTCCTCCGATAATTTGACTTTTAAATAGTCTGGCAATTGGTAAATTATTGAATCTCAAAGAACTTGATTCCATACAGACATCAACGATTTTTTAATTTGAAATGAATATAGCCCCAGCTAGATCAATTGTCAAAATTATGGGTTTTGGTTAACCCGGAACAACAAGAGATTTAATTGTAATAATTTAATAGATGAGGATAATGTCGGAATTTCAAAATTAATTAAGAGTCTCAGGTGTGACCAGAAAAAAATCAAATGAAGAAATCCAATAGAAAAATCTAAATTCATAACATAAATTCATAAATCTAAATTTAAATGAATAATATAAATCCATAAGTCCAAATCAATAAATTCCAATTTTGGGTTTTGAAATCAAGCGGGAATTTAAATTATTCAGGAACGTAAAAATTCAAAATTCAGTGTCGACTGCAAATAAAATTCTTTATAAATCCAAAATTCATCAGGAATCAGTAAATTTCTTCAAATCCTATATAAGAAACGAGTACTGAAGGTCAGCGTTAAAAGTTAACGGAAAAGCGTTAACAGTTAACGAAAAAGGATATTTTATACCTGGTTCCTTGGTTAGGGAGAGAAGGTATTTCTTAAAAGTTTACGGAAAAGGAAACTCTCAGCTCATAATACAAATTACCTTGAAATTTAAATTTTATTTCTTAATACAAACAATAGCCTACCTGCAGGGAGTCATCATCATTAGAGCAATAATATTAAATCCTATTCTAAAAAGAACAGACGTTGTGGTTAACTTCAGACGTGTAACTCCATTTCCGAGTCTCCCATTGGTCAGTACATATCAAACCTCACTATCGATAGTTTTCAGTTTCAATTTTTTGTTTTGCAGACGAATTAAAATCTTTTAATTAAATATTGTAACTTCAAGTTTATTTTATCAAATTTCTTATAATGTTAGCAATCTAAAATAACAAAAAATTTTATTAAAATAGTTAATACATAGAAATTGGCTTTGACCTTGACTTCCCTATACGAGAACCCTTTCCACCAACTTCAGAGGTGTAACACGTTTTATCGGGCTTCTGATTGGCTAGCAGATTTTAGATATTTTTTGTCAACAATAACATCACAGTTTAGACGTTTATTTGGAGTATTTTTCAATTTATTTAAAATCTTCGTTTAATAAATAATTGCACTTTATTAAATAATAATAAATTAAAAATAAATTAAATTCTAATAATTAAGTAGTGATAGTTTAAGAAGTAACAGTGATTTTAGTGAAGTTGTTAAGGTTTATAGTGTTTTGAGTGAAATAATGTTTTGTTTACATTGGCATTCGTTTCTGACAGGTGAGTAATGATATAATGTTAATAATATTAATAATCTTCTATTTCTTTTTATTTTATTTGTAGCTTATTTATCTGTTTCTTAGTTCTATTATTAAATGTTTTTTTTCCTAAAAGTATCATAATTATTATTTATGTCATTTAAGGTTTTGATATTTCTTTTTATTCTAATGCACGTGGTGATGTGTAATCGGATATCTATTCG
This sequence comes from Ganaspis brasiliensis, assembly GCA_037103525.1. Lineage (NCBI taxonomy): Eukaryota > Metazoa > Arthropoda > Insecta > Hymenoptera > Figitidae > Ganaspis > Ganaspis brasiliensis. Next base: position 2,349,727 of record JAZKLR010000143.1, on the reverse strand, counting down.
GTCACCTGGAAATTGTGAAACTGGTAAGTTATAATAATTTTTAGTTCTTTATTTTGTTTTATTGTATGTTTATAATTCATTAACTTTTTAAGTTTCTATAAAATAAAAATATTTTACTTCCATGTTTAAGGTTATGTTTTTTTTATCATTCTCCACGGTGCGCCTGAAATGGTTTTTTATGAAAAGTTCTTGCACTGAAAATTTGTTTGTGGATTTTGATTCTGTGAGGTTTCTAGAGTATTTTAAGACCAAAAAGAAAATAATCGCCGGAGCCCTTTTTGATAAACATCGATTTAAAAAAAAATAACAAAAATACAATTTCACTTCAAAAATTTTCAATTTTTTAAAAAAATTTTTATACAAGAATTATAGATATTAAAAAACGGAATATTTTTTGTATAAACTTTTTTTTATATAATCAATAGTTTCCATGAAAATCGAAAAAAAACTGATTTTTTAAATGTTTTTAAATCAAATTAACCCAAAAGTGCTGACATCTGGATATTTCTTTTTGATTTAAGGTTATACAATATAAATATTAATTTATATACACCACATATAATTTATATACACAACAGAAATAAAAATATTTGTACAAAAAAAATTTTTTTTTTTTGAGAAATTTTTATAAAAAATTTTATTTAGACAAAAATATTTTGCTGTGTAATCATATATTTATCTTGTATAACGAAAATCTGCAACAAATATCCAGACGCCAACACTTTTGGGTTAAATTGATTTAATAACATTTAGAAATTAGTTTTTTTCGATTTTCATGAAAACTATTGATTATATAAAAAAAATGTTTATATAAAAAATATTCCGCTTTTTAATATCTATAACTCTAGTATAAAAAGTTTTTTCTAAAATTGAAAATTTTTGAAGCAAAATCGAATTTTTGATATATTTTTTTTAAAACATCGATGTTTCACAAAAAAGGGTCCGGCGATTATTTTCTTTTTGGTCTTAAAATACACTAGGAACCTCACAGAATCAAAATCCACAAGAAAATTTTCAGTGCAAGAACTTTTCATAAAAAATCATTATCTCCAGTTACATAGTAATGGTTAGTGACAGGTAAGTAATAATAATAATTTTCAATAATTTTATTTTATGTTATTGTAAGCTTCTAATTTATTCATCTTTTTTCTTATTACATTAATTCAATAGTTGTGTTTTTTTCATTAAAGTATCATATTGATAAACGTCATTTGCGATTAGGATGTTTGTTTCTATTGTAATTCAATAATTACATTATGTTTTAATTATCATTGGAATTTTTTGACAAGTAATTAATTTTATTAACTTTATTAGGGTTCACCGAATTTGGAGATTCCTCCAAATTTTGGCGACTCGTCACAGGATTACATAAAATACGGAAAATAATTACAAATAAGTCTAAAATAATAAATCCTAAAATTCTAAAAACCAGTCTTGGAATTAGTCGCAATCTTTGAGACCAGAAGAATTAATTGAAAATCCATTAAATTGAATAGAAATTACCGGAATCTTTAAATGAGAAAATAAAGTTTATAATTAAAAATTAGAAATTAGTAATTAAAATGAAATATTTTGAAATAAATTAAATTGTGAGATGTAAAATGATTTAAACAAATTTTTTAACGTCACACTGCGAAACAATGTTAATCTTCTGCCAGTGCTTAGAATTGGATTAAATGGCCCTTTTTGGGAAGATTTGATCGATTAACGAAAACCAGGTCAGATTGTTATATGGCGTAAAATACGTGGCAGTGTAGTTTTTTTTTATCAGTGTCAGATTAAGAAATAATTGGCCCACAAGAGAGGCGAGGTCAAATGCCGAAGTGGCAGTCTTTTGTCGTTGGATTTAGCGGAACTTCTCATCGCGGTTGACCGTAACCACTCGGCACATGCTGCTGCTATTAAACTGCGGTTAAATGTGCCGTCCTGGCACACATCGCTGCTGATCGTCGTCAACTTGTCACTAATTGCATTTACGACATGCACGACTACAAATTTACTTCACCGTGGGTAATACGTCAAAGTAAAATGAACAAGTAATAACTGATGTATGGACGAATACTGGTTCTTAATTGGCTGACCTTGAAAGAGTCTCGTTCCCCTTCGCTCCACATGTAAATCAACACAATGAAATTTCACATTCGCTCCAGGCCAGGCGAATTTACTCTTCATTAAAAAAAAAAGTTTTACAATTTTTCTCTTTCGTAACGTTTCGGTTATAGTAATGTCACCTTTTTTCCTGCTCATTAGTTCTTTGTGGGTTTATTTGATTATTTATGAGATCTGTACGTCTTTCTTATTAAATTTTACAAGATGCAATATTGTTTATTTATTGAGTACAATTCCCGAATTCAATTAAATGAAAAAATGAAGAAAATGTATTCTTTCATATAGTGAAATCTGTAATTGAGAGTTAAATAAAGTGGGTTGAATTTTAGGAAGAAAAAGTAAATGAAGAAAAAGTTACTAATATGGGTTTATTAATATTTGTTAATTTAACATCGAAAGCGCATAATTGCTAATTTGAATGATCCTATACAAGAAATCAGGCAGCTATAGGCAGTAGCTATAGATATACTTGATGTTTAAAACTGTTACGCGTAACGGACGTAACGCTGAGAGAGACAGAGATAACTAAGACAGGAATAGTCGGATTGGTATATTGAGAAATTAGAAATTTGGAAGTTGGAAAATTGGCAAAGTAAAAAAATTGGTAATTTGGAAAGTTAGCAAATTAGAAAAGTTGGTAAACTGGTATATTAAAAAATAGGAAAAGTCGAAAAATTGGTAAATTCTCAAATGGGAAAATACTTCAAACTGGTAAATTGAGAAATTAGCAATTTGGACATTGGCAAATTGGTAAATTAGGAAATTGGAAAAGTGGTTTATTGTAAAATAAGAGAAATTGAAAATTGGGAAATTGTTTAAACTGGTAAATTGGTAATTTAATAATAACTAAAAAAATTGTTGAATTAGAAAATTAGCCAATTAGAAAAATTTTTAAACTGGTAAATTGAGAAATTTGGAAATTGAATTATTGGAAAATTCAGAATTTAGAAAATTGAAAAATTGTTAAATTGAAAAATTGTTTAAACTGGTGAATTGAGAAACTGGAGATTGAATTATTGAAAAATTGAGAAATTAGAAAATTTGTAAAATAGAAAATTGGTTAAACTGGTAAATTGAGAAATTAGCAATTTGGACATTGGCAAACTGGTAAATTAGGAAATTGGAAAAGTGGTTTATTGTAAAATAAGAGAAATTGAAAGTTGATAAATTGGAAAATTGTTTAAACTGGTAAATTGAAAATTTGGTAGTTGAAAAATTGTCAAAGTAAAAAATTTTTTAAACTGGTAAATTTAGAAACTGTCAGTTTGATTATTGGAAAATTGAGAAATTAGAAAATTGGAAAAGTGATTTATTGTAAAATTGAAGAAATTAAAAATTGGTAAGTTGTCAAATTGTTCAAACTGGTAAATTTGAAATATGTTAGTTACAAAATTGGCAAAGTAAAAACGTTGTAAAATTAGAAAATTAGCAAAGTAAAGTAATTGGTAAGCTGGTAAATTGAGAAATTGGAGATTAGATTGTTGGAAAAGTGGAAAAATTGGAAAATTCTTTTAACTGCTAAGTTGAGAAATTAGCAATTTGGATATTGGAAAATTGGTAAATTAGCGAATTGGAAAAGTAGTTTACTGTAAAATTAGGGAAATTGAAAATTGTTTAAACTGGTAAATTGGTAATTTAATAATAACTAAAAAAATTGTTGAATTAGAAAATTAGCAAATTAGAAAAATTTTTAAACTGGTAAATTGAGAAATTTGGAAATTGAATTATTGGAAAATTCAGAATTTAGAAAATTTAAAAATTGGTAAATTGGAAAATTGTTTAAACTGGTGAATTGAGAAACTGGAGATTGAATTATTGAAAAATTGAGAAATTAGAAAATTTGTAAAATAGAAAATTGGTTAAACTGGTAAATTGAGAAATTAAGAATTTGGTAGTTAGAAAATGGGCGAAGTAAAAAAATTGTAAAATTAACAAATTAGATAAATTGGTAAATTGGTAATATGAGAAATTGGAGATTGGGTTATTAGAAAGATGACAAATTAGGAAATGGAAAGTGATTATTGGAAAAGTAAAATAATTGAAAATTGATAAATTAAAAAATTGTTTAAACTGATAAATTAAAAATTTGGTAGTTGAAGAATTGTCAAAGTACAAAAATTTAAAAACTAGTAAATTGAGAAACTGGTGATTGGATTATTGGAAAATTGAGAAATTAGAAAATAGGTAAATTGGAAAATTGGAAAATTCTTTAAATTCGTAAATTAAAAAATAAGCAATTTAGTTATTGGAAAGTTGATAAATTAGAAAATTGGAAAAGTGATTTATTGTAAAATAGGAGACATTGCAAAATTTGTAAATTTATAAATTGTATATTTGTTTAAACTGGTAAATTGGTAATTTGGTAGTTGGAAATTTGGCAAATTAAAAAAATTGTTAAATTAGAAAATTAGCAAATTAGAAAAATTTTTGAACTGGTAAATTGAGAAATTTGAAAATTGAGAAATTAGAAAATTGAAAAATTGTCAAATTGGAAAATGGTTTAAACTGGTGAATTGAGAAACTGGAAATTCGATTATTGGAAAATTGAGAAATTTGAAAATTGAATTATTGGAAAATTGAGAAATTAGAAAATTAAAAAATTGGAAAATGTTTTAAACTGGTAAATTGAGCAACTGAAGATTAGATTATTGGAAAATTGAGAAATTTGAAAATTGAATTATTGGAAAATTGAGAAATTGGAAAATTGTTTAAACTGGTAAATTACAAAACTGGAGATAGGATTATTAGAAAATTGAGAAATTTGAAAATTGGAAAAGTAGTTTATTGTAAAATTGGAGAAATTGGCAAATGGCGAAATTGACAAATTAGAAAATTGTTTAAACTAATAATTGAGAAATTGAAAATTTTGTAGTTGGAAAATGGGCGAAGTACAAAAATTATAAAATTAACAAATTAGAAAAATTGCTGAACTGGTAGTTTGAGAAATTGGAGATTGGTTTATTAAAAAATTGAAAAAGTGGTTACTGGAAAAGTAGAATAATTGAAAATTGATAAATTAGAAAATTGTTTAAACTGATAAATTGAAAATTTGGTAGTTAATAAATTATCAAAGTACAAAAATTCTTAAACTGGTAAATTAAGAAATTTGGAAATTGAATTATTGGAAAATTAAGAAACTAGAAAATTGGTTAATTGTCAAATTGGAAACTTCTTTAAACTGGTAAATTAAGAAATTAGCAATTCAGTTATTGAAAAATTGGTGAATTAGAAAATTGGAAAAGTGATTTATTGTAAAATTAGAGACATTAAAAATTGGTAAATTGTAAAATTGTTCAAACTGGTAAATTTTAAATTTGTTAGCTGAAAAATTGTCAAAGAAAAAACTTTGTAAAATTAGAAAATTAGCAAAGTTGAATAATTGATAAGCTGATAAATTGAGAAATTGGAGATTCGATTTTTGGAAATGTTGAAAATTTGAAAAATTCTGTTAACTGGTAAGTTGAGAAATTAGCAATTTGGAATTTCGAAAATTGGTATATTAGAAAATTGGAAAAGTAGTGGATTGTAAAATTGGAGAAATTAAAAATTGGAAAACTGTTTAAACTGGTAAATTGGAAATTTGGTAGTTAGAAAATTGGCAAAGTAAAAAAATTGTTAAATTAGAAAATTAGCAATTTTGAAAAATTTTTAAACTGGTTAGTTGAAAAATTTGGAAATTGAACTATTGGAAAATTGAGAAATTAGAAAATTGAGTAATTGGAAAATTAAAAATATGGCAAATTGGATAATTGTTTAAACTGGTAAATTGAGAAACTGGAGATTGGATTATTGCAAAATTGAGAAATTGGAAAATTGTTTAAACTGGTAAATTACAAAACTGGAGATAGGATTATTAGAAAATTGAGAAATTTGAAAATTGGAAAAGTAGTTTATTGTAAAATTGGAGAAATTGGCAAATGGCGAAATTGACAAATTAGAAAATTGTTTAAACTAATAATTGAGAAATTGAAAATTTTGTAGTTGGAAAATGGGCGAAGTACAAAAATTATAAAATTAACAAATTAGAAAAATTTCTGAACTGGTAGTTTGAGAAATTGGAGATTGGTTTATTAAAAAATTGAAAAAGTGGTTACTGGAAAAGTAGAATAATTGAAAATTGATAAATTAGAAAATTGTTTAAACTGATAAATTGAAAATTTGGTAGTTAATAAATTATCAAAGTACAAAAATTCTTAAACTGGTAAATTAAGAAATTTGGAAATTGAATTATTGGAAAATTAAGAAACTAGAAAATTGGTTAATTGTCAAATTGGAAACTTCTTTAAACTGGTAAATTAAGAAATTAGCAATTCAGTTATTGAAAAATTGGTGAATTAGAAAATTGGAAAAGTGATTTATTGTAAAATTAGAGACATTAAAAATTGGTAAATTGTAAAATTGTTCAAACTGGTAAATTTTAAATTTGTTAGCTGAAAAATTGTCAAAGAAAAAACTTTGTAAAATTAGAAAATTAGCAAAGTTGAATAATTGATAAGCTGATAAATTGAGAAATTGGAGATTGGATTTTTGGAAATGTTGAAAATTTGAAAAATTCTGTTAACTGGTAAGTTGAGAAATTAGCAATTTGGAATTTCGAAAATTGGTATATTAGAAAATTGGAAAAGTAGTGGATTGTAAAATTGGAGAAATTAAAAATTGGAAAACTGTTTAAACTGGTAAATTGGAAATTTGGTAGTTAGAAAATTGGCAAAGTAAAAAAATTGTTAAATTAGAAAATTAGCAATTTTAAAAAATTTTTAAACTGGTTAGTTGAAAAATTTGGAAATTGAACTATTGGAAAATTGAGAAATTAGAAAATTGAGTAATTGGAAAATTAAAAATATGGCAAATTGGATAATTGTTTAAACTGGTAAATTGAGAAACTGGAGATTGGATTATTGCAAAATTGAGAAATTAGAAAATTTGTAAATTAAAAAATTGGAAAAGTAGTTTATTGTAAAATGTGAGAAATTGTTTAGAATTGTAAATTAGAAAATTGTTTAATCCAGTAAATTGAGAAATTGAAAATTTGGTACTTGGAAAATGGACGAAGTAAAAAAAATGGAAAATTAACAAATTAGAAAAATTGGTAAAGTCGTAATTTGAGAAATTGGAGACTGGGTTATTGGAAAATTGACAAATTAGAAAATTGAAATAGTGGTTATTGGAAAAGTTGGTATAATTGAAAATTGGTAAATTGGAGAAGTGTCTTTTATGTGTCTTTTTTTTAAGTGTCTTTTAGGTCAGTGTTTCTGATTTAAAATTATTATTATTTTTTTAATTATTCTTCGTTGTGTTAAATTAAACTTTCCATAGATTGGTAAAATAACATTATTTTAACGAATGAGCAAAAGAATAATCCCAATTTTTAAAAATTCGGAATTTTAATTCTTTCTTTCGACTTAGTAAATATTAAATAGTTATAGTTATTAAATTTTTTAAATCAGCTCAGAAGAATACAAATTTCGGAATTAAGTTACAATGAAAAACATTTTTAGTATATATATAAAGTAAATAAAAACGCGATGTATTTCAAAGGGAAGAAATCGAGTTACTCATCCAACGCGAAAGGCTACATGACACAAAATGAGAGTCGGCTAGAAAGTAAAAAAATAAATAAAAATTACTTTCTCTATTTTTATCGGAAAAGTGTAGTATTCTCCAATTGTTATCAAATAGAAATAGATCATTTGAAATAGTCATAAGAACAGTAATATCAATAAAATAAATTCGAAAAATCTTTTTTTATTGCTTTAAATTTATTTGCTCGATGCAACCATTTTTTTTAGTAATCAATTCTAATCAACTTATTTAAATTCAACCCTTCAACATTTCACCTTTACCCAATTTTTATTTCGTTCTAAAATACTTTTTTAAAACTTCTCTGATCAAAAAATAAAAACAATATTCCCTCTATGAGGAAGCACTATTAAAATAAATTGCAAAATAAAATAAAAAATAAATAAAATAAATATTAATAAAAGAATCAAGTTAGAATGAAATGTTCATTGTTATAAGTTTGCGTTTATAAACCCTTTGCCATTAGATGAGAAATTCGAGAAAAAACAAAAGGTTACTGTTTATTGAATAGTAAATCTGAAATACCCTAGATCCTACAAATGTGACCTCTTACAACACACATAGGCAAATAGTGGAGCGTGCGCCTTTAAGTTCGCTTAACCCTTCCTTGCAGGCCGCTTAGAGAATCGATAGAGGCAACAAAGTGTTTTGCTCTGAATCGAGAAGATCCAGCGGAAAGTGAGAATAAAAGCTCGTTACGCTGATGTGAAGAGAATGACAGAGACCTTAACATCCGCTTAACGAAGCCAAACAAGAAGATAGATAAAGACCATTAAGATCCACGGAAAATTAAATACAACTTTTCTTTGAGATTTTCCAAGTAACGATAAAGAGTAGAGTGAAGCTAAATTTATCAATCGATATTTTCACTTTTCAAATTACATTTACAAAATTTAATTAACAATAAAAATAAATAGAGAGCAATTAAAAAAAGGGGTCCGTATCATTTTGACACAAATTTTTTCGTGCAACTTGTTATATTGTACTCCCGAAGATGAATGTTATATTTTACTTCTACTAAAATCAAAGATTTTTAAGTTTTAATTATTCAATAATTGAACTTACTGAATTAATTAAATCTTTTAATATTAATTTAATGTATTAAAATCAATTATTTAATAAATAAGAATTAAAAAATCTTTGATTTAAGAAGGAGTAAAATATAACATTTATCTTCGGGAGTACAATATAACAAGTTGCCCGAAAAAATTTGTGTCAAAATGATACGGGCCCAAAAAAAGTGATAAACAATAAACGTAAATAATAGACAATTTAAGAGAATCTTAAATAATGAAAAAGTAATAACCAATATAAATAATTTAACAACCAATAAAAGTAAATTTTCTCTTTAAAATTGTTAGATTAAGTTTTTACACCGCGAAGAGTGACAATTTAGCCACTTCAAAAAGTGTGAGAAATCCACTGTAAAAGAATAAATTTTCACTCCAAAATTTGATTAAGAGTTTAGTTTTTTCTGGGGATGAAGTAGTACTCGAATTGGAGTGAAAATTCACTCTGACGGAGTGAAATTTAACTCGTTTAGAGAAAGTTTTTCACTTTCATTGGAGTGGCTCGATGTGCAGATTAAATGGGATAAAAACAATCTTTGACTTAATTTATATAAAACCACAAAAAGAATAACATTTATTAAGTAAACTCTCTAAATTTCTTGGAGTGAGCGTCTACTCTGCGAAGTGCGAAAATTGAGCAGAGTGAGATATCCACTTTAAAAGAGTGAATTTTCATTTTAATTGATTAAAAAATCAATTAAATTTCCAGTTTTTTTTCACTCCAAAATTAGAGTGAAATTTCACTTTTTGCATTGGGTGAAAATTCACTTGAATCGGAGTGAAAATTCATCCTTTATAAAAGTGATATCTCACTCTTTTAGAGTGTCCTCTTCACTCTGATTGGAGTGGCTCAGTTAGAAGAATAAACTCTAAAATTTCAATTTGAGTGTAAATTCACTCCAAAATTAAAGTCAAATTCCACTTTTTGTTTGGGTTCAATTTGCACTCGAATTAAGATAAAAATTCACTCTATAGGAGTGAAATCTCACGCTTTCAGAGTGGATTTTTCACTCTGATTGGAGTATCTCAATTTGTGAATTAAATGTCCTAAAAAATATCTTTAATTTAAAATATATAAAACCTCTTAAAGAATAACATTTATTAAGTAAGCTCCCTAAATTTCTTAGAGTGAGTTTTAATCTGCAAAGAGTGAAAAATAAGCTACTTCCGTCAGACTGAGAAATACACTGTAAAAGAATGAATTTTCACTCCAGTTTAAGTGAAAATTTACTCCAGTTCGAGTGAAAATTCACTCTATAAGAGTGAAATCTGACTCTTTTAGAGTAGAGTTTTCACTCTAATTGGTGTGGCTCAATTTGTGAATTAAATGGCATAAAAACAATCTTTGATATAATATATATAAAACCACAAAAAGAATAACATTTATTAAGTAAACTCTCTAAATTTCTTGGAGTGAGTTTCTACTCTGCGAAGAGTGAAAATTGAGTCATTTCAATCAGAGTAAGATATTGACTCTAAAAGAGTGGATTTTCACTCCAGTTTGAGTGGGAATTTACTCCAAAATTAGAGTGAGAGTTTAATTATTGCTTGGGGTGAATTTTCACTCGAATTGGAGTAAAAACTGACTCCAAGGAATTTAGAGAGTAAAAATTAAATTGTTATTTAGTTCAAAAAAGGAAAAAAAAAGTGGAACATCTAAATGTAGGTTTTCTAATACAATGTAGATTTTAATTATCTAAGAGCACAGTTTTAAATAAGTTGCTTTGCATTAAAATTTAATTTAGTTAAAATAATATTGTATTCATACCTAAAATTATTTGTGGGTTTCTAAAATAAAGCAAAATATTTAAAAAAGTATTATTTTGATTTGAATATTTTTTAAGTTTTCATTAAAAGATTAATCGTAAAATTTAATGATTCTTTTTCATTAAAGATAAAAAATAATTTTTTAAAGCCAGAATGAATAATTTAATTAATTGATTAAAATTGATGAATGAATAAAAAAAAATTATTATCTCTTATTTTTTATTTTTTTTTAACGTACTTTGTACACATTTTTCATATTTCTAAAGAAGATTTTGATATAATTTTCATAAAAGTTTATATTTCCGTTTTTTCTCCCATTATATATTATAAAAAATTTCTTGTATATTTTTATAAAAATTTTATGACTTATTAATAGTTTATTGGTTTCTTATTTTCAATTTTACAAATAATTCCAAAAAATGAAACAGAAACTTTTACAAACCTTCTTACTTAAGTATTCAAATATGTAGATATTTTAAAATACATATTGTTACAAATTAAAGAAATAAGAAAATAGAAAGTTAAAAATTAAAAAAAAAATCTCAAAAACTGATTAAAAATTTTAATAATTAAAAAATTAATATTAAAATCTCTTCAACAAACATAGAACAAAAGAAGTTGAATTTATTAATGGATTCGTTTTGAGGCATCATTTTTTGGACGATTACAAAGCTCCTTCTATGATAAAACAAAAATTAATAAAAAATTTACTAAAAATAACTCATAGAAAGTAAGTATAAGAATTTTGAAAAATTAATTTTAATTTAGCAAAAGATTTTTAAAAAAAACTGAATATTCATAAATCACCAATTTAAATTTTAAAAAGTCGACTTAAAATTATAAATTACAACTAAATTGTAATTTCTACTAATCTTTATTAACTTTTTACTAATATTTTAGTCGAAGAAATAAAAACTACTAAATTAAATAGTAGTACAATATTACAAATAATTAGTAGAGTTACCAATTAGTTATATTTACTAATTAAAAGAAGCTAAATAATGTTTTTATCAATTCAGATTTATATAAACCTTAAAAATATTGATATTTTGTTATAATATTTTTATATATATTTTAATCTCTATTTAGATTACCAATTATTTAGAGTTACCAAATGGTTATATTTACTAATTAAAATAAGTTGAATACTGTTTTTATCAATTGAGATTTATATAAATCTGAAAAATATTGATATTTTGTTATAATATTTTAATGTTTCTATATTTTAATCTCTATTTAGATTCAGAAAGTTGTAAAACATTTATGGTTTACAAGTTTTAAATCCGAATTAACAAAACTGTGTCGCTAATTTTAGTTCTTATAAATTGTAATATTTGTAATATTTATTTTATTTAGTCGTTTATATACATTTTTGACTAAAGCTTTATTAACGTAAATTTGACAAATTAATAGAAAAATCATAGTTATTGCTTTCAATTTTTAGTCAACTTCTAAAAATTTTAGTTTTTGTTTTATAAATATGTTTAGTTTTTTACATCCTTATCATAAATAAGAAGGTATTAAATTTATGCCATTTTATTTTAATAATCTTTCGCTAAATTAAGTTAAATTTTTATGATTTTTATACTCTCATTTTATAAGTATCATTTTTTAAGAATTTTCTACTTAATTCTGCTTTTTTATAAAGAAAACCTTATAATCGTTCAGATTTTCGATTTTCTAGAAATAGGTTATTTATTCGACTTATTTTCATCTAAAATGCAATTAAATTATATATCTATATATATGTGTGTGTGTGTGTGTGTGTGTGTGTGTGTGTATGTGTATGTGTATGTGTATGTGTATGTGTGTGAGCCCCGAACAAAATTTATCCGAAAAAAATCATTGGGTAGTTAAGTGGAAAGTGGGTTGAAGTAGTTTTCTTTTATATAATCCAACTCTCTTCGTGTAGTTAATTTTACTACTTGTCATGTCGTTAAAAAATTATTAGTTCAGTTTACTAGAATACGCAGTTAAATTCCAACAATAACTCTATGTTTTTTAACTTAAAATCCGTTGAAATTGTTATTAAAAATTGTTTACAGAACAACAATGAAAAAACGGTATTCTTTACTTGAGAATTATTCTTAGCGGCTATTTAAAAAAAAAAAATCTTCTATTAAGGATATAATATCCTTGAAATAAGAAAATTATTCTTAAAATAAGAAGAATATTCTTAAATTAAGAAGTAAATTTTTATATTAAAAAACATATTCTTAAGCCATCAGAAAATATTCTTAATTTAAGAATATGCTTCTTATTTTAAAAATATCCTTCTTATTTTAATAATATTCTTCTTACTTTAAAAATATTATATCCTTAATAGAAGTATAGTTTATTTTAAAAAAGGTGCCAGGAATAATTCTCAAATAAAGAATACCGTTTTGTCAGTGAATATTTAACTCCACTTTTCTAATTTGTCTGTAAAATAGAAAAAAAACGAAAAGGAGGAAATGTTTCTAAAAAGGATAGAAAATGGTAATTTCTTTTTTAAGAAAAAGTAAGGAAAGCATTTTGAAAAATATTATATTATTTTTAAAAAAATGTTCCTCTGTCGCCATTTTGGATCCATCATCCTAAAATCAACAAGTCTCGTTTACAAGTTTTCATCAACAGTAGAAAAGCACGTTTTTAGTCAGACAATACGATTTTCCTGCTGGTTGCTTATTCGAAAAGTTACGTAATTTGAAAATTGCACTTTCTGATTTGTCGGTCTCTAACCTATTTTCTAATTGAATTATTCACCTCTCATTTATTTAATTGCTCAAAGGGCAGCAGCAATAAAACGAGTTCCTTCGGGTTAAAGTAAGACCTTTTACTGCACCAAATTTAGAACTCCCGAGAGCCAGTTGCATTCCCTGTCATTTGTGGTTTCATCTCTCTTAGAAGCTCTTGCTTTTAAAAGTGAAATGAAGGCGTTTGGAATATCGCGCATTGAAAGTGTGCGACGGTAAGGAAAGTTGCCTTTGTACTCTCAGTTCCGTTGCTTTGATAAGCACCGCTTTCATTAAAACTAGTCTGCAAACAGCGTCTTAAAAGTCACGAGAATAAACGTGAAATGAAAAGAGTGTCTAATGTACTTCTGGTAAATTAAGAAATTTTTTGTCCCTGTGAAACAAAAAAAAAAAAGAAAAAAATCTCTGTTGTTGGCAAAATAAAATTTAAATGTTTCAAAGGCGAAAGAATTAATGTCGTAGTATTTCAAAGGTCAAAGAAAAAAATTAAGTTGATGTTCCAAAGTCATAAAGAAATGAGAAACACTAAGTGAAAAAGGGCGAAATTAATGTCAATGTTGCAAAGGTTAAAAACAAGGTGAATGTAAATATTTTACAAGAAGATAAAAAATCTTTCAAAGGAAATAATTAAACTTTTAATGGTAAAAATGGTAAAAGTCCCTTTATATCTGGTCTCTCTTTTTTTTTTATTTTTTTTTTATTTGCTCATCATCCTTTTTCTTGTCCGTATTCACTCAAAATCTATCTCACTTTAACATCCACTCGCTCGTTGTTCAATCTGTCATCCTTTCATCTTTCACATCTATCCAGAAAATGACCTCAATTTTCTAATTTCTCGGGGAACTTTTTTTTTATTTTCTAATTTTACTCTGCTGAATAAATTGCGCATAATCAACTATTTTATTAAATTCACTCTGGTGAGAATTTTTTGCACAAAAATAGGTGTGAAGTTGATTTAATAGTGAATTATGCACAATTTTCCAAGTCATAATGTTCTTGTGTAATAAATTACCTTGTATTTTAAATTACATTTATTCTACATGCTTCGGTCAGTTTTCTTTTGTTTGGAAAAAAAATACCTTCTAACGCTTTCTTCATGTGACAAATTAACTAATTTTATATACGGAATCGCAACACCGTGGCAAGAAAAATGACCAGGAAGTCGTAGAGGATAAATGAGATTTATGATACGAAGACATTGTGACAAATAATGTTAAATTTGGTGAATATGCACGTGCTGCTTTTTTCGATTGGGTTACACTTGACATTAATGTCATTACTAGATTTATTAATTTTTTATTGTCCGCATTAGAATTAATGAGAAATTTTGTACAGTTATTTATAAAATTGTTTTCAGTTTAAAAATGTAAATTTATAGAGTTTTTTTTTAGATTTTATATACTATTTTTGTAATTTCCAATTACAGAATCGAAATTTATCCAAATTTCAATTTTCCATTGTAAATTAAACCAATTTTCATTTTCCCATTGAAAAATATGTCAATCTTCAATTTCCAAATATAAATGTATTTAATTTCCAATTGAAAAATTATCCAATCTTAAAATTTTAAATGTTAATTTAACTAATTTTAAATTAGCAAATGTAAATTTAACCGACTTTCTATTTTTAAACGTTATTTAAACAATTTATTTTCCAAACATATATTTTTAATTTTCAAATGTGAATTTTTAATTTACAGATGTAAATTTTCAATATCCAAATGTAAATTTCTCTAATTTTCAATTTTCAATTTAAATATAACAAATTTTCATTCTCCCATGATAAAACTAACCAATTTTCATTTTTCCAATTATAAAATTATCGAATATTAAAATTCCAAATATCAATTAAAATAATCTTCAATTTTTAAATGTAAATTTAACCAATTTTTCATTTCCATATGTAAATTTAAGCAGTTTTTTCAAAACGTCAATTTTCAATTTCTAAATGTAAATGTTCAATATCCAAATGTAAATTTAACCAATTTTTTAGCTCCAGATTTAAATTTTCAATTTACAAATGGACATTTAACAAATTTTATATTTCCAATTGTAACATTATCCATATTTTATTTTTCACTGTAAATTTAACCGATTTTCAATTTCCCATTTTAAATTTACCCAATTTTCATTTTCCAGGTGTAAATTTAACCAATTTCCACTTGTAAAATTATTCAGTTTTAAAATTTAAAATGTCCAATTTAATAATTTTTAAATGTAAATTATTACAATCAATTTTTAATTCCCAAATGTAAATTTAACAACTTTCTTTTTTAAATGTAAATGTTCATTGTCCAGATGTAAATCTCCAATATCCAATTGAAAATCCTTTAATTTTCAATTTTTAATTGTAAATTAAACCAATTTTCATTTGCCCATTGTAAAATTAATTGTAAATTAATCAATCTTCAATTTCCAAATGTAAATTTAACCAATTTATTGTCCAAACGTAAATTTATAATTTTTAAATGTAAATTTTTAATTTCCAGATGTAAATTTTCAATATCCAAATGTAAATTTTTCTCATGGTTAATTTTCCATTGTAAATTTAACAAATTTTCACTTATAGAATTATTAAATATTAAAATTCCAAATGTCAATTGAAACAATTTACAAATGTAAATTTAACCAATTTATAAGTATCAAATTTAAATTTAAACAGTTTTTTCCAAACTAAATTTTCAATTTCCAAATGAAAGTGTTCAGTACATAAGGTAAATTAAACCAATTTTTTATTTTCAAATAAAAATTTAACCGATTTTTCATTCCCAAATGTAAATTTAAACACTTTCTTTTCCTAATTTAAATGTTCAGTGTCTAGATGTAAATTTCTAATATCCAAATGAAATTTCTCCAATTTTCCATTGTAAATTTCTCCAATTTTCCATTGTAAATTTAACCAATTTTCATTCTCCCATTTCAAAACTCAAAAGTAACTAATCTTCAATTAGTTTAATTAATTCAATTGCAAGAATGTATTCTGAATAAATAAATAAATAAATTTTAAAGTGTATATTTAACCAATTTTCAATTGGAAAGTTATCCAATTTTAAAATTCTAAATGTCAATTTAAATAATTTTTAATTTCCAGACGTAAATTTAACCTATTTATATTCCAAACCTAACTTTTTAATTTTCAAATGTAAAGTTTTAATTTACAGATGTAAATTTCCAATTTTCAAATGTAAATTTCTCTAATTTTCAATTTTCCATTGTAAAATTAAGAAGTTTTCATTTTCCCATTATAAAATTAACCAATCTTCAATTTCCAATTGTAAATTTAACAAATTTCCAATTATAAAATTATCAAATATTAAAACTCCAAATGTTTATTGAAACAATTTTCATTTTTCAAATGTCAATTTAACCAATTTATTAGTTTCAAATGTACCTAAAGTTAATCAGTTTTTTCAAACGTAAATTTTCATTTTCAATATGCAAAATTTTAAGATTCAAATGTAAATTTAACGAATCTGTTAGTTCCAAATGTAAATTTTCAATTTACAAATAGAGATATAACCAATTTTATATCTTTAATTGTAAAAATATCCATTTTTTGTTTTTCACTGTAAATTTAACAAATTTTCCAGGTGTAAATTTAACCAATTTCCAATGGTGAATTTATTCAGTCTTAAAATTTAAAATGTCCAATTTTATAATTTTTAATTTTCAAATGTAAATTATTACAATCAATTTTTAATTCCCAAATGTAAATTTAACAACTTTCTTTTCCAAATGTAACTGTTCAATGTCCAGATGTGAATTTCTAATATCCAAAAGAAATTTTTCCAAATTTTAATTTACCATTGTAAAGTTAACCAATTCTCATTTTTCTATTGTAAAATTGACTACTTTTCAATTTCCAAATGTAAATTTAACCAATTTTTTAGCTTCAGATTTATTTATTTTATTTATTTATGTACATATACGGGTCAACGAAAACCCATTAGAAAAAAAAAAAGAATACAAATCATTATCCATATTTTATTTTTCACTGTAAATATAACCGATTTTCAATTTCCCAGTTTCAATTTAACCAATTTTTATTTTCCAATTGAAAATTAAACCAATTATCAATTGTAAAATTATCCATTCCAAAAATTTAAAATGTCAAACTTAATAATTTTTAATTTTCAAATGTAAATTTAACCAATTTTTAATTCCCAAATTTAAATTTAACAACTTTTTTTCCAAATGAAACTGTTCAATGTCCAGATGTAAATTTCTCCAATTTTCCATTGTAAATTTAACCAATTTTTATTTTCTTATTGTAAAATTAACTAATTTTCAATTTCCAAATCTATATTTAACCACACGGAAAGAAAATTCATTATAAATTTTATAAAAGTGTTTTACAATGTAGGGAAAAATTTCAGATTGATAATTTCAAACTTTAAAAAAATTATATTTAATTTGCTACCGACTATATTAAACTTTAAAATTACTTATCACAGCTTCGAATGATTTTTCTAAAGCTTAAAATTCCTTGCAGGAAAATTTCGCTTTCAGGCACTTTTTTCCTAAATTATAAAACATTTTAATAAAATTTATAATTAATTTTCTTTGCGTGCATTTTCCAATTGAAAAATTATCCAATTTTAAAATTCTACATGTTAATTTAAATAATTTTCAATTTTCAAACATAAATTTAACCAATCTATTTTCCAAACCTAAATTTTTAATTTTCAATTTCTAAATCTAAATTAACCTATTTCTAATTGACTAAAATGTAAATTTATTCAATTTTAAATCTTTAATTTAATGTTTTATCAGTTTTCTGTTTTCAGTTAAAAATGTATCCAATTCTCTGTTTTTTGATGCAAATTGAACCAATTTCTAATGGATTCAAAATTTATTGAATACAGTTTTCAATTGATTAAAAAATATATTTATCCAGCTTACAATGTAACTTCATTCAAACGTATCCAATTTTAAATTTAATTATCTTTCAATTGTTCCAAATGTAAGTTCCAATTTATTAATCTCTAATCAATCAAAATGTAAATTAGCCAAATTTTATTCAATCCAAATTAAACTTTATTTGTTTCCATTTGATCCAAGTATAATTTTTACTAAATCTATCTACTCTGATCCAATATCTAATTAACCAAAATGTAATATTAAATTAATTTAATCTTGAATTGATAAAAATAGAAATCTATATAGAATTTTCAAATTCAACACTAAAATTACACCAGTTTCTCAACTTTTTAAATTAATATTTATGCAATTCTACATTTCACAATGCAAATTAAAAAAACCCAGTAAGTAAATTTAAATATTTCAAAATTAAATAAAACTATTTGTTTCCACGTAAATAACTTGGATTGTTTGAAACGTAAATGAATAAAATTCTTTGAAATGTAAATAGCATTGATATTGTTTTAAAATTGTAAAAAACATGTTTTGAAATATTTTCCCTTTCAGAGAAAATTTTCAATTTAAACTGATTCTCTTTTATTTACAAACTGCAATAGAAAATTATAAGCTCTTGTTTGAAAATAAAATTCTTCGGTAAAAAATGAAGCAAAATATTCATGTTGGCAGAAACTGTAAACTGTCTGTTAAAGTGATGAATGTCCTGAATTCGAGACTGGAAGTAAGCCCCTTATCTTCGAAATTTCATTGCTAACATCGCCTAAAGAGGATAACACTGATGTTAACAAAGTTGCCCAAGGGGTGAAGTGGATTCGACACTATGATAGAAGGACGTTGGCATTTTGATTAGCTATAACTTTTGTCCCAGTTCGAAGTCGCACTTACGACCTCAAAATATCACAATTAGCCAATTATAGTTGAATTAAAATATATTTATCCACACATTCGATTGTTTCGCAAATAAATTTTACATAAAATACACTCAAGTGTATTTATATCAGAATCTAAATATATTCAAGTGTTTAATATTTCAATGTATTTACACTTGGATATATTTATATTTGAATATATTTACATTCGAATATATATATATATATAGATTTTAAAATATTTATATTTAAATATATCCACTGTAACCTTAAAAAAAATATTTATATTTCTGCGCCAAAGAATAATATTATTAATTAATTAATTCAAATTAAATTGAATCGGAAGATAGAACCGCCAAATTGTAAACCTTATAAAAATCAAATTTAAATTTTTAACTTTTTTTAGGTTAGAAAAACTAAATTCGGAATCAAAATTAAATACAAAATTAATTCAAGGTCACAAACCGGAAGATGAGCATCTAATTAAATTAATATGATGGGCGTCAGACTTTTCTTGGATTAATCTACAAGCAAAAATAAAAATCAAAGAAAGAAGTTAAGAGACAAATTGAAAAACCAAAAATAATTGGAAGCTCAGTTTATAAAAGAAGTCGATTGACAATTAAAAATAATTGGAAGATAAATCAAGAAAATTGTTGACAACCAAAAACAATTGGAAGCTCAACTTAAAATTAACCAAATTGACAACTAAAAATTAATTAGAAGCTGAATTTAGGTTAAAGATGCAAAAGATAATAAAAGAAAGAGAAAAAAAAGCTCAAAGACTAGGGTTGTAAGCTGTGAATCGTTTCATTGAAACATTGAAACTTTCATTGAAACTTTCAATGTTTCATGGACGAAAGTTTCAAAGTTTCATGAAACTTTGAGTGGAGGGGATAGAATTTAAATTTCGCGCCTTCAAATTTATTTGTCAAGTAAGGTAAGGTTAGTTTGCCCATGTATTTGCGCCATATTGAAACTTTGAAATGTTTCATGAAGCATTGAAACTTTCATGAAACATTTCAATTAGGAAAGTTTCATGAAACTTTCCAACCCTATCAAAGACCAAAAGAAATAATCCAGAAAATCAAATTTCAATTTAGAAAAATAAAGTTAAGTAAATTATCGAAATAAATCAAAATTGGAAATAATCTTCCGTAAAGATAATTTGCCTCGGCATTATTTTAAAAGATTAGTTTTTAAACTAAATTACCAAATAAGACACTATATTAGTCAACAATAACAATTTATTCGAAATGAATTCTAAAATTAATATGTAGAAATTTTGAGGTTAGTTTTTAAAAGAATTTACAAAGTCAGAAATTAATCAAATTGGCGACATTATCAAAAGTCCAGTTTTTAGGTTAGAAGACAAGACATTTAGAAATAATTAGGTCTAAATAAACAATATCTAAATTTTTTTTAAAATTAAATTAAAATAAAACTAAATAAATTAAATCAAATCATGAAATCGGTTGATTAAACGAATTCTACCTCTCTAGAAATACATCTTACCGGTTGAAAATAAAAATTGAATTTTTGCAAAATCAGCGTCAGAGTTTCCTCCAAATTAATTTTTCTTAAGAATCCCAAAATTATTCCTCAAACAAATTTCAATTCCAGAAGGTATATTTGATATTTAATTTTTATTTGATGAATTTCTCTAATTTGAAAAGAAAGCGTCCGATTTCTCAAAGGAACGATAGATAAGATGTCGTCGTTTATTATTTTTCCATGGTTACCAACGTAACCATTAAAAAGATGAAAGTCGTTCCGAAACTCAATAAAACAAAATAAAACAAATTCCCATTGGCTGACATCAAAATGTGCGAAATTCAAATATTCTAAATCTAAATAGGAATCTAAATCTATTCATAAATGTAGAAATCCAATAGAAAAATCCAAACCGATAATATAGATAAACAAATCCAAGTCCATAAATTTTAATCGATAATATAAATCCATAAACGAAATCAATCAATTTTAGTATTTAGGTTATAAAATCAGGCGGGAAATTCAAATTGTTCAGGAACGTAAAATTCAAAATTAAGTCTCGACATGAAATAATTTCTTTGTAAATCCAAAATTTCCACAATATGTTAAATAGATAAATTTAAAATTTAGCAAGAATCAGTAAATGTCTTTAAATAATATTAAATTGGCGGTAAATTCAAATTTTCACATTAACAATAATTAAAAATCTTCAGTTTTCTTTTCCAAAAAATTTAAAGATTCTTCAAAATTTTGGCGACTCTTTGCAGGATTATATAAAATAAGGGAAATGAATACAAATAAGTCTTAAATAATAAATTTCAAAAAACCAGTTTTGGAATTAAACGCAACCTTTGAGATCAGAAGAGTTAATAGCAAATTAATTAAATTAAATAGAAATTAACGGAATCTTTAAGTAAGAAAAGAAATTAATTTTTAATTATTTTTTTTATAATTGAAATTAAAAATTAGTAATTGAATTTAAATTATTATAAAATGAATTAAATTGTGAGATGTAAAATTATTAAAACAAATTTTTCAACACACCACATTCAAGTATATTTATAATCAAGCAGAATCAGATCAACTGTTTAATTAAATGATAATACACAATTCATATATTTAAAAAGCTTTCTTTATTCCTTCTATATGTAAAAATAAATTAAATTACCAGTTCATTTGCTTTAAGCTAATTAACGCTCAATCAAATAAAAGTTAATTAACTGTCAATTTCCAAGTGTATTATGAAACAGGTGAGAGGCGTTTATCCAATGAAAGAAACTTGATAGCTTTAGATTAAAAATCGAATATCAACTTTCAGTTATATATAAATATATCGGCAGAAAAGTTGGAGGCGAATTTTCAACAAATGCAATTATATGTCAATCCGCTGGTGTAATTGAGTTTTCACGGTTGCTATGTAGAGTTTGAAATACTCACAAAAATGCAGGTCGACGGTTGAACTAAATAAAAAAGTGAACGAACCCTCTCTCTGAGAAAATGAAAATTAGCTGTCACTTCCCCACGTGAAAATCAAAGACACACTTGACCCTTTCAATAAAAAGTTTTCCCTATTCATGTTCCATTGTGATCAAAAATCAATTTTTTGCGTATATCACAAATCTATAATAATAATAATCTGCAAGTTCTTTCATTCTTTCATTCATTTCTTGCCTGTCACACCTAAAGTTTGGCACATAGAAATTTTTTGTTTTAAATCAGATACTTCTTAAAAAATTCAATTAAAATTATTAAAATTTAAATTTATAAATATCAATTCAAATAATTTTAATTTCATTAATAAATAAGTATATAACTTTTTCTGTAATTTTCAACAGTTTTCAATACACAATTATTCTCTTTTAGTTTTATAATTATTCTTTAATGTTTTTTAATTATTTTCTTCTGTTGTCTATTATTCTCGATTTTGAATTTTTCTTTCTATTGTCAATTATTTTCCTCTTTTCTTAGTTACTTTCTTTAATATTTAATTATTCTAGTCATTTTGTAATTTTTCATTCAATTATCAACTGTTTTCTTAAAATTTCAATTTGATTTTTAATCTTTAATTTATTTCTTTAATTTTTAATTCAATACAATTCTTTAGTTTCCAATTGTTTTATTTAATTTTCATTTATTATCTTCAATTTTGTCCATAATTTTCATCAGTTTTCAATTAACAATTTATTATTCCCCTTCAATTTATTATTCATTAATTTAAAAAATCTTTTTGATCAAATGTTCATTCCTCTCACCATTTTTAGAATTTTTTTTTTCATATTAATTTTACAATTTTTAATTATTTTCCTCAATTCTTAAATATTATCTTTAATTTTTACTTATTTTTATCGATTTTTAACTAATTCCTCAGTATTTAATAATTCTCTGATTTTTTCAATTATTTTTTCACTTATAAAAATTGTTTTAAAATTTTAATTCAATTATTCAATTCTAGAACTATTTTCTTCAATTCTCAGTTATTTTCTTCAAAATTAAATTCCACTTTTTAATATTAAATTATTTTCTTTAATATTATATAATAATGGCCTTTATTCTATTATTTTTTTAGAATATCATTAAGTTTCTGGTATTTTAAAAACCATTTTTTAATTATTTTCTTTAAATTTTAATTCCTTTCTTCAATTATTTAAAAATCTTTTTAAATTTCTTTAAATCTCGATTATATTTATCAAATTTTTAATTGCTTTCTTCAATTTTCAGCTATTTTTTCAATTTCAATAATTTTTTTTCATTTTCAATCCAGTTGTTAAATGTGCAATTATTTTCAACAATTTTTTCTATTTTCAAATATTATCTTAAAGTTTTAAAATTTTTGTTGATTTTTTAAATTATTTTGTTCGGTTGTACATTAATCTAGCCATTTTTTGAATTTTTTTTTCAATTGTCAATTATTTTTGTCATTTTATAATTTTTTTCCAATTATCAATTATTTTTTCAAACTTTAATTTAATTCTTGAATTTAAATTTATTTTTCAAAATTTTAATTTAGTTCTTCAATTTTTTATTATTTTGTTCAATTTCAATTATTTTTTTCGATTTTCAATCGAGCTGTTCTATTTACACTTGTTTCAAACAGTTATTCCTATAATTTTTCAACTATTTTGTTTAAATTTGATATTTATTGTTTAATTTTTAAAACTATTCTTTTCAATTGTGTAATTACGTAGCCATTTTTGAATTTTGTCTTGAACTGTTAATTAATTTTGTCATTTTACAAATATATTCTTTAATTTCGTAATTTTCATTATTTAAATCTTCAAAAATCTATAGTTTTAAACTTTTAAATGATTAACAACAATGCAAAGTTTATTAACGTTGCTAGTGGAATTATAACACGTAATTCTTTTTAATATTTAAAATAAATTATTAACCAAAAATTAAAATTTTTAAATTTTGTGATAATAAACCTTTTTAACCTTTAATTATAATAAATAAGATTATAAGAACATGTAAATTTTTAATTTAAGTATAAAGTTATATTTTAAATATAAAGTCAAATTTCGCAAAATTAAAAATACTGTTTTAATTGTTCAAAAATTTGTGGCAGGGAATTCGAAAAAATTGAGCCGGAAAAACCGGAAATTTAATTTCATAAAAAAAGTGTGTCCACCCTGATAACTATAAATGTACAATTTTTGCTACATTTTTTATTTTTTCCATCAATAAACGCGTATTTATTGAAATAAAAATCATAATTTCTTGATGATGACTTTTAGGCTTAATTTTGATATGTGCAGTGAGTTGAGAAGGCTTTGACTGTTATTGGAACGAAAGTGATAAAACTCTCTTTTTGAGTCGCTATTGAATGGAAATATTTAGATTAGAAAACCGCAACTAAATGAAACCTGGTTCGGTGCATCGATTCGAATGAAATATAACCAGCGAGGCAATTTTCCGTAGCGAGTGTGACATTTAATTTTTGAAACTTCGCTTCATCGAGTTAATTGCCAATGATATTTCATGTGCAGTTCTCTATTTTTACAAGGAATTCTACAATATCCATTGAGCTATAATTATCCCAGTGGGTTTTTTTCTCTCAATGTATTGGATAATCATTCACAAAGAATTCATATGAATGCTTGCAATATAACTCGATTGAAACAATAGAAAGCCTGAATAATAGTCGCGAGCTGTTTTATCAGAAGGAAATTCGCATTTTACTAATCTCTTTTTAACAAAATGTCGAATTTGTAAAATATTATTAATATGTATTTAATAATTTATAAGATTTATTCATTCATTTATTAATTCATTTATTCATTCTGTTCACATCTAAAGTTTGTCACAAGTTGTTTTTTTGTTTTAAATTAAAAAAAAAAAATTTCACATATTCAAAATTTTTTAAAGTTTTAAATTTTCAACAATTTTAATTTCTTCAACTACTCCTTCTTCGTGTCAAAAAATATTCTTTAATTTAGAATTATTTTCAAAATTTCTCAATTTGTTTCCTAAATTTTAAATTTACTTAACGGAAATTTCAATTGTTTTCTTGAATTTTTTCAATTACTTTCTCTGTTTTAATTATTTTCTTTCACATTGAATCAATTTCATTATTTATTAATTATTGTATTTATTTTTAATTTCTTTAGTGATTTTACAATTATTTTGACAAAATATGATAACCTTTCAAATTATAATTATTTTCTTAAAATTACAAATAATTTCTTCATTATCGATTTATTAATGTAAATCTTAATACCCACTTCACTATTTTCATCGCTTTTTATATTAAGTCACTTTTTTAAAATATTTTTCTCAAATTTTAATAACTTTCATCAATTTTTATTTTTTAATTATATTTATAATTTTTCAAGTAATCAAGTTAATTTAAAATATACTCTGTAATTTTTTCAAGTATATATCAGAAATTTTTATTATTTTCTTCAATTTTCAGTTATTATTCCACTTTTCAATTACTTTTTCTCATTTGTAATTATTTAAATTATTTTTTAATTAATTTTCTAAATTTTCAATTATTTATTTCCAATTTCAATTTTTTTTTCAATTTAACATTATTTTTTATCATTCTGCAAATATTTTCGTTTATTTCAAATATATGTTATAATATTTTCAATTAATTCCATTATTTTGCAAATATTTTTTTCCAATTTTTTATTATTTTTATTATTTGTGAATTAAGTTCCTGAAATTTCATTTATTTTTCTCAAATTTAAATTATTTTCTTTAATTTTCAATTAATTTTACCATTTTTAAATTATTTTCTTCAATTCACGGCAAAAACAGGTGTCTTAAATTGTTCAAAAATGTCTTAAAATAAGACATTTTTCGTGTCTTAGACACCAAAAGTATCTTAATTTAAGACATTTTTGGCCAATTTAAGACACCATGTTTTTGCAGTGTTTTTAGTTATTTTAATTATTTTTTTACAAGTTTCCAAAATTTGTAATTTTTTCTAAAATTTCAATTACTTTTTTCAATTTTTAATTGTTTTTATCATTTTGCAATTGCTTTCTCAAATTTTACATTACTTTGTTTTTACTAATTAATTTCCGTAAATTTTAATTATTTATCTCAAATTTCAATTATTTTCTTCAATTTCAAATTATATCTATAATTTTTAAAATATTTTCTTATTGTATGAACCTATAGCATATTTTGCATTTGATGAACTGATTAATCATTATTATATAAATTATTTTCTTCAATTTAATATTTTTAAAATCATTTTGCAATTACTTTCTTTTATCTCACATATATTCTGTAATTTTTTAAATTATTTTTTAAAAATTTTAAATACTACTTCTAAAATTTTAATTATTTTCTATAATTTTAGATTATTTGAAACATTCTTCAATTATTTCCCCCAATTTTAATTCTGTTCTTTTTCAAAAATAAATTCCCAAAATTTTTAAGTACTTTTACTCAAATTCCAGTCATTTTTCAATTAATTTGCAAAGTTTGTATTTATCTTTTTATATTTTAATTATTCCTTTAATTTTTTCCATTTCTTTTTTAGTTTTAATTTTTTTCTTCAGCACTTTGAACAATTTTAATTACTTTTTATAATTTTCAACAATTTTAATCATTTTTCAATAATTCTCTTCAGTTTTTAATTATTTTAATTATTTTTCAATTATTTCCTTCAATTTTTAAATTCCTTTATCATTTTTCAAGTTATCTCGTTTTTTCAAATATATTCCGCAATTTTTTTAAATTAGTTATTACAAATTTTTTATTGATTTCTTCAATTTCCAATTGTTTTGATTATTTTTCAATTGCTTTCCCAAATTTTCCATTTTTTTATTCTTTTTTATAATTTCCATAATATTCAATTATTTCTATTTCTTTTTATTGTTTTCTTCAATTTAAAATTGTTAAAATCATTTTTTAATTACTTTCTTTTACTTTAAATTTTTTTTTCAATTATTTATCATTATTTTTCCCTATTTTTTATTATTCTCATTTTTTCTAAGTTTTACAAGTATTTTTCTCAAATTTATAATTATTTTCATTAGTTTGAAATTATTTCTTCCAATTTTCAATTATTTACATCATTTGTAAATTAATTTTAACATTTATAGTTATTTATCTCAAATTTCAATTTCTTTTTTCAATTTTTCATTGTTTTTATTATTCTGAAATTATTATTTTTTATATTATATACAATCCGTAGTTTTTCCAAATTATTTTCCCCCAATTTTAATTAGTTTCTTCAATTTTCGATTATTTTTATCATTTCTCAATTATTGTTCCCAATTTTTAATTATACTCATTTTTTCAATTAATTTCTCAGATTTTCAATTATTTTGCCCAAATTTATTTTCTTTAATTTTTCCATTTTAACAATTTTTTAATTATTTTCCTCAATTTTTATTTATTTTCATTATTTTTCAATTATTTTGTAATTTTGTATTTTGCATTCTAAAATTTTTAAATTTTTCCCCTATAATTAAAACTTGATTTATTTATATTTAAGTTGAAAATATTTATAATTGTTGATTTAGAATCTATTTTTAAAATCTGATTTTTTAAGTAATGATTTTAATAAAGTTGACATCGTATTGAAATCAAAATAAAAGTAATATAAGCAAACCAAATAAGTTTCGAGAAAAAAGAAACGGGTTTTTAGAATTTTGATAAATTAATGATTTTAATGAAATTACCAATAAATTACGCTAAATTGGTATTTCGTTAGATTCTTAAATTTGTAAATCGAGCGAATTAAATCCAATTGATTTAAGTTGGGTTTAATTAACATTTGATTTAATTAAATTTTGGTTAAAATGTCGACTGAAATTGATTATAATTACAATGAATTATAATTTAATTAGAATTATTATTCTATTAAACTTTAGTAAATTTTACTTCCTGTGGATTAAAATTAAAACCCAGTAAACTTTGGCTCAATTAAAGTTTCTATTAATTTGGGATTTGCAAGCAGTAAAATTTGTATAGACATTGATGTTTGGATTAAGTTTCAGATCGAGCGGTATTGTAACCCAATAACCTTCCCTTAATGAAGAATAAAAGCAAAAAAGTTGCAAACGGCTAAAAATATAACTCGTAATTACATCACAATTATATTACGTAACATTTTTTGTTATTCATTTTTTTATTATTCATTAATTTCAACCCAGAAAAAAATTCTCGTAACTTCAAAAAGAAAAAGAAAAGCTTGAAAAGTTTGAAGTATTTTTATCAATGACATTATTTGATAATAAGCTGGATTAATTTAAATTTATTTCACGAAATTTCGCATTGAATCGATTTAATAGAATAATAAAAACTCAGAGAATCCTGATACGCGAGATTAAGTGTTTTTAAAAAAACGTAAAATAAAGCCACTCTTTGCACAGTTTAAAATGTAACATTTGAGATTATTAATTTATTTCAAACTCGACAACAAAATTCGCTTATCCTGCAGCTTAATAAATAATCTGATCCTCTCCAAACAAAACTTGCGTTTATTTAGTAAAAGTGACACTCACAACTACAGTTTAAACTGAAAATTTCGCCGTGAAATTCACTTTACCAACATTGTGATCGTATTTTATATTCATCTCGTGCTTTTTTTTAAAAAAAAAACAAGCTTTGTTTAATTTTCTCTTACCAAATACTTTTTATTTTCAAAGAAAACAAAATAAAAAAAGAAACAAAAAAAAATAAATAAAAGACAATTTCCGTAAACGTTTTTACGTTTGTTTTCCGTAGCGGTCATTGAAAGAGAATTTTTTAACACGTCGCAAAAAAAAAATTCCAGTGTAAATGGGGTCATATTGACGCTAACGAGTTTCGTGTAGTCATGTCGATGATTAAAAATGATCATAAAAGTTGCCGCATTGGCGTTACGGTTAACAATAGTAAAAATGGTAAAAATGTTTCAGGCACGTGAATCCGCGTGACTCACATTTCTAAAGTTTCACCCTTTTCTGAACAAGCGATAAAAAGTTTCCTGCCTCCTTTGGACCACGGCCAAGTAATCTTTATATGATATTTATACGTCGTGAATAACGATTTAATACCTGACAATTTTATTGTCATAAAAGAGCAATTTCGTGTTTAAAAATATTCCGGTGTAAATTTTGTTTTTAAAAGTATAGATATTTGTTACAAATAAGCGATTAGCGATTTTTACACAACTTTTATAATAATTATTCTCGTCAGACTTTTTTTTCGGAAATTTAATATATCGCTGATTTTTTATCGGACGAGTAAATCAAGTAACGGGGAAATAAAAAAAAAAGGTGGAAAAATCAAGAAACAATATTGAGAATTTCATGGTGGTTTTACAGCTCTAATGAAATTGTTTGATATGTTTGGTAAATCCGATGATTTATAAGCCCGTAAAAGCCAACTATTAATAAATTTCTTATTTGAAGATCTAACAACCATTGAGCATTAAAATATGTAATAATTATTTATAGACAATTCGGCGTTTCGATTAGTTTATTATACGCTTTCAATTATTCATAAAGAAATATATTCATTTTGAACTCGGCAGTTAAATTAAATTCGGCAGTTTTATTTATTGCTCAATTATTTAGAATAATGTAAATACTCAGTTATTGATAAAGCTTAATAGCCTTTCTAGAATTAATTTTACATAGCATTAGTTGTTTTTTATTTACTTTTGAAAAATGTTTTTATTTATTAATTATTCAAATAGTTTTATACTTTTGCCCTAGATTTTTTGGTTCATTTATTAATCAAATGCTTTTATCCGTTTGTTACAAAACTTTATGTATTTATAATTTTATAAATGATTCTTTATAAATGACGTAAATATTTTTTTATAAATGTTAGAAAATGGTTCTGTATAAATGTTGCAAATGTTTTAATGTAAATGTGATAAATGATTTTATATAAGGGTCACACGTGTAAAGACTAAAAATTATGTATACTTAAATTGGTCACGAATATTTAAACATAGAGATCACAAATGTTTTTGTAGGCAAAAATATCACGAATTATTATATAGAAATGTCATAATATTTTTTCATATAAAGGTCACACATGATTTTATGAAAAATTATAAACCGTTTCATATACATAGGTCACTAAAATAAATAAAACGAGTTAAATAAAATAAAAATAAATTTAATAGTTTACAACTGTTTCTGTATAAAATCAGATATGTATTTGTGTAAAGATCACAGATGTTTTTATAGGAAAAAATATCGCAAAACTTTTATATATAGAAATATTACATTTTTTTAATATAAAGATCACAAATGTTTTTATGTATAAAACACAATAGTTTTTATATTTCTAAAATTTATATTTTATATTTCTAAACATCACAAATGCTTTAATAAAAATGTCACAAATTTTTTTTCCAAAAGTCACAAAAAATTTTGTACAAAAACCACAAATATTTTTTAAAATATCACAAATTTTTTTATATCACAAATTCTTTTACAGAAATGTCAAAAAAATATTTTTAATAATCACAAATGTTTTTGTATAACAGTCATGAACGATTTTACATAAACATCACAAATATTTAAATAGAAATACCACAATGTTTTTTTTATTCACAAATGTTTTTGTATAAAGGTAAAAAATGTTTTATTTAAAGGTCACTAATGACTTAATATTTTTAAGAGTTACAAATGATCTTATTCAAAACGTCACAATTATCTTTATGTAAAAGTCGGAAGTTAGAAATGATTTAATATAAATGTCACATATATTATCATATAAATAACACAAATGTTTTTATTTAAGCGTCACAAATATTTTTGTATGAAAAACATAAATTTTTTAATATCAATATAAAAACTCTTTATAGAAATATCACGAGTTTTTTTGGCATAAAAATCACAAATGTTTTTGTATGAAAGTCACAAATGTTTTTTTCTAAAAATCACAAATGTTTTTTATATAAGCATCACAAATTCTTTAATAGAAATGCCAAAAATTTTTTTTTACTAAAAATCACAAATCTTTTTGTATAAAAATCTCATATCTTTTTTATCAACATCGCGAATTCTTTAATAGAAATGTCACAAACTTTTTTATATAAACATCCCTAATTCTTTAATAATGTTTAATATTATAATAATGTTACAAATGTTTTTATATAAACAACATAATTTTTTTAAAGGTAATGTCACAAATTTTTTGTATACATAAAAATCACAATGTTTTTTATAAATGTCACAAATATTCCATTATAAATGTCATAAATCTTTTATAAAAACACTTAACATTTTTATTTAATAATCACAAATGTTTCTGTATAAAAATCACAGAGATTTTTGTATGAATATCACAAATATTTTAACATTATCATCACAAAATTTTTAGTATGAACGTCAAAAATATTCTTATAGATATAAAAGTTACAAATGTTTTCATAATAGTATCACAAATGTATTTTCCTAAAAATCACAATTGTTTTTTATAAACATCAAAAATGTTTTATATAAAAGTCATAAGTCTTTTGTACAAAATCCAAAAATTTCTCTTTGATAATCACAAATATTTTTATATAATCATCACAAATATTTTAATATGAGCATCAAAAATATTTTTATATAAAAGTCACAAATGTTTTTATATAAACAATGCATATTTTCCAATAGAAATCTTACAAATTTTTTTTACATGAAGATCACAAATGTTTTTGTATGAAAATCACAAATGTTTTTATATAAAGATCGCAAATATTTTTGTATAAAGATCGCAAATACTTTTATATAAACATCAGAAATTCTTTATAGAAATGTTACATTTTTGCATAAAAATCACAAATGTTTTTGTATGAATGTCACAAAAGTTGTATATAAACACGACAGGTCTCTCTAAGTCACAAATCTTTTCTACAAATACCAAAACTAAAAAATAAATTATATATCACAAATGATACTTTATATAATGATCACAAATATTTTTTTATAAAAACCACACTTTTTGTCATACAAAAATCACAAATGTTTTTTATATAAGCATCAAAAATTCTTTAATAGAAATATCACAACTTTTTTTTCTAATAATCGTAACTGAATTTTTAATTTTCATTGACTGGATATCATTAAGTTTCCTAAGAATTGTAACATTAATTTCTTCAATAGTTATATTATATAGAAAAGAATATATAATAATAGAATTAAAAAAAAAATATTTTATTATAATTTTAATAATATTTGTAATTTCTATAATATGTTTTTGTATGAAAGTCACAATTTATTGTTTTTACATAAAGATCACAAACACTTACATAGAAATATCACAAATTTTTTTTCTAAAAATCACAAATGTGTTTGTACATACATAACAAATCTTTTTTATAAACATTTCAAATTCTTTAATAGAAACATCACAAATCTCTTTGCATAAAAATCACAAATTTTTTGGTACAACAGTCACAAATGTTTCTTATATAATCATCCCAAATTCTTTAATAGAAAAGTCACAACTTTTTTTTTCTAATAATCACAAATGTATAAAAAGACACAAATGTTTTTTCATAAACATCACAAATGCTTAAATAAAAATGTCACAAATTTTTTTTTAAGTAAAAAAAAATTGTGTATAAAAATTCCAGTATAAAATTTCCTAATGTTTTTTACATAAAGATCACAAATGTTCTTGTATAAAAATCACAAATGTTTTTGTATGAAAGTCACAAATGTTTTTTTATAAACATCACAAATATTTCTCTCTAAAAGTCACATTTTTTTTCTATAAACACCAAAAATATTTATTTAATAATCACAAATATTTTTATACAAAATCACAATAATTTTTCATATATTTATCTTAAATTTTGATCTATTCTCATTTTTTTATTATTAATAATAGTCTCGTCAAAAGTAGTGAATAGTTAATTCAATTTTGAAGATTTTCTCTGTTAAAAATAAACTAAACTTTACGAGGATTTTGAAATTGATAAAAAGTAGCTCTTCAGGGGATTGGTAGCAAATCCTCAAGGCAATTTTTATGGGAGAAGACAGCGTGCATATTTGTTTGAAAGTAATGCTGGCTTATGTGACCTGATTTCGAGCAAAGCACATTCATATCCGGATTTTGTTGACGATTTTCGTCGTCAGACTTGTGCCCCTGGGCTTTTGATGTAAGCCCAATGTAGATTTTGGACAATCGCCAAACCCTCTATTTTTTGTCATTGTCCAATATTTGAAATTCACCACTTTCTTGTACCTTTCCTTTCAAAGCAAACTCCCCCCATCTTTTGTAATTCTCTTATATTAAATTTTACCGACTTTTTTACTTCTGTTTTTGTACTTTACCTCATTTTCCTTTGTTTTTTCAACTTCTTTCCATTTTCAAAAAAATTTAAATCTCATTTAAATTGTATTCATTTTCAAATAAAAAAATATATTTTAAAAAACGAAAATTATAAAATTCACTTACAATTAAATGTTGCAAGCCGTTGTGAATATTCGGGACAAGTTCTAAACGTGAAAAATGAATACTGGAAGGATTTCATTGGGATAAAAGTTTTAGTATGTAAAACATGAAATCTTTATGTATAACGAATAGACTATTCTCTTTAATACGAAACCTTTCTGGAAAACTTTCAAGCTAAAAGTCAGTCTTGTGTGTGTTTGTTATACATTCACATTTTATAGTGACCTAGTATCTTTATAAATTAGACAGACATGTCTAGTAAGTT
The DNA here is from genome assembly GCA_037103525.1 of Ganaspis brasiliensis. Taxonomy (NCBI): domain Eukaryota; kingdom Metazoa; phylum Arthropoda; class Insecta; order Hymenoptera; family Figitidae; genus Ganaspis; species Ganaspis brasiliensis. The sequence goes on along the minus strand of JAZKLR010000143.1, from coordinate 2,316,109 downwards.
TGAAGTTTTACGACCAAGGCTCTTATGAATACTGAACACTTATAGACGATACAACTTTATATATATGAGATCTTCAATTATGAAGCAAAAAATTCTCACCTTTATGAAAGAAAATAATGCATTAATCATTCTCGTCTGAGACTTTTATTTTCAAAAGTTACTGCAACAAATTGGCATTTAGTAGAATGAGAAGTAAAAAAGTTGAATTTTCCAAACTCCGGAAAATCACCCTTATATAAAGCCATCTCACCCTTCCATAATGTGTATCTTAACTATCTTGCCTCCAGGCTGTTGTAATTGCTTTATAAGAGATCGTGAGAAAAGTAAGCATCTTAATTAGGGAGATTTATTTCCTTCTCTTTCTGTAATTGCTAAATTGAGGGGAAAATCCTTTTCTTAATCTTTAGACAAATCTGGCTTTTTCCTTCTTTTCTATCATTAAAATAATTGTTTTTTGTACTTGATCAAATAATTTGAATTGATTGTGTAAGTAGTTTTAAAAAATATTCGAAAAATGTAATAAAACAGATTGACAAAAATTTAATTAATATATATATTTAATATATATTTAATTATTTACCCCTAATAGTCCCCTATTTTGCAATTAGTCCTTAAAAGTTCCCTATTTTAAAATGTTTCTTGTAATATCTTCTTTTTTTCAAAAACACTGGAAATATGTAAAAAAAATTTAAAAAAAACCTTTGATCCCACACTTTAATTCATTTAAAGTTCTAAACGACAATTATTTAAAAATTTAACAGTTGAAATTAAAAAATTATTTAAATCTTTCCGATATTTAAACATTTTTCTAACTTTTATTATCAACCAGAATAAACAACGCGCGATTAATTTCTGTACCTTGTGTTATAAAAAATTATAAATATTTTGAATATAATATTAAAAAATAAATAAAATAATTTTTATTTATGTAGGAAAAAATTGAGAAAATTTTAGAACTAAAAACAAATTGCAAAAAATAATTGAAATTTAAAGAAATAATTGCAAATTTTGCAAATTCATTGATAAATAATAATGGAAGCAATTAAAAATTGAGGAAAGTAATTTAAAAAATTAGAATAATGAAAACTTGTAGAAAATAATTGAAAAATGAAAAAACTGATTGAAAATTAAGATATATAATTAAAAAAATTTTGAAATTTATTCAGAAATAATGAAAATGATTGAAAATTGATGAAAGTACTGAAAAAAATAATATAAATAATTTAAAATTGACGAAAATAATTAAAATTTGAAGAAAATAATAAAGAAAATAATATAAATAATTGCAAATTAAATGGAAAAATTAAATTATCAGAAAAGAGTTTAAATTTTTGGAAATTATGAAAAAGAATGAAAATAATTGAAAATTGAAAAAACTGATGCTTAAAATTTATATAAATGATTAAGAATTTTTAAAAACAATTCAGAAAATTTAAGAAAATCCATTATGTATAAGAAATAGTCTATTTTAATTTTTGAATGCAGGAAAATTAAAGAAAATTTTAGAAAAATACTTGAAACTCTTAAAAGTTTAATGAAAAAAAAAGAAAGTAATTAAAAGTTAGAGAATATAAATTAAAAATGATAAACAAAATTTAAAATTGAAGAAAACAATTTTTCATTTAAGAAAAATAATTAAAAATTCTTTTGGAATTATGAAAAAAAAAAACAAAAGTAATTAAAAATTGAAGAAAATAACCAAAAAATAATATCAATAATTGAAAATTGAATGAAGCAATTATAATATCAGAAAACAATTTAGATTTTTGGAAATTATAAAAAAGAATGAAAATAATTGAAAATTGATGAAAATAACCAAAAAATAATATCAATAATTGAAAATTGAATGAAGCAATTAAAATATCAGAAAACAGTTTAAATTTTTGGAAGTTTTGAAAAAGAATGAAAATAATTAAAATTGATGAAAATAATGGAAATTTGAGAAAAATACTTAAAAATCTTAGAAAATAATTTTAAAAAATTAGAAAAATTAAAAATTGTGTAAAATAATTGAAACTTTAATTCATTTAAAGTTTTAGAATATACAACTATTTCAAAATTTAACAGTTAAGATTTAAAAATTAATTATTTTGTGATTCATTTTAACTTAATTTAAATTTTTCAGGTATTTTAAAATTTTTCTAACTTTATTACCAACTATACTGAATAACGCGTGTTGGTGTGCGATTAATTTCTTCACCTTGCGTTATCAGAATAATTTGCAAATTATTTGAAAAATAATAAGGAAATCAATTAAAAAATGGGAAAAGTATCTACTTTAAAAAATTAGAATAATTAAAATTTGAGAAATTAATTGAAAAAATTACATAATTTATTTTAAATAAAGAAAAATTAAAGATTATTTTTTATAATAATTAAAACTCTCAGAAGTTTCTTGAAAAAAAAGAAAATAATTAAATATTGGAAAATATAAATTAAAAAAGACAAACCGAATTAAAAATTAAAGAGAACAATTTTTAATTTAAGAGAAATAATCAAAAAATAATATAAATAATTGAAATTAAATGTAATAATTAAACTATTAGAAAACAGTTTAAATTTTTTAAAATTATGAAAAAGAATGAAAATAATTGAAAATTAATCAAAATAATTGAACTTTGAGGAAAATACTTAAAAAATCTTAGAAAATAATTTTAAAAAATGAGAATAATTAAAAGTTGGGAGAAATAATTGAAAAGTGATTTTAGAATTTGAAACTTGATGAAAATAATTAAAATATGATAAAAGCACACAATGATAATTTGGAGAAAATAATAGCAATTTGAGCGAAATAATTTAAAAATGACCGAATATTTTTTATTTAAAAAATATAATTGTAATTTGAGAAAGATACTAAAATTTTTTAAACTCAATTTAAAAAAATGAAAATCATTAAAAATTGAAGAAAATATAAATTATATATGCACTGAACAATGACTGGAAAATTTTTAATTGAAGAAAATGGTTTTAGAAATTCCATAAATGCTTGATAATTGATAAAATTAATTGAAATTGTAAAATCATGCCGATTGAATGAATTTAATTAGAAATTGAAGAAAATAATTAAAAAATTACAGAAGTTATTCTTATGCAAAAGGAAATAATAGAAATTTAGTTTAAAATTTTAAAATTGAACTCAATAAGCTAAATTTGAGATGATAACTGTAAAAGGAAAATAATTGAAATAATTATAAGTTAGAGAAAATAATTGCAAAATGATAAAAAGAAATGAAAATTGAACAAAGTAATTAAAATTTGAGGTATATAGATTTAGGATATTAATTCAGAAATAAAAAAAAGATTAAAAATTGAAGATAATAATTGAAAAATGACAAAAATAATATTAAAGTAAAAAAGTTAATTTAAACTTGCGATAAATAATGTAAAATTTAGTAATAAATGATATAATTTATTTAATCATGAAAAAAAAATAATTTAAATAGAAAAAGTGATTGAAAAAATTAAAGAAAACAATTGAAATTTGCGGAAGGTAAATTAAAGATTTAGAGAAAAAAATTGAATAATAAAGAAAATAATTAAAAATTGCGGAAAATACTTTAAATACTTTCAGACGTCAAAGGGTTAAAAAAAATGTCAGTATTTTATTATTATTATTATTATTATTTCTTTCATATTTTTATACAATTTCTTAATGCTAATCACTTTTTGAAGATTTTTCTTTTATTATATTTATTATTTATTTCTAATTTTTTTGTAATTTTATTTGCCCTTACAGAAAATTTTTAGGTTCTAACTATTTATGTTACTATTTTTTAATTTGTAGTTAATTTTTCACTATATTTATATTTTTCTAATCAATTTGTATTAAATTCAAATTTTAGTCGATTAAAAATATAAAAATATTAAAATTCTCATTCTGTTGAGAAAAAAAATCACTTAATCTAATCTATGCTATTTTCAATAAATCGTTATATTTTTAATGGTAAAAATCGATATTACCGAAAAGATATTAAGTCAGTATTAATAATTTCTCAAATCTAAAAATTACAGTCTTCTCGAGCTTTCGTATAAATATGTAAATGAATTTAACTTTCTTCAGATCAAAAATATTGGGTTTTGAAACTAGATCGAGCTTGGGATAAACTCAATGGTCCATTTCACGTACAGACTTGAATTTCTTTGCAGTTTCCAAGTTCTAGATTTGGCACTTCTCTTGGCATAAACTATTCAGCACTGAGTGTAGGGAGAATTGGGTTTTCGTCGAATCAGATTTTCTCTCATTATGTTGCATTGTGATTCCAGTAACTGATTGTTCAACTATAAAGTGTACGTCGGCGAAAATTCTCAACACTTTTATATTTTATTGTTACCATAAAATAGAATTTTGATTATAGCGAAAAATTTTATTTGTCAATATTTATCATTTATATTTCTCTTTGCTTGAAATACAATGTAGAGTGTAGATTAAAAAAAAATATCAAAAGCGCTCTATTCTTAATGGAAATTCGATACTGTAGTAAAAATACGATGTTTTTTATCCTACACTTGACACTCAGCTCGGTGAATTTATCTCTTTTGATAAAAAAAATTTCTTTTTTTTTTTCTTTACTTCTTTTTTATATTCGGTGATTAAAACAGAAATAAGCTGAAAATTCTCAAACTTTTGAGAAAGAGGAAAACTTTGGAGAAAAATTAGAGTGAATATCTAATGGCAATCGTTTTAATTTTAATAGTAAGAAAACTTGTTTTGAAAACTTAATTCTAAAACCATTCTAAAAAATGGTATGGTCCGACTATAAAGGGTATATTTCTACTTGGGCGTTAGTTTAAGTAGAAAATACTGTATATAGCCAGACAAAGCGAATTGTAATTAAATACATATCTATAAGTAGAAAATTCTGTACATGGTCAGACTATTAAGTTTATTAATTATTATTACAATGAACTAGGAAACTTAATACACTTTTGTACAAGTAGAAAATACATTTCATATTTAGACTCAAGTGAAGAATAAATATTTTATAAATATATAGTGTTTATTATTTTTCTTTCGATAAACTTTGTTTCAAATCTAGCATAGTGTATTCATCCATTAAATTATCAAAATTATTAAAAATTTTAATGTTAAGAATATTCACCCATTACTAATTAAAATTCATTTAAATAATCACATATTACGTAAAAATTATTAAATCAAATACTTTGAAAACTGCTATAATTGTTTGGTCTGACTATGTACTATATTTTCTACTTAAAATAATTTCAAATTAATCATCATACTAGCAAAATAAAACTCGCCGAAGATCGCGATTAGTTTTTCACACATTTTAAAAATTATAAAATACAATAATAAATATAAAAAAATCGGTAAATACTACTTATCTAATAAGAAGAAATAAATATTTTAAATATAATATTTAAAAATCAATTAATATAAATAAAATAAATATTTCTTTAGGACCAAATTTGTAATATTTTAGAATTAAAAAGAATTGCAAAAAATAATTGAAATTAAACAAAATATTTGCAAGTTTTGTAATTAAATAAAAAAAAAATAATGAAATCAATTAAAAATTGGGAAAAGTAATTTAAACAATCATAAAAATGTTTTAAACATAAAGAAAATAATTAAAATTTGAAAAAAATACTTGAGAATCTTAAAAGTTAATTAAAACAAAATTGAATAATTAAAAAATTAGAGAAAATAATTAAAAATTGAAAAAACATAGTTAGAAATTGAGATAAATAAATTAAAATTAAACAAAATAATTAAAATTTGAAAAAATAATTAAACAAATTACATAAAATATTCTAAATATATAGTATGTAAGAAATTGTAAAGGGAACGGGAGTCCTTCAAGCCCGTAAAAGGAAGAATAAACAATTTATAAATAAATAAAGGAAAGTTAAAAAAAATTTTTAGAAAAATAATTAAAACTTTCAGAAGTTCATTGAAATAAAAGAAAAATAATTAAAAATTAGAGAAAATAACTGAGAAAAGAAAAAAATAATTTAAAATTGAACAGAACAAGTTTTAATTAAAGAGAAATAAGTAAAAACTTTTTGGCAATTATAAAAAAGAACGAGAAAAAGAACGAAAGTAATTGAAAATTGAAGAAAATAATATAAAAAATAATATAAATAATGAAAGAATTGAAAAGTTAGATAAATAAAAAATAATTTTTGAAATTATGAAACAAATGTAAAGGATTTAAAATTAAAGAAAACAAATTTTGGAAAATAATTGAAAAATGTTTTAAAATTTTAGAACTTGACAAAAATAATTAAAATATGATACAAAAAATGATAAGTTGTAAAAAATAAATAACATTCAATTGTGATTATTGAAAAAACTACAGAAATTTTTTTAAATAAAAAAAATAATTGGAATTTGAAAAAAATACATGAAGATCTTAGAACTCAATTAAAACAAAAGAAAATAACTAAAAATTAGAGAAAAGAATTGAAGAATTCTAAAAATAATTGAAATTTATGATAAATAATAACATTTTTTGGAAATTATGAAAACAAATAAAAATAATTAAAAATTGAAAAAAATAATAGAAATTTGAGAAAAATACTTTAAAAAAATTTAGAAATTAATTTTATAATTTGAGAAAAACTAAAAATTTGAGAAAAGTCTGAAAGAAAACTAAAAATAATTGAAATTTACGATAATTAATAAAAAAATTTGAAATTCTCATAACAAATGAAAATAACTAGAAATTGAAGAAAATATTTGAATTTTCAGAAAAATACTTCAAAACCTAGAAAATAATTTTAGAAAATGAAAATAGTAATTAGCAATCGAAAAAAATAATTGAAAAACGATAAAATTAATTAAAAATTGAAAAAAATTGAAAAAAATAATTAAAATATGCTGAAAATAATTTAAGATTGAGAAAGAAAATTGAATTATGACGAAAATAATTTAAATATGAAAAATTAAAAATAGTCAATAAAATTCAAGAGAAATAACTGAAAAAATCATAGAGTATATGTTTAGAAAAAAGTAATAATTAAAAAATTACTTAAAAAACTTTAATTAAAGAGAATGATTAAAAAATTGCAGAAATAACGAAAATTGATGAGAATAATTGCAATACCGGATAAATAATTGAAATTTTTAAAAGTAATGACAAAATAATGAATATGTGACGCTTCGCGAGAGAAGGGACCTATCGCTGAGAAAACAAACTTTAAAGGATGGACGGGCAAAGAGGAGGAAGAAAAATTGAAACGCTGAACATGTTCATGTTTAAAGCTTCATAACAAGAAAACTAATTGCAGAAATCAAATTTTGATTTTTGGAACTCAAAAAGCAACTCAAAAACTATTAATTACTATGAAAAAATCAAAATAATTAATTGTTAATTTCACGAGACGGTCGTTCAAAGAAAAACCAAAAAAGGCGAAACACTTTGTACGCCTAGGTTTGAATCATTGTAACCAAAAGTGTAATTAAAAAAAAAAGTTTTTGAAACATGAAAATGAAAGAACAACTCAAAAACTATCTTTTAGCAAAAAAAAATGAAAATTGATTTTTTCCGCAATAGTCCCTTCTCTCGCGGAGCGTCACATATAATTATAATGATGGATAATAATTATATATAATGGAAAATTGATGACAATAATCTAAATTTGAGATAATAACTAAAAATTTAGGAAATTAATTGCATGTGTATATATTTTAAACTTCTTCAAAAACCATAATAAATTTTTAAAGCATTTTTCGAAATTTTTTTTTACACAAATGACAATTAAAAACTAGCAGAACGAAATAAAATAACAGGGACTAACTTCACTCTGGGTTTTAAAACGTGGACAGAAAAAGATAAATAAATATTAATACTAACTAACTTCACTTCAGACTTTAAAACGTGGACAGAAAAAGATGAATAAATACATACTAACTAACTTCAGAAGTTTACGGAGATTATTATAATTTAATAATAATAATAATAATAATTCTGATGTCCATTAATTTTACGATAAAAAATTTTATTTCAAAACAGAAATTTATTGAATAACTTAATACAGTTTAGAAAATTATAGTGTCTAGCATAGTACGGTATTTTTTACTAAATTTCAACTAAAAATGTATTTAATTTTATCAAAATGCTAGGAATTTGAAAAGTTTGATTTAAAAACAGAAAGTAATAGGAAAAGTATATTTTACAAATGTCCAAATTTTTGATAGTCTGAACACATACGGTTTTTGCTACTTTGACTCTTTTTTACGTTGAATATGAATATCCGTTTTAAATTTGAAAATATCTACCTATTATTAATTAAAATATATTTAAATAATGAAATTTGTGGTTGAATAATTAATTAAAATATTTGGTGAACTGCTAAAATCAGAAAAATTGTTTGGTCTGACTATCTATGGTATTTTCTACTTATTCTACATAATTATAATTTACTTTTTTTGAATCTCAAGGATTTTAGATAGTTTGCTATAAAGAGACAAAAACAATAAAAATCATATATTGCAAATCATCATGTTTTAAAAATTTGGATTGGCTGGCAACATCCGGTTTTTTCTACTTGAGTAAAAAACTGTCTTTTTAATCTCAAATATCAATATCCAATATTTTAATTATGAAAATATCAAACTTTTTTCATGAAATTTTCTCGGAATATCAGATATATACTCAAATGATTAAATAATACAATCAGTAAACTGTTAAAATCTAAAAAAAAATGGTCTGACTTTAAACTGTTTTTTCTACTGCAGGAGGCAAACTCGAGAGTTGGAAATGAGAAAATTTGTTAATTTTTCTTTTATCTTTCTCACTTTATAAGTCAGAACCTATTTAATGAAATGACTTCAAATATGGACGTTTTTACGTAAAATTTAATAAGCTTTCAAACGATTTTTTAAATTTGTTTCCCGGTTAGTTTGTTCCAGAGAAATCGTTTAAAATGTGAAATTACTTTTTTTTAATCGAGTCGCGCGTATGGCCGGTACTATATATTTATATTAAATAGTAAAATATGTCAAATCACAAAATTAAAATGTTTTATATTTTCCCCTTTTGTAAATCATTTTTCCATATATTTAAATACTAAAACAGTCAAAATGACAATCCAAAAACGATCAATACTCATTCAGAATTAACGCCTTTTTTTAGCAACAAAAATACCCATTCTAAAAATATCCTGACTCGACACCTATTAAACATTGATTTAATTAATTTAAGAACATTTCTGATATCTGAAAAATTCGCGATTTTCTTGGAAAAAGAAAAAAAACGAAGAGAGGAATGTAAAAAGCTGTGTATGTAAAAGCAGAATGGAAGAAGGATAAAGTTATTGCAGCACTCATCAGCTGATTAAAGTCATTTATCATTGATGCGAAATCGAACCAAGGTCTGCTGTTCTTTTCATAATTGATAGGAGTCTAGGCAAACTTCTCTGTCTAGAAATTGGATGCCGAAGAGTTGTATACAATTGGGTAATTTTGTAAATGGAAATGGAAAAATCCTATTGGACAAGATAGAAAGAAAAAAGAGGATCGGTAATACTTTAGAATGAAAGAAGACTTGGAGGGGGGAAAAAAGAGCAAGCTGACAGTAAAACGATGAGTACACATTACTGGCTAAGGAAGAGGGTCATGAAAAGAACTACTGAGAGAACTTGTTGAAACGATCCCTATTCTGCTTAGTGGAAATAAACTTGGGTGGCACATCTGAATTTCTCTTTCGACTTGAAACTTGACCTCTTTTTTACAAACGACTGCTTCCAGCTTCTACTTTACTTTTTACATTATTTAAAATAAGACATCAGCTGAGACAATCTTTTATACATGTAATCTATTCATTAAACATCAAATCAAACATGTCTATAAAATTATTCAAATTTGATACGTTATTTTAGTTAAAATTACTTTTGTTATTTGGATTTGAATACAATTTTTTAAACTGACGCAAGTATAAAATATGGAAATTTAAAGGAAATTATTTAAAATTGAAGTGAATAATTAAATAATATGGGAAATAATTAAAAATTGAGAATTAAATTGAAAACACTGGAAACGAAAACTTAGAAGATTAATATTGAAAAATGAAGAAAATAAGAAAAAATAAGAAAAAATTTGGAATAAGTGAGGATTAAAGAAAATAAGTAAAAATTTATAAAGTAGCTATTTTTGCACAATAGAATTGCAAAAATTGAAGGGAAACATTGAAATTGAAAAATGCAATTTATTTTTCAATGAAATAAAAATGTATTAAAATAATCGAATAAAAAAATATTGAAAAATGTGATTTTTATTTGCAGAAAACAATTAAAGATTGAAGGAATATATTGAAGAAAGAGAAATGTAATTTTAAAGTGACCAATTGCAAGAAACAAGTGAAAATTGAATAAATTAATTGAAGAAAGAAAAAAATACATTCAAAATGTCAAAAATAATTTTTTAAAAACATACAAACAAATTATGCATAGAAAAAGTTAATTAAAAAATTGAGGAATTTAATTTAATAATTTTTACAAAATAGTTTATAATTATAGAGAAAACTTGAAAAACGAGGATAAAATTAAAAATTAAATGCAATAATTAATAAACAAAGAAATAGTTTCAAAAAATAGTTTGAAAATTAAAGGTGATAATTAAAAATTGATAAAAAAAAGTGAATTAAATTCAAATTGAAGAAAATAAAGAGAAAATAATAAAAAAAACTTGGAAGTAGCTGGAATTTAAAAAAATAAGTAAAATGTAGAAAGTAGCGAAATACAAACGTAATAAAATAATTGAATAAAAAAATATATATTGAAAAATGTGATTATTCTTTGCAGAAAACAATTGAAGATTGAAGGAAGAAAAAAGTAATTTTAAAATGACAAATTGCAGAAAACAATTAAAGAATGAAGGACTTAATTAAAAAAAAAGAAAATAATTTAAAAATGACAAATCCAATTTTTAAAAACATAGAAATAATTATGTTTAGAAAAAGTTCATTCAAAAATTAAAGAAGATAATGTTAATTTTTACAAAATAGTTTATAATTTAAGAAAAGAATTGAAAAATTAGATTAAAATTGGAAATTAAAGAGAATAATTAATAAATAGAGAAATAAATTCAAGTGTAAAAAAAAATTTTAATTAAAGGCGATATTAGAAAATAGAAGAAAAAAAAGTTAATCAAACGTAAAATTAAAGAAAGTAAAGAGAAAATTAAAAAACTCGGAAATAGCCGGAATTGAAAAAAATAAGTGAAATTGAAGGGAAGCTTTGCAGAAATTGAAAAATGCAATTTATTTTTCAAGGAAATAAAAAGCTAATAAAATAATTGAATAATAAAAAATGTTAAAAAATGTGATTGTTATTTGCAGAAAACAATTGAAGATTAAAGAAATAAATTAAAGAAAGAGAAAAGTAATTTTAAAATGGCGAATTGCAAGAAACAATTAAAAATTGAAAAAATTAATTGAATAAAAGAGAAAATAATTTCAAAATGACAAATCCAATTTTCAAAAACATAAAAATAATTATGCACAGAAAAAGTTAATTAAAAAATTGAAGAATGTAATTGTAATTTTTACAAAATAGTTTATAATTTACGAAAAAAATTAAAAAACGAGGATAAACTTGAAAATTAATGGCAACAATTAATAAATAAAGTAACAGTTTGAATACTGAAAAAAATAATTTAAAAGTTAAAGGCAATAATTGTAAACTGAAGAAAAAAAATTGAATTGAATTGCATTTAAATTGAAGAACGATTGAACGAAAATAATTGAAAATATTGAAGAGATTTAAAGAAAAGAACAAATTTAAAATTTAAGAAAAGCATTAAAAAATTTTAAAAATTATAAAAATTTGGAAAATTTGAATAACTTAATTTACATTTTAGTAAAATGAATAAATCTGAATTGAAATAATTGAAACGAAAAAACTTCACAACTTAAAAGTTGGAAAAGAAAAAAAGAATTGAATTTGAAAGACAATAATTGAAAGTAATGAAATTGATAATAATTGAAATTCGCATTGATAATAGAAATAAAAATTGAAGAATATAACCTAAATTTTGGAAATAATTTTCTAATTAAAAAATATAATTGAGCATTAACGAAAGTAATTAAAAATAAAAAAAATAATAATTGAGCAATATTAATCAAAATTGAATAGTCTGATTGAAAACTAAGGGAAATAATTGAAATAATTAAAGAAATTAATTTAGGAAAAAAATAAACGATTTTGAAACTAAATAAAGTATAATAGAACTACTTGAGTATTGAAGAAATTAATTAAAAAATTAAACAGTATAGTTGTAAGTTAATGAAAATAGTTTAAAATTAAGGGAAATAATGCCAAAAATTGAAAAAAATAGGAGATTCAAAAAAGTAATTGAAAAATTGAAGAACTAGATTTAATAGTGAAGAGAATAATTTAAAAATTTAAAGGCGATAATTGAAAATTGAAGGTTAAAATTTAAATCGAAGAATAGAATTATAATTGAAGAAGAAATGTTTAATTAATGAAAAGAATTATAAAATGGAAAGAAAATTGAAAATATTTCACAGATATTGTCATATTGAAGAAATAATTTAAAATGAGAGCAAATCATTTATAAAATTGAAATATTATAGTAAACATATAATTTCATAAATTAATATATACATATATAAATATATTGAATGTATATTGAATATATTGAAATTTATTTAAAAATTACAAACTCTATATTAAAGACAATAATTAAAATATTGTGTTGAAAAATATAATTTATTTTTGAAAAAATTGACCGAAAAAGAAGGAAATAATTTAAAAATGAGACAAAGCTAAATAAAACACATAATACAAATTATAGAGGATTGAAAAAATTATTGAAATTGAAATTGATTATGTAATTTGAAGGAAATATTGATAAAATTAGGAGAATAATCGAAAAATGAAGAAATAATTTCAAAATAATAATTTGTAAATAACAAAATAGATTTAATGTTGAGGAAAAAATTATGACTGAAAATAAAAACTTAAATAAAGATAAACTTAAAAAATAAAATATTCACCCCTTGTAAGATTTGAACTCGGGACTCTCAGTTTTATAAGTTGACTCTCTAACCACTGTACAAAGAACCACTTCAGAAACAGTAAAATTTTGCAATTAAAAAAAAAATTAAATGAAGTTTTTGAATTACTTTTGCCTTAAAATCAACAAAATTGATTCTATCATAATAATAAGTACAGTAAAAATAATATAAATTCTTATTTATTTCGAAATATAATAAGAAATTTTTTTAAAAGTTTTTAGAACGTTTTTAAGTCAAGTGTACCCACTGGGAAGAGGATCGAAAATCAGTCTGGATTGGCGCTTTCACCATAAGGTGAATTTAAAAAACAAATTGCTGCCATAAAGGTATGCTCTAGTGAAGCATAGATAGTATATATATTTCTTGTAAGGAGACACTACAAATTTATGGAAAGTAATACAACGTTGGAGACGACGAAGGCATGAAAAAACTATATAGTTCTACGTGTTTCGCTTGGAAACAGGATCATTTTCAGGACCAATTTTTTTGTAAATATCCAATTCTCTATAGAACGTCATTTGAAATTCAATCACTCATTTCAGGCAATTCAATAATCTTATACGAAAATTCGAAAAAACATTTACCAACTTTACCCAAAAATAGTTGTTAAATTTTCTAATACTGTGGGGAAAATTACCAAATATTTTTTTTATTGTAAAAATACCCAAATTCGATAGAATTTACAAAAGTTTTGGTCTTTACCCAAAAACATTGGAAGATTTGCTAAAAATTTAGGGAAAATTACCAAATATCTGTTTGGTAAAAATATATATCTAAATATGGAAGAATTTCCAAAACTTTCGGTAAGTCATCGAAAAAAAGTTGTAAAATTTCCTAAGAATTTAGGAAAAATTGACAAAGGTTTTTTTGTAAAATTATCCAAATTTGGAAAAAACTAACAAATATTTTTTGTAAAAATGCACAAATTAAGTAAAATTATCAACTATTTTCAAGAAAACTACTGTTTCTAAGAAAATTGGAAAAATTACACAAAAGGTTTGAGAAATAATCACCATCATTTTTTACAGTATAGTTTTTAAAAATGAATTTAACTGATATAAAGTCACTGTTCAAAGCCGATTGTGTAAAAATAAGGAAAACAAAGAAATCTGAAGGAGTTAATTGAGAAAAATGATAAATTAAAAAAAAGATGTATATTAATCAGGTTTGCTACGCTGTCCATAGATTCACAATTATTTTCTTTTATTTTCAATTACTTTTTTCAATTTTGAATTTTTTTCTTTCATTTTCAATTCAGTTTAATTTTTTATAATCTAATTTAATTTTCAATTATTTCCTACATTTATTTCTGTGATTTTATTTGCATTTCAATTTTCAATTATTTTTTAGAAATTTTATATTTATTTATTTATTTATTTAATACATAAACGGGCTTAATGTTTATTGTACACTATATTTATTTTTTAGTTTTTAAAATTATCAATTGTTAATTGTTCTTGACATTTTTCGAATTTTTTTAAATTGATAATTATTATCGTCCTTTTTTAACAAACAATATTTGTCGACTATTTTAATTATTTTGTTCAATTATTTTTGCAAATCTCAAATTCATTCTTCAAATTTCAATTATTTTCTTCAATATTCAATAATTCTCGCTTTTTAATTACTGTTATCAATTATAAATCATTTTCTTTAAATTTCTATTCGATTCTTCAATTCTTCAATTATTTTCTTCAAATTTCAAATCAATTCTTTCATTTTAAATTTTTTTCATTAATTTTAAATTATTTTTCTGCATTTTTTTCGGTAATTTTCAATTAATTATCAAAAACTTTACGTTTATTCTTTAATTAGTAAAATTATTTTCTTCAATTCTCAATTAATCTTGCGACTTCCCGAATTAATTTTTTTTAAGGTCACTTATTTTCGTCATTTTTAAATTATTTTGTTCAATATTTAATAATTCTCGGGTTTTTTCAATTATTTTTCTGCAATATTTCAATTCCTTTCTTCAATTTTCAATAATTTTTCTATATATTCAATAATTCTCGGCATTTTCCAATTATCAATTATTTTCTTAAATTTTCAATTCAAATTGTTCCATTCTTAAATTATTTTCTTCAATTCTAAAATTTTCAATTATTTTCTTTAATATTCAATAATTCTCGGCTTTTTATAATTATTTTTTCAATTATTTTCTTTAATATTTAATAATCGGCGTTTGTTTTTAATTATCAATAAATAATTTTTTTAAAATTCCAAATCAATTGTTTAACTCTTCAAACAGTTAATTCAATTTCAATTACTTTTTTAGAATTTCAATTCTATTCTTCAATTTTCAATTATTTTCATTGATATTCAATACTTCAAATCTTTTTTCAATTCTCGAAATTTTTTCTCAGAATTTTTAATCAATTCTTCAACTTTCAATTATTTTCTTTAACTATTTAATAATTCTTGCCTTTATAAAAGTATTTTTACAATTTTCAATTCCATTTTTCAGTTTCTTATTAATTTCTTCAATATTCAACAATTTTTGGTTTTTTTTAAATTATTGTTTTCTATTATCAATAAGTTTTTTTTTACAAATCAATTGTTTAATTGTTTCTTTAATTCTAAATTACTTTCTGTAAACTTCAACTCCATTCTTAAATTTTCATTTATTTGCTCCATATAATTCTCGACTTTTTTCAATTATTTTATCCCATTATTAATTTTTTTTATTCAATTTTCGTTTCTTTTATTCAATATTCAATAACTCTCGGCTCATTTCAATTTTTTTTAATCTTTAATTATTTTGTTTTATTTTCAATTTTTTATTTTGCAATTGTCAATTCTGTGGCTGAAAGGCATAACATCATAACTAACATTTTATCGAATTTGAGATAACATCAGATTTGAGTTAATTTAGTAATGCTTCTTAAAGTTTCATAACAGTAAAGTGATTTAAATGTTTATTTACGTAGAAAATAATTAATAACACAACAGCATAACTGCATTCAAATCGAAAAAAAGAATTGATATTCTTTTTTAAAGCGTTTATATTTTATTAAAATTGATAAACAGATGTAAAAACTACACTAGAAAATAGGATACAATGCCAAACACCAAAAATATTGGTTGATTTTTCGATTTTACAAAACCAAGAAAATAAACAAAAACAGGTTTTTCTCAAAACTATGAAAATGCAGTTATGTTATTCTGCCTTTCAGCCACAGAATTATTTGTTTCAATTTTTTTTAATTGTATTCTTCAATTTTCAATTATTTCTATAATTTTCTTCAGTTTTCAATTTTTAATTATTATTTATAAATTGTATAATTACTCTCTAATTTTTTTAATTATTTGGTTCAAATCTTGCTATTTTTCCAGTTTTGTTTCCAATTGTCAATTATTTTTGCCACTTTTTACACATTTTCTTCAATTTAAACCTTTTTCAATTTGTCAGAAAAGTTCTAATTTTTATTATTGCTATCGAAAGAAAGTTTAGAATTTGATAATTTTTTTAAAATTTTTATTATAATAATAAATGTTACTATGCTTTGACAAACTTAATATTTTTCATTAATTAGGTTTCATATGAACCATATTTTGGTGATGTATGAAAAAAAATATGATTTGAGGCTTGGAAATCTGGAAAAGTCATAGGATTTCGTTCCAGGAAATTCGTAGCAATCCTGATTAATTAATATAATTATTATTAAAAAAATATATAAAAAAAACAGTTTTTTAAGGAAAACTCTTGAAAGAAATAAGACTGCCGAATATTTAGGTAAATGAAGCCTTTCGTTGCTGAGGTCGTCGAGCAATGCCTCGTTCATAGCTTGATTAATGGTCTTTGCTAATTGGCTCATTTGTCGGCTAATTCCAGTGCTGGCCAAACACTATCGTTCCTACGTACACAAGGTTTTATTACCTCTGTTTTAGGAATTTGACTACGGGCTTAAATCTTCCTCTTGAATGCTTCTACTTGTAAACAGCGATTGCAGTTAAAATTCCATTTCGAGTAAATAGCGAATCTACTATTAACATCTAATATTGTGTGTGTGTGTGTGTGTGTGTGTGAAGGTATTAAACAAATATAAGTATTCAAACGTAGGTTGTTTAAACTATAAAAACTTTCATTAATTATATAAAATTAATTAATCTTGTTAAATTCCAATTTTTGTAGGTTCAATTTTAATTTACCCCAATTTCTGATGATCAAAATTTTTTTCGAGCTAAAACTCGTTTCAAACTTTGCAAAACTGTTTAGAACAATTTAAAACTCGTTTCAAACTATTTAGAACTGGTTCAAAACAGTATAAAATTATCTAAAAGTATTTTAAACTCATTAAAAATTAGTAGTGTTTTAATAATTTAGAATTTTGTGTATAATGTCTTTAGAACTGTTAAGAACTGTTTAGAACTATTTAGAACTATTTAGAACTGGATTTGAAACTGCTTGGAACTTTTTTAGTAATGCACGACGATACGAGAAAATTTTTTTTTTGCTCGATGTCGTTCGGATTTACTGATTATGTTCAGGGCGATCATCTCGGACTCTCAATTGTCTTTTCCCGGATCGTTTCGTCTCAATTTTCGATCGATTTCGAGCGATCAGACGATAATTTCAGAATCATCAGCTGTCAAATGAAAATATGAAAACACGATGAATGATTTCACTGACTTTCTGACTTTTTCTGAAGTCTTTTAAGAAGCTCAAACTTGGCACATATTAAGGTTTGTACAAAACAGACATTATATTGAAATTTCAGGAGGCTAATTTGTTTAATTTCTAAAATATTAAAGTTTGAAATTGATTACAAAAGGGGTTATTTTTTAAGAATTTAGATTTACTCTGAAGTTGGTTAGTTTAGCAATTATCAACTAAAAGCGATTTCATTTAAATTTAAAATCTTAATTAATATTCATTTCTAAATAATTATAAAAGAAATACATTATTTATTTAAGTAATATTTTTATTTTTTTATAATTTCTTAGAAAGTAATATTAATTAAGATTTTAAATTTAAATAAAATCGCTTTTAGTCGACAATTGCTAAACTAACGAACTTCTGAATATATCTAAATTTAAAAAAATAACCCCTTTTGTAATAAATTTCAAACTTCAATATTTTAGAAATTAAACAAATTACCCTCCTGAAATTTCAATATAATGTCTATTTTGTACAAACTTAAATACATATGTGCCAAGTTTGAGCTTCTTAAAAGCTTTTGGAAAAAAGTAGTTATGTTGAAATATGGCAGTTTCAATGATCAATTTTAAATCCAATTTTCTTGTTCTTGTTCTTATTATTATTATTATTATTTTTAATCAGAAAGAATTAATCTGAATGAATCAATAAAACATATATTAATACTTTGTTTAGAAAAATTTTATTTAAGCCTATATATTTATTAATTTACATTAGTTTGAAATATGTCCCGAAGAAGCCATTATAACCTAATTATCACACCCTTATTTACGTTTTTAAAATAAACAATTTTCTATTTTAGAATAACTATTAATTTACATAAAATTTTTATTTCTTGAACTTAAATTAATTGCGTGTTACTTCAAAGTAAAAAATCAAAAATATATATTTTTTTCATTAAATAGAAGAATAATTTTTAAAATTAAAGAAATGATGTGCAAAATTTTTAAAAAGTCATTCACACACCTAAATTTTTACTGAATTTAAATAGACATAACAGAGAAAGAAATTAAATCATTATATAATAATAAAAAAAGGATGCCTTGGTTGTTTCCATTTCAATTCAGACAGGCTATGTATGTTTAAGTCAGGGAATCATTTCCCATTGAAATATGTTATTTTTCAGAAACATTTATGTTATGTATAACAAATTATAAAATAAGAGTTACTCAAAAATTATTTTATAATTTGTTTTGTAGAAAAATAAAACAACGATTAATAAATATTCAAATTAATTGGAATTTAAATTAAAAAATCTAAAGAAACACTGTCTAATTTCAAATTTTTAAGAAATCATTATTTGTTAAATTAATTTTATATAGAATTCGTCAGTTTTTACACATTTAACATTTATTGCATTTCAGTGATATATTGAAACTTTGTTCTACTTGCAAAAATGCAAAATTTATGTATTTATTTCGTGTTATAATTAATAATTCGAAAGATTCGCAAGTTAGAGATAAAAGCTATCAGACTTTTTTACTCCACTTCTTAAGAGGAACATTTTTTCTATTTGGACTTTTGTTGTAATATCTGAAACAGGGTTTAAAAGAACTTCTTTTCTTAAAAAGAAAATTTTTTTTTATTCTTCTCTAAGACACGGGACTCTAATAAATTCTTATAGAAAATAATCGTTTTACTTCCAGAAAGTAGCAAAAAAATCGAGAGAAAAAAAAACAGTGGGGGATTTTCAGAAAATTTGATTTTTATTTTTTTCGAAAAAATGCCGCAGTTTTCTTAAATTTGAAAATATTTTAAATTTCCTTATGGAATTTAAAAGAACATAAAAGCCCTAATTAGATACAGGAAGGATAATTTTAATATATACAATAGTAAAAAAGATATAAAAACTTTAAACAATTTTAACGTTATTTTCTTGTAATCTCACTTTCAACTTAAAAAATTCAAATCCGCATAACTTCGTTAAAAATTTGTTTTCACCAAAACAGGAAAATAAGTGTCGTCTAAAATTGTCTGAAAAATAACATATATTTCAATGGGGAATGATTCTTTGACTTCAACATACATAGCCTGTCTGAATTGAACCTCTTTCATTTTTGCATTTCGGAAAGTTTTAAAAGTTTCATATAAATCTTGAATTTTTTATTTGAATGTCATTATTTTTTAATTGACTACAACTTCACGCCTAATTTTATGGTAAAAACGAGATGCTCGGAATGATCGTTCGACTATCCGAGATGTTCGCTTTACCGAGACTAAACAAATTGATCGCTCGTCTGTCAATTTTATGAAAAACAAAAAATGTCGCTCGTTTCTCGGATCGTGTCGCTCAAATGCATCACTAAACTTTTTAGAAGAATTTGCAAACCGTTTGTTATTTAGAACTTGTATAAAGTACTTTAAAACTGGTTCAAAATGTTTGGAACAAATTTAAACTCAAAACTGTCCATAACTAGTTTAAAGTTAAATAAAACTGTTTAGAACTAGTTTCTAGTTATTTAAAGTTGTTTCTAACTAGTTTCAATCTGTTGAAAATTGTTTATAATCAGATTAAAACTGTTTATAACGTGTTCCAAAGAGTTTAACGTTATACAGAAATCTTTACACTGATTAAAACTTTCTACCGTTTAAAACGAGTTTAAAAGTGTTATAAATTAGTTTCAAATAGTGTGAAACTATTCAAAATTGGGTTTAAACTTTTTAAAACTGTTTAGAACATGTTATAAACTGTTTAAAACTGTTCAGAATACTTTAAAAACTATTTGAAACTATCTGAAACTAGTTTTAAACTGTTTGGAACTATCTAAAACTAATTAAATACTGTTTCCAATTGAAAGTGTTTTTAAACTGTTTAAAACTAGTTCAAGACTATTTGAAACTGTTTAGAACAAGTTGTGAACTGTTTGAAACTATTCAGAACAGGTTTAAAAATTTTCAGAATAAGGTCTAAAGGTCCTAAAATAAGGTCCTAAACTGCTCGATACAATTTAACAATACTCTTAGAATGTTTCAAACTATTTAAAACTGTTTAGAATATTTGAACTGATTCCAACTATTTAAAACTAGTTTTATACTGCTTTAAACTATCTAAACCTAGTTGTTTAGAAACTGTTTGAAACTATTTAAAATTAATTTAATACGATTTCAAAGTATCTAAAACTAGTTTTAAGCTGTTTAAAGCTAATAAGAACTAGTTTTAAAATGTTAAAAACTAATTAGAACTAGTTTTAAATTGTTCAAAGATACTTAAAACTGATTTTAAACTCTGTAAAACTAGTTTTAAACTATTTGAAAATGTTTAGAAAAAGATATAAACTGTTTGAAACTGTTCAGCACTAGTGAAATACTGTTTATAACTGTCTCAAACTAGTTTTAAACTGTTTTAAACTATCTTAAACTAGTTTTAAACTGTTTTAAACTATCTCAAACTAGTTTTAAACTGTTTTAAACTAGTTTTAAACTATCTCGAACTAGTTTTAAACTATCTGAAACTAGTTTTAAACTGTTCTAAACTGTTTTAAACTGTTTTAAACTATCTCGAACTAGTTTTAAATTGTTTTAAACTATCTCGAACTAGTTTTAAACTGTTTAGTACTAATTAAAACTGGTTTAAAACAAAATAACGCTTTTTTTAAGCCATTCGAAATTGCTTAAAATAATTTTCGATCTGTTTAAAACAATCTTGAACTAATATTAAAATTGTTCAAATTTGTTTAAAACTATTTAGAACTAGTTTAAACTGATTATTTTGTTAAATCTACAAATAGTTCGCATATCTGTTTAGAAATGGTTCAATTTCCTTCAAAACTGGGTCAGAACTGTTTGGAATTGATTGAAAATGACAAAAGCATTTTCTGCATTTTACATCTCTTGACAATTAAATATCGATTCAATCAGTTTATAACTCGTTTTAAACAGTTTAAAAATATTTAAATTTTTTTTATAACTGTTTGTGAACTGCATAAAATTTATTTGAATTAGTTAAAAAAATTCCTACCTAATTTGAGTTAAACTACTAAATTAATATTCTTCTTTTTAGTTATACTTGTATACTCAGTCTTTTTTTTATATAGTTCTGTCTTTATTTGCCAAATAATTTTGTACACATTAAAATACATATCATTGTTCCTTGAAGAGCTGTCTAGCCCTAGGATCTTGTATTTATAAATAAATAAATAAATAAAGGTTCAAATCTGTTTAAAACCAGTTTTACAGCGTTTACAAATTCTTTTATATTTATTAGAATTGGTTAAAAACTATTTAGAATCTTTTAAACTAGTTAAAATTGTTTGGAACTTAATGCTATTTAGGACAAATTTAAATTTGTTTTGAACCTATTTAAATTTGTTTAAAACTAGTTTACAAATGTGTAAAACAGTTAGAACTACTTAAAATTTGTTACAACTGTTTAGAACTATTTTAAAACAGTTTTAAAATACCTATAACTATTTTAAATATTAAAAACCAGTTTCAAGCAGTTTAAAACTGTTCTAAACTGTTCAAAGCTGTTTGGAACTACATATTTTTTAAAATTGTTTTAAACTTTTTTAAAACTATTTAAAACAGGTTCAAACCAGTTTGAAACTAGAAGTCACTTAAAAATATTTAAAACAGGTTAAAACGAGTTTGAAGCAAGTTTAAAAATTGTTTATAATTTTTTCTAAATACATTGGAGCTGTTTTAAAAAAGTTCATAACTTATTTGAAATTGTTTAGAAATACTTATTTCTTAGAATTGTTTTGAATTTTCTTAAAACTATTTAAAACAGGTTTAAACCAGTTTAAAACTAGTTTCAAAGTGATTTGAATTCTTTCAAAATACATTGGAACTGTTTTAAAACAGTTAATAACTTATTTAAAACTGTTTAGAACTACTTATTTTTTAAAATTGTTAAAAATGTTTTTAAAACTATTAAAAACAGTTTCAAACTAGTTTGAAACTAATTTCAAAGTGTTTATAATTTTTTCAAAATACATAGGAACTTGTTTAAAACAATTCAGAACTTATTTCAAACTGTTTAAAACTACTTATTAGGTAGATTAGTTTAGAATTTTTTTAAAATTATTTAAAACAGGTTTAAATTAGTTTAAAACTAGTTTAAACGTGTTTATAATTCTTTCGAAATACATTGGAACTGTTTAGAACTGTTTAGAACTATTTGTTTTTTAATATTCTAAAATTTTCTTAAAACTATTTAAAACAGGTTCAAACCGGTTTGAAAAGTGTTCATAATTTCTTCAATGTTCAGAGTCTCTTTTTTAAAACAGTTAAAAAAAACTGCTTATTTTTTAGAACTGTTAAAAATTTTCTTAAAAGTATTTAAAACAGGTTTAAGTCAGTTTAAAACTAGTTTCAAAGTGATTTTTATTCTTTCGAAATACATTGGAACTGATTAAAAACAGTTCTGAACTTATTTCAAGCTGTTTTGAACTACTTATTTTTTTTAATATTTCCGAATTTCCTTAAAAATATTTGAAACAGGTTAAAACCAGTTTGAAACTAGTTTTAATGTTTTTATAATTTCTTCGAAATACATTGGAACTGTTTTAAAACTGTTCATAACTTATTTAAAACTGTTTAGAACTACTTATTTTTTAGAATTGTTAAAGATTTTTTTAAATGTATTTCAAACAGGTTTAAACCAGTTTAAAACCAGTTTCAAATTGATTTTAATTCTATTGAAATACATTGGAACTATTTTAAAACATTTCATAACTTATTTAAAACAGTTTAGAACTACTTATTTTTTTAAATTGTCAAACCAAATTTTCAAACCAGTTTAAAACTAGTTTAAAAGTGTTTATAATTTTGCTAAATACAATGGAACTTGTTTAAAACAGTTCAGAACTGTTTAGAACTATTTATTTTTTTGAATATTCTAAAATTTCCTTAAAACTATTTAAAACAGGTTCAAACCAGTTTGAAACTAGTTTTAAAATGTTCATAATTTCTTTAAAGTTCAGTTTCTCTTTTTTTAAAACAGTTTAAAAAAACTACTTGCTTTTTTAAAACCGTTAAGAATTTTCTTAAAAGTATTTAAAACAGGTTTAATCCAGTTAAAAACTAGTTTCAAAGTGATTTTTATTCTTTCGAATAAAAATATAACTAGTTCGAAACTGTTTCAAGCTGTTTGAAAACAGTTAAACCAGTTTAACATTCAATTTTTTTTATAATTGAAAACTTGTCCAAAATAGTTTATAACTTATATAAAACAGTTTAAAACCGTTCTTAATAATTACTAATTAAAATGTTTTTCCAACTTTTCTATGCTATTTGCAAACTTTCCAGAACTTGTTTGAAACTATTCAGCACTTTTTAAAAACTATTTGAAACTTGTTCAAAATTATTCAAATCTGGTTTATAATTGTTTGGAATTATTTAAAAATGTTTAGAACTGTCGAGCGTAGCCTAAATCCAAAATGCACGTCTATTGAATTTAAATGACGGACGGACGGACGGACGGTCAGACAGACAGACAGACAGACGGACACCAAAGTTTTAAAAGTTCCTTCTTTAACAAAAAAAATAATTATTGCCTCATTCACAAATAATCTATTCGTTTAAACAGAAACCTAATTTCCCGATTTGAAAATTATTCTCAACTTATTTTTAACATTTTAAAACAAATTTCAAACATTAATAAAGTACAATAGGAAATTTGTAGTTTCTTTAAGATGCATCGCACACTTGATTTAGATTAAATTGGAAAAATAGGACGTCCGAATGACCTGTATGTGTTTTGATTTTCATCTACTTCCATTCTTAGCTGCCTTTGTGGACAGTTAGTGGTTTCTTGAAAGGGTGTATAAATTGAGGACGATGGTTCTAGCGTGATAGGATTCTGAATCGAATGGAAAAGACCCTATTTCTGGGAAAGTAGGCCCTCCTTCGTAAACTGGGTCGTGTCCGCTTTGATCTTATAAGACTTTAAAGGTCTCATAGAAGAAATCATCCTCGACCAATATACACACACACTCACCAAAATCTTTGATAATTCCAGCATTGAATTCATATTTTCTTTCTTATTTCGAAAGGTATTTTCCTTTTATTCGGACGAATAAATCAAATCAAATCTGAAATTCGATCATTCTTGTTTCTCAATGGCCTATGAGTAATATTTTCTTTTGTTGATAAAGAAAGAGGCGCTCATTGTATTATATCAGACAAAAGATTCCGAGTATGAGGAAATTTAATATTAATTAGTATAATGCGAAAAAAGATCCTGAAATAATAAACCTTTGATAAAAGCAAATTTTAGCAAAAATTAATTTTTTGGTAATTAATTTTTTGGTATAATTAATTCTTTGGATAAACTTCCGAAAACGATATAGCTCAGATTTTAATGAAACTTGATATTCTTATGTATTATGATGCGCTGATTATAAAAATGATAGTGAAAATTTGCAAAAATTTTATTATAATAGTAAAAAATATAAAAAAACTACCACAATTAAACGTTTTTTGCTATTATCTCACAAAATAATGCAAATTTCGAAAAATATTTTAAACAAAAGTTGTAGATCTGATAAAAATAGACATTTCATGTGCTATGAGTTTTTTCGTGAAAATGAATAGTTCCCGAGAAAAATCCAAAAGATTGTAAAAAACATATACTGTTGCCGTGAGGCTAGATTAACATAAAAATTGAATTTTTTCCTAAACGGTTACAAGAAGGTTGGGGTGACATAAAAAGTGGAACCGGTTTTTAAATCAAACTATATAAGTAACACACATGAGAATTCACGGCTTTTCGTTATTATCTCATAAAATATTCAAAATTTCAAAAAATATTTTAGACAAAAGATGTAGGTCTGATAAAAATACATATTTTATGTTTTATACACTTTTGACTAAAAGTCAATAGTTTTCTAAAGAAATCAAAAAAAGTGTAAACCAGCATGAAATAGCCTATAGTTAAATTATTACTGATTAAATTATTACTGGGAAACTGAAACATATGTTAATTGTGTAATTTGATTAAAAACCGGTTCCACCTTTCATGTCACTCCAACCCCCTTGTATCCGTTTAAAAAAATCAATTTTATGTCACTTTAGCCTCACGGCACAGTATATGTTTCTTACAATCTTTTGGATTTTTCTCGGGAACTATTTATTTTCATGAAAAAATTCATACCACATGAAATGTGTATTTTTGTCAGATCTACAACTTTTGTTTAAAATATTTTTTGAAAATTGCATTATTTTGTGAGATAATAGCAAAAAACCGTAAACTGTGGAAGTTTTTTTGTTTCTTGCCATCATAATAAAATCTGTGCAAGTTTTCACAATCATTTTCGTAATAAGCTCATCAAAATTAATTCAAATTTGAGAAAATAATTTAAAAGATTACATAAAATATTTTAAATAAACGTTAAAAAAATTCTGAAAAACACTTAAAACTTTCAAAAGTAAATTCGAAAAAAAGGAAAATAATTAAAAATTGAAGAGAATAATTTTTTAATTAAAGAGAAGTAATTAAAAACTTTGTAGAAATTATGAAAAAGAACTAAAGCAATTGAAAATTGAAGCAAATAATATGAAAAATAATTAAATAATTGAAAATTCAATGAAATAATTAAAATTTCAGATATTTAATTTTAAATTTTAGAAATAATAAAACAAATGAAAAAATTGAAAAATGATTTTAAAATTTGAAACTTGAAGAAACAATTGAAATATCATACAAACAATGATATGTTGTAAAAAATAAATTACATTTCAGTGAAAAAATTATAGAATTTTGTTTAAATAAAAAAAAATTATTTGAAATTGTCAAAAATACATGAAGATCTTGGAAATTAATTGAAAAAAATGAGAATAACTAAAAATTGGAGAACAGAATTAAAGAAAGCGATCAATAATTGAAATTTACGATAATTAATTAAAAGTTTTGAAAATTATGAAAACTAATGAAATAATTAAAAATTAAAGAAAATAATTGAAATTTTGAAAAATACTTAAAAGTCTTTGAAAATAATTTTTAGAAGTTGAGAATAATAATTAACAATCGAGGAAAATAATTGAAAAATTATAAAATTAATTCAAAATTGCAAAAAAATTGAAATATGATGAAAATAATTTAAATAAGAAAAATTGGAAACAGTAAATAAAATTTGAGGGAAATAATTAAAAAAATAATAAAATATATGTTTAAAAAAAGAAAATAGACACAAAATTAATTAAAATTTTTTAATCAAAAAGAATAATGAAAAAATCGCAGAAATAATTGAAAATTGATGTAAAGAATTGAAACTTCAGATAAATAATTGAAATTTTTGAAAATTATAACAAAATAATGAAAATAATTTCGAAATTAAAGAAAATAAATAAAAAAAGATAAAAATAATTTAAAATTGAGAAGAATAATTTTCAATTAAAAATTGTTTGAAAATTATGAAAAAAAACGAAAGTAATTGAAAATGAAAGAAAATAGTCCGAATGTGTCGATTTATTAATTCAATATAATATTGCTCGGACGTTAAAGGATTAAAATATAATATAAAAACTAATATAAATAATTGAAAATTGAATGAAATAATTGAAATGTCAGATAATTAGTTTTAAATTTCTGAAATTATAAAACAAATGAAAAAATTTAAAAATTATTTTAAAATTTCAAACTTAAAGAAAATAATCGAATTATAATACAAACAATCGTAAGGTGTTAGAAATAAATGACATTTGAGTGAAATAATTGAAAAAAATATAAAAATTTTTTTTTAATAAGAAAAAATTAATTGGAATTTATGAAAAATACATGAAGATCTTCGAAATCAATTGAAAAAAAATAAGAATAACTAAAAATTAGAGAAAAGAATTAACGGAAACTAAAAATAATTGAAATTTACAATAGTTAATAAATACATTTTAAAAAAACAAATGAAAATAATTAAAAATTGTAGAAAATAATTGAAATTTTTTAAAAATACTTAAAAATGTTAGAAAACAATTTTAGAACATGAAAATAATAATTAACAATCGAA
This sequence comes from Ganaspis brasiliensis, assembly GCA_037103525.1. Lineage (NCBI taxonomy): Eukaryota > Metazoa > Arthropoda > Insecta > Hymenoptera > Figitidae > Ganaspis > Ganaspis brasiliensis. The sequence continues at coordinate 2,288,507 of JAZKLR010000143.1, read as the reverse complement.
AAAAATAATTGGAAAATGATCAAATTAATTTAAAATTGAAAAAAACTTGAAATATGCTAAAAATAATTTAAAATTAAGAAAAAAAATTCAAATTGGATGAAAATATGCAATTTTAAATATGACAAATTAAAAACAGTAAATAAAATTTAAGAGATGTAATTACAAAAATCGTAGAATACATGTTTAAAAAAAAAGAAAATAGCTACAAAATTACTTGAAAATTTTTAATTAGAGAAAATAATTAAAAAATCGTAGAAAGAATCCAAAGTTGATGAAAATAATTGAAATTTAGGATAAATAATTGAAATTTTTGAAAATTATTCCAAAATAATGAAAATCATTAGAAATTTAAGAAAATAATAGAAAAGTTTCAGAATTTATTAATCATTTAAAACATGGAAAATTGATGACAATAATCTAAATTTGAGATAATAACTGAAAATTTAGGAAATTAATTGAAAAATAATGAAAGTATTGAAAGATTGAGAAAATAACTGCAATATAATAAAATGAAATGAAAATTGACCAAAAGAATTGAAAATTGTGAAATATATTTGAAAGTTCAAGAAATTAAATTAGAAATTGTGAAAATGATTAAGAACTGAAAATAAGAATTGCAAAATGAAAAAAATAAGGGTAAATAAAAAAAAAGTATTGAAATTTGTGATAAATAATATAAAATTTAGCAATAAATAATGAAATTGTTTTATTGTCGAAGAAAAAATGATTAAATTTGAAAAAGTGATTGAAAAGATTAAAGACAATAATTTAAATTTGCGGAAGGTAAGTTTAAAATTTAGGGAAAAAATTGAAAAATAATTAAAATAATTAAAAATTGCAGAAAATAATTAAAAAATGATAAAAATAGTACAAAATTGTAGTTTAAGTATTTGAAATTATAATAGAAAAGAATTATTAAAAATTGAAATAAATTTAATATCACTTCAAATTTAGTAGGTATATTTAAAACGTGGATTAATGGAACTTTTAATCCATGCAAGTTCACATTAACTAAAATTTAGAGAAATTAAAATTGGTATAAATTTAAAATTTAAGAACATTTTCAAAATGTGAAATATGATTTAAAATTTAAAAGAAAAAAATATCTACCAAAAAATGTCAGGTGTGGACAAAATGGGCCGGTATCATTTTGACACAAATTTTTTCGGGCAACTTGTTATATTGTACTCCTGAAGATGAATGTTATATTTTACTCCTACTAAAATCAAAGATTTTTAAGTTTTAATTATTCAATAATTGAACTTACTGGATTAAATAAATCTTTTAATATTAATTTAATGTATTAAAATCAATTATTTAATCAATCAGGCTTAAAAATCGTTGATTTCAGAAGGAGTAAAATATAACATTCATCATTAGGAGTACAATATAACAAGTTGCCCAAAAAAATTTGTGTCAAAATGATACGGACCCGACAAAATGAATGAAACTCGTAAATTAAATATACATAATATATTTATTCATCATTTTCTTTCCACAATTTAAAATCCAGAGTGAAGTTAGTCCCTGTTATTTTATTTTGTTGTGCCGGTTTTTAATTGTCATTTGTGAAAAAAAAGTTTCGAAAAATGCTTAAAAAATTTTTTATAGTTTTTGAAGAAGTTTAAAATATATACACATGCAATTAATTTCCTAAATTTTCAGTTATTAGGTACCGCAAATTGAGATTATTGTCATCAATTTTACATTATATAACGATTTTTTAATTAATTTCTTCTGCTTAAAAATAAATTCTGCAATTTTTCTTGATTTTCATCAATTTATAATTATATTCATTATTTTGGCATTACTTTTAAAAATTTCAATTCTTTATCCGATATTGCAATTATTTGCATCAATTTTCGTTATTTCTTCGATTTTTTCATTATTCTCTTTAATTAAAAGTTTGTCAGTAATTTTGTAATTATTATTTTTTTTTAAACATATATTCTATGATTTTTTCAGTTATTTCTTTCAAATTTTATTGAATGTTTTCAATTTTTGATATTTAAATTATTTTCATCATAATTCAATTTTCTTTTACAATCTTAAATTATTTTCAGCATATTTCAATTATTTTTTTCAATTTTTAATTAATTTCATCATTTTTCAATTAATTTTCTCGATTGTTAATTATTATTCTCATTTTTCTTGATATACTATTTCTTTTCAATTAATTTGCCAAATTTGCAATTATTTTGTTTATATTCAATTATTTTTTACAATTCTTTTTAATTCTAAAATATTATAAATTTTGTCTAAATAAATATTTACTTTATACCTATTAATTGATTTTTAAATATTATATTCAAGATATTTATTTTTCCTTATTAGATAAATATTATTTACCGATTTGTTATATTTATTATTGTATTTTATAAATTCTAAAATGTATGAAAAACTAATTGCGCGCTGGCGCGCGTTTTGTTTTGCTAGTTGAAATATTAAAGGAATAATTTTGGCAAGTGTTGAATGGGAATTCTTAATTCTTGAATAATCGGCCATCAGAAATGACATAAGAAATGACATGAGAAATGATATCAGAAATGACGTCTATCTGAAAGAAGAAACTAAAACATGTCGTATATTTCGCAAATGCAATAATTATTGGCAATAAATAAATAAAATAAATAATAGAAATGATATTAGAAAATGACATCGGAAATTATATCAGAAATGATATCATTTCTAGTCCCAAAATCAGATGTCATTTCTTGATATCATATCTGATGTCATTTCTGATATCATTTCTGATGCTCGATTTTTCAACAGGGAAGAGTGACGTAAGAATGTAGTATAAGTCGCGAGCCAAGTTCAGGGGCAAATTATGCAGGGTAAAAAATAATATTAGAGGCTGTCTTGGCGTGCTTGTAAAGTCAAGTTCAGTTGGGAGACGTGAGGTGGTAGCCAGAGCGGTCAGCCAAGTTATAAAAATTGGTTCCTATGATGACCTTAACCTTCGTCTATAACCTCGTCGCTCTACAATTTTCCACTATCACATATCCCTTCCCTCGTTTCTTTTCTTCAAGCGGAAACTATATGCGGCATCTCAACTACCCAAACTCCAGCGAAACTGACACTGGCGCCAAATTTATCGTTATTACTTTGAAAACTCGCCATAATCTACCAGAGACAGAAAAGGACGACAATTGCCCCCCAACCACTTTCTAAAATATCAATTTCAAGTGCATTTCACAAGAGTTGATTTCTCCTCTATATTTTTTATAAAATAATAATTCAGAAAATAAAGTATACTGTTATTAAAAATTATTTAAAACTAGCAAAATAAAACGCGCGCCAGCGCGCGATTAGTTTTTCATACAATTTATTAATTATAAAATACAATAAACAATGTAACAAATCGGTAAATAATATTTATTTAATAAGAAGAAATAAATATTTTAAATATAATATTTAAAAATCAATTAATGTAAATGAAATAAATATTTATTTAGGACAATATTTATAATATTTTAGAATAAAAAAAAATTGCAAAAAATAATTTAAATGAAACATAATAATTGCAAATTTTGCAAATTAATTGAAAAAAAAATTAAATCAATTAAAAATTCGGGAAAGTAATTTAAACAATTATAAAGATGTTATAAACGTAAAGAAAATAATTTAAATTTGAGAAGAATACTTGAGAATCTTAGAAGTAAATTAAAACAAAATTGAATAATGAAAAATTAGAGAAAATAATTGAAAATTGACAAAAACATGGTTAAAAATTGAGATAAATAAATTAAAATTAAACAAATTACATAACATATTTTAAATAAAGGAAAGTTTAACAAAATTTGAGAAAAATACTTAAAACTTTTAGAAATCCACTGAAATAAAAGAAAATAATTAAAAATTAGAGAAAATAAATAAAAATGAGAAAAACTAAAAATTGGAGAAAAGTCTGGAAGAAAGCTAAAAATAATTGAAATTTACAATAATTGATAAAAAAAAATTTGAAATTCTGATAACAAATAAAAATAATTAAAAATTGAAGAAAATGTTTGAATTTTCAAAAAAATACTTAAAAATCTTAGAAAATAATTTTAGAAAATGAGAATAATAATTAACAATCGAGAAAAATAATTGAAAAATGATAAAATTAATTAAAAATTGACAAAAATAATTGAAATATGCTGAAAATAATTTCAGATTGAGAAAGAAAATTGAATTATGATGAAAATAATTTAAATAATATGTAAAATTGAAAACATTCAATAATATTTGAGAGAATAAAAATGTTTAATCACAATAAAGAAAATATTTAAAATTTGAGAAAAATACTTAAGAATCTTAAAAGTAAATTAAAAAAAATTGAATAATGAGAAATTAGAGAAAATAATTGAAAATTGAAAAAACATGGTTAAAAATTGAGATAAATAAATTAAAATTTAAAAAAAATAATTAAAATTTGAGAGAATAATTAAAAAAATTACATAAAATATTTTAAATAACGAAGAGTTAAAGGAAATTTCAGAAAAATACTTAAAACATTCAAAAGTTCATTGAAATAAAAGAAAATAATTAAAAATTAGAGAAAATAAATGAAAAAAGATAAAAATAATTCAAATTTTAACAGAACAAGTTTTAATTAAAGAGAAATAAGTAAAAACATTTTGGCAATTATAAAAAAGAACAAGAAAAAGAATGAAAGTAATTTAAAATTGAAGAAAATAATATAAAAAATAATATAAATACTAAAAGAATTAAAAAGTCAGATAAATAGTTAACAATTTTTGAAATTATGAAACAAATGTAAAGAATTTAAAAATTGAAGAAAATAAATTTTGGAAAATGACTGAAAAATGTTGTTAAATTTTTAAACTTGAAGAAAATAATTAAAATATGATACAAACAATGATAAGTTGTAAAAAATAATGACATTTAAGTGTGATAATTGAAAAAACTACAGAATTTTTTTTAAATAAAAAAAAATTATTCAAATTTGAAAAAAAATACATGAAGATCTTAGAATTCATTAAAAAAAAAAGAAAATAACTAAAAATTGCAGAAAAGAATTGAAGAAATAAGCTAAAAGTAATTGGAATTTACGATCATTAATAAACAAATTTTGAAATTATGAAAGCAAATGAAAATAATTAAAAGTTAAAGAAAACAATTAAAATTTTAGAAAAATTCTTAAAAATCTTAGAAAATAATTTTAGAAAATGAGAAAAATTAAAAATTGGAGAAAAGTCTGTAAGAAATCTGAAAATAATTGAAATTTACAATAATTAATAAAAAAAAGTTTGATATTCCGATAACAAATGAAAATAATTAGAAATTGAAGAAAATGTTTGAATTTTCAAAAAAATACTTAAAAATCTTAGAAAATAATTTTAGAAAATGAGAATAATAATTAACAACCGAGAAAAATAATTGAAAAATGATAAAATTAATTAAAAATTGACAAAAATAATTGGAATATGCTGAAAATAATTTCAGATTGAGAAAGAAAATTGAATTATGATGAAAATAATTTAAATAATATGAAAAATTGAAAACATTCAATAATATTTGAGAGAATAAAAATGTTTAATCATAATAAAGAAAATATTTAAAATTTGAGAAAAATACTTAAGAATCTTAAAAGTAAATTAAAACAAAATTGAATAATGAGAAATTAGAGAAAATAATTGAAAATTTAAAAAACATGGTTAAAAATTGAGATAAATAAATTAAAATTTAAAAAAATAATTAAAATTTGAGAGAATAATTAAAAAAATTACATAAAATATTTTAAATAACGGAAAGTTAAAGGAAATTTCAGAAAAATACTTAAAACTTTCAGAAGTTCATTGAAATGAAAGAAAATAATTAAAAATTAGAGAAAATAAATGAAAAAAGATAAAAATAATTCAAATTTTAATAGAACAAGTTTTAATTAAAGAGAAATAAGTAAAAACATTTTGGCAATTATAAAAAAGAACAAGAAAAAGAATGAAAGTAATTTAAAATTGAAGAAAATAATATAAAAAATAATATAAATACTGAAAGAATTAAAAAGTCAGATAAATAGTTAACAATTTTTGAAATTATGAAACAAATGTAAAGAATTTAAAAATTGAAGAAAATAAATTTTGGAAAATAACTGAAAAATGTTTTTAAATTTTAAAACTTGAAGAAAATAATTAAAATATGATACAAACAATGATAAGTTGTAAAAAATAATGACATTTAAGTGTGATAATTGAAAAAACTACAGAATGTTTTTTAAAGAAAAAAAAATTATTCAAATTTGAAAAAAAATACATGAAGATCTTAGAATTCATTAAAAAAAAAAAAAGAAAATAACTAAAAATTGCAGAAAAGAATTGAAGAAATAAGCTAAAAGTAATTGGAATTTACGATAATTAATAAACAAATTTTGAAATTATTAAAGCAAATGAAAATAATTAAAAGTTAAAGAAAACAATTGAAATTTTAGAAAAATTCTTAAAAATCTTAAAAAATAATTTTAGAAAATGAGAAAAATTAAAAATTGGAGATTAAGTCTGTAAGAAATATAAAAATAATTGAAATATACGATAATTAATAAACAAAATTTGATATTCCGATAACAAATGAAAATAATTAGAAATTGAAGAAAATGTTTAATTTTTAGAAAAACACTTAAAAATGTTAGAAAATAATTTTAGGAAATGAGAATAATAATTAAAAATTGAGAAAAATAATTGAAAAATGATAAAATTAATTAAAAATTGACAAAAATAATTGAAATATGCTGAAAATAATTTCAGATTGAGAAAGAAAATTGAATTATGATGAAAATAATTTAAATAATATGAAAAATTGAAAACATTCATAATATTTGAGAGAAATAACTGATAAATAGAATATATGTTTAAAAAAAATAATAATTACAAAATTACTTAAAAATTTTTTATTAAAGAGAGTAATTAAAAAATCGCAGAAATAACGAAAATTGATGAAAATAATTGCAATATCGGATAAATAATTAAAAATTTTAAAAGTAATGCCAAAATAATGAATATAATTATAAATTGATGAAAATCAAGAAAAATTGCAGAATTTATTTTTAAGCAAAAGAAAATAATTAAAAAATCGTTATATAATGGAAAATTGATGACAATAATAATCTCAATTTGAGATAATAACTGAAAATTTAGGAAATTAATTGCATGTGTATATGTATATTTTAAACTTCTTCAAAAACCATAATAAATTTTAAAGCATTTTTTGAAACTTTTTTTTTACACAAATGACAATTAAAAACCAGTAAAACACGACACTAACGAAAAAGGTTTGCTTATTCTTTTAATTCAAATTTCAAAATATTTCCTGATAAAGAGAGTCGAAATCAATAAAATAACAGGGACTAAGACTAACTTCACTTCAGTTTTTAAAACATGGACAGAAAAAGATGAATAAATTTAGGTAGTTTTTACTTAAAGTGAAGAAAATATAAATGTTTTTACTTGAACTGGGAAAAAAAATTCCAGGTACGTTTTCTTTATATAAGTAGATAGAATGTTCGCACTTTTTATTTTCAGTGACAAAAATCTAAATGGCAAGTATTTCTCATGTAATAAATGTAATGCAACCCCTTTGTTCGAAACGGATTAATTCAAAATTTAATTTAATTGCAATTATAACTTTGAATCTCAGTTGCAGGAAATTGTCAGAGAATTTATTTTGAGAATGTTGAGTCTAAATTAATTTAATTCCGCTCGGAATGAAAATGTCAGATGTTTTTTTATTCTATTGTGAAGTGAAATTAGAAAGCAAACTTGCTTTTTAATAAAAACATATCTACTAAAAGTAATGAGAAAATTATTAATTATAAATTGTATTTTTTAAACTTTTCAAATTTTGCCTACGTTTAATAAAGGACTTTTATATGTTTTGGTGTCTTTGAGTTTTTGGTGTTGTTAATCAGTCCGAAATCATATTTCCACAAATAATAAATGTCAAATCTAATATGGCGACATTTTATTAATTATAAAAAAATTGTTACATTTTTATCTAAATTATTAAGTATGGGTTTTTGGAATAGCTCACTACGAATCTAAATTTCAAAATTCAAAATAGTGGATCCAATGTGGTGGTCGAATTCTCAAAAAATTATTAAATTTTCGTATAATTTTGTGCCTAACGTTTTTAGGTATATCTAATAGAAAACCTAAAGTTAAAATTTCAAAATTCAAAATGGCGGATTCAACATGGTAAACTTATGAAAAATGAAATTTTTTTGTTCATTAATAAAATAAATAATTTACAATAATACTAATTAATTTCATAAAATGTATCTCAGTACCGTTTAAATTTTCCGTACATTCTGAATAATTCAGATTTCAAGAATCGTGCAAAACAGAAAAATAGTAATGTTACATATTTTTCTTACCACAATGTTGTATTTAATTTTATGAACACTCACCTGAAACACACAAAAAATGAACAATTAATTATAAAGTCGTAAAAAAGAGTGAGAATTTTTAAAAAACCAATGTCGCTTTTGCCAACAATATATTTTAGAAAATTTCGTATCTTCTAACCAAAAAAAAATCCAAGAATACTTCCTTTAAATTACTGTTATTACTCAGATTATTTTTATCTTCACATTTTTCTCTATTTTCCAGTAAGATATTATACGAAATGTTTTTAATTAATCGTAATGGACGTATATTACCTTGGCTACATTTTACACGTTCACTGAAAATTTACTGAAACAAGAAAATACATGGCTAACATTCGTGGAAAGCAAATGAATTTGGCTATTACTCTACTGAGAGTACTTGGAACAGATATAATTTTTACCGACGACAGTCGTATTTGTTGCAACCGTCCTTGTGAACCTTTGCAATGATGAAAACCTTTTGACACATTTTTTTAAATTTCAAGCCAAAAAACATAACTTTATAAAACTGCATAAAACAACAGTTTCATATGCATCTAAACTTAATAAGTTATATTTCTCAAATGTTTTCTATAACAACACATACCGGCTTTGTGGATTTGAAATTAATATACTGCTGGTATATGCAAAATCCTAACAATTTGAAATTCCAAAATATTCAAAATGAGAAAATAGCGAGTGAATTTGCAAATCGTAAAGTAAATTTAAGATCTGTAAAGTCCTTCAAGCAGAATTTCGTATTCCCTGTCATCTTTTGTTTACAACATCGTAAGCATTCATTTTTAGAGGTTTTTTTTTTTACAAAATATATCAAATCATGCACAAGACGCTTCCTTCCCTCCACATCAGACGGTAAAAATAACTTTTTATTACGACTTTTATGCGTTTCTGTGAAAAAAAAAAGAAAGATTCAACCCACTTCACATCTCTCGTTTCGTTGAAAGTGCAAAACTTTTACAAAATTACAGCAGCTGGCGTCTGTGAGCTTTCAAGTGTCTAGGAAACATTCTGAGGACATGAAAAACTTCTTAACGCTGTAAAATTCAAGAACGCAAAAAGGGGGAAAATAGTGTGTATGTTTTTTTATAATAATGTGAATTTTTAAGAAATACAGGACTGCCATACGGACTTACAGGTTGAAAATAGTAAAAAAAATGATTTTTTAATTTAAAACATGTATTAGTTCATGACAATAATATACTTAAAGATTCAGGAAAGCAATTCAAATTTGAAGAAAAAAATTCGAATATGTCAAATATAATTGAAATGTGAAAAAAATAATTGAAAAAGAGAAAAATAATTTAAATTTGAACATCAAATTGTAAAAGGGCGGAACTAATTGAAGAGTTGGTTAAAAATTAGAAAATGAAGACAAAACTTGAAAAATTGAGACAAAATAATTGAAATTTAAAAAAAGTAATTGAAAAGTTTCAAAAATGATTGAAATTACAAGAAAATAATTAAAAATTGACAAAGTAATTAACATGTGAAGAAACTAATTAAATAATGACATAATTAATTAAAAGCTAGTGTAGAATAAAAAATGTAATACATAAAATGAAAAATTGTATAAAATAATGGAAAAATTAACGATATAATTGAAATGTAAAGAAACTAATTGAATAACGACATAAATAATTGAAAACTGGTGTAAAAATTAATAAATTCATGAAAAATAGTATAAAAATTCAGGGGAGCTATTCAAATTTTAAGAAAATAATTAAAAAATGGCAAAAATAATTCAAAAAGACAAAAATAATTTAAATCTGGAAAAAATTGTAATATGACAATACTAAATGAAAAATTGATTGAACTCAAAAAATGAAAACAAAAATTGATAAAAAATAACAATAATTAAAATTTAAAAAAAATTCACACTGGTGTAGAAAATTAAAATGTTTAGTACAATAATTGGGATTTTGTGAAAATAATTAAAATGTAAAGAAACAAGTTGAATAATTACATAAGTAATTAAAAGCTGGTATAAAAATAAAAAAATTAATACATAAATTGAAAATGTGTATAAAATAATTGAAAAACTACCGATATAATTGAAATATGATTAAACTAATTGAATAATGACATAAATAATTGAAAATTGTCGTGAAAGTTAATAAATTCATGGCAATAATACAAAGATTGAAAAAAATAATATTTGAAGAAAATAATTCTAAAATAGCAAAAATAATTGAAAAATGAAGAAAGTAATTGAAAAAGACTAAAAAAATTTAAATTTGAAAATAAAATTGTAAATTGACAAAACTAATTGAAAAAAGTGTAAAAAATAAATAAATTCTTGACAATAATTAAACGAATTAAAAAATTGATTGAAATTGGAAGAAAATAATTTGAAACTGGGGTAAAAAAATTAAAAATTCATGACAATAAAAAAAATTGAATAAAATAACTGAAATTTGTAGAAAGAAATTCTAAAATGTCAAAAATAATAGAAATATGAAGAAAATAATTGAAAAATAACAAAAATAATTCAAGTTTAAAAAAAATGGTCAAATGACAAAATTAATTGAAAAGTTGATTGGAAATAATTTAAATTTGAAGAAAATAATTTAAAAATTTCAAAAACAATTGAAGTTACAAGAAAATAATTGAAGAATGACAAAAATAATTAAAATTTGAAAAATATAATTTGAGTCTGGACGTAAAAAATTAAAAATTTAAGTAGAATAATTGAGATATTGACAAAATAATTAAAATCAGTAGAAACTAATTGAATAATGACATAAAATAAAATGATTAAAGAAAATGTCATTTAAAGAAAATAATTCCAAAATGTCAAAAATATTTTAATAATGACAAAAATAATTGTATATTGGAAAAAATAATTGAGAAATGACAAAAATAATTTAGAAATGACAAAAATAATTGATAACTGGTGTAAAGAATTACAAATTTTAGGAAAATACTTGAAAAATTGACGAAACAATTGAAATATTAAGAAATTAATTGAATAATTACATAAATAATTGAAAGCTTGTGTAAAAATTAAAAATTTATAAACAATAATTGAACAATTGAAAAGAATATTAGAAGTTTGAGGAATTGATAATATATAAGTTGAAGAATTGTAAAGAATTTAAAAATTCATGACAGTAAAAAAGTGCTTGAATAAAATAATTTCATTCTCTAGAAAATAATTCTAAAATGTCAAAAATAATAGAAATATGAAAAAAATAATTGAAAAATAACAAAAAAAATTCAAATTTAAAAAATAGTGGTCAAATGACAAAATTAATTAAAAAGTTGATTGAAAATAATTGCAATTTGAAGAAAATAATTTAAAAATTTCAAAAACAATTGAAGTTACAAGAAAATAATATGAAAATTTCAAAAACAATTGAAGTTGCAAGAAAATAATTGAAAAATAACCAAAATAATTAAAATTTGAAAAATATAATTTGAGTCTGATGTACAAAATTAAAAATTTAAGTACAATAATTGAGATATTGACAAAATAATTAAAATCTGAAGAAACTAATTGAATAATGACATAAAATAAAATGATTAAAGAAAAGAATTCCAAAATGTCAAAAATATTTGAATAATGACAAAAATAATTGTAATTTGAAAAAAATAATTGAGAAATGACAAAAATAATTGATAACTGGTGCAAAGAAAAGTTTGAGGAATTGAATTATAAGTTGAAGAAATTAATTGTAGTTTGAAGAAAATAATTGAAATTTGAAAAGAATATGTGACGCTCCGCGAGAGAAGGGACCTATCGCCGAAAAAATCAATTTTCATTTTTTTATGCTAAAAGACAATTTTTGAGTTGTTCTTTCAGTTCCATGTTTCAAAAATTCTTTTTTGTAATTACACTTTTTGTTATAATGCTTCAAACCTAGACATACTAAGTATATCGCATTTTTTGATTTTTCTTTGAACGACCGTCCCGTGAAATAAACAATTAATTAGTTTGATTTTTTCATGGCAATTGATAGTTTTTGAGTTGCTTTTTGAGTTCCAAAAATCAAAATTTGATTCCTGCAATTAGTTTTCTTGTTATGAAGCTTTAAACATGGGCATGTTAAGCGTCTCGATTTTTCTTCCTCCTCTTTGCCCGTCCATTCTTTAAAGTTTGCTTTCTCAGCGATAGGTCCCTTCTCTCGCGGAGCGTCACATATGTATTTCAAAAATAGGAATAAAATTTAAATATGAAGAAAGTTTGAAGAAAATAATTGAAAAAGATGTAAAAAATTAAAAATTCATGGCAGTAAAAAAATACTTGAATAAAATAATTTTAATCTGTAAAAGATAATTCTAAAATGTCAAAAAGAATAGAAATTTGAAGAAAAATATTTGAAAATGACAAAAATACTTAAATAATGTCAAAGGTAATTGAAATTAGAAGAAAATAATTAAAAAATAACAAAAGTAAATTGAAACTTGTGTAGAAAAAATATAAATATTCCTAACAATAACTTTAAGATTGAAGAACATAATTGAAATTTGAAGAAAGTAATTGAAAAACGACAAAAATAAATGAAAACTTGTGTAATAATAAATTTAAGTATTAATAATTTAAAGACTAAAGAAAATAATTAATATTTAAAAAAATTAAATTCAAAATCACAAATTTAAGCTAATGATATTTTTCACATAACCCCTAAATTTACTTTTAAGATAGAAAACTTGTAATAAGTTATTTGTAAAAGAATGTTTTTTTGGACTAAAGAATAAAATATGGTTTTTAAAGTATATCTATCAGTATTAGGGAATTTAAAGGTTTCTGTAATTTATTCCAGTAAACAAAATTATATTTACAAATCATCTTGGTTAAGTCCAGATATGTTTAAATTGAAAATTCTTTATTAATACTTTTTTTTTTATAATCAACAGTACGACATATCGATTTTGAGGTTAGGTTACAGTTTTTTGTTCGATTTTGCTTTTTTACGAATAAGTTTAATAACTGTTTTACAAATATAGCTTTTACTCACAAAACTGACGCATTTTTAAGTAAAAAATGTTTTTTTTTTACTTATTTGCCAAAACTATTAATTAAATTAGAATAAATTAACTTTTTATAAAAATCTGTTTTTTGTGTTATTTGCTCAAAAAGTTTTATTCAATACGATTTATAAATGAACTTTCACAGTTTTAAAATATCCTGATTTAACATATTTCATTAGTTTTATTATAAAACTTTTCTTGTAAACAGAAAAAAACACGCACTTTTATAAATTCAAATAAACATTGTTAATTTTTTCAGCGCAAGTGTTGATACTATGCAAAACATAATTTTTCATTATTTCCGTGATGCACTTTGAATTTCGAATAACAGATTTTAGTGCATTTTTCTAATATATTATAAAAAAGAAGCTTCTAATAAAATGATACTTTTTTTTATAAAGATCATACACTAATAAAAACTACACTCCTCTTTTTCTCATGAAACACAATATTCTTCATTTCAGTAATTAAAAACATTTTAAAAATATACAGATTGTTTCCTTTTATGTTTCTCTTCATACAAAAAAAAAGTACATAAAATGAAAAATTCTCATAAGAAGTAATAAATTCTGATAAAATTAATTGTACGCAGAAGATGTTTTACTATAAGAAACAACTGTTTGTGCAAGTGGGAAATAAAAACACGAAAGATTAGTATTAAGTGAACAGAGCTTGAAGCATAAAAGTTTTCTCTAATATTCTTAGAGATAGCTTTCACGCAAAATTGAGGGAAAGAGAGGTAATTTTTTCATTCTTTCATATTCCCGCTGGAATTACTATCATCAAAAGGAACAAAGTCGCGTTATTAAGAAAGTTATGCGAGTGGCAAAAGGGCACTATCCCTGACAAAAAAAAAAGCTTAGATTCCTGAAATATAAATAGCTCGTTTCAGAAAAGAAAAGAAGTCGTACAATTGTGTACGGAAATAAAAAATTGTATTGTGTTTGCGCATGCAAACCTTTGATTTATGGTGAAAGAAAACGCGCAATTTTTTTTTTTTTTTTTTTTTTTTGAAAGAAATATGGCGAACAAATTATTGGATTTTTGATATAAGTTTAAAACCAGATTTTAGGGGCGTGATTAAAATTTTACACATCTAAACTCTACAATGATAAATTCTAAACGTTAAATTCTACAATTTAAAATTCTACAAATTTAAATTCTACAGTAGAATTTTTTATAAAATATTAATATTAAATCCTACCTTGTTAAATTCTAATCTCTAAATCTGAATTAAGTTAAAAATAACTAATTTAAAAGAAAAAATAAGTTTTAATGTGTAGAATTTTAACCGCGCCGGATTTTAGGCTGATAACAAACCTAATATCGGAATTTTAAAATTAAAAATGTCGGATCAGAATATTGAATATTTATATAGAATGCCTATTTCTTTATTTTTGGGGTTTCTAATGAAAAATCAGAATTTTCAAATTTAAAATGGTGGATGTAATACAGCGATCGAATTTGGGGAAAGTAATGTTATTATTAATATAATTTTCATAAAAATTGGTTTCTATAGATTAGAATACGACGAACAAAATTTAAAATTGTAGTCTTGATTACTTTAATTAAATTCTTTGCAGTAATACTACTTAATTTAACAATGGGAAAATTAGTAAAACACAACAAATAGTATTTGATTGCAGAGAAGTTATTGCACTCTGAATAAAGCCAATTAAGGGAAAACAAATTCTTACCTTAGAGAAAATTTGGTGAAACGGTGTACAGAAGAAATTATCGTAAATTAATTTTAGCAACGTGAGTTTCATTGTAAGTTGTTGGAATTGAAATGGAACTAAAGCTTTAGTAAAACAATTACTACTTCGCAGACGTATTTCAATTAAAAATGTTTAAAATCCTACGGCTAACTACGTTTTGATTAAGGATATAAAAACATTAAGCCACATAGTGTTTTTGATTCAAAAATGTAAAAACATTAAAATACGAAAGTTATTCAACCATTTTTATCCTTTCTCGTCAAAAAGTCGATACCGAACTATATAGTTTTCAAGGAAAATTGCCTTTGAGTTTGTTCCGAATTGTGTTTAAGATACCTACATTTTTTCCGAAAAACATTTTTATTTTTGACAAATACAATTTTCCTCAAAGGGTTAATTAAACATCTAAAAAAAAGATGTGTATAAAAATGTATAGAAAAGAAAAAAACTCATTTATTCAATTTATGGAAAAACGTCGACAAAGCTAATTCATCAGAAAGATTTTTAGATATGTTGTATAGATGGGAAAATTCCTGGAAGGAATTTAATTAAATCCGAATAATACTCCTTTGTAAAAAATTATATGTTTTTTTAGAACAATTTCATCGAATTTTTCATTACGGAGATGGTCTTATAGTATTTTGCATACCAAGAGCTTGAAATTCAAACGTAAAATAATAAAATTACTACATCAGCAGCACCATTACTATTCATTCTTATTACTGCTAGTATTTTAAAATTATCTTTATTATTACTATTACTGTTACTATTATTATTACTACGGTTACTACTGTTATAGTTATTACTATTATTATTATTATTATTTTGTAATTATCATTCATACGGACATTTGGCTCCTCTATAAACTAAAATTCAAGTTTCTAGTGATGGTTATATAACAATAATTAGTATAATGTTCTAGAATATTAGATGCTAGCTATAATAAATTATAAGATAGCTGGTAAGCTTACAGGTCAGCCTTAAGCCCAAACAACTCTCCTCTAGGTGTGAAACAGTCTCAAGGGTGATTTCTTGTTTATCCCAACGGTTACAGTTGCACCGATTTCATTAACACTAATGATTTCGTTGATTAAAGTAAATACTCCATTCCCGCAGAATGAGCAAGTTTCCTTTATTTCAAACTACCCCTTTAGAAAAAAATATTCTCCACTTCTGAAACTTATATATTCTCAGTGGGAAATTGTCGAGGCTAATGATTGGCTAAATATTGGGCCAATTCTCGTTGCCAATATTGAGCCAACATTGTGTTCTTTCTAATTCTGAATTAGTAGTTTTCTACTACTGAATGAGCGAAAAGAGAGCTACTATTAAATAAGTAAGAATTTTACTATTTTTAGTAGAAAACTACTAATTTTTAGTAGAAGACTACTAATTTTTTAGTAGAAAACTACAAAGTAAAATAGTAAAAAAATCTACTTATTTTAAGAGTAAAGTTTCATTATTTCAATTAGTAGTTTTCTTCTAAAAATTAGTAGCTTTCTACTAAAAAAATTAATAATAGAAAACTACTATGAATTTAATTTCCAGAATTTAAAAAAAATAGAATATGGGTCATTCTTCCTCGATTCGACGATCGGACAGAGCATTTTAATTTTCAAGTTAAAAGACTATATTATGCCTTAAAATTCTCGTCAAAACATCAATACTTTGATGTCGTGTGTTTTTTATTTCCACCTAAGGATTGAAAAGTATCACGCAAAATTGCTAAAAGACCTCCAAAAAATATAAAAATTATGCAGAAAAGAAAAGAGAAACTGAAAATAATTGTTCTAAATAACTACGAGATTTAAATAAAATAGTTTACGGTATTCAAAAAAAAAAAAAAAAATAATCAAACATAAACCAAGCATTATAAACAACCCTTCAAAATCATCCCCCAATCACGAATTAAAAAAAAATTGGTAAATATTCTTAAATAAATAAAGAAAAAACTTTTTTAGAGAATACACAAAATTTAAAAGTCGCTAAGAATAAATATTCATGAATTTTGCTCCTAAAAGCATAAAAAACCACCCTTTAAAATCATCCCTTAATCATTATTCCAAGAAATGGCCAATTTTTAATAAATAAATAAACTAAAAAATATTTTAAGAGAATTCCACCGCTTTACAAATTGCTCAGAATATATTCCTATCTACCTTAACCAATTAAGCATAAAAAATCTCGATTCAAAATCATTCCATAATCTTCAATCAAAAAATTGCCAATAAATATTAAACAAATAAGATAAAAAAATTTTTTTTAGAGAATTCGTAGACTTTAAAAATCTTATAGAATATTCTTCTATCAAACTTAAACCCTATCATTTCCAAAAACAACCCTTTAAATTCATCCCTTAAACTTAACCCAAAAAAAGGACAATTTTCTTTAAACAAATAAAGCAACAAATTTTGAAAGAATTCTCCGGATTTAAAAATCGTTCATAATGTATTCTTATCTACCTTACCCCTCCCCCAGAACATAAAAAACCATGCTTCAAAATCATCCCCTAATTTTCAATCAAAAAATTTACTATAAATATTAAACCAATAACGTAAAAATAATTTTTAGAGGATTTAAAAAACTTTAAAAGTCGCTAAGAATAAATATTTATAAAGTTTGCTCCTGAAAGCATAAAAAACCACCCTTTAAAATCATCCCTTATTCATTAATCCAAAAAATGGGCAATTTTTATTAAATAAACTAAAAAAAATTTCAGAGAATTCCCCCGCTTTAAAAATGGCTCGGAATGTATTTCTATCTACCTTACCCTCTTGAGCATAAAAAACCACTCTTCAAAATCATCCCCTAATCATCAAACAAAAAATTGACAATAAATATTAAGCAAATAAGAAGAAAAAAATTTTTTTTAAAGAATTCGTCAACTTTAAATTTCTTAGAGAATAATTTTCTATCAAACTTGAACCCTATCAATTCCAAAAACAACCCTTTAAAATCATCCCTTAAACATAATCCAAAAAATGAACAATTTTCTTTAAGCAAATAAAGTAAAAAATTTTGAAAGAATTCACCGGATTTAAAAATTGTTCACAATGTATTCTTCACTACCTTACTCCTTCTTAGCATAAAAAACCACGCTTCAAAATCATCCCCTAATCTTCAATCAAAAAATTGACAATAAATATTAAACAAATAGGATAAAAATTTTTTTTAGAGAATTCGTCGGTTTTAAAAATTGCTTAGAGCTATTTCCTATCAAACTTAAATCCTATTATCACCAAAACCATCCCTTTAAAATCATCCCTTAATCGTTAATCCAAAAAATGAACAATTTTTATTAAATAAACTAAAAAAATTTTCAGAGAGTTCTCCCCTTTAAAAAATGCTCAAAATGTATTCCTATCTATCTTAACCCCTTGAGCATCAAAAACCACTCTTCAAAATCATCCCCAAATCTTCAATTAAAAAACTGACAATTAATAATAAACCAAAAAAGAATTATTTTAGTGAATTTGTCGGGTTTAATAATAGCTTTGAATGTATTCCTATTAACCTTAAACCCCTACAGCATCTAAATCTTTTTAGTTTATTTAATTAATTAAATTTTCCGTTTTTGTATTAATTATTAAATAGTGATTTAAAAAGGTTGTGTTTAGTAATGATAGGGTTTAAGTTTAACAAGAAAATATTCTGTAAGATTTTTAAAGCTGAAGAATTATCTAAAAAAAAATTTTTTATCTCAATTGTTTAATATTTATTGTTAGTCTTTCGATTGGAAATTAGGGGATGATTTTGAAGGAAGATTTTTGATGCTCAATAAAATAAGGTAGATCGGAATATATTCTGACCGATTCTGATATCCGAGGAATTCTCTGAAAAATTTTTTAGATTATTTAAAAAAAATTGTCCATTTGTTGGATTAATGACTCAGGGATTATTTTAAAGGCTGGTTTTTAACTTTTACAGGTGATAAGGTAAATAGGAATACATTCTGAACTATTTTGAAAGCCGCAGAATTAACTCAAAACATTTTTAGATTGATTATTTAATAAAAATTTGTATATTATATGGATTAATCATTAAGGGATGTTTTTAAAGGGTTCTTTTTGTCATGATAGGGTTTAAGTTTGACAGGAAAAAATTCTGTGAGATTTTTAATGCCGACGAATTATCTAAAAAAAAGTACCTGTATATTCTATTTGTTTTATATTAATTGTCAATTTTTTGATTGAAGATTAGGAGATGATTTTGAAGCGTGGTTTTTTATGTTTAAGGGGTTAATGTATCTATCTTACAATTTACTATTTAGGAATAGATTCTGAGCAATTTTTAAAGCTGCAGAATTAACTCAAAACTTTTTTAGTTTATTTGTTTAATGAAAATTGTCCATTTTTTGGGTTAATGATTAAATAGTGATTTAAAAAGGTTGTGTTTAGTAATGATAGGGTTTAAGTTTAACAAGAAAATATTCTGTAAGATTTTTAAAGCTGAAGAATTATCTAAAAAAAAATTTTTTATCTCAATTGTTTAATATTTATTGTTAGTCTTTCGATTGGAAATTAGGGGATGATTTTGAAGGAAGATTTTTGATGCTCAATAAAATAAGGTAGATCGGAATATATTCTGACCGATTCTGATATCCGAGGAATTCTCTGAAAAATTTTTTAGATTATTTAAAAAAAATTGTCCATTTGTTGGATTAATGACTCAGGGATTATTTTAAAGGCTGGTTTTTAACTTTTACAGGTGATAAGGTAAATAGGAATACATTCTGAACTATTTTGAAAGCCGCAGAATTAACTCAAAACATTTTTAGATTGATTATTTAATAAAAATTTGTATATTATATGGATTAATCATTAAGGGATGTTTTTAAAGGGTTCTTTTTGTCATGATAGGGTTTAAGTTTGACAGGAAAAAATTCTGTGAGATTTTTAATGCCGACGAATTATCTAAAAAAAAGTACCTGTATATTCTATTTGTTTTATATTAATTGTCAATTTTTTGATTGAAGATTAGGAGATGATTTTGAAGCGTGGTTTTTTATGTTTAAGGGGTTAATGTATCTATCTTACAATTTACTATTTAGGAATAGATTCTGAGCAATTTTTAAAGCTGCAGAATAAACTCAAAATTTGTTTAGTTTAATTAGTTAATAAAAAATTTCCGTTTTTGGTTTAATGATTAAGGGATGATTTAAAAAGGTTGTTTTTAGTGATGATAAGGGTTAAGTTTGATAGAAGAATATTCTATAAGATTTTTAAAGTCTACGAATTCTCTAAAAAAAATTTTTTTATCTTATTTGTTTAACATTTATTGTCAATTTTTTATTTGAAGATTAGGGGATGATTTTGAAGAGTGGTTTTTGATGCTCAAGGGGAAGAAAGGAATATAAAATAAAATAAATAAATAAAATAAGAAAGGAATATATTCTGACCGATTTTGATATTCGAGGAATTCTCTGAAAATTTTTTTAGATTATTTAAAAAAAATTCTCCAATTTTTGGATTAATAATTTAAGTATGATTTTAAAGGGTGGTTTTAAATGTTTAAGAGGATAAGGAAAATAGATCAGAATACATTCTGAGCTATTTTTAAAGTCACAGAATTAACTCAAAAACTTTTTTGGATTAATTGTTTAATAAAAATTGAATATTTTTTGGATGAATGATTAAGGGATGTTTTTAAAGGGTTTTTTTTTGTTAAGATAGGGTTTAAGTTTGATAGAAAAATATTCTGTAAGATTTTTAAAGGCGATGTAATCTCTAAAAAAAAGTTGTATTTTATCTGTTTAATGTATTGTCAATTTTTTGATTGAATATAAGGGGATGATTTTGAAGGGTGATTTTTTATGCTAAGAAGGGGTAAGGTAGATAAGAATACATTCTGATCAATTTTTAAATCCGGAGAATCTTTCAAAATTTTTGTACTTTCTTTGTTTATTGAAAATTGTCAATTTTTTGGGTTAATGATTAAGGGATGATTTTAAAGGGTTGTTTTTGGAAATGATAGGGTTTAAGTTTAACAGGGAAATATTCTGTAAGATTTTTAAAACCGTTGAATTTTCTAAAAAAAAATTGTTTACCTTATTTGTTTAATATTTATTGTCAATTTTTTTTTTATTGAAGATTAAAGGATGTTTTTGAAGCGCGGTTTTTGATGATTAAGGGGGTAAAGTAGATAGGAATACATTCTGAGCCATTTTTAAATCGGGGGAATTCTCTTAAAATTTGTTTAGTTTATTTGTTTATTAAAAATTGTCCATTTTTTGTTTAATGATTAAGGGATGATAAAAAAAGTTTTTTGTCTACTTGTTTAAGAGTATTTACCAATTTTTTAAAATTCGTTTTTAGGGGATGATTTTGATTTTTGATTTTCTTTTAGAATTTCACATCTTGCACAGAAACCGACGAATTTTCCCCTTAAGAAAGCTACCGGAAGAATAAAGCAACTGTGTTCAAAATCCTTGACATGTCCTAGATTTTCACTTGAAAATATACAGGATGCTCTCTGGAAAATGAACGGTGGAGACACTTGCTATTTCTATATACACTAAATTGTGAAACATCGCACCCATATGCATTTCTTGATGTTAAACAAGACTAATAATACTTTTCATTTATATGTTAAGCTGAGACTATATTTACCGTGCATAAATACTCATCTTTAAGCTTGAATTCGCCTCTAACGTGTACCCTCTGTATGAAAACAAATGAACTGAATTTTATTAAAATGTGCAAACCACCTCCGTATTGTCTTATAATTTCGTGAATTTCACGAATGACCTGAATATTCTTGTTCAAGCTTAACGAGCTACAAGGAACAAAAGCTTTTTATTCCTCACTAATCTTCTACTTTTATTGCTTTTTCAACTCAATTTGCGACCAGTATTAAGTCATTAAGACCCGCATACACAAGCGTCAATAATTGCAGAATAATACACAAATTTCCATGATAAATTAAAATACTTCCTGGGATAATTTAAAATACTTTTTACGACAATTTAAAACACCTTTTGGATATATACTTCCAAACAGTTGTCTCTGATTTATTCGGTAGTCCGCATACTTACAGTATTATTTCGCTCTGATTCTGAACATCATTGTGAAAATTGACGCAAATTTGATTAACATGTTGAAAATCATAAAAATGACATAAAAATTATGATTTTTTATGTTTAACTTGTGAAAAATGGAAAATTTGTAAACATGCTTTAGATAAAAGTTGTAGATGTTATCAAGATACATATTTTATGTACTATACATTTTTTCATCAAAATAAAACATTTCAGAGAAAAGTACTAAAAAACGTAAGAAAACAACCACGCGGCCGAAGGGCTTTGTTAACTACTTTTTAATTGTTTTTTGCTTTCTTCGCGAAAAAAACTCATCTTTATGAAAAAATGTACAGAATATAAAATTTGTATTTTTGTAAGATCTACAACTTTGGTTAAAAATATTTTTACAAATTTTGTATTTTTTATTAGTTAGACGCAAAAAGGATCATTTTTATAAGTTTTTTTTATGACTTTGAAGATGATAATTAAGTCGCGTCAATTTTTATTATGATATTCGTAATCAGACAGCAAATTGGGTAAAAATATAATTTTTTATCTAAATCACTCTACAGTTCACAATTTTGGAGCAAATTAATAAATTTTTTTAGTAAAATCTTCTTAATGAAATTTCTTGTCGATTGTTGGAGTAGAATTATTTATTTTTGTATTTGTTTATATTAATTTTTTCATAACAATCTATGGGGAAATAGGAACTTTACAGAAAATCTACTTTCTACTCTTTAAAAGGTCAAAGATTGGATCGAAAATCATATTAAAAATATTTTGGAGTATTTCTAATATACCTATAGAAATTTGTATGATATTAGTTTTGTTAATTAAATAATAAGTTAATTAACTAAATTATAGAAAGAACTACATAAGCAGTAAAAATTTAATTTATTTTAAAGATTTTCATCAAAATTTTATAAATACTTCAAATTTGTATTCTCTTACATATTTTTAGACATTTAAAAATTTTTAATTTTTTCAAAAATAATCGTACAGAGTAAAAGTTTTTTCAAAATTGTGGAACTTTGTATGTCTATAATAACTAAAGAATTTATAAGTATGAAGATGAAGGATAATCTTAAATGTTTGACAATTGTTTAAACCATCTATTATTGTTAATTTTAAGTTTTTTTTTAAAATAATCATCCAGGGTTCCAGTTTTTCTAAATTATGCAACATTTTATGTCTACAAAAACTAGACAAACTTATAGATTATTTAAACAATTAATATTATTCTTAAACTTTATACCTAGTTATTATGGACACAAAATGTTGCAAATTTAGAAACAATTAGAACTGTGTATGATTATTTTTATGAAAATTTAAGATTAACAATAATAGATTGTTTAAACAATTGTTAAACAACTGATATTATCCTTCAACTTCATACTTAATTATTTTAGTCACAAAATGTTGTAAAATTTAGAAAAAACTAGAATTCTGTATGATTATTTTAACAAAATTTAAAAAATAACAATTATGAATTGTTTAAACTATTGTTAAACAAGTAATATTATCCTTCAACTTCATACTTAGTTATTGTAGACGCAAAATGTTGAAAAATTTAAAAAAAAGCTAATTTAAGCTAATTTAAAAAAAAAACTGTGTATGATTATTTTTAAGAAAATGTAAAACAAATAATAGTAGATTGTTTAAACAATTGTTAAACATTAACGATTATCCTTCCTCTTCAAGCTTAGTTATTATATCCACAAAATGTTTCAAACTTAGAAAAAAACGAGAATTGATGCGTATGATAATTTTTAAGAAATTTAAGATTAACAATAATATCGTCGGGGCTAGTGCAATACCGCGAATCTACATATTTCCATAAGAGTTATTTTTAGTGCAATTTGCCATGCAACAAAGTCCTTATGGAAATATGTAGATTCGCGGTATTGCACTAGCCCCGACGATATATTGTTTAAACAATTGTTTAACATTTTAGATTATCCTTTATCTCCATACTTAGTTATTGTAGACAGGAAATGTTGCAAAATTTAGAAAAAATTAGAAATCTGTATAATTATTTTAAGAAATTTAAAAAATAACAATTATGAATTGTTTAAACTATTGTTAAACAAATAATATTATCCTATAACGTCATATTTAGTTATTATGGACGCAAAATGTTGAAAAATTAAAAAAAAAAGCTAATTTAAGCTACTTTAAAAAAAACGGTGTATGATTATTTTTAAGAAAATGTAAAACGAACAATAGTAGATTGTTTAAACAATTGTTAAAAATTAACGATTATCCTTCCTCTTCGGGCTTAGTTTTTATATCCACAAAATGTTTCAAACTTAGAAAAAACGAAAATTGATGCGTATGATTATTTTTAAGAAATTTAAGATTAACAATAATATATTGCTTAAACAATTGTTTAACATTTAAGATTATCCTTCATCCCTATACTCAGTTATTGTAAACAGGAAATGTTGCAAAATTTAGAAAAAACTAGAACTGATTTGTATTATTATTTTGAAGGAAATTTAAGATTAACAATAGTAGATTGTCTAAACAATTGTTAAACATATAATATTATTCTTCATCTTCATGCTTACTCTTTAAATCTGAATTAGTCAAAAACTACTATTTTAAGGGTGAAAACTCGTTCACTATGTCAAATAGTAATTTTTTACTAATAATTTAGTAAAAAACTACTAATTTAATTAGTCAAAGTAATTTTTGGTTATGTTAAACTACTAAAAGGCTTAGTAGATTTCTATTTACTAATTACATTAGTTATTTTTTACTATTTAATTAGTTAAATTTAACTATTGAATTAGTAGTTTTCTACTAATAATTAGTTATTTCTTACTAATTTTAAAAGAAAAAAATCGTTCACGATTTAAACCCCTAAATAGTAGGTTTTTTACAGATTCAGAGAATAGTTATTGTTGACACAAAATGTTTCAAAATTTATAAAAAACTAGAACTGTGCATAATTATTTTTTTGCATAATCTGTAAAGTTCTGATTTTTCCACAGATTGTTATAAATAAATTAATATAAATAAATTTTATAAAAATCCGCCTTGAGGAATCAATAGGGAAATTAATTACGAAGATTTTTAAAAAAAGTGTGTTTAATTGGCGCCGAAATTATGATCTGTAGAGTGATTTGAATAAAAAAACTACTTAGAAGAAGGGCTGATAAAAAATCAGAGCTAACAGTTCAATCATAATATGACAATTTAAAATTTTTTTCCACCACCAAAACAATCATTTACTTATTGTCTAAATGTAATTTAACATCATAATATCAAAAACTGCTTTTTCGGGTAAAAATACTCTTTTAGAGAATTAATTTGTTTACATAAAAATAATATCTAGATTGTGTCAAGGGCAGAGGTATAATACAGGTTTGATAGATTAGAAATGATACTGGTATCAATCCCAGCTGGGACGTGGTTTAACTTCCATTCGGATGTCGGAAATAAACACGAAAGTGTCCTGAATATAAAAAAAAAGAACGTCGGAAAAATGTCAAACAAGATCTAGCACTCTAATAAATTACGAGGACGTATCGTCAAGTGTCACATCCCTTTATCCTCTTCCATCTCTTATACCGATTTTTGTTCCTTTCCACAAGACGTTCGATTTCTAATCGAATTTCAAAATTCCTTTTCCCGCCTCTGGCAATTCCTTATTATTTATTATCTATTGCTTTGAGATAATTAATTACGTGATTCTCTTCTCCGTTTCATTTTCTTTCTTCCCTTCTCGGTTTTGTTATTTATTACATGTTATGCAATATTTATGATTATATATAAATAAATATTTATGATAAATATCATAAATATATCATAAATATATATATATATATATTTTTTTTTTTATATGGTCTAGCGTGTTTACAATATTGCTTTTCTTTATTCTAAATATCCATTACATTATTCATTAAACGACATTTTTATCAACCAAAAGAAGTTATTAGTTCTTACTACTTAGGGCATTTAATTTACTCACCTAGTAAATTAAATTAAATTACGGATTTTGCCATTAATTATGTTGATCATTATATTGAAGGTAAGACAAGTTCATTTATCACTCTTCACACCCTGCAATCTCAGTCTTTAAACTTATAATGAGTTTAGAAGCTTTCTTATTATCACGCCACGTGCTTAACTCTGCGGTCCTATTGATCTTGCCTGTTTTGACTAATCTCTGCAATCTTCGTAATTTTTCTGACCTTTATCTTAGAACAGGTTTCCAGTCCTTGAATTATGGATTGCCGGGTGAAAATGATGGAAACAAAGCGTTTTTCGATAAGATATATTATCGCGGTCCACTTGGCATAAATATCAAATTTTTGGCACTTCTAAAATGGAGACCTCTTATTTCAACCGAATTTAATTTTCGTTATATAAAAACAGGAACCGTAAGAGACAAAAATTACCAATCAATTGTTTTGTCCAAGTTTTTCATTTCTTTTTTTAATTATTATTTTTAAATTACCTTCTTTTTGAATAATCCAATTTAAAATATTTTAACAAAATCCAGATTAAAAATTTTAATTTTAGAGATAAAATATCCTTGAAGAAAAATCCGGTAATTCTGAGGCACGTTAGTGTTAAAATATAGTGTAATATAAATGTGTTATCTGACTTTGCAGTCTTCTTTTTTACTTTAGGCACATTCATGTCATTCCTCGTAGCGATTTGATGAAATGAGATGGAATTACGTCTTCAACTGTGAAGGGATTTTTATCCCTGGATCCTCAATCCTTATACCCGTCTCACATTTCCGGCATAGCTTCTCATTGTATATATATGTATACATGAATATAACTTTCGTATGATTCAACGAATCGTATGACCTACTATTTTTCTATGAGAATGTTCAGACTTACTTGTGAGACTTAACTTTTCTGCAAAACTGTAAAAGCTTACAGCATGATTGGATTATTAAGCTACATTGATTTCTTTTTTCAGCGCAAGCATTCTAATGCTATTTTCAGAACACAAAAAAGAATTTAACTTTATCATTTATTCAAAGTGTAGATTATAAACTTTTCAATTTGTTATTAAAATTATCCCTAGCACAGGTCCGACAAGATAAAGGTTGTTTAAAACAGATCTTTAATTTGATACAAACTAGAAAATCTTAGAAGTTTTAGACGGACGGTGTAACCTTTCAAAATTATCTGAGACACTGGTCTGATGAAAAAGATTTGTTTAGGTAAAACAAATCTTCAATTCGATACAAACTAGAAAATCTTAGAACTTTTTGCCGGTCGCTGTAACCTTTTAAATTTATCTGAGGCACTTGCCTGATAAAAAAAGATTTGTTTAGGTAAAGCAAATCTTCAATTCGATACAAACTAGAAAATCTTAGAAGTTTTTACCGGACGATGTTGTCTTCCAAAATCATCTGAGACATTGGTCTGATAAAAAAGATTTGTTTAGGTAAAACAAATCTTCAATTCGATGCAAACTAGAAAATCTTAGAGAATTTTCCGGACGCTGTTATTTACCTTTATCTGAGACACTGGTCTAATAAAAAAGATTAGTTTAGGTAAAACAAATCTTCAATTCGATACAAACTAGAAAATCTTAGAAGTTTTTGCCAAACGCTGTAACCTTTTAAATTTATCTGAGGCACTGGTCTGATAAAAAAAAGATTTGTTTAGTTAAACAAAATCTTCAATTCTTACTTAGGAAAACAATTTAAATTGATCTGAATTAAGCAAAGAAAAATTATTCAAGAAGACCATAAAATATCAAAAGAATCTTTAAGAAAGCGGAAATGAAACATCTACTCTGAGAAAATGTATTCTTAAAAAGATACCTTTATGAAAATTTATAATGAAAAATTTCTAAAATTCTAATAACTTTATAATTATTTTGTATCATGTTTCCCATTATGTTTCCCTGACGATAGAAGAAATATAAAAAAATTATTTATAAATGACAGGAAATAAATTCAAGTAAATGACAAAACAAAGATAGTGTACAAAATAGAAATAAAAAATGTATGAAGTACTTATACAGTTATTTATTTATATTTTAACTAAATATTTTTTAAAAATGAAAATAGAAATAAAACATAAAGAAGACATTATTGCGTTGTTCTTTTTATTTATTTTTTAGAAACGAATATAAATAAAACATGAAGAAAATATTATTGTGTTGTTTGCAGTGGTTTTCTTGCTCCACGTATTTTGCTCTGAGCCATTTCTTCTCTAAAGAAATAGCAGAATGTTAAAAAACCAGTCGATCAAAGTATGTAAATGCGCACAGTCGGCAAGAAAACCGCTGCAAACAACACAATATCTTTACGTTTTATTTATTACAAGTTTTCAAAAATTTCACTAAAAATGTAGAAAATAACAAATTTTAGATTCACAAATTTATTTCGTGAAAAATTTCACAAATTTTGTATTTAAGAATTTTTTTCTACACTAATATTTGTTTTTATTTACTTAATTAACTTTTTATCATTTTTCTATCGTCGGGAAAAAATTATAGGAAACATGATAAAAAAGGCATGACATAGTTATTAGATATTTTCTATTCTAAATTTTTATAAATCCCGTATTATTTTGATACAAAATTTTTCGTGGCAGATATTATATTGTTCAAACTAACAAAAATTTATTTTGTACTCCTACTAAAATCAAAAGATTTTTTAGTTTTAATTCTTATAATTGGATCTGCTGGATAAATTGCGTCCTTTAATATTAATTAAACGTATTAACATCAATTATTTAATATATATTTAAAAATCTTTTGATTTTAATAGGAGTACAAAATAAAATTTTCTGAGGTATATAATTAATTGAAATTAAACAAAATAATTGCAAATTTTGCAAACTAATTAAAAAAAAAATGAAATCAATTAAAAATTGGGGAGAGTAATTTAAACAATCATAACGATGTTTTAAACGTAAAGAAAATAATTTAAATTTGAGAAAAATACTTGAGAATCTTAAAAGTAAATTAAAACAAAATTGAATAATGTAAAATTAGAGAAAATTATTAAAAATTGAAAAAACATGGTTAAAAATTGAGATAAATAAATTAAAATTAAAGAAAATAATTAAAATTTGAGAAAATAATTAAACAAATTACATAAAATATTAAAAAAAAAAGGAAAGTTAAACAAAATTTGAGAAAAATACTTAAAACTTTCAGAAGTTCATTGAAATAAAAGAAAATAATTAAAAATTAAACAGAACAAGTTTTAATTAAAGAGAAATAAGTAAAAACTTTTTGGCAATTATGAAAAAGAACGAGAAAAAGAATGAAAGTAATTGAAATTTGAAGAAAATAATATAAATAATGAAATAATTTAAAAGTCAGATAGTTAAACATTTTTAAAATTATGAAACAAATGTAAAGAATAGAAAATTGAAGAAAATAAATTATGGAAAATAATTAAAAAATGTTTTAAATTTTATAACTTGACGAAAATAATTAAAATATGATACAAACAATGATAATTTGTAAAAAAATAAATGCCATTTAATTGTGATAATTGAAAAAACTACACATTTTTTTTTAAATAAAGAAACAATAATGGAAATTTGAAAAAAATACATGAAGATCTTAGAAATCAATTAAAAAAAAAAAAAAACTAAAAATTAGAGAAAAGAACTGAAGAAATAAGCTAAAAGTAATTGAAATTTACGATTATTAATAATCAAATTATGAATTATTTTGAAATTATGAAAATAAATGAAAATAATTAAAAATTGAAGAAAACAATTGAAATTTTAGAAAAATTTTAGAAAATGAAAATAACTAAAAATTGGAGAAAAGACTGGAAGAATGATAGAAATAATTGGAATTTACGATAACAAATAAAAAAAATTTGAAATTCTGATAACAAATGATAATAATTAAAAATTGAAGAAAATATTTGAATTTTCAGAAAAATACTTAAAAATCTTAGAAAATAATTTTAGAAAATGAGAATAATAATTAAAAATCGAGAAAAATAATTGAAAAATGATAAAATTAATTAAAAATTGAAAAAAATACTTGAAATATGTTGAAAATAATTTAAGATTGAGAAAGAAAATTGAATTATGATAAAAATCATTTAAATATGAAAAATTGAAAGCATTCAATAAAATTTGAGAGAAATAACTACAAAAAATCGTAGAATATATGTTTAAAAAAAAAATAATTACAAAATTACTTAACAAATTTTAATTAAAGAAAATAATTACAAAATCACAGAAATAACGAAAATTGATGAAAAATAATTGCAATATCGGATAAATAATTGAAATTTTTAAAAGTAATGCCAAAATAGTGAATATAATTATAAATTGTTGAAAATCAAGAAAAATTGCAGAATTTATTTTTAAGCAAAAGAAAATAATTAAAAAAACGTTATATAATGGAAAATTGATGACAATAATCTCAATTTGAGATAATAACTGAAAATGTAGGAAATTAATTGCATGTGTATATATTTTAAACTTCTTCAAAAACCATAATAAATTTTTAAAGCATTTTTCGAAACTTTTTTTTACACAAATGACAATTAAAAACCAGTAAAACACGACACTAACGAAAAAGGTTTGCTTATTCTTTTAATTCAAATTTCAAAATATTTCCTGATAAAGAGAGTCGAAATCAATAAAATAACAGGGACTAAGACTAACTTCACTTCAGTTTTTAAAACATGGACAGAAAACGATGAATAAATATTAATACTAACTAACTTCACTTCAGACTTTAAAATGTGGACAGAAAAAATTACAATTGATTACGTTTGTATTTCACGTTCAAAAATAATTTTCTTACACTGAAACTATTACAATGTGTTAATATGTAAATAAAAATATCAAAGTAACGAAAAAAAGAATACTTTTTGCTAACAAAACCTGATATTTTTTATTCCCGGAACTCTAACCTCAAATATCAATATATTTTTCTTTTTAAGAAGTAACTAACTGAACCTCGTTTAAAGTTACCAATAAGTCAACGAGATATTACTTCTGGGATTTTAGACAACTTTTCTTGATAAAATTTAAAACTTTGAATAATTAAAATAGAGAAACTTCGGTGTTTTTAATCTCTTTACTTCCGGCCTGGATTCCTGGAAAATATTGACAGTGGCAATAGTAGCAATGTGCCGTTTCCGAAATTTATAATTTTTGAAACTTTCAGTTGAAAGTTTCAATGAGAAATTTCAAATTAATTGAAACTTATGAAACTTTAGCCATAACGTCTAATTTTTTAAAGTTAATAGTTTAAAAATAATTTAGTTACGTTTCGAATTAGTCTTTTTAACTGTAAAAATCAAATTTCAATGCAAATAATTTTTGAAAATGATTTTATTTCACGAAATAGAGGTTGGGACCTTCTGCGCAAACTCAGTACTCTTACTATGGCGCTAAAATTTAAATTTGCATAATATTGGTTAATAATTATTCAAGTTAATTCTAATATTTCTCAGTAAGTGCATGAGTATTAAACTATTCTAAATGTTTTAATTTTAATGTTTTATTTCTAAAAAAATTTATTTCCTTAATTTTAATTGTTATAACATTATTTTTCCTTTATTTTTAATTATTAAACTAAGATCTTCTTTAAATTAAACATAATATAATAAATATAAATATAAAATATAACTTGATATTAATATTTGGCGAAGGCAAATTGCTTTATTTTGAAAAATTATATTTTTAATTTTTGTTTTCAAAAAGGTTAATTTTGGGAATAAATTTTCAGAAGTAGAAATATTTCGAATTATATTATTTTCTTAAAATAAAGTATTTTAGTACCGTAAAATGGGGTAAAGTTGGCCATGCGGGGAAAAGTCGTCCGGCATTTTAAATACAGAAATATTGTATTTTAATTATTGTTTAACATTTATTCTAACTACAAAAACTATCAAACTTAGATTTTCTCTTGGAAAAAGTAATAGTAAATCTTTAAAGTGTTTAAAACTGCTGGCCGACTTTTCCCTACATGGTCGACTTTACCCCATTTTACGGTAAAATTTGATTCATTTAAATTAAGGATCAGTTAATTAATCAGCTAAATAAAGGAAACCATAAATTGTTTATTTTTCAAAAAAATAATTGCATTCAAACAATAAATAATAATAATAATTTGCAGGTTCATTCCCGGATTTTTTAAATTATTTTTTCACTCATAAAAGTTGTTTTAAAATTTAAATTCAATTTTTCAATTGTAAGACTATTTCTTTTAATTCTCCACTATTTCCTTCAAATTTCAATTCCATTTTTTAATTATTTTCTTTATTATTAAAAATTTATTGCCTTTTTTCAATTATTTTTCCGAGTACCAATACATTTTTTTGATTTTATTTTCTTCTACATTCTATAATTATTGTGCTTTTTCAATTTTTAGTTTTATTTTTCAAATTTCAATTCCTTTTTGCAATTTTTTATTATTTTCTTAATTTTTCAATTTTTTTTCCTCTTTTTTAAATTATTTTTTTCAATTTTCAATCTAGTTGTTCAATGTTCAATTACTTCCAACAATTATTCCTATAATTTTCATATTTTTCAAATTATTTTGTTTAAATTTAATATTAATTGTTTATTTTTTAAAATTATATTTTTTTAATTGTGAATTAATTCACTTTCCAACTAATTCTTACAATTATTATTTATTATGTATTTTTTGCTCAGTTTTGTATTAATCTAGCCATTGCTGGAATTTTATTCTGAATTTGAATTTTTTTTTTCTTTCGTTTATAATTTTTTTTCAATTATTATAATTATTTTTTCAAGTTTCAATTCATTTCTTAAATTTTTAATTTATTTCTTGAAGTTTTTATTATTTTCTTTGTTTTTCAATTATTTTCTTTCATTTCAATTATTTAGGATTTTCAAAACAGTTTTTCAATTTGCAATTATTTCCAACAGTTATTTCTATAATTTTCTTTTTTTTCTTTTTAATTTTCTTGTTTAACTTTAATATTTTTTGTTTAATTTTTTAAATTATTCTTTTTAAATTGTGTAATTATCTAGACATTTTTCGAGTTTTGTTTTCAATTTTAAATTAGTTTCGTTTTTTTCAGTTTCTATCTTAAATTTTGTAATTGTTGTTCTAATTTTCATTATTTGATTTGCAAAAATTTTTAGTTAAATTTAATCTTAAATTCTTTAAATTTCTTTTACATTTCTTCAAAAAAAGGAGAAAAACTTTTTTCATAAAAAAGTGCCTCAAAAAATAGTGAAGAATAAGTTTTTCTAGAAGAATTGTAGTCATTAAATTTTTATAATAAATATTTTTGTGTAAATTAAAATGGAAATATCTCGCACAAAAGAGTAATTTTTTTAATTTTTACAATTTTTATGTTCTCACTTTTAAGATAAAAGCTTCTGGAAAAATTGTCTACTTTAATTTTAATAATTTACAAATTTGATAAATTTCTTGAAAAGTTTCATCGATCATAAGTTTCATGATTTGAAACTTTCAAAACGAAAATTTCAAAATGAAACTTTCAACGGCACATTGCTAGGCAATAGGTTTGGTTGGGTTACAATACCGCGCGCCCTCTGTCGGTTGGCGCGAATTTTCAAAATCTTAAAAATGACAATTTTGAATTCAAAGTAACAAATTATCGATTTTTAAAGAAGGGTAACTTTTTTCTTAATTTTAAGTAGAAAAAAAACATGTAAATTGAACAAATAAATAAAATATAAAAATAAATAATTAAAATTAATTTTGAAGTAATTTTTTTTTTATATAAATTTTTCAAACATGAATCAAATTCGTTTAGATTTTAAATATCATAATATTATTTTCGAATACAAATCTTGTTAATAATGTATTTACCGGTGGAAAATTTATGAAAGGTAAATAATTATTCTCAAGCTTTGCCTTGATTGTTTTAATGAATATCATTAAGCTAATATCCTACTTCCAAAAGCAATGGGGAATTACATGATGAAATTTCCTGTTAATTTTCGATTACGTGGTGATTTATGTGTGTGAGATATGCAAAAGAGTATGGAAGCATGTGAAACGTGTGAGCGATGAGCGTGTAATAGAGTTATCTTTTACACAGAAATAGATGGACATGCAAGTAGATTAAATCTGTTTCGTAAAATAACCATGATACTGGCAGTTATCGTCAAGTTGCAAGGATTCAATTTCAAATCTCGTATTTATTTTTTTTTTAAATTTCACTCACACTCTATCTAAATTGAAATTTTGTTAATTGGAAAAATGACAGGATATTTAATAAATTCGTTCCTTTGCTTTTTTATCGACTCTGTTACACAAATATTAATCATGACTGTGTACATATCGCTCTAGAAGTGAAAAAAACCAGATGAGTAGTTTTGGAATTTGAACATTATAAGAATATATTCTTTAAATAAGAATATTTTATTCTTAATTAAGCGCCAAAAATATTCTTAAAACAATACAATTTTTTCGGTAAAAAATAAAATCAATAAAACTGCTTTAAATTAAAAAACTAAAAAAAAAAGACAAACAAACAAATAACCTAGAAAAAGAAAGGCGATATTCCGAAATGAAGAAAAGTTAAAAGTTATCGACATAAAAAGTTTCTTATGAGAAAGAAAATGAATCAGTAAAATATGTTGGAAAGTGGCATTTATAGAAACCTTGAACTTGATACAACAATGAGGAAAAAAGTTGGCAGTTGATTTATTTCAGAAGCTCATTGAGCACGATTCCTTTCCGAATTGGAAGAATTTCTTGTGGATTTTTAAGCTGGAAAAGATTTCCAGGAAGCAATCCCTTGAAAGTGAGCTTTCAATCGCATTTATTGGCTATATTGGGTAAAGAACGATCGAAACATTGGACTCAATTGCGATTAGATTCGACACAGGTACGATGCTGCAAAATAGATCAATGTAGTATCTACGTGTGTAGCATCAAGCTTGGTAATAGTTTTCAGGTGTTAAACTCACGTAGTCTTTTCCATCAGAAACAGAGGAGAATAGAAGAAATGACGTATCGGTAACATCCCAACTGGATCAGACAAAAAAAAAAAGTTGCTCTCGAGGTCAAAGTAAAAAGTTATCGCTCCAGATGGAGTTCTTTCTTCAAAAACCTTTTACAAGACCACTTGGGAATGGTTTAAGGAATTTTTCGAATAGAAAATCAAGTAGAATACTCGACACAAACATTCGACTTTGGACAGACTTTTCAGAGGCAATGGAAAACGGATTTCTATTCAAGGTATTGAAATTGAAGGAAACTCGGCAGGATTTTTGATTTTTAGATAAATCCAGAAATGTTTTAAGATGCTATGGAGTAGCTATTTTTATAAACTGGATATTTGGGTTTTTTGTACAAAAATAAGGGTTTTTAGAGAGGTTGACGTATTTTTTTACATTGATTGTTAAAATTAGTCAACTGAAAAACTTTTATTCTGAAATTTAGAATTTATGTTTCACTGCAAAAAGAAGTGACTTAAAAGTGATTGCAAAGACACTTGAAAAGTCTTAATTTAAGTTGTTTACATTTATGATGTCTTAATTTAAGAAGTTTTAAGTATCTTTGTAGACATTTTTAAAATACTTCTTTTTTGAGTGTTGTCAATTAGTTTAGAACATTGTATACCGTCAAACGGGGCTATTATGGTACAAAAACCGCATTTTTTTGTATTCTATGCTTCACCAAAAATCAGAATTATATACTAAAATTTTTATAACTAACTAGTCACGTTGTTTACTTCCTTCTGAAAGTTTACTGTAAGTTTTATCATAAAAAAACATTTTTTCTTCGAGTTATGAAAACTCAAAGTTTGTATTATAATAATTTCGCAGTCGGGGCTATTATGGTACAGAATTTAATATATTTGTTTATAAAATAAAGAAAACATTTAATTTTTTGCATTAAACTATGTGGGAACCTTTTAATAGATATCCCAGAGACACATTTTTTTAAATCGCCAAATAGTAATTATTATTATAGAAATTATTTATAAAAATGAAAAGTTAAATAATGAAATTTTTCAAAATTTGTATTTTATGTTATTTTAATAATTAAACGACTTCATATGGTCCATAATAACTTTATGAGCTATTTTATGTCAAGCAGTCTTGAAATTAACTAAAAATCCTTGTAAATAATATGATATTAAAATAAGTGGTTTTTGAGGTTATGATGCACCCTTTGTCAAGTTTAACAAATTTGACTTATTTCCAATTCTCTGACAAAAAATAAAACATTTACGTAACAAAAACAATTAAACCAGAGCACAGAAACCTTTTTTACTGTTTTAATAAAACGAATTTTCATAAAATAACCAAAATAGTTTTGTACCAGAATAGCCCCGCTATGTGCTGAACTTTCAGTTTTTAACCACTTTTTTCTTAAATTCTTAATAAAAAGTTAGCTCATTGCGTGAATATAGTCCTAACTAAATTCTCAACACGTACCTTCAATATATTTTACATTGAATTTGTCAATATTAAGATCGAAGCAGATTTTTAGAGAACTTCAAATTTTTTAATGAAATTTGTATGTATATATGAATTTTTTCCGGATTTTTGACAAAGAATTTATTAGAAACAATACTATTATTTTGTATGTAAAATATCAGACTATATTTACAAATAAAAATCATATTTATAAATTTCAAAATAAATATTTTAGAAATAAAAAACCAGCTTGTACCACAATAGCCCCCGGTGTACCAGAATAGCCCCGTTCGACGGTACTTAAATTTAGTATAAACTATTTGTAAAATAAAGATATCTTCTAAACGCTTAGAATGTGTCCTAATTTTAAAATAGTATTCCAAGCATCTAGAATATATTAATTTTTTTTAAGAAACGTCATTCTTCTTTTGAGAATTATTCTTTGCGCCTTTTTAAGAATAAAATATTCTTATTTTAAGAATTATAATTATCTTAATATAATAAGAAGAATATTCTTAAGTTAAAAATATTCTCTTAGGTTAAAAATATTAAATCAATATTCTTTTAGGTTAAGAACATTTTCTTAGATTAAGAATATTTTTCTAAAAATGTTAAGAAAATATTCTTGAATTAAGAATATAAGCTCATACAAATTTTAAGAGTATTTTATTCTTAAATAGGCGTCAGTAATAATTTTTAAAAGAAAAATATATGTTTTTTAAGTGATACCTAAATATTCTAAATTTCAGAATAAATTTTTTTCGGTCAAGGCAAAAATAAGAAAATTGGGGAGAAGCTACTAAAAAAATTACAAAATCTAAAAGCAAACAACAATGTAAAAAAATACGAAAGTACAAAAGTACAAAAGAAATCAGAAAAAATAATTTTAAATTAGACAAACGATGTGTTTTATTAAAAAAAAAAAAAACATTTTAAAAACTGCATAATAATGAGGTAAAAATGACAAAAAATATATAACAAACTAAGTTTTATAAAATTTAAATATTTACTGTATTTTTTTAACCAAGAAAATAAGTTATAAAATTAATGAAAAAACACTTTATAATTTTAATTTATTTTATTTAATCTTCAACAATTATAAAAATAGGAAATCTATGTATTTTAAAAATGAAAAAAAAGACGAAGAATATTTTTTCAACTTGAAAAAATGCGAATTTAAAGGAGAAAAAATTAAACAGTTTTAGGAATACAAAATTTCCAAAACATACGAAAATGTTGAGATAATTTAGTACGAAGTTAAAATTACAAAAAATCACATAAAAGAATAGATATCTTACACAAATTTGAAGAATTAAGAAATTTAAAAACATGTAAAAGTACCATAGAAAAGTCTTTAAAGAATAGAAATTGCATAAAGTTGAAAATAAAAAAAATTTTAAGGAGGTTTATCCAAAAAACCATTTTCTACAGATTCTTATAAAATTTTAATGATGTATTAAATGCATTACTTTACATGTACTGTTACAATTTTATTTTATTGAATTTTATCGTTCTGTTTTTAAGATATAAATTTATAAAGTTGGAACTTTTACATGGAATTAGTAACAAAAAGCACAAAATGACTATATTTTAATGAATTAAAAAAACACGGTTCTAAAATTTTTTTAAAAAAACTAATATATCTTAAAATTTAATATAATACAACTTTTACAACAATATTTAATTAATTTTCCATACCGTTGTTAAGAAAATGTTATTTAAGGGCAGCAATTATTTACTTTTTTGAAATAATCAGGAAGAAAAAATTTTAATAGCTTGAAATCTTCAACGGAAAATTTTTTTTCCAATAAAATTTGTTTGTGTGACTTTCTAACAAATTTAAGCATAACAAAGTTTATGGAAAAACTAAACGAAAAATTTGTTTATAATATTAGACAAATTTTAAAAAACAATCTTAAATAATAACTTTAGATCAATTAATAAAATCTAAAAAAAATAATAAAATAGTTTGAAGTAAGCTTGAGAGGAAATAGACAAAATGTAACAACAAATTGAATAAATTTTCAAAAAGTTGAGCTAAATTGAAAAAAATTAGAAAATTGAATAGAATTCTAACCCTCCGCCCCAAAAACATGAGATATATTTTTAAAAATCAATGCTTTAATCTAAGAGAAAAAATACTTACACTAAAATGAGAAAAAATAAAGAATTAAAGGTAAGTAAAAATTTTGAAAGTGATATATAGAAAATAATTGATTTTTGTTTACTTTTGTAACGCGGTGTAATGGAAATTTGAAAATTTGAATAAATTAAAGTATGAGTTAATTGATATTTTCTATTAATTTCTTTATTTATAATTACTTTGAGAGATTACAATTTAATAAATACTTTCTCAAGTTCAAAATTAATTAAATTAAATTAAATTTTGTGAATTTGTTAAAATGTATTATAAATTAATAAATATATAGAAATTTTAGAGAATAACACCGATTTTCTTCCTAAGTTGAAAATAAAAAGTTTTTATAATACGTTACAAAAAGTTAAAATATATTTCTAAATAGTTTTTTGAACAAAATATTTTTTTTTTTAATACAATTATTACAGTTCATTTTATTTTATTTCAATCTTCAACTTTTACAAATTAAATTATATTACAAATTTTAAACTTGATTTTATTAATACGAATTCAAATTGTTTTAAAAATGTTAATTAATACACTCTAAAAACAAGTGTTTCGAAAGTTTCTTAAACTATGATATTTTGGTATTTTTTATTGTATCTAAGGCGCAAAAAGTGTCTTAAAATAAATATTGAAATAAATAAATGTCTTCTATAAATATTTTTCATTTTTCCAAATTAAAAAATTCCCAACTTCTATCGATTCAAATTGAAATTATTTCAATCTTGAATTAATCAAAATTGAAATATAACCAAAGTTTTAAGATTTATAACTCATTTTCATTTTAATCCCTAATGGTGGGAACAATTATTCCAATCTTTGACCTTTACAAATTAAATTAAATTAAAAATTTTAAACTTGATATTATCAATATAAATTTAAATTGCTTCAAACAATAGTTAGTATATGAACTATGAATTATTTAAATTTTAATAATAATAAACTCTAATTATTTAAAACTTTTAATTGTTCAAATTTGATCAATTCATGCTAGAGTTATTATAAATTTTAAATACAACATTTATTTGGTGAAATTAAATTTGGGGAGTATTTTTATTTAAAATGGGGAAGAAAGTTTGACAATAAAAAAAAAAAATATATATGATTAAAAAAAGAATAAATTATAAAAAAGGCATTTAAAATTCTTAAAAAATATTTGAAAATAGTGCTCGCTTTTTACCAATTACATCATGATTTTTCATTCTTTATTCTTCTTTATATTGTATTTTTTAGAAGTAGTTAAAAGAATGAAATATTATTAAGAAAATTATTCGTATATTATTATAAATTATAATATTAATTATTCATTAATTTTCATATTATGTTTAAAGTGTTTTGAATCGTTATTAAAATCGGTAAAGTAAATTTAAATAAGACATGTTTGTATTGTAATACATTATTATTATTGAAAATAAAATATAAATTTGTCAATTGATTTAAAAATTACATTCAGGAGAATTTATAATTAAATAAATAAAATTAGAAATCTTATAATTAATATAAAAATACATTTTTCAAAACTTATTGATTTAAAACAAAAAACACCTATTGTGCCAAACTTCAGGTGTGGACAGAATGAAAGAATGACAGAATGAAAGAATAACAGAATGAAAGAATGAAATAATGAAGTTTGCGATTATTATTATTAATTTCAAATTAAATAACGTAAATAAAATAGTAAATTATAAAAATTAAATTGCTATTATCCAAAAAAATGTGAATTTCTTTTTGACTTATTTTGGGTTAATAAATTTTTTTAAATTTTAAATTTTTGGAATATATATTGTACAATAAAAGATTTTTAAAATTTGCGTTAAAGAATGAATGAGAAGAAAGTGTGGTGAATAAATGAAATGAATTTAAAACAAATTTCTTTAAAATAAAAATTTAAACTGGCCCCAAATGTAGTCTAGGATGTTTAAGACTTTAGTCACGTAACGATATTACATAAGAACAAGGGTCGAGAGTTGCTTCACTATTAACTTTATCATCTGCACGAAATGCCATTACATTCCACTGGATAATCATTTTATGCAATTAATATCACTCAATATTGTATTAGATACTCACGCTACACAAATTTACGTATAATAACGAAATCTCGAAGAGGAATAGCTAAAATTTCAAGTATTTCAGACGATGAAATTTCGAGTATTTGAGACTAGATTTTAACCCTTCTGAAACAATGTTGACTATGTTTCGTAAAACGTTTGTGACTAATTTTGTTACAATTTTAATCATTCCTGGCAAAATTGACTTAGTTGAAATTCTCACGCTTAATTAATGGCGTGAAATTTAATTATAATAAGGGAATTCGGGTATTTAAATAATTTTACCCGAAATTGTGCCAAAATTGGATTGTTCCTTAACCATGGTAGCTAAATAATCTAAATAATAATTAAATTTGTAATTCTAGAAGCTAATTAATGTATTAAAATATTTTGTAATTAGACATTGCTGAACTAGATTTCAAAATTTACCTTAAATTTTTAGAATTATTATCTTATTACCTTATTATTATTTACCTTATTCATTATTTTCTTAAAAATTATTAATTAATCTATTTCCTCATTTATCAATCTTTGGTTTTTTATGTTTTGTCATTTTTCAATTATTTTCTTCAACTTTAAATTTAAACTATAAATTTAATTTAAATTTTCTTTAAGTTACAATTACATTCTTCAATTTTTAAATTAACTTCTCCAATGAACGATTATTTTGACTATTTTTTAAATTATCTTCGTATTTTGAAAATTATTTTCTTCTTTCTTCAATTTATTAATTTGTTCAATTTTTTATTGTTTTCTACAAATTTTAATTATAAATTCAGGTATGTTGAAATTATTTTATTAAACTTTTATTTTCTCTCATGAAACGTCAGTTTTTAATTTCGGCGATTTTCAGTTTTTTCCATTTCTTTAATTTCTTTAATTGTTTTTTTCAATTTACTTTAATCTTAGATTGGTTTCAAAAATTCCAATTATATTCGTAAAACTTTTTATATTTTTTTTTCTCAATTTTTAATTATATCCTTCAGATTATGCAATTATTTTTGACAATATTAAACTTTTATTTCAATTGTCTTTAATTTAATTTAAATTTAATTTAATCTTTAATTTTCTATATTTTCGCCGTTTTAAATTATTTTCTTCAAAATACTATCACATTTTTGAATTATTTCAATTATTTTTATCAATATTGAATTACTTATAGTGTTTTTTATTCAAATTCGTTATCATTTAATTATTTTATTATTTCTTCAATTTATATCTTCAATTTTAAATTGGTTTTTGAAAAATGAATTATATTTTTCAATATTTTTTTTATGTGAATTATATTATATAAAATTTCTATTTTCTCGCTGAAAGATTGAATTATATTTTTTCATTTGATTAATGATCTTCGTCAATTTTTAACTAGCTTTTTTTGTTGTCTTTTATTTTCATTTATTTCAATTAGATTCTGTAATTTTTTCAATAAAAATTATACTGAGTTATTTTTTATAATTTTTAATAATGCTCTTAAATCTGGTCAATTTCTATTTTTATTTTACAATATAGTTATTCAATCTTTCAATTACTTTTTTCAATTTACAATTATTTTCCTGAATGTTCATTTCCATTCTTCAATTTTAATCTGATATCTTAAATTTCAATAATATTATTCAATTATGTAAATTTTATTCTTTATATTTCAATTATATCGTTGAAAAATTTCAATTTTATTGTAATTTATTTTACTGTCTGTTAGATTCGATTATTTTTATCATTTTCATAATTTTTAAATTGTATTGTTTTCTTTGTTTCAATTAATTTAATAAATTGTTATTTGCGTTCTTGAAATAAGCCAATTTCATTTTTGAATTTTTAAATGATACATTTTTTTGTTTAAAATATTTTATCAAACCCCTTTTTCTTTTTAGAATGTCAATTGTATTTCTCAATTTTCTCAATTTCTCATTTTTCAATTGTAATTACCTTCTGCAAATATTACTTTTTCATTTTATTCATTTTTAGTTATTTTTATCAATTCTATTTTCTTAATTTTCGATTATCTACATTATTGTTCAATTATTTTCTATAATTTTCAATTATTTTCTTTAATTTTCAATTATTTTCTTCCAATTTCCATTATCTTTTGATTTTTTTATTTATTTGGTTCTTCAATTTTTATATTTTTTCTCATCTTCTTTTTTCTCAATGATTTTCTTTAATTTTAATTATTTTCTACAAATATCACTTCATTATATTTTTTTTTCAATTTAACATTTTATTGCTCCAATTTCCATTACATTTTCAATTCTTCTTCACTGCTTTCTTTAATTTTCATTTACATCTTGCATTTTTCATCTTCTTTTTTATTCAACGCTTTTCTTCTTCCGATTTCTTTTCAATTCTTTCTTCAATTTTCATTTTCATATTTTTCCTTATCATTTTTTCAATTATTTTCTTCAATTATAATTATTTTCTGCAAACATCTCTTTTTTATATTTATTTATTTTTTAATTTAACATTTTATTGACCCAATTTCCATTATATATTCAATTATTCTTCACTGCTTTCTTTAAATTTCATTTATATCTTTCTTTTTTCATCTTCTTTTTTTTCAACGTTTTTCTTCAATTGTAACTATTTTCTGAAAATATTACTTCCTTATATTCATCTTTAATTATTTTCCTCCATTAAATTCTCTTAATTTTTAATTCTCTACATTATTATTCAATTATTTTCTTTCAATTTCCATAACACTTTCAATTTTTCTTCACATCTTTCTTCAATTTTAATTTATTCTTCTACTTTTTCATCTTCTTTCTTTTGAATGATTTTCTTTAATTGTAATTTTTTTCTACAATCATCACATCTTTTTATTTATTTTTTTTTTCAATTTAACATTTTATAGATCCAGTTTTCATTACATTTTCAATTCTTCTCCTCTGCTTTCTTTAATTTTCATTTATATCTCGCATTTTTCATCTTTTTTTTTCAACAATTTTCTTCAATTGTAACTATTTTCTGCAAATATTACTCCTTTATATTCATTTACAGTAATTTTCTTCAATTCTATTTTCTTAATTTTCAATAATTTAAAATTATTCAATTTTTTTTTTCAATTTTAAATTATTTTCTTCCAATTTCCATAACATTTTCAATTTTTCCTCACTTCTTTCTTCAATGTTCATTTCCTCTTGCATTTTTACATCTTCTTTTTTCAAATTGGATTATTTTCTTCGAAGTTTCTTATTATTTTCTTCAGCTTACTTTCAAACATGCAAAACCTCAAAATTGAATTTTCGCGCGTTATGTTAAGTTGGCGCCCCGTGGTCACATGACATCTTCCGTAGCCAACTTCACGCGTCTACTAAACTCGAGTTTAACCTAAAAAAGAATCACCTGTCTGACAGAATGGTTTAGTAATCTTAAAACTCATATAGGAAAATTTACTTATATTGATAAGAATTTATAGTCATAATTTTAAAGAAAAAAAGTGATATTTCCAAGAAAATTGACATTATTTATCTTCGGGAAAAAGGTTTCTCTGAAATTTGTTTTCGGAAAATTGACCTGGAATCGCAAAAATTGCCGGTAGAAAAATACATGAAAACATCGAATGTTAGAAAGTAACAATCTAATACACCTGGAAAATCGATTTCTGAAAATTGCATACCAATGCACAAGGGCATTGGTACTAAATTTGTAACACAGTGGTAGGGCATGTAAGTATATATTGTAACTAAGGTAGAAATAAGGGAGCTTGAGGACGTTGAAACGGAGGCAAAAGTGCCAGAGGTTAACACGTGGATATTACCTGATATTAGCAGGGACCTTGCTACTAGTTTGCCACCTTTAGATTCTATCTGAATGAGTGTTTTTACAGGCATGCAACGGCCCACGAGTGCCGTTTTACAGGCTACAGGAAAAACCTTCGATCCGTTGCCAACAACCTCGAGTCTCGTTTCGTGTTTACACTTAA
The DNA here is from genome assembly GCA_037103525.1 of Ganaspis brasiliensis. NCBI lineage: Eukaryota > Metazoa > Arthropoda > Insecta > Hymenoptera > Figitidae > Ganaspis > Ganaspis brasiliensis. The sequence continues at coordinate 2,243,965 of JAZKLR010000143.1, read as the reverse complement.
AACTTCACAAGCAATTTCAAACAATATATTGCACGCAACAATTTTCTCCGGAATGCTATTTTACATTTTCATGGTCAAACTGACCCATGATCAGAGCCAAGCAACCCTGAATAGAAAACAAAAGTATAACCTTAACCCTTTCCTAGTTTATTTACAATATTTATGCTAATACATCAGGGATATGCATGTCACTCTAAACGATCAATAGCAATACTGTTTATTTCCGGGAAAAATGTTTTTTTCCTGCCCTTCATTATGTAAATAGAGAATTTTATCGACTTTTATCTTAAATTGTTTGTTTTTACTTCCTCGTGATAGATTCGTTTAGCACACATTTTTTAATTTTTTCTCAAAATAACGTCAGAAAACGTAATATTAAAAAAATTATAGAGCGGGTAAATTGACTGTTAGTTTTTTCTGGTCAATTTATCAATTTTTTATCTATTTGGGTGTGTAAATGTGTGTGCACGTTTGCATATGTGTGTTTGAGTATTTTTATATAGATTTTCAGTTTATTGATATGAAAAAATTATTTTTTTACTGGCTTTTTTTTACAATTCTGAACAAAATTACTAAAGAAAAAACTAAATGTGATTTTTGCTGCATGTAGTTTTCTGGTGAATGAAATTTTTAAGGTATTAAAAAAAGGTATTATTCTTTTAAGTAGGTATTATTATTTTAAGGTATTATTATTTTAAGGTATTATTCTGTGATGCTTAATGAATAGCGCCAACTTCAGGATGTAGAGTCTCTCTTTTTTGTATTCATTTAAGGAGGTTTGACCAAAAAACCAATTTCTACAGATTCTTATAAAATTTTAATAACATATTAAATGCATTATTTTATATGTACTGTTACAATTTTATTGAATTTTACCGTTCTGTTTTTAAAATAAAAATTTATAAAATTTGGATTTTTACATGGAAACAGTAACAAAACGCGCAAAATGTCTATTTTTTAATTAATTAAAAAGCACGGTTCTACACATTTTTTATAAAAATTAATATATTTTAAACTGTAATATAATACAACTTTTATAACAATATTTAATTAATTTACCGTACCGTTTTTAAGTAAATGTTATTTAAGGTTACTAATTCTTCACCTTTTTGAATTAATCAGGAAGAAGAAATTTTAATAGCTTGAAATTTTCTACGGAAATTTTTTTTTTTTCAATATAATTCGTTTGTGTAATGATTTTAACTACAAAATATTATTTAGAAACCAAATTATAAGAAGAAATGAAATTTTAAAAAAATTGACTATCATAGTCCAATAGAATGAGAACCGCTTGAGGGTATAAACGTCCTTAAATAAATGAATAAAACGTCAAAACGAGAATTTCAAATGACTAGTTTTCGAAATTTAGTACCGCAAGCCATATTTTTCAAAAAGGGATATTATTCCTTCTACTTTAAAATATAATTTAGTAGTTTTTATTTTTTAACCTAAAAAAAAATTTATTGCGTTGTTAGCAAAATTGTACCATTAGAAAAATATTCAAAGATACATTTTTTTCGGTTAAATGTCTCTGTATTTATTTATTGTTGGTTTTAAAAAAAATTGAAAAATCTAAAATTTTTTTATAAATTTTTTTTTAAATTTTATCACTGTAGGATAATTTTAAATCCAAAATGTTGTTGGAAAAAAAATTGGCACCTCTAAAGAACGCGATTTGTAAAATGTTAAAATTTCATCAGTGGCTCCCCTTAATTATTTTTTCCCCTAAATTTTAAATTTACTTTTCACAAATTTCAATTATATTTCTTAATTTTTTCAATTACTTTTTCAGTTGTTATTATTTTCTTCAACTGTAACAGTTTCATTATTTACTAATTACTGTATTTATTTACAATTTGTATAATCATTTTTCACTTATTTTTACAAATTTTAATTATTTTTTACAATAACAAATTATATTCTTCAGTATCAATTTCAGTATCAAATTCATGCAAATTTGATTATCCGTTTCAATATTTTCAACCATTGTCTTCTATAATTAAAATTAATTATTTTTCAAATATTTTTCCACATTAAACAAATTGTTTTGTTGTAATTTTGATTTATTTTCTAGAAATGTCAATTGTATTTTCCAATTATTTAAATTGGATTCTCAATCATTTTAAATCAAACATATTCTGTAATTTATTCAAATTTCAATTACTTTAATCAAGTTTCATTTATTTTTATCCTTTTTTAAATATAGTTTGTAATTTTTTAATTATTTTTCTAAAATTCCTATTAATTTCTTCATTTTTTAATTAATTCTCTGAAATTTTAATAATTTGCTTAAATTTTCAATTATTTTTTCAATTTTCATTAATTTTTATTATTACGCAATTATTTTTCTTATTGTCTTCAGTTCTCAATCTTCAAAACCATTTTACATTTTCCTTTTTTCGTAAATTTTCAATCATTTTTCTCAAATTATAATCACTTTCTTCTTTTTCCAACAATTTCCTCTAATGTTTAACTGGTTTCATAAATTTTTCCACCAATTTCTATATTTTTAATTTATTTTTCTCAAATTCTAATTATTTTCTTCAATTTTTAAATATTTCTCCAAAAAATTTCAATTATTTTGTTACATTTTCAATTATATTTATCACGTTGCAATTATTTCCTTCAAATTTAAATGATTTTCATTATTTTTCGATTAAGTTCCCAAACTTTTAATAACTTAGGTATCTCAATTTTCGATTATTTTTCCATTTTCATTTTTCTTATCTTTTTGCAAATATTTTCTTCACTTTTTAATTATTTTCATTATCTTTCAATTAATTTCTTAACTTTTGAATTATCGTCTTCAGTTTTCAATATTTTAAAATCATTTTTCAATTATTTTCTTTTTTTAAAATATAGTTTGTAATTTTTTAATTATTTGTTTCAAATTCTAATTAATATCTTCAATTTTTAATTAATTCTCTCAAATTTTAATTATTGGCTGTAAATTTCAATTTTTGAAATCATTTTTCAATTTTTTTCTTTCCTTTTTTTTTAATTTATATTTTGTAAATTTTAATAAATTTTCGCAAATTATTATCACTTACTTCATTTTCCAACAATTTCCTCTCATTTTTAATTGTTTTTATGAATTTTTCCACCATTTTCCATATTTTTAAATTATTTGTCACAAATTCCAATTATTTTCTTCAATTTTTAAATATTTCTCGCAAAAATTTTAATTATTTTTTTTTCATTTTTAATTATATTTATCACGTTGCAATTGTTCCCTTCAATTTTTAATGATTTTCATTATTTTTCGATTTATTATCTAAACTTCTAATTACTTAATTATTTTTCAATTTTCATTTTTCTTATCGTTTTGCAAATATTTTGTTCACCTTTTAATTATTTTTATTATCTTTTAATTAATTTTTTAACTTTTTAATTATTATCAATTTCAATTTTCAATCTTTAAAATCATTTTTTAATTATTTTCTTGTTTTAAAATATAGTTTTCAAGTTTTCAATTATTTGTTTCAAATTCCAATTATTTTCTTCAATTTTCAATTAATTCTCTGAAATTTTAATTATTTGCTGCAAATTTCAATTTTTGAAGTCATTTTTCAATTTTCTTTTTTTTTTTTTAACAAATTTTGTTATTTTTTTTCATTTTTCTCAAATTTTAATCACTTTCTTCATTTTTCAATTATTGTTATCATCTTTCAATTATTTTCTCTAATTTTTAATTGTTTTCATGATTTTTTTAATATATTTTGTAAATTTTAATAATTTTTCGCAAATTACAATCACTTTCTTCAGTTTCCAATAATTTCCTTTAATTTTTAATTGTTTTAATGAATTTTTCCACCAATTTCCATATTTTTAAATTATTTTTCTCTAATTCCAATTATTTTCTACAATTTTTAAATATTTGTCTCAAAAATTTCAATTATTTTGTTTAATTTTTAATGATTTTCATTATTTTTCCATTTATTATCTAAATTTTTAATTACTTAGGATTATTTATCATTTTTCATTTTTCTTATCGTTTTGCAAATATTTTTTTGCACCTTTTAATTATTTTCCTTATCTTTCAATTAATTTTAGCTTTTTAATTATCGTCTTCAATTTTCAGTCTTGAAAATCATTTTTCAATTATTTTCTCTAATTTTTAATTTTTTTCATGAATTTTTCAACCAATTTCCATATTTTTAAATTATTTTTCTCAAATTCCAATTATTTTCTTCAATTTTTAAATATTTCTCTCAAAAATTTTAATTATTTTGTTTAATTTTTAATTATTATTATCACGTTGTAACTATTTCTTCCAATTCTTAATGATTTTAATTATTTTTCGTTTAATTTTCTAAATTTTTATTTACTTAGGTATCTTAATTTTCGATTATTTTTCAATTATCATTTTTTTTATCGTTTTACAAAAATTTTGTCCTCTTTTTAATTATTTTCATTCTCTTTTAGTTAATTTCTTAACTTTTTAATAACTGTCTACAAATTTTCAAATTTTAAAATCATTTTTCAATTATTTTTTTTTTTAAATACATTTTGTAATTTTTTTAATAAATTTTCTCAATTTGAATTATTTTCTTTTATTTTTAATTATTTTTATCATTTTTCAATTATTTTCTCAAATTTTTAACTTTTTTCATTATTTTTTTACTAATTTTGAAAATTTTAAATTATTTTTCTCAAATTTCAATTATTTCCTTTTTTTTAAACAATATTTATATTGTTTTTTAACAGTTTCCCATTCTTTAATTGTTTTCATTATTTTTCAATAAACTTTTCCCGCTTTTTGAATATATTAAAGGAGTTTTCCCCATTTATAAATAAAATAAGCAAATTTTCAAAATTTACATTATTTTTTTTTCAACTTCCTTAAATGTAGGTTTTATTTTAAATTTAATTTAAATTTAAATAATAAAAATTTTTGTTTAATTCTAAAATTTTAAATATATATTTATAATTGTTGATAACACAAGCTTTAATAACTAATCGTGCGCTTAGCGAGCGTTATATAATCCAATTATAAATAATTGACAAACATTTGCTTCAATAGCCGAATTTAATCAATTTCTTTTCACCGAAATGTATCCAAGATTTTTGCATTATTAATTCTCAATTTCACAGCGCGAAAAATAAAACTCATTGTATTTTTCCAATGATACCTTTTTTAAAAAAATCCTTCATCCACGCCGTATTGCCCGAGCAAGATTTGTACATAAAAGTTTATTTTTCAGAAAAACATAAAATGCACATATATGAAATAGATATCTATGTTCAATATGAATATGTCCGGCACAGATATATACATATATGTATTGCTTATAGAAATGTTTGCATATCAAATCATAGGGATAGCGTGCTTTTGATTTATATACAGCTTTTGTTTCTGCAAATAACGTTTTACCGGTTGAGAAATGTAGGGTCCATACATGCAAATTATTCATTTACGATTTATTTGGAATTACAAGGTGAATTAAATTTCGTTGCAGTTCTCTTCCAATTAAATTGATGGAATGTTTAACAAGTCGTAAGCGGTGGGTGTTAATTAGAAAGTGGGAGACTTTTCTCTTGATTTGCAGCTCTACTTGAAGTATATTTATTACGAGATTATTATCCAAATTTTTAAAAACTGCTAATAATTGACGACGGGACATTGTGCAATTTCGCGAATTCGAAAATTATATACGCACTCTCGCTCTCGTTAAATATCGATTGTCCTAGTTAGCAATTCGGGTGTAAAACGTACCACTATTCAAAGACAAATTCAATGTAAGACAAATTAGATGAATATAATTCAGTTATATAGATATATATATATTTGTCTAGAAACATGTGTAGGAAATCATACCCTGGATAAAAAACTTAGTTTGAGAGACAAACAAAATTTATCTTCATTCCCTAAAAAAGACCAAAAAATTCGTTTTTAGAATTGTTTTTAAAATCTTTATACGGGACATGTGAATTATTATTCGCAGATAAATATACTATAGGGAAAGATTAGCATTTTGAGATAGCGGGTAAAATACTGCGGAATCTCTGCAAATCATCGAGAGAAAGCATAATTTTTTTTTTTGAAAAAAATGAAGCATAAAAAGTGAACCCGGTAGCATTGAAGCGAACCAACAGAAGATCGACTTTTTAATTGAAAACTGTGAAGAGCGGTACGTCATATGCAAATCCTCGGCTTTTTCCTTCGAGACCATCTAGCATCGCAACTTTCTAATTTTTCATTCCACGCGAATTTTTAATCAGCAAACACGGCACAGTAAATATATTTTTATTCATTTGCTTTCATATCTAATGAACAAAGTTTAAATCACCTTTTCATAAACGGGTTTTTTCACCGGGAAGGAATAATGAATTAAACTTTGTTGAAATAACAATAATCAATTTTAAATTAATTTTCGACACGACATCGACAAAAGACATCTTAATAAGGACGTGAATATTCAATTGCAATTCGAAAAAAATGATTAAAATTGAAAAAAAAAACATATTTTGTTAAAATAATTGAAAAATGACGAAAGAAATTGAAAATTAATTAATAAACAATTTAACTAATTTGATATTGAAGGAAATAATTAAAACTGAAAAAGTTTTATTTAAAAAAAGGTAAAGAAAGGGATTGAAACTTGGGGAAATTGAATTTAAAAATTAGGGGAAAAATTGAAAAAAATGAAAATAATTAGAAATTGAAGAAAATTTTTGAAGAATGATAAAAATAATTGACAATTATAGCAAATAGTTAAAATCATAAAAGTTTTAAAATTGTTATTGTTGAATTGTTTAAAATTTAAGAATTTTTTAAATAATTTTAAATTTACTATTCTCAAAGATTAAAGAAACGAATTGAAACTTGGGAAATAGAATTTAAAAATGAGGGGAAAAATGAGAAATAATAAAAATAAAATTGAAGACAAATTTTGAAAAATGATCAAAATAGTTGAGAATTTTAGCAAATAATTAAAATCATAAAAGAAAAGAATTCTTAAAAATTGAAGAAGTCTTTAAATATAATTTTAAATTTACTATTCTCAAAGAATGGATTAATTAAATTTTTAATCAATGAAATTTCAAATTAATTTTAAAATTATTTTTTACAAATTTTCATTACTTTCTTCAATTTACAATTATTATTTTTATCAATTACTTTATTATTAAATTTATTTTTCAATTACTTTTTGTCATTTTCAATTATTTTTTGATTAATTTTCTAATTTATGTATTATTTATCTCAAATTTAAGTTATTTTCTTCAATTTACAATTATTTCTATCAATTACTTTATTATTAAATTTATTTTTCAATTACTTTTTGTCATTTTCAATTATTTTTTGATTAATTTTCTAATTTATGTATTATTTATCTCAAATTTAAGTTATTTTTTCAATTTACAATTATTTTCATCATTCTGCAGTTATTTACTTATATTACAAATGTATGTTGGAATTTTTTCAACTATTTTTCACAAACTGAAAATATTTTTTTCAATTTTTAATTATTTTTATTTCTTTACAATTATTTTTTTGATTAATTTTCTAATTTTTGTATTATTTATCTCAAAGTTAAGTTATTTTTTACAATTATTTTTATCATTCTGCAATTATTTTCATATATTACAAATATATGTTGAAATTAAAAATTTTTTCAATCATTAATAATGCGGTTGCAGGTATTAATCAGCGAATTGATGGATTAACGAGTTCAATTGAACGCTTAAAGGAGGATTATGGAAACCTAACCTCGAAGCTGAATGAAGTTAGCTCAGAATTAAATACAGTCAAAGCGGATGTTGGTAGCAATGTCAACAGAGTGGACGATCTAGTGGAGAGGGTTGTCACCGTGGAAGGTACATTAAATGCAATTTCAAATAATACCAATTTATCAACTAACAGTCTTTCCCAAGTAAATAAATACTTTTTGGAGTTTGAGGATAGAATTAAGAGGAAAAGTAATTTAATGTTATTTGGCCTCCCTGAATATCTTAATTCTAGTAAAAATGGTGTTGACGAAACTAAAGAAAGACAGGGCATAACAAATTTTTTCTCGCAGCTTTCTTATTCCCAACTGAGTGATTTTAATTTCTCAAGAATTGGTAAATTTGTACAGGATCGACAGAAACCAAGACCAATCAAGATAGTGTGTCGGAATGCGATACTGGCCAAGGATGTTCACCAAAAATTCATGGGATTAAAGAAGGCTGGGCAAAACTGTCTTGTGCCGAAAGGTATTACACTTCAACCAGACAAGACGAAGCAGCAACAGGAAGAATGGCATCAATTACGCAAAGATCTAGAAACTCGTCGTCTACAAGGAGAAATAGGTCTTCGCATTGTTTATCGCAACGGTGTTCCGGAGATTCTCAAAAGTCCCTCTCCAGTGACGTCGAATCAGAAGGTGAAATCAGCCTAACTACCAGTGAATCATCGATTGAAACAGACGATACAGACACAGAACAGCAAGTCTCTCCCTCTGATACACGTTCAACTCCCCACCAACACTCATCGCAGGACAATGGAGAAGGTCCCTCACACGGTTCTGGAAATTCTACACAGATTAACTTCACATGCAAAGACATTGATGGCTACTATCAGAACGTTAGAGGAATTCGAACGAAACTGAATATACTACGTAGAAATCTTCCGACATCGCAGAACAAAGTTTTTATTTTAACTGAGACGTGGTTGAATGGAAATTTTAATACAAATGAACTGGGTTTTTTTAATTATAATATTTTTAGATTCGATAGGAATTCACAAACAAGTGTTTTTTCTCGTGGGGGTGGCGTTCTCATCGCGGTACACTCTTCTATACATGCTTCGTTAATCGAAACTAATATTTATTCTGTAGAACACGTAATAATTAAGTGTTTAATTAATTCAGAAATATACATTTTTGGCGCGTTTTATATACCTCCAAATTCTAGCCTTGAATCTTATAGTATGGTGAGACAAGTCTTAGAAAATGTTGTGTTTACTTTTCCGACAGCCACGTTGTGTATTGCCGGTGATTTTAATACTCCTTTTATCCAGTGGAATAATGATTTGAATTCGACTATAACTCATGAATGCATGCCAGGCTCATCATTGGCACAGAGAAACATCGCAAATGTTTTTTGTGAATTGTGTAATTACTCGGATTTAAAACAGGTAAATACTTTACAAAATAATCTTAATTCTGTTCTAGATTTGATTTTTTGCAGTTCATATAATTATAAATTAACACAAGCAGCTGAGTCTATTGTGCCGGTTGATGCCTTGCATCCACCTATTATTATAACAATATTTGTTAATTCTGCACGGTCATCAAGTACTCCAATCATGCGGTCAATGAAATATGACTTTAAGAACACAAATATTGCAGGATTTTCATCTTTTTTGCAAAATATTGATTGGAGTACTTGTTTGGATAAATTCGATGTAAATCAAGCAGTGGCTACATTTTATAATATTATATATGCAGCATTCGATTTTTTCATTCCGATTAAAATTGTTATCCAATCAAACTATCCTTCATGGATGAGCTACGAGCTAAAAAAACTTATTTGTCTTAAAAAAATTGCTCACATGAATTATAGGCAAACAGGCTCCGCGAACGACTATGATAGGTTTTCCTTACTAAGAGCACAATGTAAAAGATTATCTAAATCGTGTTACAAGGAATATATTTATAGGACGGAAAATGCAATTTCTGAATGCCCGAAAAAGTTTTGGACTTTTGTAAATAATCTGCGAAATGACAGAAAATTGCCCAAGAGTATGGTTTTGAATGAATTTGAGGCCAATAATGATATAGATATCGCAAATTTGTTCGCGCAATTTTTTGAGAGTGTTTATGAAGTCTCTGAAGTTGAAGTTAGCAGTAATGGGCCGGACACTAATTCCTTGAATTTGAATAACCTTAATTCATTTAATATTAGTAGGGAAATTATTTGTAATAAATTAAAGAGTCTTGATCAAAGTAAGGGAGCGGGACCTGATGATTTACCACCCTGTCTTTTGAAGTCTTGTTATACCTCTTTTGTAGAACCTCTTTACTACATTTTTAATTTGTCGATTAAAACTAGCACTTTTCCATTTGAATGGAAAAAGGGAATCGTTGTTCCGGTACACAAATCTGGCAATAAAAATGAAATCTCAAATTACAGACCAATAACGATCCTTGATTCCATTTCTAAGGTCTTTGAGAGCATCATTTACGATATTATTTACAGTCATGTCTCGGATACCATAATTCCGCAACAACACGGTTTCATGAAAAATAAATCGGTTAATACTAATCTCATATCATTTTCAGACTTTTTAAATAACAGTATAGAGAATGGTCATCAGGTCGACGTGATTTACACGGACTTCTCGAAAGCATTCGACAGGGTCGATCATGGGGTACTCCTACAAAAACTGCACGCGTTCGGACTCTCAGATGAACTAATTGGATGGTTAAATAGTTACATAACAAATCGTTTCTTGACAGTACGTGTAAATCAGGATTATTCACTATCCTTTAGTGTTGCTTCGGGTGTCCCACAGGGATCGAATCTTGGCCCGCTTCTTTTTTTATTACACATCAACGATATTGGTAACTCGTTTTTAAATTGTAGATTTGTACTATTCGCGGATGATCTCAAATTTTACAAGATTGTTGAGTCTATTGTTGACTGCGTTGACATTCAGTCTGATTTAAATAATTTAATACAGTGGTCAGCGGATAATAAGCTCAACTTGAATGTCACCAAATGCAATGTAATCTCTTTTTTTAGACGAAGGAACTTCGTTGAATTCCAGTACAAAATTAACGATGAAAATTTGCAAAGGGTCTGGAGGGTTCGTGATCTGGGGGTCACCTTTCGCAGTAATATAAGTTTTGATATTCACATAGATAACACAATCAACAACGCACTTAGAATGCTGGGTTTTGTATATAGAAATACCAATTACTTTCGTAATCTGGCAGTCTTAAGATCTTTATATTTCACCTTGGTGAGATCGATTTTGGATTTCGCTGCAGTAATATGGGTACCATATCAAAATTTCAATCTACTCAGACTGGAGCGGGTCCAAAATCGCTTTCTTCGGATTGCGGCGGTCAGAACTGGAGTACAATTTGATCGATTCAGTCATGATTATGAGATGCTAAGACGAAGTCTGTCAGTACCTGAATTTTCCTCAAGGCTCATCTACATTGATTTACTGTTTTTGTTTAAACTTATTAATGGAATAATTGACAGTCCGGAGGTATTAAGTTGTATTGATTTTGCAGTACCCTCGAGAAATTTAAGGAATTACTGTTTATTTAAACTTAGAGTCCGCAGAACAAACTATGGGGCTAGTTCAATAATACATCGTTTATGCACAAGGGGCAATACTTTTTGTGCGGAACTTGACTTTTTTGGAATTTCTCTAGTGAAATTCAAGAGTGATTTAAAAAGAATCCTGTTTGATTGGCGATGATGATACGACTGTCTACATCGAGTGTTTGCGTATTGTAGTATATTGTTGTGCGATACTGGTTGGCCTTTAAATCAAAAGATTATATTTTTATTGTTATATTTATATGTAAAATTCTATTTTTTTATTATTAATTTTTAGCGCACATGCGCAAAAGGGCATTTTATTTATGTAAGCCCGTACACAGTATTAAATAAATAAATAAATAAATAAATAAATTTTTCACAAACTAAAATTATTTTTTTCAATTTTTAATTATTTTTATTTCTTTACAAATATTTTCTCCAAATTTTTATTATTTTCATTATTCTTCTTCAAATAAATTCCAAGATTTAAAAATATTAACTTTTCTCAAATTTTAATAATTTCCTTCAATTTTTTTAAATATTATTGTCATCATTTTGCAATTAATTTCTTCAATTTAAAATTTTTTTTATTACTTTGCAAATGTTGTATCAAATTTTTTTCATTACTCTTCAATTAATTTCCTAGATTTTGAAACATATTTCTCAAATTTGAATAATTTCCTTTAATTTTTAATTATTTTTATTACTTCACAAATATTTTCTCCAAATTTTTATTATTTTCATTATTCTTCAAATAAATTCCTAGATTTAAAAATATTAATTTTTCTCAAATTTTAATAATTTCCTTCAATTTTTAAATATTATTGTCATCATTTTGCAATCAATTTCTTCAATTTTCAATTATTTATCTCATTTTTCAAACATTTTTTTCAATTTTTATTTTCTTTTATATTTCTGCAATTATTTTCTCTACCTTTTAATGAGATATATGTTAATTATTTTTCAATTAATTTCCTAAATTTTTATTTATTATCTCAATCTAAATTTCTGTATTCACGTTTCAAGGAATAGTGAAAACTTCAATTATTTATCTCAAATTTGCATTATTTTTTTCAATTTACGATTACTTCTATTATTTTTCCATTACTTTTTGTCATATTCCATTATTTTTTAATTAATTTTCAATTTTTATTTAATTAAACACAACTTTTATTTAGTATTTCAATGTATAATTATTTTTATCATTCTGCAATTATTTTCTTTCATTACAAAGATATTCCGCAATTTTTTTAATTATTTCTCAAATAAATAAAATTATTTTCTTTATGTTCTAATTATTTTTATTAATTTTCAAATATTGTCTCGAATTCTTTATTATTTTCATTTCTCTTCAATTATTTTCCTAGATTTTTAAACATATTGCTCAAATTTTAATAATTTTCTTCAATTTTTTAATTAGGTTTTTTACTTATCAAATATTGTCTCGAATTTTTTATTACTTTCATTACTCTTCAATTAATTTTCTAGATTTTTAAACATATTTCTCAAATTTTAATAATTTTTTTCAATTTTTAATTAGTTTTTTTACTTTGGAAATATAATCTTCAATTTTTTATTTGTTTCATTACTCTTCAATTAATTTTCTAGATTTTAAAATATTTTTCTCAAATTTTAATAATTTTCTTTTATCGTTTTGCAATTATTTACTCCACCTTTGAATTAAATATATTAATTTTGTTGATTAATTCCGAAAATTTCAATTATTTATCTCAAATTTCCATTATTTTCTTCAATTTTCGATTATTTCTATAAATTGTTGTAATAATTTTCTTGTTAAAATTTTTTGAAATTTTGATGTAATAAGGTACTTTCTTTTACTGGACAAATATTCTGTATTTTTTAAAATTATTTTTCTAAATTTTCATTTATTATCTCAAAACTGAGTTATTGAATCCACTTTTCAATGTTTTAATCATTTTTCAATTATTTTTCTCAAATTTCAATTACGTTCGTCAATTTTAATTATTTCTTTTAAATTTGTAATGATTTTCACAAATTTTATATTATTTTAATTATTTGTTGATTAATTCCAAAAATTTCAATTATCTCGAAATTATCTCGGATTTCTGTTATTTTCTTGAATTTTCGATTATTTATTTCTGTAATGTTTTAATTATTTTCGTCAATTTAAAATTCTTGAAATCATTTCTTAATTAGGTACTTTCTTTTACTTCACATATATTCTGTACTTTTTACAAATATTTTTCTGAAGTTGCAATTATTATCTTACATTTTCACTTATTTATATCATTTTTCAGTTTTGCTTTTTGTCATTTTTAATTATTTGTTAATTAATTTTCTAACTTTTTTATTGTTTGTCTCAAATTCCAGTTATTTTTTTCAATTTGCAATTATTTTTATAATTCTTTAATTATCGCAAGTAGGCCCTTTTAATTCGGACGAATATATTGTAATTTTTTAAATTATTTTTCACAAATTAAAATTATTTTCTTATATTTTTAATTATTAAATAAAAAGTAATATTTATTGTTATTATTATCATTTTTCAATCAATTTCTTCAATTTTTAATTATTTTTACTATTTTTCAATAAAATTCCTAAATTTTTAACTATTTATCTCATTTTTCAATTATTTTTTTCAATTTTCATTTTCTTTTATATTTTTGCAATTATTTTCTCCACCTTTTAATTAGATATATTAATTTCCTAAATTTTCCATCATTATCTCAATTCTGAGTTATTGTATCCACTTTTCAATGTTTTAATCATTTGTCAATTATTTTTCTAAAATTTCAGTTATTTATCTCAAATTTCCATTATTTTCTTTAATTTTCAATTATTTCTATAATGTTGTAATTATTTTCCTAAGTTTGAAATTCTTAAAATCATGTTGTAATAAGGTACACAGTTAAAAATTTTGTTTAAAAAACGGTCCACACATTCGTTGTGTTAAATTTTACACAAAGATTGTGTTAATTTAAAAATCTAATAACACAAATGTTATTTTAACACAAATTTTGAGTGGACCGTTTCGGACATTTAATTTGTGTTAAATTTACACAAAATTTTTAACTGTGTACTTTCTTTTACTTCACACATATTCTGTATTTTTTAAAAATTATTTTTCTATAAAATTGAAATTAATATCTACAAATTTCAACTATTTTTATCATTTTCCAAAAATTTTCTTCAAGGATTTTCATTATTTTTCCCCCTAAATTTTAAATTTAATTTCCGGAAGTTTCAATTATCTTTTTAATTCTTTCAAATAAAACTTTTTCAGTTTTGATTATTTCCTTCAATATCAAATTAGTTTCATTATTTATTAATTAACTTTCAATTTCTTTCGACATTTTTCAATTATTTTTTAAAAAATATGATTTTTGTTCTTTAAATTTTCAATGTTCTAATTATTTTTCAATTATTTTTCTCAAATTTAAATTAAGTTCGTCAAATTTTAATTCTTTTTTTAACTTGCAATGATTTTTACAAATTTTATTTTGATTATTGGGCTTAGCTTGAAAGGATATTTTAATTTCTACTCAATTATGTACCTATAGAAAAATAAAATTAAAATATCGTGGCATTCATGAGGAATTTTTTTTTGTTGCAATTTTCATGGAATTCCGGTGAAAATTCAGTAGAACTTTCGTGGAGTTAAGAGGGAATTTTCAGGGTATATTCTTGAAAATTTCGAGGAAAAATATCAAGAAAAAATTAAGTGATTACACTGCAAAAACATGGTATCTTAAATTAGCCAAAAATGTCTTAAATTAAGATACTTTTGGTGTGTAAAACACGAAAAATGTCTTATTTTAAAACATTTTTGAACAATTTAAGACACCTGTTTTTGCAGTGTAATTGTAATTAACCGGTGAGATTTTATACGAAAAATATATTAATTTTGTTGATACAGTTTGGAAACATTGACAGTGAAGTTATGTAACTTTGAAGTTAATTAGAGGACTGCCAAAACCTTGAGTAAAGGTGGAGAAGGCAGCATGTAGATATTCATGTGGTAACGCGATCGGTGATGAGAGTTTTGCCATCGGACGTTAACTAATTACTGTTTACAACTCCACGTTGAAGGAAAGCAGTGATGCATTATTCATACGTTTTCGCAACAAATTAGGTACCTTTGTTGGACTGTCACTGATTAAGAGCCACTAAACTCTCTCTGTCTCACTCTCTCCACCTCTTTATCATTACCTTTCTCGTAATTTCCACTACTTGCAACCAGTATTGTTCCATTTGTTCACAAAATTGTTCTTCACATTGTCGCATTGTCCCATTCATTATAATAATCGTAGCCATTATGCATCTTATTATTAAATATATATATTCCAGACATGCGTACAATTTGGTTTTTTTCATTCTCATAAACATTAGAAAGCTCTCAAAATAAACAGAAAAACAGATTTTTTAAATGTTTTACTCCCATCCCCCAAAAAGTTTCAAAGTCGAAAAAAAACCTATCTTTTATATTTCGGAAAATATTTAGGGATGTCTCAGAGACAAAAACAAAATGTATTTTTCCGGGACACTACGCTAGTGTATTTCTACGTATTTTTCTCTGTTTAATCTGAAATCAAAGTCAAAATAACCTAATTGGCTAAAATTTTTCAGATAATCCCAAAAAATTCCTCAAAAACACGAAAAAACCAGAAAAAAAATTTTTCTTTGTCCGGGACAATATGCTAGTGTATTTCTAAGTATTTTTCTTCGCTGAATTCGAATCCGAAGTCAGAAAAACTAGATTGACTAAAACTCTTGAGACAATCTCAAAAAATTGCTCAAAAACCAAAAAAAAAAAATTTTTTCCGGGACACTACGCTAGTGTATTTTTACGTATTTTTCTCTGCTTAATCCGAAACCAAAGTCAAAATTAACTAAATTCGATAAAATTTTTCAGATAATCGCAAAAAATTCCTCAAAAACCCGAAAAAATCAGAAAAAATAATTTTCTTTGTCCAGGACAATATGGTAGTGTATTTCTAAGTATTTTTCTCCGCTGAATCCGAATCCGAAGTCAGAAAAACTAGATTGACTAAAACTCTTGACATAATCTCAATAAATTGCTCAAAAACCCGAAAAAACTCAAAAAACCAATTTTTTGTCCGGGACAATATGCTAGTGTATTTCTAAGTATTTTTCTACGCTGCATCCGTATCCGAAGTCAAAATTAACCGGATAGACTTAAATTTTTTAAATTATCTCAAAAAAGCGCTCCTAAAAAAAACAAAAGTTTCTGCATTTTTATCTTATCAGATTATCTAGCGAATAATCGTTTAAACAATGGAGAAAATTTTCCAAAAATCTTAACAAAATGTAAAAAAATGAAATTTTACATAAATTATAAAAATTACAAAATTTTTTTAAAATCAGTATTATGAATGAACAGATTTATAGAAAGTTAAGGATAATTTACATTGAAATGGGAAAATTAAAGCAAAAAGATGTAAAAAATGTACTAATTGAAAAACCTACAAAAAATAAATAAATTCTTCAAAAATAAAAAAGTTTAAAAAATCAATGAAAGTAAAAGAAAAAAATTAAGATATATGGTACTAATGCGTTATGAAATATTAAACAGTTTAAGAAAGATTGATTAAATTGCTTTTTTAAAATCAAAATACTACGAAGAAATACTACAAAAGTTTAAAAAAAAAATTGAAATTACAAAAGAGAGGAAAAAATGATTTTCAAAAAGTTAAAATATTTGCGGACATGTTTTTTTAAATTAAAAAAATAAATAAGATAATCAGTAAAAAAACGGAAAAATGTTAGAAAAGATAAAAAAGTATTTTAAAAACTTGTTTTGAAAATCAAGCAAAAAGCAATAATTTTTTTTTTAATGAAGAATTAAGTAAAAACAATTAAACAAATTTAAGAAAAAAACAATATTTCTAAGAAATAGAGAAATTTTTATCAAATGAGAAATTTTATTATAAGATCAAATTTACGAAAAATTAAATAAAAGAAGAAAAGTCTTTAAAAATTATAAAAATTAATAAGTTATGACAAATGACAAAAAACCAAATAAATATTTTAAAAATCATAAAATTGAAAAAAATATATATTTTACAACTTACAAATTATAATAATAAATAAAATTAATCATTGGAGAAGTAAGTAAATTTTTTTAAATATTGTTAAAATAAAACTGTATAAAATAAACTAAAGTAATTTTTGTTAAAAGAATACAATTAAAAAAAATCTAAAAAATAAAAAAGTATTATTAAACACATAAAAAAATTGTTTTTTAAAAAAATGATAGTTACCTCAGTGATTTTCTAAAAATACAGAAAAGCAATATAACATAACCGACCAAAAAAATTGTTTAAAAAAGAAAAAATTGCAAGGAAGAATAATTTAATATTTCAAGAAAGAGATATAAATTAGTGTGTAAATAAGTCTACAATTTTTTCTATAATTTTCAACCGTTTTTAATTTACAATTATTCTGCTTAAATTTTATAATTATTATTCTTTAACTTTTTTAATTATTTTGTTCTGTTGTAGATTATTCTCGACAGTTTTCGAATTCCTTTTTTAATTGTCAATTATTTTGCGCATTTCTCAATTATTTTCTTTAATATTAAATGATTCTTGTCATTTTGTATATTCCAAAAACTTGACTTTTTTCAATTATAAACCATTATTTCAATTACAATTTATTTATGCAATTTTTGATTATTTTCTTTAAATTTCAATAACATTTTTTAGTTTTCAATTATTTTTTCGAATATCAATATGCTTTTTTTATTTTAAGTACAATTGTTCAATTATTCTCTTCAGTTCTTAATTATGTTTTAAAAACTTGATTTCCATTCTTCAATTTTAAATTTTTTCCTGAATTTCAATTATTTTGTTGGATTTAATTTGTTTCAATCCAGTTGTTCGTAGCAATTATTTCTATAATTGCTAATCAATAAAATTAGCAATTTTTTATTTTAATGATAAAATTGAAAAAAATTTCAATTATTTTTTAAATTAAATATTTATACATAGTATGATTTTTTAAATTATTTTTCCAGTTGTATATTAATCTAGCCATTTTTCGAATTTTGTTTTCAATTGTCAATTATTTTCGTAATTTTCCAGAAATTATCTTTAATTTTGCAATTATTCTTGTTATTTTTCAATTATTTTCTTTAATTTTTAGTTATTTCTTACAGTATTTAAAATTTTTATTTATTCTCTTAAAATTTTAGAATTATTTTTTGCAGTTGTGCATTATGCTAGTCATTTTTTGATTTTTTTTTTAAATGTCAATTATTTTCTTTAATATTTTAAAATCCTCGCCTTTCGCCAATTTTTTTTTCTTTATTATCAATAAGATTCGTTAATTTCAAATTTTTAATTTTTTTAATTCTTAATTTTTTCATCAAATTCCAATTCCATTTTTTAGTTTTTAATTGTTTTCTTCTATATTCAATAACTTTCGGCTTTTTTCAAATACTTTTTTCAATTTTATTCAATTATTTTTCAATTATTTTATTCAATTTTAATTATTTTTGTCGATTTTTAATCCATTTTTTCAATGCGCAATTATTTCCAACAATTATTCCTGTAATTTTCTTCATTTCTCAATTTTTCATCAATTTTCGTTATTTCTGAGATTTTTTAATTATTTTCTTCAATTAAAATTTTTAAAGTAAATTTAAAGTTATTATTTTTTTTGTAACATATATTCTATGATTTTTTCAGTTATTTCTCTCAAATTTTATTGAATGTTTTCAATTTTTCATATTTAAATTATTTTCATTATAATTCATTTTTCTTCTCAATCTTAAATTATTTTCAGCGTATTTCAATTTTTTTTCAATTTTTAATTAATTTTATCATTTTTCAATTATTTTCATCGATTGTTAATTATTATTCTCATTTTCTAAAATTATTTTCTAAGATTTTTAAGTATTTTTCTGAAAATTCAAATATTTTCTTCACTTTCTAATTATTTTCATTTTTTATCAGAATTTCAAATTTTGTTTATTAATTATCGTAAATTTCAATTATTTTTTGCATTCTTCCAGTATTTCTTTAATTTGTAGTTATTCTGATTTTCCTAAATTATTTTTTAATATTTTTAAGAATTTTTTTAAAATTTCAATTATTTTCTTCAATTTTTAATTATTTTCATTTCTTTCATAATTTCAAATTTTTTTATTAATTATCGTGAATTTCAATTACTTTTAGTTTTAGCTTATTTTTTGAATTTCTTCTCTAATTTTTAGTTATTTTCTTTTTTTTAATTGATTTCTAAGATCTTAATGTCATGTCATTTATTTTTAACAACTTATTATTATTTGTATTATATTTCAATTATTTTCGGCAAGTTATAAAATTTAAAAACATTTTTCAATGATTTTCCAAAATGAATTTCTTTATTTCCTTTAATTTTCCATTCTTTACATTTATTTCAGAATTTCGAAAATTTTTAACTATTTATCTGACTTTTGAATTATTTCATTAATTATATTATTTTTCATATTATTTTCTTCAATTTTCAATTACTTTCGTTCTTTTTCTCATTCTTTTTCATAATTGCCAAAAAGTTTTTACTATTTCTCTTTCATTAAAACTTGTTCTGTTCAATTTTAAATTATGTTTATCTTTTTTCATTTATTTTCTCTAATTTTTTTCTTTTATTTCAATGAACTTCTGAAAGTTTTAAGTATTTTTCTCAAATTTTGTTTAACTTTCCTTTATTTTAAAATATTTTGTGTAATTTGTTTAATTATTTTCTCAAATTTGATTTTTTTTTTTAATTTTAATTTATTTATCTCAATCTTTAATCATGTTTTTTCAATTATTTTTTCGAATTTTTCATTATTCAATCTTGTTTTAATTTACTTTTAAAATTCTCAATTGTTTTTCTCAAATTTAAATTACCTATTTTCTTTATGCTTAAAACATTTTTATGATTGTTTAAATTACTTTCCCCAATTTTTAACTGATTTTATTAATGTTTCTCAATTAATTTGCAAAAGTTGCAATGGTTTTGTTTAATTTCAATTTTAGTTTGCAATTCTTTTTAATTATAAAATATTATAAATTTTGTCCTAAATAAATATTTATTTTATTTATATTAATTGATTTTTAAATATTATATTTAAAATATTTATTTCCTTTTATTATATAAATATTATTTACCGATTTGTTATATTTATTATTGTATTTTATAAGTTCTAAAAAGTATGAAAAACTAATCGCGCGCTTGCGCGCGTTTTATTTTGCTAGTTATTCCTATAATTTTTTTAATTTTTCAATTTTTCAGTTTAAATTGAATTTATGTTGTTTAATTTTTTAGGTTATTTTTAACAATTGTGTATTTATCTAGCCATTTTTTAAATTTTGTTTTTAATTGTCAATTATTTTCTTCATTTTTCAATGTAAAGTTTCTCATTAATGTTGCTGTTAATTAATATTTTACTATATACATGTAATAATTGCAACTTTGATTAATTGAAACTTATAAGTTTGAGTTAATTGACGTTTGGGATTTATATAGATAATAATGGTTTGGAATTAATTGAGTTTAATATAGTTTTCTTCTTTCTTTTTATCAAAATTTTTTTCGATTAAATTCTCATCATTTTAAATTCAATTTTTCATATTATTATAAAAGAATACAAGATTGAAATTAAAGTTTTTAGGATTTATCTATCTTCCCAGAGTTTCTTAAAAATATTTCGATTTGAAAACTTTTTGGGAAAACAGTATAATAAACATGGTTTTGTTAAAAAAATGTTTCTCACTTTTTTTTTTTAACATTTTAGCGGTGTCGTTGTAGCTTATAGAAATATAAAACAAGCAATAAATTCGCTTTACAAATATCTCTCGAATTTAACTGTACAAAATATCTCTAGTCTTATCGTTCTCGTGATAGATATATTGATTTCGAGTTGTCGCGCTTTGTGAATAAACATTCACCTTTTTCCTTTTCGTTTGCAGCATTCCAAGTTGGCGTCTTTTATAAAGGTGAAAGGAAACAAAATTTATCGAGACTGTAGCTGACTCTGCCCGGAAAACTCGGTGGTTTTTAGTTTTATTCACCACATTCAAAAGTCAGAGAGTATCCTGTAATTTTTTTTCTTTCCTCTTTTTTTGTCGAAATAGAAAGTTAACTTCTTTTAGAAAAAGCAAAAGTTGAAAGCTCCTAGGATTTTCTATCATCCTCTATACTGGTGCCAAACTCGCGTGAAACTTTATTTCCTTTGTCTCGAGAAAGGGAAAATTTTCGTGACAAAGTGTACTTTCTCAATACATTTAACGAAAGAGGAAAATAAATACACGGGAGACTCAAGTCATTATTTTGAGTCTGGTGGATTGG
Organism: Ganaspis brasiliensis; assembly: GCA_037103525.1. Taxonomy (NCBI): domain Eukaryota; kingdom Metazoa; phylum Arthropoda; class Insecta; order Hymenoptera; family Figitidae; genus Ganaspis; species Ganaspis brasiliensis. The sequence continues at coordinate 2,222,386 of JAZKLR010000143.1, read as the reverse complement.
CGAATCATTTTTTTTTTCTCTTTTTCTCCTCGTTAACAGTTGAGAATCGATTATCGATTTAGTCTCACACGATAAGATGAATTTTAGCTGCAGTTTTATCTTGTCTTATATAATGAGACCCTTGCCTTTCACATTTAACAGTGAATCTCTGCCACTTAATATTTGTCGAGAATGAATAAAAATTTAAATTGGGTTAGTAACGGTGGATAAAATGCGATCAAGTTTGTGACGTTGCAATTTTTCCAAGTCACAATATATATATATTGAGAAAAAAGTTCGTTTTTGAAACAATCGTTATTATCAAGTAAAATAGAGCCGATCAGATTTTATGGAATTTTAATTTTGCTAAATTTCACGAAATTTGAATGTATTTAAACTATTTAAGTGATAGTTGGAATTGGAATTTAATTCATTTTTAATTTATTTTAATTTAATTTTTTAAAAAATATATTAATTAAAATTATTTGAAATTCAATTTTAAGACAACAGTTTTAAATTGAAGAAAGAACAAGTAAAAAGTTAAGAAAATAATTGAAGAACAAAAAAATTTATTTTAAAATATCGAGAAAAATTTCAATTCAAAAAATTCATTTAAAAAGACAAAAATAATTGAAAAAAAACAATATTGTAAAATTAAAATAATTCGTTTGACAAAAATATCAAAAATAATTTTAAAAAAACTGAACTAACACAAAATTAGTAAACAGAGTCCCTTTAATAAATGTCCCCTGAATAAACATTCTAGTGTAATTGAAAAAGAAGAAACTTATTTAAAAATATCAAAAGTAATTTAAATTGCAGATAAAATAGTTTTAAATTAAACAAAGAAATGAAAAACGAAGAAATTTATTTAAAAATATTATAATAAACAGAAATTTGAAAAAAGTTCATAAAAAATTATTGAATTTAAAGGATTAAAATTAAAAATTGAAGAAATTCAAAGAAAAGAATTGAAATTTGAAGAAAACTATTTAACTATGACTAAAATAACTGAAAATTGAAGAGAACAATTTTAAAAAGAAGTTAATAAAAAAATTAAAATAAAAAAAATGATATTGAAACCAAAAATTTCAAAATGGAAGAAAAAATAGAGAATTGAAGAAATTTATTAAAAAATCACAAATATAATTAAAAATTATTGATTACAAGTAACATTTAAGAGAAAGAAAAAATTAAATTTTTTTTTTAATTTAAAAAATGAGAAAAATAATTAAAATATAAATAATAATTTAAATTTGAAAACAAATTATATACATTGAATTTATTAACTAAAAAGTGATAAAAATAAATTAAGATTTTAGGCTACCTGTAAAAATTGAGGATATTTTTGAAAAATTAAGAATCATATTGATGAAATTGGTCAAAGAATAAAAAGAAAATTTTAATTGTTAGAAAATATACAATAATTCGAATATAAGATTAAGAACAAAAAGAACTAAAATTACAAATAAGATATTGAGGAATTTGGAAAATCTTTAGAATAAAAAAATACTTTAAAATCGATGAAAATATACTTACATGTTTAAACATTTTAAATTAAAAAAATTGAAAAATAATCTAAAATTGAATAAAATAATTAAATATTTAAGACAGTAATTGAAAATTGAAGACGAAAATTGAAAGTTGAAGAAATTCGTTAAAAAATAACAAAAATAATTGAAAATTGTAGGCTTCAAATTAAAACTGAAGAAAATAATTAAATGAAGAAAAAATACATGAAAAAATGACAAAATGACAAAAGTAATTGAAATTTAAGACAACAGTTTTAAACTGAAGAAAGAAAGAGTGAAAATTTAAGAAAATAATTTTGAAAAAGGAAAAAATTCATTTTGAAATTACGAGAAAAATTTAGATTCAAGAAATTCATTTAAAAACACAAAAATAATTGAAATTAGGGGATATATTATAAAATTGAAGAAATTCGTTTGACAAAAAATATCAAAAATAATTTTAAATTATAGGCTACAAGTTCGAAATTGAAGGAAATAACTGAAAATGTAAGAAAATTATTTCTAAATGGAAAAAACAATTTCAATTGAAGACTTTAATGAATTATTAACAAACATAATTGCAAAATTTACATTTGATGTAAAAATTCAAAAAAATAATTGAGAGTAAAAAAAAACATCGAAAATTGAAGACAATTATTTTCAAATTACGAAAAAATGTTAATTGAAGACAAAAATTTATAAATTGCGAAAAATAGTTGAGAATTGAAGACATATTCAATAAAAATTTCAGAAATAATTGAAAAAAGGAAAAAAAATATAAAATTGAGAAGAAACAGTCAAAAATGAGAAAAATAACTGAAATTAGAGACAAAAATTTAGAATTGAAAAAATAATCTTTTAATTGAAGTAGTTCGTTATAAAACGATCAAAATATTTAAAAATCATAATCTACAAGTTATTTTTTTAGAAAATAATTGAAAAAGAAGAAACTTATTTAAAAATACTAAAAGTAATTTAAATTGCAGACAAAATAGTTTTTAATTAAAGAAAGAGATGAGAAACGAATAAAATAATAGGAAAACGAAAAAATTGCATTTAAACATATTTTTAAAAAATTAAAATTTAAGACAAAAATTGTAATTTAAAAAAAGTTCATAAAAAATGACAAGAATAATGAAATATAAAGGATTAAAATTAACAATTATTGAAGAAAGTTCTTAAAAAATAATTAAAAATTAAAGACTAAATATTTATTTATATTTAAGAAATATAAATGTTAAAATATAAGAAAGTAATTTAAAGATAGGAAATAGACGAAAACAATTTTCAATTATTTTCTTCAATTTTTATTTCTTTTTATTATTTTGCAATTATTTTCTCCATCTTCTAATATTTCCATTATTTTTTAATTAATTTCCTAAATTTTCAGTAATTATCTTAAATTTAGATTATTGTCTACAATTTTAAATTTTTCAAACGATTTATCAATTATCTTCTTCTGCTTAAAATCAAATTCTGTAATTTTATATTAATTTCTCCTATTTTAAATTATTTTCATTCTTTTGGCATAATTTTCAAAAATTTCAATATTGTATCTGAAATTTTAATAATTCTTTCATCAATTTTCGATTATTTCAGCGATTTTTTAATTATTTTTTTTAAGTAGAATCTTCTAAGTATTTGTAATTATTTTCTTTTTTTAAACATATATTCTATGATTTTTGAATAATTTCTCTCAAATTTTATTTACTGTTTTCAATCTTTCATATACTTAAATTATTCTCATCATATATCAATTATTTTTCTAAATTTTAAATTATTTTCATCAATTATTTTTTTTCAATTTTGAATTAATTTTATTTTTTTTCAATAAGTTTCCTCGATTGTTAATTTTTATTATCATTTTCTAAAATTTGTAAGTATTTTTCTGAAATTTCAATTATTTTCTTCAATTTTTAATTATATTCGTTTATTTTCATAATTTACTAAATTTTTTTAATTACCTATCGTAAATTTAATTTATTTTTAGCTTTCCTCAATTCCTTTCTCCAATTTTTAGTTATTTTATAATTTTTTTTTTAATTGATATCTAAGATCTTCAAGTATTTTTCTTAAATTTCAATTATTTGTTTTTTATTTAAAATAAACTTCTGTAAATTTTTTAATTATTTCAGTCAAATGTGATTTATTTTTTACAACTTATTATTTTTTGTATCATATTTCAATTATTTTCTTAGAGTTTCAAATTGTAAAATCATTTTTCAATTATTTTCCAAAATTTATATCCTTCAATTTTTAATTTTATTTATTTCTTTTATAATATCTACAATTTTAAACTATTTATCTGAGATTTCAATTATTTCATTCAATTTTCAATTATTTATATGATTTTTTATATTATTTTCTTCAATTTTCAATTACTTTCGTTCTTTTTCGTAATTTCCAAAAGTATTTAATTATTTCTGTTTAATTAAACATTATTCTCTTTAATTTTAAATTATGCTTATCTTGTTTCATTTATTTTTTTTAACTATTAATTATTTTTTTTTTTTTTTAAAAAAAACTTCTGAACGTTTTATGTATTTTTCTGAAATTTTCTTTAACCTTTCTTTATTTAAATTATGTTATGTAATTTATCTCAATTTTCATTATTAAATTGTTTTTAATTTATTTGTAAGATTTTCAAGTAATTTTCTTAAATTTAAATTATTCTCTTTATTTTTAAAACATTTCTATGATTTTCTAAATTACTTTCCCCAATTGTTTTTAATTTATTTTTAAGATTTTCAAGTAATTTTCTTAAATTTAAATTATTTTCTTTATTTTTAAAACATTTCTATGATTCTTTAAATTACTTTCCCCAAGTTACAATTGATTTTAATTTTTTTTCAATTAATTTGAAAAATTTGCAATTATTTTATTTAATTTCAATTATTGTTTGCAATTTTTTTTTAATTCTAAAAGTTTATAAATTTTGTCTTAAACGAAAAGATTTATTAGGGTTGCCTGAGGGCCCCGGGGCACTGCCCCACTTTGACCCTTAATAGTTACGCCACTGAGTGTTTTTTATAAATAAAAAAAATTCGCCTATACAAAATAATTTAATATTTTGCACTTTTAAGTTAAAAGCTAGAAATTTTAATTTTTCTCTATTTAACGCTTCTTACCGCGATATATCGAAACTGTAAGATACTAAAATAAATTGTAAAAATTTTAGTATAAAATAAAAATGTTAGTTTTAAACAAGCAAAAAATGCAGAAATATTGGAAAACAATTTTTTTAACTTCAGTGCAGATTTGGTGATATTTAAATGTATAGTTTGCGAATTTATTAGCTTAAATCGGAAGTCGAAATGTCAAAGCCACCGTGATGATTCGTCAGTATTATTGGTCGGACAACTATAATATTTGTTACGCATCTGCTATAATTTAATGTTCATGTAGCTGTCATTTACGTGGCAGCTTGACACGATGGCCACTGAAATATTAACCTAATTTCCAATAAATGCCTCTGCGGATACATTTACTACATTTTCTTTCAAGGTTACCATAATTTCAATCCCCAAATCTAATTGAAATCTCTGGTTATTCTATTCATAAAATAAAAATTCTAATTGCGCAAATCGGAAAATTTTCCAAAATAAATCCTTCTATCTCCTACAATATCGTTTTGAAACGTAAAATAAAATAGAATAATAGAAAGGAAATTTTCGTCAATAAATTAATTATTTTCAAAAATTTAAACAATTAATTCAGATAAAAATTGTAATTTAACTAAAAAACGGAAAAATGGTAAAGATATTATAAAAAAAAACAATTGTAATTCGTGAAACAAAGTATCGAAAGGAGTTTTACTGTTTACACTGATAGTGAGTATTTTTAAGAGAATTTTACATTAGAGAAACATTTTTATAGTGGAGAACTTACTGTTTCATTGATGGGTTCTATAAAACATTGAGTGCACAGTATATCTGTCATTTCATTTCGACTTGCTGTATAATCGAAATTGTTCTTTAATATATAATGGAGTAATTTAGCTAAAGCTACAGAAAGCGGAAACAGAAGTAAAAGCAAGAAGCTTACATTTTCTGACAAAATAAACCTTATTAGAATCAGATTTTAATTTAATTAAAAATTGCAATTCACTGCAGAAACACGCTTTATTGCTTTTAAAACGAAGTTTGATAATGTAGTTTCGCTTTTATTTTTAGACATCGTAATAAAGTTTGCTTGATGGTTTATTGGTGTAACGATAAACCAGCATTTTGTACTTGGTCACAACAATAAACTTTAATTTTTCTACAAATTGGAAAAAATTTACTTTTTGGGGACGAAGTTTTTGCTAGTTTAATAAAATAATTTAAATGGTAAGAATTTTGTGGTATTTATTAAAATAATCCAACCGGATATTTTATTCTGTTGATACATTTCGGAAATTTTGTAAATTTAGATATAAAGCTGTGAATTGCTTTTCATTATTAAAAAATTATATAATAATGTAATTTGATTAATTTACCAAAAGTGAATTAAAGAATTGACGTTTAACCGAATTTCTGTTTAACTGAATTTTTATTTTATATAATTATATTTGACACAATTTCCATTTTACGAAATTTCTATTTAAGAGTATTTTCATTAAACAGAATTTCTGTTTTATATGATTTTTATTTACCAAAATCTCAATTTAAAGAATTTTGTTATTTCAAGAAATTGTCGTTTGAGATAATTCCCATTTAACAGAATGGTTTTTTTTTTATTAAAAATGCTATTTAATAAAAATTTTGTTTAACAGAATCAGAACATAACATTAATCAGAATTTTTATCTATCAAAATTGCGATTTTATATAATTTTCATTTAAAAAAGTTTCAATTTTATAAAATAGACAATTTCCAAAATATAAAAAGTTTGTAATCTGTATAAAGATTTAAATTTCGTGAGTAAGAGTTATAGATAGGAAACTTGCATAAAAATTTTTCTTTATAAATTAATTTTCTATGAAACTAGAATAAAAAAATTACATAAATGTTCCGATAAATATTTTATTATCTAACCATTCGGTTAAAAGGTAATTCTGATAAATGCAAATTATATTAAATAATTCTATTAAACAGCAAAATCTTTTAAGTCATATATCTTTCTACAGAACCAGGTTTACGAATATTTCTACTTTAGTAGACTTTTGGGATCGCTTTTTTATTTAAGAAGTCAGTTTTTCGAAATTCAAAATGATAGATACAATATGTTGGACGAATTTTTGAAATATTTTAATTGTTTGATTTTAATGAGGTTTCGAGGGATTTATTTTATAATAAAAAAAAAGTTTATCCAGAAAAATCGTGAAAAAAATTAACAATTTATAATTTGATAACTGGACGGAATAATACACATTTTTGAATATTTTAACAATTTTAAATGGCGGTTTCAATATGGCGGACGAATTTTTACAAAATTCTTTGTTTTTCATGAGATTTTCTACAGAACCAGGTTTAAGAATATTTCTACTCCAGGAGACTTTTGAGGCTGCTTCTTATTTTAGAAGTCAGTTTTTCGAAATTTTGAATATCAAATCCAATATGGCGAACGGATTTCGGAAAATTTTATTGATTTTAATGAGGTTTTGGGGAATTTATTTTATAATAGAAGAAAATTTACCCAGATAAATCGAAAAAAAAATTACAATTTATAATTTCATAACTGGACGGAATAATAGATATTTTTTGTATATTTCAAAATTGTAAATGGCGAATTCAATATAGCGGAAGAATATTTTAAAATTGTTTAATTGAGGGTCAATGACAATTCTATGAAATAAAAATTTTGTTCAGTAGGAGTTCTCACATTTAAAAATTTGGTTAAATAAAAATTATCTTGACCGGCATTTCGAAAGCAGAAAATTTTTCGTAAATAAAAATTTTCTGAATTATGTTACTGCTCGCATCGGATAAATATGAATTCAATGTAGAGGAATTAACAACTTATGAAGGTGCATATTTGTTTTAAATGATCATAAATTATCTTGAAGTACGTGAAGTATGCTGAATTATTTTGAAATATCATGAATTACCTAATATATCTTAAAATATATCTTGACTTATTTTGAAATATTTCAAATTATCTGAAATATTTTGAAATATCTGTGGTATATTGAATTAATTATATTGAATTATATTGAATTACTCTAAAGTATCTGGAAATACTGTGAATTATCTAAAGCATTTTTAATCATCTGAAGAATCGGAAATTACCATGAAGTATGATGAAATACTCAGAAGAATCTTCAATTATATAAAGCATTTTAAATTATCTGAAATGTCTTAAATTATCTGAAGCATCGTGAATTACACTCAAATATGATAAATTACTCAGTAGTATCTTGAATTGCTGTGAAGTATCTTTAATTATTTAACAATATCCTAATATATCTGAAGTACCTTAATTTATCTTAATTATTTTAAAATATCTTAAATTATCTGAAGATCATTGAATTATCTGAATTATCTTGAATCACTCTAAATCATTCTAGCATTAATTACTGTGAAGTATCTTGAATTATCTAAAATATCTAGAATTATCTAAAGAATCGAGAATTACCTTGAAGCATAATGAATTACTCGGAAGTATCTTGAATTATCTAAAGCATTTTAAATTATCTGAAATATCTTGAATCATCTGAAGAATTGGGAATTACGTTGAGTATGATGAATTACTCTGAAGTATCTAGAATTATCTGAAGCATTTTAAATTATCTGAAATGTCTTGAGCTATCTGAAGTATCGTGAATTACTCTGAAGTATGGAAAATTACCCTGAAGTATCTTGAAGTGCTGTGAAGTATCTTGAATTATTTCGAAATATCCTGAAATATCTGAAGGTACTTTGAATTATCTGAATTGCTCTAAATATCTTGAGTTATCTGAAGTTCATTGAATTATTTAAATTATCTTGAACTATCTAAAGATTTTTTAATTACCCAGAAGTATGATAAATTACCTTGAAGTATAATGAATTACTCGGAAGAATCTCGAATTATCTGAAGTATCAGAATTATCTGAATTATCTTAAATCACTATAAAATAGCTTTAAAATAGCTTTAATTACTGTGAAGTATCTTAGATTATCTAAAATATCTAGAATAATCTGAAGCTTTTTGAATTATCTGAAATGTCTTGAATTTTCTAAAGATCCTTGGATTATCTTGAATTATCTAAAGAATATTTAATGACCCAGAAGTATGATGAAATACCTTAAAGTATGATAAGATACTTGGAAGTATCTTGAATTATCTAAAATATTTAGAATTATCTGAAGAATCGAGAATTACCTTGAAGTGCGGTACGTTACTCAGAAGTATCTTAAATTGCTGTAAAGTATCTTTAATTATTGAAAAATGACCAGAAATATCTGAAGTACCTTAATTTATCTGAATTATTTAAAAATATCTTGAATTATCTGAAGTTCATTGGATTATCTGAATTATCTTAAATTATCTAAAGCATTTTAAGTTATCTGAAATGTCTTGAACTATTAGAAGTATCGTGAATTACTCTGAAGTATGATAAATTACTCTGAAGTATCTTGAATTATTTGAAAATATCCTTAAATATCTGAAGTACCTTGAATTATCTGAATTATTTTAAAATATCTTGAATTATCTAAAGTTCCTTGAATTATCAAAGAATCTTTAATGACTCGGAAGTATGATAAAATACCTTAAAGTATGATAAGTTACTCGGAAGTATCTTGAATTATCTGAAGCATTTTGAATTATCTGCAATGTCTTGAATTATATAAAGCATTTTGAATAATTTTAAGAATCGAGAATTACATTGATGCATGATGAAATACTCGGAAATCTCTTGAATTATTATCTGAAGAATCTTAAATTATATAAATTATCTTGAATCTCTCTAAAATAGCCTAAATTACTAAGAAGTATCTTGAATTATTTTAAAATATCTTGAATTATCTAAAGAACCAACAATACTTTGAAGTATGATAAATTGCTTTGAAGTATCTTGAATTGCTGTGAAGTATCTTCAATTATATAAAAATATTTTAAATTATCTGAAGAATCGGGAATTACCTTGTGTATGATGAATTACTCTCAAGTATCTAGAATTACCTGAAGCATTTTGAATTATCTGAAGTACCGTAAATTACCGTACAGTTTAATGAATTACTCTGAAGTATCTTAAATTATATTGAAATATCTTGAATAATCAAAACTATCTTGAATTATTTTGAAATATCTTGAATAATCAAAACTATCTTGAATCACCCTGACGTATGATGAAATACTCTGAACTATCTTGAATTACTGTCAAGTATCTAGAATTATCTATATTATCCTGAATTAGTCTAAAGTATCTTGAATTAGTTTGAAGTATTTTAATTTACTTTAAAGTATGAAGAATAACTCTGAAGTATCTGAAATTACTGTGAAGAATCTGGAATTATTTTGAAATATCTTTAATTATCTGAAGTTCCTCGAATTATCTGTATTATATTGAATTACCCTGAAGTATCGTCAATTACTCTGAAGTATGATGAATTATTTGAAAGTATGATGAAATACTCTGAAGTAACTTAAATTACTGTCAAGTATCTTGAATTATTTTGAAATATCTTTGAATTATTTGAAGTTTCTTGAATTATCTGTATTATCGTGAATTACTCTGAAGTATCTTGAATTACTATGAAGAATCTGGAATTGTTCTGAAGTATCTTTAATTATCTGAAGTATCGTAAATTACCGTAAAGTTTAATGAATTACTCTGAAGTATCTTGAATTATTTAGAAATATCTTGAACAATGAGAACTATCTTGAATGACCCTGAAGTATGATGAAATACTCTGAAGTATCTTAAACTACTGTCAAGTGTCTTGAATTATTCTGAAATATCTTGAATTATCTGAAGTTTCTTGAAGTATCTATATTATCCTAAATTACTCTAACGTATCTTGAATTACTTTGAAGTATTTTGAATTACTTTAAATTAAAGTATAAAGAATAACTCTGAAGTATCTTGAATTATTGTGAACAATCTGGAATTATTTTGTAATATCTTGAATTATCTGAAGTTCCTTGAATTATCTGTATTATCCTGAATTAATCTGCAGTATCTTGAATTGCTCTAAAGTATGATGAATTACTGTAAAGTATGAAGAATAACTCTGAAGTATCTTGAATTACTGTGAAGAATCTGGAATTACTTGAAATATCTTAAGTTATTTGAAGCATCTTGAGTTATCTAAATTATTTTGAATTATCTGAAGTATGTGAAATCACCCTAAATTATAACGAATTACCCTGAAGTATCATGAGTTACTGTAAAATATCTTGAATTACTGTCAAGTATCTTGAATTATCTTAAGTATCTTGAATTATCTGAAGTATTTGATATATTGAAGTAGACGTACACCAAAATTCTGAATCGTTAACCCCTCGTTTCATTTTTCATAAATTTCGAGCTTTTAAAAATTCACAGTGTAATGCTTTCCAGAAACCTTAACCCTCCCGTCGAATCCTTTACTACTTTTAACGATCCCAATTTTCCACCAATTAAGAATTAAAGATTACCCGCTTCTTAATAGCTCAGAGAAAGTTTGTTTACTCGTTTAATCTAAAAGTTGAGCCAACTTATGATGAAGTGGTGTAAGGTAATCGATTTCTAAATGGTCTTATCGACGTTTGTTAAGACACTTACTGCTGCTTTAAATTTACGAGGTGCAGTTCGGCCTGAAATGACTTTTCGCCTGTGCTTGGCTATCTTGAAACAGAGCCCCAAGTGCCCAAGTTTAGATTAACGCATGAGCCTGAAAGCGGAAATTGTTTGCTCACAAGTCGAATGAATGATTAATCACCTTCACAAAAGCAGAGACACCTGCGACTATTTCGAGCCTGGTCGTTTATGAATGTCAAATCAAGCGTTTCAAAAGTCAGCCTCTATAATATTCAACTTGCTACTACATACTTTTATATACAATTTTAGAATTGCAGTTTCAGACCAACTTTTGTTGAACACTATAACTCTAAATTATATCTATTTTAAGAACAGTTTTTTTTACAAACTTTCCAACTTTGTGCTTTTGTACAAAATCCTCGATTATGTTTTTAGTTTTCATGTAACTTCTTTGATCTCGAAATACACAATCAGATATATTTTTTATTAAAACAAACACATTTGATTCGATAATTTTTTTCAAGCTTTTCCAATTTTTTATCGTTTTTATTCAACATTCCATTCCATTTTACATAATGAAATTTAATTTTATGAAAGTTCATTATGATTCATGATTGTGATATTTTTTCTGTCGGGTAGAATGCAATTACCATCGTAATTACAATTTATATTAAGTTCCATTCAACCCTTAATTGAATCAAGATTAAAATAGTGAGGTGCATTAATTTATCTAGATGAACAAGATAAAAGAGTTTTAACATAAAAAAAAATTGACAAAAATGGTCATTTTTACAACTAGAGAAATAAACGGTCATTTTTCCATTAGAGAAGGAAATGGTCAGTTTACCCACTAGTAATAAAATAACCATTTATTACACTAATGTCAAAAAAGGTCTTTTTACACAACCGTCACGAAACTGGTAATTTTTCAATTTGTAACAAAAATAGTGATTTTCTCCACCAGTGTTGAAATCGACATTTTTCCCATTGGGGGAAATCTTATTATTATATATTTTTATATATTTTTAATAATTTAAAAATTAAAACAAATTTCAAAAATTAATTTTCACACCGTGCACTTTAAATGAAAAAAAATTAAAAACAAGTGTTTCGTTTTGAGAGCAGTTTTTTAAGCTTATCTCAAAAGTTTTAGCTAATCTGGTTATTCAGATTTCGGATTCGGATTCAGCAGAGAAAAATACGTAGAAATAGACTAGCATGTTGATCTAGCCAAAAAAATGTTTTTTTGAGTTTTTTTTCGGGTTTTTGAGCAATTTTTTTATATTATATCCAAAATTTTAGACATTTTGGTTACTTTGACTTCGGATTCGGATTCAACGGAGAAAAATACGTAGAAATAGACTAGCATATTGTTCTGGTAAAAAAAAATTGTTTTTAGGTTTTTTTCGGGTTTTTGAGCAGTTTTTTGAGATTATTTTGAATTTTTTAGCCAATCTAATTATTTTGACTTTTGATTCGGATTCAGCGGAGAAAAATACGTAGAAATAGACTAGCATATTGCTCCACACAAAAAAATTGTTTTTTTTATTTTTTTCGGGTTTTTGAGCAATTTTTTGATATTATCTCCAAAATTTTAGACGATCTGGTTTCTTTGACTTCGGATTCGGATTCAGCGGAGAAAAATATGTAAAAATAGACGAGCATATTGTCCCAGACAAAAAAAATTGTTTTTTGGTTTTTTCGGGTTTTTGAGCATTTTTTTTTTTAGATTATCTCCAAATTTTTAGCGAATCTGGTTATTTTGACTTTGGATTCAGATTTAGCGGAGTAAAATACGTAAAAATAGACTATCATATTGTGCCGGACAAAAAAAATTATTTTTTGTTTTTTTTGTTTTTGAGCAATTTTTTAAGATTATTTCAAATTTTTTAGCCAATCTGGTTATTTTGATTTTTGATTCAGATTCAGCAAAGAAAAATACGTAGAAATACTAAACTACCATATTGTTCCTGACAAAAAGATTTTTTGTTTTGTTTTTTTTTCGAGTTTTTGAGCAATTATTTGAGATTATCTTCAAATTTTTATCCAATCTGGTTATTTTGACTTTGGATTGAGATTCAGCGAAGAGAAATAAGTAAAAAGGCACTAGTGTAATGTCTTTGCTAAATTTTTTTTTTGTTTGGCTGTTTAATTAACAACAAAGAAACTAATTTAATTAAAATTCTGTATTTTTATTTATATTATGATTGTCTAAAATTTCAGTTTTCTAAAACTGGCACAAAAGGTCACAGTTGGGATAATAATTCACCGAGTTAGAATAATAATTCAAAGGGTTAGAATAATAATTGATGGGGTTGGAATAATTTATTGTACGAGACCGAATGGTGCACTTTTCATGATAAATAGTACGAGTTGTGAAATAATTGCTTTCTGAAAAGGAAATTCTGCTCACCGTTAATAACATGGAGCTCCGTTGACGTCTTGAAGTGCACGGTGTGAAGTGCAAGCTCTCCAGTTTCGGCAGCAGCTTGCAGTAATAACTGCTGATGATGATGATGTCTCGTTGACGATCTGTGATGATGCACACTGTTCAAAACGATGTTACTCGATGTCCGACTTAACGCTTTTCTTTGACGCACTGCCTCTTTATAGATTTTACAATACATCACAATCATCACTAGTCCCGGTATCCAAAACGACACGCACGAACTTATCACAGCGTATGGACGATTCACAACGAAATCACACTTCTGAAAAAAGAAAAAAAAATTGTGATTAATTTTATTGTAAATATTCACAAGAAATGGTTTTTAGACATTTTTAATTTCGGGAAATTTTACCATTTTTGTTTTAATAGTTTTTTTATTAAAATAAATGTTTATACTTCTAGACAAATTTCAATTATTCCAAGCTTCTATCAATACACTCAAAAACATTCTTAGTAGATTTGACTAGTTTTTTAATTACCCGGAATAATTTAATAGGTCCTTAACCGAATTTAAAAAGTTATATTAACTTTGAAAAAGTAGTTAAAAGAACTAAGAAAGTAGTTGCCAAAACGCGATATTGTAGTTATTTTTTTAAAATTAACTACTTAAAGTATAGCAAATTAAACTACTAATGTTTAACTACATGAATAATAGTAAAATTAACAATATGAACACGTACAATTTTGTCAGACGTAAGATGGTTTGTACCAGTCACAAGCTGTTTTGTAAATTCCACAAACTGTTTTGTAAATTCCACAAACTGTTTTGTAAATTCCACAAACTGATTTGTGTATTCCACAAACTAGTTTGTGTATTCTACAAACTGAGTTGTTTGTGAAAAACTATAATCTCTATTGATAGGTGGCACAAAAGTTTCTGTGAATTACACAGAAATTTTTTTCCGCGAATACAAAAAATAATAACAAAAATATTCTTCAAAATCTCTATCAATATACATTTTAATTTTTCCTAATAAAAAAATCTCCAACATCTAGTTATTCAAAATTAAATTATTTTAAACTTCAACTAATTAAATTTGCAACATAAAACCAACGTTTCAAGATTTATAACTTATTTTTATTTTAATTCCTGACGGTGAAAACGAACATTATATTAATTTTCCACATTTACAACATAGAATTTTTAAACTTGATTTTTTAACACGAATTTAAATTGTTTCAAACTATAATTGGTAGGAACTATGAATTATTAAAATATTTAAAATTTTTAATAATAACACACTTCATTTATTTAAAACTTTTATGATCCAAATTTTAATCAATTCATGTTTAAATCATTATAAGCTATAGATATTTTTATATAATTTTTAATAATATTTTTCTAATAAGTAAATGATTAAATTAGGTATTTCAAACTTCAAACAATATATAAAATCTTCTCAAACATTTAAGATCTTAATTTCCAAAAGTTAAAGAAAATAATTTAAAAAATTACATAATATATTTTAAATAAAGTAAAGTTAAAAAAAATTTCAGAAAAATACTTGAAACCTTTAGAAGTTCATTAAAAAAAAGAAAATAAATTAACCTTCGCGCTACCGGATGCTACCCCGGGTAGACACGAAAATGTTTAAATTGAGATAACTTTTAGAGATTTTCTTCAATCTAATCGCAATTTTAAGTCACTGAACAAATTTTTTTTTAATTTCGAAAAATTAAAACAAACATTTTTTTTTTACATTTCTTCTTGTTTATTTATAACATTTGTAAATGTATGTAAGCGAGATTTACTAATGTAACTCAAGGTATTTTAATAATAATTTGTTTTAACAATTTTTTATTAATATTTATAACTGTTTTATATTAATATCTTATATAAATTATTGATTTAGTACATATCAAAGCTAAAATTTTTTCAATTTTTTCATTCTGTTGGTCTCGCTTGCTTACTTTGGAAATTTTACAATTTTGCAATAATAAATAGTTTAAACATTCGCAAAATTCATCGCAATATTAGTAAAAAGTACTATTTGTTGACACACAACAAATATAGAAAAAAACTTAAATGATTTTAAGTCTCTTTTGTAAAATTACAAATAAACAAACTCGTGTCTACCCGAGGTAGATATCCGGTAGTCCGCGTTACAAAAAACGGTCCGGTAGCGCGAAAGTTAAAGAAGATAAATATAATTTAAAATTGAAGGGGACAATTTTCAATTTAAGAGAAATAATTAAAAACTTTTTGGAAATTTTGAAAAAACAAACTAAGGTAACTAAAAATTAAAGAAAATAATCGAAAAATAATATAAATAATTAAAAATTAAAGGAATGAATTGATATATCAGATAAATAGTTTAAAATTTTCAAAATTTTAAAAAAAGAATGGAAATAATTGAAAATTGAAGAAAATAATTGAAATTTGAAAAAAATACTTAAAAATCTTGGAAAATAATTTTGAAAAATGAGAATAATTAAAAATTGGGCAAAATAATTGAAAATTGCATTTTAAAATTTGAAACTTGAAGAAAATAATTAAAATATGATAAAAACACAATGATAAATTGAACAAAATAAATGCAATTTGAGAAAAATAATTAAATACTGAAAATCTTAAAAATTAATTGAAAATATGTTAAAATAATTAAAAATTTAAGCAAATAATTAAAATTTGAGAAAAATGCTCAAAAATCTAGGAAAATAATTTTACAAAATGAGAGTAATAATTAAAAATTAAGGTAAATAATTGAAAAATGTTAAAACTGTTTTAAAATTGAAAAACATAATTGAAATATGATGAAAATAATTTAAATTTGAAAAAAAATAAAATAAAATATGATGAAAATAATTTAAATAATTAAAAATTGAAAATAATAATTGCAAAGTATAAAAAATAATATAAAAGTAAAAAATTTAATTTATACTTGCTATAAATAATATAAAATTTAAAAATAAATAATGAAATTGATTTAATGTCGAAGAAAAAATAATCAAAAATAAAAAGTGTTTTAAAAAATTAAAGAAAATAATTGAAACTTGCGAAAGGTAAATTTAAGATTTGGGGAAAAAATCGAAAAATAATTAAAAATTGCAGAAAATAATTGAAAAATTTTAAAAATAGTTAAAAGTTGTAGTTTAAGTAATTGAAATCATAATGGGAAAAATTATTAAAAATTGAAGTTTTTAATTCACTTCAAATTAGTTGATGTCAGTACAGTTTTTTAAAATTTCAAAAATCGACAAAAGCTAATTTTGGAAAAGAATTACTTAATGATGATAAAAAAAAAATTGGAAGTCGATAATAAATGATTTTAAGAAGTTTATCAATAGTGAATAACTTGAGATTTAACAGCGATTAAATTGAGATTTTGCAGTAAACTAGTGAATACTTTTTCAGGACTTTATAAGAAAGAGACTGATCCCCTGAAAGTACTCTTATCTCCTGATGTGAAATGCGACTTTTCCTTTAATTCTGGATCTTTATTGGTGCGGTTCTGATCGGATTAGAAAGATACAATGGGTCTTCGACTAGTTCACTTATCACCCTTTCTTCACGGCTCGTTTGTATGATATCTTGTAACGGTTTAGTTAATACTTTTATGACTGAAGATCTTGGAAAATGGTTGCAAAAAATGAGTTTCGTATAAAAAAAAATTGTTATACAAATTCCATTCAAATAATAAAATTAGTAGTTGAAAATATTTACTTTCCTGAACCATAGGCGCGTTTTTTCCTATGATTAATATTTATATAAAATAAAAATTTAAAAAATTAGCAAATCACTCATTTAAGACTAACTTCTAAAGAAACCGACACATTTTGATTAAGACCCTGCTGAGTTAGAAAAGAACAAACGCAGAAAAAGTTTGACCGCCTAAGTCTGCGTTTGTCTCAAACGACAACTTTAAATTAAAAAATATATAATATGTAGAAACTAATTTCAGGATTTACTAATAAAGTCCAAATAAATGTTTTAATAAAAAAATTTTTAAAAAAACTTAACTAATTTGGAAAATTTAACTTTCCATGAAAACCTAACCTCTTTGTTCTTTTTTGGAACTTATTTATTGTTATTGTTTATTGTAAGTAAAAGCATAAAAACATTAACTTCTTTATTAGTTAATCGTAAAATTAGTTTCTGCATTTTTTATATTTTCATACAATTGTCATTTGAGACAAACGCAGACAAACGCGGACGACTTGGTCCAAGTTTGTCTTTCTCAAAACTGACAGAAGAACATTAATCATCAATCCGCATTTTTAAAATCTCCGATTCACTAAAGCGCCCATTCAATAAGTTTTTTTTCCGAGGTAAAACAATTGTTTTAATATTGTTTTGATTAATAGTAGGGTGGTCCAAAATGCATGGGAAAAAAGAAAAGTCGTAATTTTAATGCTCCCGACCCATGTATTTTACTTGGTGGGAAAAAAATCGTCAAAAAAATAGTACAAATATTTTTAACGCTTGTTTTTGTATTTTTCCATGTTTAGGGGTTTTTGGGGGACTTTCCGACATTACTTTTTTTGGACCACCCTTTTAAATAGTTATTCGTTGATAATTTCCATTAAATCTTTCACTTAATTTTGAAACTTTCTAAACGAAATTCAAAATAAGCATTCTCGTCTCTCCTGCACCTCAGAATGAGATCATATGGAACCTATCATGACTTAAGGTTTTTTTCTAATAATAATAGTAACAAACATTTGTAAACAATTGTGAAAAAATACACTACCAGACACCATCGAGTGGACACTTCGCGGAGCACGACAAAAACATGACTTCCTTTTAAACTGTGATAAACATGTAAAAAATAATGCTAGAAAATTTTCAAAACAGATTCGGAAAGCTTATAAAATTTCTAAAAAGACAATCGACATTCGAAAGCAATAGCTTAAATAGTTTTTTGTTTAACACGAGAGAAATATTAAGTAACTTTTCAATTCTTTAAAATTTGTAACTTTAAATTTAAAGGGAAAAAGACAACTATTGTGCGCGTAAAGTTTCAATTTTTTTATTTAACTTTTCTGGCTTAGAAAAAGAGTTGAATTTTAAATTAGAAATTTTCAAAAATTAGTTAATTTTCCGCTCTGATAATGTTAGGAATGTATGATGGTATTTCACAAAATTTCACAGCACTTTTATAGTTTCCAAAAGATAGTTCATTGTTGTTCCGAATTTTGAATACGTCACATTTGTTTACCCGTTACAGACTCAAATTAGAGAATCAGTTACGATACCATCGGGAAATGTACGAAAAATCGCACACGATGTGAACTGTATAAAAGACAAAACAGAACTGAACTGCATCATTACATCAGGCCCTCTCTGACTGACCAAAAGGGAGGGAGAAGATCCCACCAACGATTCTAGGTCCATTATATAGAGATAGTAAGAAAGCAGGCATGACCACAGAACAAGGGAAAACCCACCTCAATAGAAACTTTAAACTCTATTAAAGATTTTATGACCGATTGAGCAATGTTTTACAATGATTACAGAAAGCCATAAACCACCTATCCAAATCCCGCAAGAAACCTTCTTTATATAAAATTTTAATACATAATTAAAAAACTATTTAAGCTATTTCTTTCGGATAGCGATCATCTTTTTAAAAATTTTACAAGCTTTCCGAATCTGTTTCGCAAATTTTTCTAGCATTATTTTTCGCCGATTTATCGCAGTTCAAATACAGTCGTGTTTTTAATCGTGCTCTGCGTGGTGTCCACTCAATTGTGGCCGGTAGTGTACCTTGTTAATAAAATTAGAGAAACTGACCTCTGGATTTTTGGCCATATGTTCCAGATGATCATTTGTAGTGTACCAGCCCATGAAGATCGGGATGAAGCTGATAAGAGCCGGAAGTACCCAGGTCATTCCGAGCATGCAGCCGACGGTGCCTTGCCTCATGATGACAGTGTACTCCAGGGGACTGACGATCGCGTAGTATCTGTCCACACTGATGCAGCAGAGATGTAGAATTGATGCTGTGGAGAAATAAACATCCAGGGAACACCAGATGTCACACATAAATCTTCCAAAGAGCCACCTTCCTCCAGAAAGCTCCACCGAGGCGTTAAAGGTCATCGCGCAAACAGCCACCAGCAAATCAGCGGCTGCCAGACTCACAACGTAACAATTGGTCACAACTCTCAGTCTTCGGTGACGATGAACACTAGCGATGACCAGCGCGTTTCCGAGAATCGCTGCCGTTATTATGGTGCCCATTATAATTCCCTTGACTACCACCACGAACAGATTCACATTCTCCGGTAAATTCTCTACCGTTGGATTTTCCGCCGGAACTGATGTTACGTTGTTCGGGGCACTGGACGTGTTTGCGTTTCCTGGCGTTGGAAGAGAGTCTAGTCGTATCGGTAAAGTCGTTGTCACTGCGGCCATGACATTCAACATTTTCCGATTTTAGTCGGGAGACTTGGAGGATCTAAATTTTTTCGAATCATGTCATTGTGGACAGATGCTTACTATTGGATTGGATCCTTAGGAACCAGTTGGTATCGAGTTGGCAAATTTGACTGTCGGCCTTTCTGGAAGTCGGGTGACCCTAATTCGTGACATCTCGTGAGATTTTTCTGGTCAGGGAAGCTTCAATTGACGAAGCCGTTGGTCTGGAATGATCCATTCTCCGTGATCTAGACAAAAGAAAAATTGTCAGTAAGTATGACCTAAAATGGAGCAAGCATAAACTACGAACAATAACAACCAATTAATAGATGATTATTTTTCCAACTCAAAATTAAATTAAGTTATATATTTTGGAATTAATTTTACAACAAAATTAATTTTTAGATTTATTTGATTTAATTTATATTGGACTTTTTTGGTTGTTTTAACCTAAAACTTGTTCATCAGAAAAAATCATCCAATGAAAAATGTCAATCGTACTTTTCATCCTAAAAACAACGAGATCATTCTAAATTTAACAGAAAAAATCATGAGTCCAATTATGACAAAAAATGATTTTTTTTCTACAGTGAAATGAGCTAAAACTTGTTTTCACCTGAAACTTGTTCATCAGAAAAAATCATCCAATGAAAAATGTCAATCGTACTTTTCATCCTAAAAACGAAATCATTCCAAATTTAACAAAAAAAATCATGAATCCAATTATGACAAAAAATGAATTTTTTTTCTACAGTGAAATGACCTAAAACTTGTTTTAACCTGAAACTTGTTCATCAGAAAAAGTCATCCAATGAAAAATGTCAATCGTACTTTTCATCCTAAAAACGAGTTCATTCCAAATTTAACAAAAAAAATCATGAATCCAATTATGATAAAAAATAATTTTTTTCTACAGTGAAATGATGGGTTATATAAGACTTGTTTATTTAACCTAAAACTCGTTTATCAGTAAAAATCATCCAATGAAAAATATCAATCGTAATTTCATTCTAAAAACAACGAGATCATTCCAAATTGAACACTTTTTTTGGTATTGAGAAATTAGTCAAGCGTTGTTTTGTTGTGCAAATTATGAGCATAACAATTAATTAACGGGAAAATTTTTATATTTCATAAAAGAAACTACTTTTTTAACCAAATATTGTCTTCAAACGTAAAAAACATCTTAAATACCTAAGAATTTCTCTCCAATTTACTTTTTAATACATGATAATTAAAGTTAAATAAACTGTTTTATTGGTCAATTAAACTCAACCAGTTCATTAATTAAAATTCGCTTTCTTGCTGATTAAATAAAATTTCAATTGATGAGGTAAACCGATACCTTTTTATTCATTGAACAGTGCCGTGCATCTGATTGGTTTTCCATCCAATGAAATTTACAATTAAAATGCAATTAAAGAGGTAATTTTTTATTGAATTAGGAAAGTTTTTCCGTGACATATTTGTCGACAGATTTATATGGTACATTGGCGGGACTTTTAATTACAAAGTCCTGTAACTTGTTGGGGTGCTTGATGTAATATTAAAAGGGTAAAAAAGGGGTTAACGACTTCTACCCGCAGACTATTAGGAAATGGAGAAGCGGGACGCGAACCGTCTGGAGGGCATTAGCATATCTGGAGAGCAGACCTAAATTTCAATTTCTTCAGCATCCGTGCAAGACTCTTAGGTATATTATTAACCTACTTTACGATTTTCATGAACCCTTATCACGAACACCCTTATTTCAGTTTATAATTTGTTTCTTCCATTTCTCTCAATGAAATTTGAAAAGGCACTTCCTTTTCCAGAAAGAAATTATCTCTTTTCATGAAAAAGTAGTTCGCAACAAAATACATATTTCTTTATCAAAAATATATTTATTAAAGAAACGCAATTCTCCTGAGTTGTGCAATATTTAATTTTTAAAAATTTCTTTTAAAAGAACCAAAGTTTTGCACAGGTGGGAAGAAATAGTTTTTTTTTACTTTCTAGTAATTTTCCTAAATTTTTTAGTTATTTTTCCATAAATTCTAATAAAATAAAGTTTAACAAAAAAAAAAATAGAATCAATTTTGCAAATTAAATTGTTTAATAATTCATATTCTGCATGTTACCTACGATCGTAAATATATCAATAATTTATAGAAGAGATATTAAAAACTCGATTTTCAAAGTACATTTAACTTTTTTCTTGGCTTAGAATTATTTAATTATTCTAATGAGAAAGTATTCGCAACGGGAACTTTTTTCCAATACGACTTTACGGATTTATTATAAAATTTGTGATTCACGTTTCCTATCGTAAGACAAAATTAGCTATGCATTAATTTCGAATTATTGCATCAATCTGAATCTCTTTACACTTTATTAAATTATGGACTTCGTCATAAATCGTCTGGATAAATGGAAAGGCAATATTTTCTGGAATCGTAATCTGATTCATTTCTCTTTCAATCTGGATTCGATTAAATCCATTGATTATAACTTGAGCAGAAAAATAGACTATATAGAGTGCTCTAGAAAATTGGTACAAGATACCTCAACCCCAAACTAATTTTGAATTTATTTTTCTTTAATTTTTTGATTTCATATTAAATTTATAATTGTTACTTTTAAGAAATAGAAACGTTTTTAATTAAAACTCAATTACTAGACTCAGAAATAATAAAAAAAATGTTAAAAATTGCAAGAAAAATAAATTGTACATATTCATAAACAACAACAATGATTGTTCTATATTATAAAGCTTTTATGTCCTTTTTATTTTTCCGTTTCAGAGAACTTTAGAAAATTAAGCAAAATTTGCGTGTATTTCTCTTTGTTTATTTTTATGAATAATTTTTGAAAAGCTTCCATTCAACGTTTCGTGAATAAAATATTATTTAAAATTTTTTACCTGTCTTCTTTTGTGTTTTCAATTTATTTACGACAGTTCTTTCACCATTACATAAAATTTTCAAAATAAAATTCTGGAAACGTGAAAAAAAAGCTGATGGCTTTTAGAGTTATTAATGAACAATATTTTCATTATTAAAAAAAAAACGTCAATTTTAATCAATTTTGTCGGGTTTTAGAGCTTTTTTCTCTTGTGATTCAATATGACGCTGGTAGTTGTTTATTATACATCATAGAAATTGAAATTTAATTTACCAAAAAAATTGAGAGAAAATGAACAAAAGACAATGTAAACACTTTCTTTCATCGATAATATTTTATATTTTCTCGAGCTTGGGCCAAGAGCTTACGAAATGTCTCGCGTAAAAATATATTGTCTTTTGTATCTCATTATTTTTTTTAGAAAAAAATGGTGTATTTCTCTTCAAAAGATAAATGTGTCTGCAATTTTTTAATTGTTTTCCTTTGTTTTTGATCTTTGAATACAAAATTTGTGAACTTTGTATTTTATGAAAGGCTATTTTGTATTGTTGTGTTATTAAATAATATCCAATAATAATGATAATAATAATAAAGGCAACTTCTGATAACAGAATTTAATACTGTTGTATAATAGGTACTTGGTTCAAAAGCATATGTGTAAGCAAAATTCAAATATCCTAAAATTTATAAAATTTGTAAATTTATAAAAATAGAAAAATTATAATCAATTCGAATTGAAAAAATAGGAAAATTCGGTAATAGTTTATAAAATGTTGTTTTCAAAAATAACTGTAAAAAATTGTAAAAAGTAACGGCAACTGAAAAATAGAAATAATAAGTTTTACGAATTTTTTCAATTTAACATATGACGAATTCTGAGAGCAACAATTTATTTTTTATTGACTCTTCTGGTTTAAAAAGTGGAAGCTAGCATCTTTTTTATTTTTATCCCATTACGATATTTTATGTACACGATTTTTATTTTTATCCCATTATGAAACGGTGGCTGAAGTATAAAATATGAAATTAAATAAGAGTTGAAGCCTCTCGCAGACCAAATCCAATCAGTTAATTTTATTTCACTTTTAATTATTATACAATATGAAAACCTTGTTTACCCACTTCTTGGACGTTTTTAATTAAATCAAAATTGATTTATTCACGCATAATTAATTGAAATGTACGATTATATTTAATTATTTATAATCGAGTTGGTAAAATGCAGAATAATTAACATAATAATAATAATTAATATGATTAATAATTTATATTATTATAATTTTGCAATAAAATTAAAAAAAAAAGGTTTTTCCCACGTTTTTAATACATAAACTTGTTCTGCTTTGTTTTACATAACTCACGAAAATATTATTTGTCAAATATTTATTTACGAAATTTCTTGACTTCTTTGCAGTGAGAAGTTATTTTCCAAATTTTTTGTTTAAATTACATACTTTTTCTTATTTCAGGAAATTCGCAAAAATGTAATTTCTCAAATTTGTATTGTCTGAATTCTTAATGTACCTACAATTTTTTCTTATTTATTTTATAAAATTTTAAAAAGTGTGTTTCACAAATTTTGGTTTACAAAAATATTGCTTTCATTATTTTTTTAAGATTTAGAAAAATATTTTAAAAATTTTTATTTACGAAATTTTAATTCACGATTTGCGGTTTTTTTATTTTAAAAAATGCAGGATAATGTTGTTTCGCAAATTTTTATTCGCAAAATTGTAATTTACTTTTCTTTATTTCAAGAAATTCAGATAAATTTTATTTCTCAAATTTGTATTCCAAAAATTTGTCATTATTTTTTTATCATTTCAAAAAATTGAAAACAAAAATTATTGCGCAAATTTCCATTCAAATTTTTACAAATTTTGACTGCTTGTAAATTACGCTTTAATTTCTTTACTATGAGATTCTTTTCGTTATAAATATAATAAAAAATAATAAATAATATTTAATAAAAAATAATGTAGTTTATATAAATATAATAATGTAAAATTCTAAAAAATGTAATTTCTCAAATTTAAATTATTCTTCATTTTTTCAAATCAAAATAGAGTATCTTTTTTCAAATTTTCTTTACATTATCATCCTTTCTATAACCGATTTCAAATTATTAATATTAGATATTAAATTTGTCGTCTTGTTTCTTACCAAAAAAAATTTACCTTTTTAATTTACTTTTGGATAATTTTAATTGATAAAAAATTTAGGTTTTTTAATATTATTTACATTTTTAAAAGTTTTTTAACAAATATATCGTTGTTATAATGTTCTCATAATCATAAGTTAAATTTACAGTTTTAGTAACTTTTGGATATTTTTTGAAATGTAAAATTCATTTTTAATATTTCATTTTTTGAGATTTTTTGCGAATACTTACTACCTATAAAATTACGGAACAATTTTCGAATTTCTCAATAACTTCAATTTCAAACTACGATTTTCAAAGAATTTTATATTTTCGTTTTTGAGAAATACATTTTCAAATTGCGATATTTTCTAGTTTCCATGTTTCTAGCTTCTTTTGATCACAAGAAACTTGTATCTTTCGAATAAAATTATTTTTATGTTTTTAAAAAATTGCACTTGAAAGGTTCAATTTTACTTAATAAAAATAATAAAATCAAAATAATAATTTCAATAACAAAATTAAAATAAGTAATTTATAAATATAGTAATAATAAAATTTGTAATAATCTTTATAATAACAATAAAAGAAACTTTTCCTTGACAGTTTTCGATTTAGGTCTGAAGTATTTTCCAATAACGAAATTTTTAGTAGTAAATAATAAGAAAATAATAAGATTATAACAGAATAATAGAAAAATTTAAAATATAAAAAATTAATAAAAATAATAATAAAATAATAATGAAATAGTAATTAAATAATAATTTAAGATTTAAGTAATAATAATTAAATTCTTGGTTAACTTTCAAAAATTCTTTAAGGACCGTGCTTAAATTACGAAATTTTCTAGAGGGAGAATTTATTCTCTAAATCTGAATTAGTTAAAAATAATTAGTAGTAAAATTATTACTTATTATTAGTAAAATACTGACTGAGTTTTTGTTTCATGAATTAGTAAAAAAGAACTAATTATTAGTAAAATATGACTAATTGTTAGTAAGAAAATAACTAAAAAATAGTTAAAATTTGACTAATTGAATTAGTAAACAGAATTTTACTAAAATATCAGTTATTTTGACATAACCTAAAAATGAATTTGACTAATAATTATTAACTTTTTTACAAAATGATTATTAGAAAAAAACTATTTAAACTATTGACTGAGTTTTTGCTTTTAAATTAGTCATTTTTAACAAAATCAGATTTAGAGCAAGAAATTATTACATTTCTATCAATTTACAATTTTTTTTTTAAATTATTAAATAAGTTAAGCGGAAGGCTGATGGAGGTACAGTTTTTCTAGAAAATATTTTTTAACTTTTTCATTCTAATTCTTCATTTCTAATAAAGTTTATTTTCTAATTATTGCTTTTCTAATAAAGTTTATTTTGTAATTTTTGATTTTCTGATGAGGTTCAACTTCAAATTATTGTTTTTTAAGCCATTTTATTATTTGTTTCTACTTATTTTTCAATCCTTAATTTCTGTTTAATTTATTTTTGAAAAAAGTGTCTTCTATTTTTGTTATAACCAACTTCGTAGATCTCATATCAGTTGTCTTTGTATTAGCTTGTCATTTAATTTCAAAATTTCAAGTACTTTTTCACAAAATCAAAAGGAAAAACTTACAAAAAAGATCGTAGAACTAATTCCAAGTCGATCAGGAAACTTTTTAAACATTGCTATAAGCAATATAAATTTTTAATGAACTGTTCTATTAAAATTGAATTCTATTTTATTTCTTTTCAAAACTTCATTTTATATATTATTTTTTACATTTAAAATTTTATAAATTTTACAATTTTATAATAATTTTGATTCTGGCAAATTTATAACATTGGGTATGTTTCAGAAATAGAAAGTTTTTTAGAAATCACTAATGTATAGAAAATTTTATTTTAGAAATAAATAATTTTTAAAAAATTGTATTTTAGAAAACGCACTTTATAAGAAATGGCTTTTTATAGGAAATATGGATCAGAAAATATTTTTTAAGAAAAAATGATCCCATACTGCTTCTAAAAAAAATTTGTTACATAATTTAAATACAGTTTCTAACCAATTTTAATTCAAAGTTTCTTTTAATAAATTCTATATTCATTTAAAAGAATCTCTCCAAATTTAAATTAGTAATTTTCTACTAATGAATAGAAGAAAAATGGGCTATTATTAATTAGTAAAATTGTTACTTATTTTTAGTAGATAAATACTTATTATTGGTAGAAAATTGGTTATTTTAAAATAAACTATCTGTGAATTAAAATAGTGAAAGTTTACTTTTTAATTAGTAAATATTTTACTCTCTAACTCTGAATTAGTGATTTTCTACTAATAAATTAGCGAGTAATCGGTTACTATTAAATAGTGAAAAACTCCACTAATTTTTATTAGAAAACTACTAATTTGGAAATGGAATATCTACTAATTGAAAAAGTAAACTTTTACTATTATAATTAATAGCTATTTCACTTTAAAATTAGTAATTTTCTACTATTAATTAGTGGTTTTCTACTAAAAAATAGTCAGAATTTTCACTCTTTAATAGTGACCGATTTTCCGCTAATTTATTAGTAAAAAATAACTAATTCAGATTTAGAGAGCAATATGAAATTAATAGTTTTCTACTAATAATTAGTAGTTGCCTACTAATAAATAATTGTTTACTATACTATTAATTAATAGTTTTCTATACTAATAATTAATAGTTTTCTATACTAATAATTAATAGTTTTCTACTTGTAATTAGTAATTTTGTACCAAACATTAGTAACTTCTTTATTATTTAATATAAGCCCATTTTTTCTAATTCATTAGTAGAAAATGACTAATTCAGATTTACACTCAAAGACTTTAAACATAAAGTATTATATCTTTTACATTAATTTTTACTATTATAAAAATTATTAATCCGGGCTAATCGAGCAAAATGAAAATTTTCCAAGCGAAGATAGTAAAGTTTCAATCCAGGATAGGAATATTTAAATTTTTTTTTAATCCAGGATAGAAATATTTATATATTTTTTAAAAATTTTTCTTTCCTGCATTCAAAATTTACTATCTTTGCTGGGTAAAAATTTTTGTTTTACTTGATTATCCCAGATTACAAACCTGATAGTAAAAATTATTTACTAAAGTCTTTCAATGTATCACTGTAAAAAGAAGGTCTTATTTTATGTCAGAAAAATTGTCTTGATTTAAAACACAAAATTTTTAAAACAGCTTTTACTTATTTTAGAGATTTTTCCTTTGCTTTAAACTGTGCCAAAAAACTACTTAAAAACTTCAAATTTGTATAAAAATGTAAAGTGCTAATCAATTTAAAAAGGTAAATTTATTTACCTTAAAAATTTACCTTAAATTTGTAATTATTCTAAATTCATCTTCATTAAAATAGTATTTTTAACATAAAAATTTAAATAGCAGAGCTGACTAAATTTAAGACACATATTAAATTAAGATTCTCTTTTTACAACTTACTCTTTACAAAATCTTACTCTTATTCAAATACTTATTCCATATTTTTACGAAAAATCTTCTTTAACTGAAACATCAAAATTTAATTTTTTCATTCATAGACGATTCGAGAAAGAAAAAAAATCACTTTAGGTTTGGTAAACAAACATACAAGAGAAACGTCAACGTTAGGGAAAAGCACGTGACTCGCAGACTTGACATTTATTCAGATAATCACAATCGATTCCTAAGCAAGATTGCACAAATACATAAATTTTGTTCTGATACTTTCTTTTTTTTTCTTTAATAAAAAAACAAATTTTTTTCAATAAAGAAAAAAAAACTTGTAAATATTTTTTTTCTTTTTTTTTTTATCACACACAATTTTAATTGACGATCTGTGGCTTAAGCTGGAGGTATCGCTTACCCACGTTTCACGGACATAATACGCGGGTGTACGATCACTAGTCCATTCATGATTCACGGATTTTATTGAGTGCCGACATAATACCAGTGCCGCGGATCAGGGCACACTGCCCGTTCAGATAGAGGCAAGTTTCAGGTCTTACCCCCAAGTGGCGCTTCGAACGCCAAAAACAACCCCTGATAGGACAGAAGCAAAGGAGAAAGAGCGATAAAGAGATAGAGAACGATATTAGATAAAAAGGGTTGTAGAGAGAAGGAGCTAAGAGGATGAAGGAAGCGATTAGGTCCGTTGCACTAAACTTATTCAAACCCAATCCTTTCTCATCCCTTTACAGTTCTGCTTGCAATTATCACAGTAATTGAATCAGTCGAGAACCAACGTGAATCAAGCGACTCGGCTATATTCTAATTTTATTCGCACGAATATGTGCACGAAGGTCTGATATTGTTCGAATTGCACTCACGGCTTATTTCAGTTTTATCTTAATTACTCGCCGACTATACTAAGACCTTATGCAGAACACTTGGATCTGTCAGATTTGGGTTTATTTTGAAATTTGGAATTTTTAGGTTGTAATTATTTTCTTGAATTTATCGTAACTGGTGAAATTAGTGAAGTATCGATTACTAATTATTTAAATTAGAGAAACTTTCTATTGATTTTGCCGAGAAATACGATCGTTACGCTCTAAATTTAAATTAATCAAATTTTAACTAATTTAATTAGTAATTAAGCATTTCAGTAATGAGTTAGTTAAAAATAACTAATTTGAAAGGAAAATTACTAATTGACTAATTCAAGTAGTTATATTTCTACTGATCATTTAGTTAAAAATAAATAATTATTATTAGTGAAATTTATTTTTAGTTTATGTTAAAATATCTGATAATTTAGTGAAATTCTGTTTACTAATTCAATTAGATAAAGTAAATTAGATAAAACTAATTTTTAGTTATTTATTTACTAGCAACGCATCCCAAAAAAAAAAAATTTCTCACGAGAAACTACACTAGTGTACTTCTACGTAACTTTCTTCCCTGAAACCGAATCCGAAGTCAAAATAACCAGCTGGCTAACATTTTTTAAATAATTTAAAAAAAAAATTAAAAACACAAATCAACACAAAAAAAAAATTTTTTTTCCGGGACACTACACTCGTATATTTTAACGTATTTTTCTCCGCTGAATCCAAATCCCAAGTCAGAATAACCAGACTGGCTAAACATTTTTAGATAATCTCAAAAAACTGCTAAAAAATTATAAATATACAAATTTTTTATCCGAGACAATAATGTATCCCTTTGTACTTTTTTCCGCTAAATTCAATCCAAGTCAAAATTACTAGATTGACTAAATTTTTTTACATAATCTCGAAAAATTGCTCAAAGACCCGAACAAAAGAAATGTTTGCTTTTGTTTTTTTCGGGTTTTTGAGCACATTTTTAATATTATCTAAAAAGTTTTAGGTAATCCAATTACTCTGGCTTCGGATTCGCATTCAGCGGAGAAAATTACGTAGAAATACACCAGCATATTGTCCTGAACGGACAAAATTTTTTTTCGGGTTTTTGTACAAATTTTTGAGATTATCTAAAAAATTTTAGATAATAATCGAGTTTTTCGATTTTCGATTAGTATTTAGCGGAGAAAAAGATGTAAAAATACATGATCGTAGTGTGCTAGAAAAAAAAATTTTTTTTTATTTGTGTTTTTAAATTTTTTTTTAGAATATCTCAAAAATTTGAGCCAATTAGATTATTCTGACTTCGGATTCGCATTCAGAACAGAAAATTATGTAGGAACCCACTATCATATTGTCCCGTAAGAACAAAATTTTTTTTGGGGTTTTCTCGGGTTTTTGAACAAATTTTTGAGATTATCTAAAAAATTTTTAGATAATAATCGAGTTTTTCGATTTCCGATTAGTATTTAGCGGAGAAAAAAATGTAAAAATACATGATCGTAGTGTGCTAGAAAAAAAAAATTTTTTTTTATTTGTGTTTTTAAATTTTTTTTTAGAATATCTCAAAAATTTAACCAATTAGATTATTCTGACTTCGGATTCGCATTCAAAACAGAAAATTATGTAGGAACCCACTATCATATTGTCCCGTAAGAACAAAATTTTTTTTGGGGTTTTCTCGGGTTTTTGAACAAATTTTTGAGATTATCTCAAAAATTTTAGATAATAATCGGGTTTTTCGACTTCCAATTAGTATTTAGCGGAGAAAAAGACGTAAAAATACATGATCGTAGTGTGCTAGAAAAAAAAAATTTTTTATATTTGTTTCTAAATTTTTTTTTAAATTATCTAAAAAATTTTAGCCAATTAGATTATTCTGACTTCGGATTCGCATTTAGAAGAGAAAATTATGTAGGAATCAACTATCATTTTGTCCCGTAAGAACAAAATTTTTTTTGGGGTTTTTCGGGTTTTTGAGATTATCTAAAAAATTTTAAATAATCGGGTTTTCTAATTTCTCATTAGTATTTAGCGGAGAAAAAGACTTAAAAATACATGATAGTAGTGTGCTAGAAAAAAAAAATTTTTTTGATTTGTGTTTTTAAATTTTTTTTGAGATTATCTCAAAAATTTAAGCGAATCTGGTTATTTTGATTTCGGATTCGCATTCAGAAGAGAAAATCACGTACGAATACACTAGCATATTGTCCTGGACAAATAAAATTTTTTTCGGGTTTTTGAGCAAATTTTTGAAATTATCTGAAAAATTTTAGCCAATCTAGTTATTTTTACTTTTGATTTTGATTCAGCAAATAAAATATGTCGGAATACATGGGCGTAGTGTCCCGGACGAAAATAAATTTTTTTAAGGGATGTTTCGTATAAAAATTTTAGCCAATCTGGTTATTCTACTTCTGATTTGCATTCAGCGGAAAAAAAGACTTAGGAATACACTAGCATATTGTCCCGGACGAACAAAATTTTTTTTGGTGCTATTTTGGGGTTTTCAGCAAATTTTTTAGACAAATTTTTTATTTTTTGAGGTTCTGTATATTTAGTCATATATTACTAATAATCAGTTATTTTTAAGTAAAAAAAAATGCCCAAAAATTATATTCAAAATAACGGCGAAAATTTTCTGCTCTTGGGCATTAATAGCTTAAGTAGAAAACGTCTCATAGAGTCAGACAAAAAGTTTCGGTGTAGACTTCCGAGTAATTTAAGTAGAAACAACCGAGTTAAACGAGACAAAACTATTTTTCGATTTTGATAGTTTCTTAAACAATTTTTACGTTTATTTATTAATTCGTAAAATTTTATGATTACAAACTAAAGGAATGGAAATTTGTGATAATAAAATTCTATAACTAAATAAATAATTAGCAAAATTATTCAATGAAATTTACAAATCAAAAGAATTGTTTGTCTGGCTCTCGTGTCTTGTAAACAGGTTTTTTCTACTTAGAATACATAGAAGTGATATTCATGTTTTTTAAATTTGTTACATAAGAAATAGAAATGTAATCATTATAAAAAAATAGAAAACGTAGTAAAAAATGTATTAAACAATTTTAAAGCAGATAAATTTGCTTGTCTGACTCATCTCGGGATTTTTTTACTTGATACAAACAATTGTCTAATTTTTTATTTATCAAGTTTGTAATGTTAAAAATTCATATGCAGTCAAAAAATTAGCAAAGTTATTAAATAAAATGTAGAAATAAATAGAATTGGCGCGTCTGACACAAACGGGTTTTTTCTACTCGAGATACATAAAAATCGAAGTTGTGTTTCTTAAATTCGTCACTTTTATATTTACCTTTATAGGAAATAGAAAAAAAAGTAATAAAATATCTTAAACTATCCAAATAGAGAAAAATTAGTTTGTCTGACTCAACACGGATTTTCTACTTAATCCACACAAAAATAATTTCTTATTAATTTAGTTTGTACTATTAAAACTTTATAACTGTTTTTATAACTACTTTTATTCAACGGATTTAATTTATCAAATCTTATATTTGTTTTTACTTATATAATATATTATTTATAATACAACCATACAGAATATTATATTTAGTATTAATAATTATTTGATATTTGAATAATGATTTTATATTTTAATACGTTCCGATACATTTAACTTCTAATCAATTTTTTTTACATCAGAGAATTTTAATAACAATAAATATTAAAGAATTAATGACGAGATAAAATTCTTTCAACAACAACAATTTCTTTTTAATATGCTTTTAATAAAATTATAAAAATCTTATATTTATAACGCAAAATTATTTTCCCTCTTTGACAAAATGCAGTTTTAAAAGCATAAATATGCACCGAATAAAGAAATAAAAAATGCAAATGAGAAAAGTAGAATTTGAAAATAAAAGATTCCATAACCTAAATACGTTGTCGGAAAATTTTTTTATGAAAAAATAGGTACTTCTGTAAAAATTGGTCGTATAAATGTTCTGGAAATGCTTTCAGTTTATGGAATTTTATATTCGGAAATTGTAATTTTCTTAATCGTGGTTTTTATTCTCATCATTGCGCATTCATGTTTGGCATTATGACGAAGAATTTTTTTCAAAAGCAGAAAATAATGTTAAAAAAATTTTTATAATTCGAAAAGAACAAATTGGTTTTACATTTTAATGGCAATTAAATATTTTAATTCCGGAAGAATAACAAAACAAAATTAATAAATAGGAAAAATTAAATATTCAATTTAATTTGTTTTAAATTAAATGTATTCATTTACATTAATATGTTTAATTAATTATTTGTACTTCTGTATTTAATGTTTAATTTTTTTAATCTTTAACTATTATTGATATTTAATTTTTTATTTAATTATAATAATGTTCAATTCATAAATATTCAACTTTTATTAATATTTATTTTCATCAATATCTAAATGTATTTTTCATTCAAATTTACCTATTTATTAATTTTCAACCAATTTCAAATATCCCATTTTACTCAAAACCCATTTAATAATAATTTGTCTATTTCTTTAAAAACCAAATCACAACAATATTGTAAATGTAAATTTTGACATAAACGTCAAATCGCCAAGCAACACGTGTGCATTCGATTTACATAACGTATAGCAAATTTTATGTTCCATAAAGGGTTGCTCGGATTTATTTTGCTCGGTACGCTTTCACGCTCATTATTCTTCTAGCCATATTAATAAATATTGTCTAGCTATTGTTTGCGGTGCTAATTTAAAGGATAATATGAACGCTAAAGAATTTTACGCTATATTTTATTTATATTATATTTCATTAGCAACAAGGTAAAATGTAAACGAGATATACTTTTAAAAATAATGTTCCCGGTTTAAAATTTCACTCTTTGTATAGGTAGAGTTTTTAAAATCAGAAAAAATTAATTACAATATTACTCGACTTTAAACAAATTTTAGATATATTTATAATTAAAATGAGGTTCAAAAAATAAGTTTTTACGGTGAAAAGTAATTCGATTTACATAATGGATTATTGTTATTATTATTATAAAATAATTAGTAGTAATTATATTAATTGTAATTAATGAGTTAAAAATTAACTTTAAAAAATAGTCAATTTTAACTAATTTAATTAGTTGACAGAAGTTTCCTAAAATGTTAGTTATTTTAACATAACTTAAAAAATAGATATTTTTAAGTAAATTATAAGTAGAAATATTACTATTTGAATAGAAGCCTGACTTTTTACTATCAAATTAGTTACTTTTACTAATTCTAATTTAGAGAGCATGTTTTTGATAAATCAGGACAAGTTTGTTATCAAGATTATTTTCAATGTGACGAAGAATACTTGATAATTGTCATTTTCTCAAAAGACAATAGAAAAACACAATAATAGCTCTAAAGATTTTCGAGTACGAGAGAGGAAATATTTAGCGAGCTGTCTAGAATCCTCATTACAATTGCACCTTTTGAAAACACTTTAAGTAAAAATAACAAACGAAAATTCAATTTCTGTTTAAAAAATGTACAATTCAAGAAAAAACAAGAATTTGAAATTTTAGGGTATGTTTCAATTCGTAAAGGCCCTATTAAAATTTTAATTAAAGGGATGTTTCAACCATTTAGAGATGCGATTTATTTTTTTGTAAAAAATTTAAATTATTTATTTTATTTATTAAGCACAATTCTTAGGATAATTTTAATATTAATAATATGATTAATGTTTCTTAAAATATATATATATATATAATAATTTACATATGTATCCTATTATATTAATATTTTTTATTAGAGGTATTAATAAATTAAATCGGGCTCTATTTGATTTGGCAGATGGGTATTTAATTTTAATTAATTTAATTTAATTTTTATAGCATAATATAGAATCATTTTATTAATAAGAATTCTAATAGTAATAATTTATACAGAAATAAAAATTAATTTATTATTCTATTTTAAAGGGATAATTACTATAATAGTTATTATTTTATTTCGAGGGAGATTTCCTCGAATTTGGTATGATAAATTAATAATATTAATTTAAAAAAGATTTTTGACTGTAATTTTAAATAATTAATATTTATTTATATATTAAAATCATTAATATTATTAATTTCATATAATTTTAATATAAAATAATAAACTTGAAAAAAGTATATATTTTAAAAATATAAAAAAGAAATAAATATATTTCTATTAATTTTTCAAAATCACTTTTTTGGCTCTTTAAATAAATTTTTCTTTAATTCGGACCTTACATTTCCGGAAATGACTCTTATTTCTAAAAGTAAAGAGCTCGAATTATTATAATTTTGACATTATATCATAATTTTATTATTTAAAAAATAATATAGACTCAAAATTCTAATTTTGTATTTTTAATTCGTATTTTAAATAACTCGATGATAAAGCGAAAAGCGACAAGTAAAACGTAACAATTAAAACTTAAATTAACTTTCGAAAGTTAATAAAGTTAATTTTAGGTAATAGTTATTTGAAATTTGAAGAAGAAAGGTTCAACCAGCAGTTGTAAAGGGTATCTTAAGTCCTGATAAAAGTGACAGTAGCTGAATGTAACAGAAAGTTTTGAGACTAATTTCAAAAGTGCGACTCATGACGAGAGAGAAAATTATCATTTGTACTTGGCTCTTGGCTGTAACAAGTTAACAAACTTGAGAATATTTTACAAGAGGTAAGCCTTTCAAGTGAACTTCTCGAGTAGTTAAAAAACTCGCTAAAACCTTCCAATGGATTTCTTGACAAGTTAAGGCTCTTGAGAAAAACGTTATGGGCGTGTGAATGACGGCAATTGAGAAAGAGGATGCTGGCCTAGGAGAAATTTTCAACGTGTAATAGTTGAACGAGAAAAAGCTATGAAACTTGAAAAAA
Organism: Ganaspis brasiliensis; assembly: GCA_037103525.1. Taxonomy (NCBI): domain Eukaryota; kingdom Metazoa; phylum Arthropoda; class Insecta; order Hymenoptera; family Figitidae; genus Ganaspis; species Ganaspis brasiliensis. The sequence goes on along the minus strand of JAZKLR010000143.1, from coordinate 2,186,207 downwards.
TTCTGATATCCGATGAATAATTTGATTTATTGAAGTTTTTAAACTTGTTTCAGTAACTTCGTTATATAGACTGTTTTTTTTCATTTTGTTTTTAAATTTAATTTGTCTTTTAAATTTTCATTAAATAAAAAATACAATTTTTATTTCATTTCTCTACAAGTATGAATAATAAAGTGTAATTTTTTCAATTAGTAAACATCGTCTTCATTTGGTTAAAAATTTAGTGAATATTCATAAAGTACAGAGGCGAATGGTGTAAGCTAGACAACGTTTTAATGTACTTTTTAAATTTCAAAACTCTCCACTTTATGATTAAATTGGGTTTAAAGGTAGTTCTCAAGTGAAAATCTCGCAAAGAAATTAGTGCAAAAACAACATTCATATATGTATCCAAATAAATTAATTCAAATTAACTAGAATTAAATCAAAAGATTGGATAGAAGAGACAAATTGTAAGCTTAGAAATTAAATATGAATTTAACTTTATTTAGGTTAGGAAAATTCGGAATCGAAATTGGATTAATCAAGAAAGAATAAATTAGATTAACAAACAAAAATTATTAGAAGCTCAATCAAGAAAATTGTTGACAACCAAAAATAATTGGAATCTCAATAAAAATTTAACCCAATTGACAACTGAAAACAATTAGAAGCTCAATTTAGGTTAAGTTCACAGAGAGAATACAAAAAAGAAGAAGAAAAGCTCAAAGACTAAAAGAAATAATCCAGAAAATAAAATTTTAAATTTAGAAAATTAAGTTTAATTAAATTATCGAAATAAGCCAAAATTTAAAATAGTATTTCTCAAAAATACTTTTATCTTGACCAGTTTAGCCCCGAATCTGAATAATTTCAGAGGGAGTGATTCAGAGTTATTTAAAAAGATTAATCATTAAAATAATTATTAAGATTTAAAAAAAATTAATTATTTTAAACTAAATTACCAAATAAGACACTATATTAGACAACAAAACAATTTATTCGAAATGGATTCTAAAATTAAAAAGCACAAATTTTGAGGTTAGTTTTCAAGAATCAATTAAATTGACGACATTACAAAAGTTCAGTTTTTAGGTTAGTTTCTAAAAGACTTCACCAAAATCAACAATTTAATAATTTCAAGTAGCTAAATAAAAACTTTGAGGTTATAGATTGAGACAAAAATCTAAAACTTAAAACAGTAAATTAATCAATTAATACTCAATTCAATAAAAATTAAATTGAGGATCTTTATTAAATCCAAGTCTAGATTACATAATTAATCCATGAAGTAGGATAAGGAGATGAAACGCCTGTAGTTTGTCGCTGGAAAACTTGACACCAATCAGGGGGGTCCCAGTAGTACAGGTCTTTTTTTCCCTGTTGACAACAGCACTTGCTGTGGTGATTTTTGTAACTATAATTTATCACGTGACCATATCACATGTACATAAGACACAGCCACGCACACAACGAAAATTAATTCTACTTTTCCCCTGAAGGGGCGCATACTCGGCAGGGAAAAAGCAAAGCTGTCTACTGTGACCCCCCTGTATGGGGGCCAGTAAAAATACGTCGTTTTATCTCCTTATCCTACTTCATGAATTAATCAAATCAAGAAAATTAAATTATTGGAATCTAAATATGAAACGGCGAGCTTAAATTAATAAATACCTTTAGAGTTATAATAAAGGTTAATCGAGTTAGTTAAATTTTAAAAATAATTTAAAGACGAACATAAAAATTAAGAATTAATTTTAAGAAGTAATTAACAGGAAAAGGAATGCGTTTCGGATGACAGGAAGGAAATAAAAAATTATTAATTTTGACAATCTTAAATCTAATTAATAAAAATAATTAAATTAAGCAAATTAAATCATGAAATAAATTGGTTAAATAAAATAAAATTTTTCTCTAAAGATAAAGCAACGAAATCTTACCGATCAAAGAAATTCAGAAATGAGATTTTCAAATAAAATCAGCGTTAGAACTTTTTCTGTTAAATATAGATATATTTTTAACAAGGCGGTCAATCTTTTTAAGAATCCAAAATAATCAATATTAATATTTCTCTTTTGAGCTGATAACATTTTTAATCAAAAATGTCCAAACTCGTCCGATCTCTCTGATAGGGAGCAAAAGACAAGATGGCGTCGTTTGTTATTTTCCACGGTTACCAAGGCAACGGTAAAAAAATGCTTCCTTTCTATTGGCTGACATCATAACGAGCGAAATACAAATCTTCTAAACGAAAATCTTCAAAAATATAAATATTTAAATCTTCTGACTCAACTCAAAACAAAAACAATGAATTAATTTGGTCTGTGAGATGTCAAAATGAATTCATAAATAAAATAAATTCAAATCAATAATATAAATTTATTAATCCAAATCAATAAATTCCAATTTTAGGTTATAAAATCCAGCGGGAAATTCAAATTAGCCGGGAACGTAAAAATTCAAAATTCAGTCTCAACATCAAATGTTCATAAATCCAAAATTTTCATTAAAAATTCAAAATTTAGCGAAAATCAGTAAATTTCTTCAAATAACATTAGATTGGCGGTAAATTCAAATTTTCACAGGAACAATAATTTAAAATCTTCAGTTTAAATAAAAAAATAAAGTTTGTAGTTGAAAATTAAAAATTTATAATTGAAATAAAATATTTTTGGAATACATAAAATTCTATTTTAACAAATTTTACAATGTCACAACCTGCATTTAAGATCTCGGTGTAAACAGAATCAATTTTAAAAAATTTTGAGAAATTTTCGTTCATATCTGTTAATTGTGATAAATTATTTATTAATTATCATTTTATTATGCATTTTTCTTATTTATTTAAAAATAATAATAATAATCATACAATAATAATAATTGTTGTTTCTAATTATTTAATTATTAATTATCATTTTTATTATTTAATAATAAATAAACAAATTTAATTTTAATTTAACTTAAAATTGATTTTTAAATAATAATCTTACGTAAAGTGTAAGCTTCTTGTTTTAACCTCCATATAAGCCGTCGGTGGAAACAGACTCAATTTTAAACAAATAAAATTAATTTATACACATTTTTTTAATTATGAAAAATTAATAGGATTTTTCATTTTATTAAATTAATAAAAAATAGGTTACTGATTTAACTAATTATTAACTACTTTTATTTATTTCATAATAAGTAATAATAAATTTTATATACTTTAAATTAATTGTTAAATAACAGTAATTAATAAATACGTAATTGAGCAAACCGCTTGAGCACAAATTGAGTTATTTGATCCAGCCGTTTAATTAGGTTAATTATTTATAGTTTTTGAGCTTTTTAAAAATAATTTGAATATTTCCGGAAAAATCCAAGTTTTTTTTGAGAAAATTATTCTTAATATAAATATAAATTGTCAGTTTCCCTAAGTAAAAATAAATGTTTTCAAATTTCAGTAATTTTAAAAGCACCCAATTAATTTAATTAATTTTATTAATTTTATTAATGTTTAAAAATGAAAGACAAATTTATTTTCCGAAAAAAGAACACTTTCGATGTTTGTTAAAATACAAAATTGCCTCTGTTTATATTTCTTAATTTTGAAATATGTACTCTCTAAATCTGAATTAGTTGAAAATAACTAATTGTTAGTAAAATTGAGACTGACTTTTTGTTTCAGCAATTAATGAAAAATAACAAATTATTAGTATAATATAACGAATTAGTAATGAAATACAACTAAATGTTAGTCTAAAAATAACTAAAAAAATATTAAAATGTAATTAACTAAATTTTAGTAAACAGAATTTTACTAAAATATTAATTATTTTGACATAACCTAGAAATTAATTGAACTAATAATTAGTTATTTTCTACTAAATGATTAGCAGAAATATAACTATTTGAATTAGTGGCTTACTTTTTGTTTTCAAATTAGTTATTTTCAACTAATCTAATCTATACTTTCGAGACATCTATAGTTTTGAGCCATTATTAATTATGTAAATAAAAAAAAGTAAATAGTGCTCTTATCATTAAATACTAATATTTAACATTAAAAAACATGATAATTGAAAATTTTTTAATGAAAAAAAACTTTTTTTTTAACTTAATATTAAATAACAAACATTTACCAGAGTACCCGAATTTACTACTTTATCATCAACTGGTATTCGTTTAAAAAAGTACAATTGAATTTTTTTTCTAATAAAATGTTTAAATACAATTGGACAAGTTTTTATTAATTTGAAGAATAAAATGTCAAGTAATAATAAAATTGTGTACATAGAAAAAAAAAATAAAACAGTGAGAAAAATATATTTAAGAGCTTTCGGTTAAAAGCTTTCAAAAAGTGATAATAGGTGGAGAAATCTGCTTGTTTTATTAAAAAATTGATAAATGTTTTTCAATATTCAGTAATGGATGGCGCTCAACGTAAAGTTTTCAAATTTTTTTTTTATATTTTTATTTATTTTTCATTTATTTTATCCAAGTATATAGCATAAAGTTCTTCTTAAAACAGTAACTATATACTATAATCTATAAACGGTTTAAAAAACAGATAAAATGAACATTTTAATTAAATTATGCATTTAAATTAATTCCTGAAATTTCAGTTATTACCAAATCTCGTGTTATTTTAATTATTTCATTCGTCTATCTGCTTCTGACATTTTCGTACAAATTCAGTTGAATATTTTTATTATTCAGACTTTTCAACGATTATAAACGTTTCCTTGTCATTGATAATTAAATCCTGCATTTTATTATTTTTACTATTTTAGTGCATTTCAATGAATTCATAAATTTTAACCATTTCTCTTTTATTCTAAAGTTTTTAATTATTTTCTTCAACAATAGAAACACTCGTACAAAGCAAGCTGAGAATCTATATATTTTAGTAATTACAGTAATTAACAATAACATATTATTAAACGCTTTTTTTTCTTCTCAGAACTAACTGGTAATTAAAATGTTTTTATGACTCAGTTTTTTAATCCAGAATTATTTCCAATCGATTGTCTTTAATTATAATTAAAGCTGGATTTAAAAATATATTTTTAGAAACTAGTATATCAGTAATTTTATGCAAAGATGATAACTTTTTACTTGGCCAGCTTTTTACTTTCAACAAACTTCAAGATTTTTTTTTTTTTGTTTGAAGAAAAAAAAGTAAAAGAAAGTATTTAATTAAAATATATTTGAAATATATCAAATATTCAAAATTCCACATACGTTAATTTTGATATTCTTTTATGACCTTAACAGTATCGAAACAATATTCTATAAAACACAAACGACAAGTTTTATAGTAGAGAATTTTAACTTACATTACATTCAAACATAGCTGCAACATTTTCTCGTAAAAGTTAAGCTCAGCTTAAAGTCAGTCCTTCATTTTATTTAAACTAATCTTTTAAGCTCGGATTAAGCACATAATTTTCAACTTTTATTAATTAGGAGAACAATTAAACTAAAAATGACTAACAAACATTACCACCAGGAAAAGTTTTGATGAATTTGCAAATGAGCATACAAATTTTGAAAATTTGTAAATTGTAACAAAATTAAAGTTAAAATAAAAAAATGTAATTTTTATTAATAGAAAAAGAATGCGGTAGGTATGACAAATTGACTAGTTTTCTTAAAAAAAATTATTATTTATTTAAGATTATTGACATTATTTATTTTCCAACATTTCTTAAATGTAATTATTAAAATATTTTTATCACTTTATTGATACTTTGTTTGATACTTTGTTGTTGATGCCTATTAATTATTGATCAATATTTTTTCTAACGTATCTCTTGAAATAATGTTTTTATAAGTAAAAAAATGTATAAAATTATAACAATTAAGATATACGATCTGTTATATCTTTTTCAAATTGGAACATAATTATGAGATAAGTCACTAAAGTACTGCAGATCTGCAAAAAATTTAATGTTATATATAATTTATAATAAAGTATTCTACCGAATTTTAACCAGTAATTAAAATTATTTAATCAGATAATCGAGGTTCCACTGTACTTGGTTTTTTACCTTGTATACAAATCCATAATTTAAATCAACCATTCCATACAAAGAAATCTTTATTTTATTTTGAAGCAAGTAGAAACTAAACCTTTTTATCTGAAACTAAAAAATTATTAAAACACAATTTTAAAATGTATTAAGCGTATTTCAAATTTAATTATACAAAATCATACCATATACATGCAATTTGACTTAGAATGAATCCATATTTTACAGAGAATGGTACCGGTGTTATTTGACTGTTAAAAAAATGTAATTAATTTAAATTTTATCATTTTTTTTCACTCTATCACATGCCTTTAAGATATTTTTCTTTTAAAATTTTAATATTAAATAAAAATAACAAGTTAAAAAAGAAAATTAAAAACAAATTAAAAGTTACTGTAAACAAACTATTATTCAAACTAAAAATCGTTTTCTACTCGTAAAGTAATAATTTTATTTGGCTATAAATAAATTTATACAAAAAATATGGAAATTTTTTAAATAATTTAAAATATTTTAGGATGTTTAAAAGTCTTACTATAAATCTGAATGAATTAAAAATAACTAATTTGAAAGCAAAAACTCAATCATTCAATAGTTATATTTCTAGTAATCAATTGGTAACAAATAACTAATTATTAATCAAATTCATTTTTAATTTATGTCAAAATAACTAATATTTTAGTAAAATTCTGTTTACTAATTCAATTAGTCAATATTTAACTATTTTTCAGTTATTTTATGACTAATAATTAATTATTTTTCAGTAATTGATGAAATAAAAGGACAGCGACAATTTTTCTAATAATTAGTTATTTTTAACTTATTCAGATTATTTTATAGAGAGTAATTAAAGAGATAAATAAGAATATTTAAGATACCTCGTTGATAACATTTCCAGAAACAGTCGAGATAAAAAAAATTTGAAGAATATTTCCAAATAAGGTGAGAGAGCATGTAACTATCATTAATTGCATATTCAAATTGGATTGTCCAATTAATTTTACTAATATATATACTGCATTAGCGCATGCAACTGTATTAGCAAAATTCAATGACAAAGAAATTAATATTGGTAAAGCAAAGAAATCCAAAGTTTCCTCAAAAATATCTCTCAAATCGTCGTAAAAATGTTTAGCTATTGCAATTTTATTCATTGTCAATTTTGAAAATCTGTTAAACAATGAATGCAATTAAAATATAAATTTTAATAAACTATTTTTATGGTATTGTAAACAAATTTTTTTTTTTTAAATAGTTATTTTTAATGTATTTTAGTACAATAATTAAAACTTGATTTTCTATATTTTATACATCACCTATATTGAAAATGTTTCCGATTTAAAATTTCCTCTTTCGCGCATTTATTAAGAGCAGCATTTAATTGAAAAAATCTTTTCTCTATAATATGCAAAAACGAAATAAACATGAAATAAACTTGATGATTGACGACAAAGGAATATTGATAAGGGATCATAAAAATCAAATTATGCGAGGTCAAGAAATAGTAATAAGTAATACTTAATATAAACATTATATCATAATAACAAAACACAAATGACGACCAAAATGTAAAAATTTGAAGAATTTCCGACGTCTCGTTTCGAATTCCCAATAATTCAAGTCCGTATTTGTCAATATTTTTCAAATTATTTATAATTTCTTGTACTTTTTTCTGACGAAAAGCAAAAGTAAACCAGGAACAAATTGTTGCACAGAGCTGCAAACTGTGGATAAAACTACTCACAATAACTGTCACGTGTACTGTTTTAAAATAATTAGTTGATAATTCAGTTGTCAGTACGTAACAGAATAGTAGAGAATACAAAAAGGATATTAAAATTGTATATAAACGGTAGGCAGACGAGGTTTGCAATTTTTTATTCTCGTCTAAACTCAGTGGACATAATCCTATTACTTTTGCGTAATAATAAAAAAAAATCACTAAGAAAGATTCATTCTTTATATTTGAGAATTTCACCATTTTAACTAAAAAAACTGTTTCGCAAAGTTTATAATACTATTTACTGAACAGAAGTTTCTCATTTAAAATAGTGTTTATTTGACCTTATTACTTTTATTGATCGAGGGAAAATAAGAAAATTGCTTTCAACTAAATGGACATTTAAACATTTTTTTTAATGATGAATGCATATTTTTTTTAATTATTAATTTTGTGAGGTAAGTTAACAGAAGTTAAAATAGTAATGAATAAAATTGAATTATAATTTGAAAATTTTACAAACTTCTTTCAAAGTGTGATTACTGGATCAAAAATTACCAATTTTCCCACAGGTGTTGAAAATAGACATTTTTCTCATAATATTTTTTATACTTAAAACTTACCTTTACCTTATTTTTGAAATTAAAAAATGATTTCTTCTCTAATGTGGTTTTTCTTTTGTTTTAAAATCATCCAATTGTAGCATGATTATCAAATATGTCGTTATGGTTCCACAAATCTAAGAAAATTAATAATTTGTATTTTATTTGGTACGTTAATTTGAATCTTATAATATTATTTTCAAACTTATATAATAATTATAAGTATAATAATTATACTACTTTTCAGATTATTATTTATTATTAAATATGTTAATATTTAAGATTAAGTTTAATTACCGAGTATAAAAACTGATAGTCTAAAGTAATAAAACCATGTAATGATACTGTCAACCGCCTATGAAGCAATTTTTGCGAAACTTCTCGCACCTGGTATAATAATTCTTATTTAAAAATATTTATTAAATATCACATCTTATTACCATATATTTTAAAATTTTAATTAAAATTCATACGTGTATTTTTATATTTCTTTATACATTTTTTAAATAAAAACTTACTGTCATTTGACAATTTTCTGGTTTATGATTACTCCACATTTTATGAAGAACATTTCCAGTATGATTTGCCTGAAATAAATTTTAATAAAATAATAAATATTATTTAATTATTGTCCTCTTAAAACCACAATTATTATAGGACTAAGAATTTCTTGTAGTTTATACCACAAAACCAATTTTAAATAACTTTTTCTTTACAATAAAAAGGAAATTCTTTCGGAAATAAATAATCTTTTAATACAAAAATTTAATTTAAAAGGACCACCTCTTCAGTAAGACTTCCGGACGAAATTGTAACGAAGAATAATTCTAAAGAGATGATAAGAAACCAAAAAAGATGACTTGCGCTTATCCAAAGATTCTTTTCCCTCAGATTTTTGTTATTACTAACATATTCATAGAATCCGTAAGTATCTGACACTACGTGTAAAAAGTCAGCTACCAGAAGCATTAAAATTAAAAATCCAAAAAAGTCTGTTATCATTTTACTCAAATTGCTGAGCTCATTATGTAAATTTCCAAAATTACAGATTGCTAATGACAAAGAATCCGAGATTCCAAACGGAATCTCAGATAAATAAAAAAGTCTACAAGAAATTGGCGATAGATTATTGTTTTTTAAAAAATTATCCCTTACTAAATGCCTCAACCGAAAATTTAATCTGTGAAATCTTCGTTGCAATATTTGCAAAAAAATTATAAACAGGATCAACAAATTGTGCATGACAATGTGTGGAAAATTACAAGGAATCCATACCATCCAATTGAAATTATCTAATAAAGAGTAGATTAAATTATCGGAAATGAATAATAGGCAGAATGTCACATTCACAATGATCATAGAAATAAAAAGTGTTCTGATAATTTCGCATCGATCATCCTTGATTCCTAATTTTTGCGCCATATTTCCCGTTTTTTCAATTTCGTTAATAATAAATATTATCTTCTTTTGATGAATAGCCGTAATAATCCACGATAATAAAGTAATTACAAAATAAAGACTAACAACAAGTTCATTGGCAATAATTGATACAATTGTTTCCATAGGATAACTTATTTGGGTTCGATTAATGATTGCTCGAAAAAACACAAAAGTATAAACCGAGCTAATGCTTAACGAGTAAATGACACCGGTGTAAGAACATTTTAAAAATCCATTTTTATCCATAACGAGTGGAAATAAACCGATCAACTTTCCATAAAAGTACAGCAATTTCAATTTTCGATTTCTTACACTTTTCACCATTTTGTGCAAATGAGAAATGGAAAATACCACTTAAATAACAATTATTTGATCGATATTGTAGAAAATGGGAAAGCTCTTAGAATAATGAAAGTTATATTGATTTAAGTTTTGCACAAAAACTATACTTATTATAATATTTTTATCCATTTATGATCACCAAGAAAAACAAACACGATGATGTTGATGATATTAATGAAAAAATTACTTTTAAAAACAAAATAATTAAATTTTTAAAAAATTTTATGGAATTAGAATGTTTGAATTTTTTTTATAGGTCTTAAAAATATGTTTTATTTACCTCTCTTGAAACAGTTTCCGAAACAGAGGAAAGAAAAAAGAAGTCCAAACTAAAGCCTAATATCTTTGAAATAGCAGTTAACAGACCCAAGACATCAATGAAATCAAAATCCGTCTGATTTCTCCTCAATAGCACACTATTGGCAACGTGAATTATTTTGACAAAATAAAATGTTATGACACTTAATATTGGAAATCCAAACAAATTTATTATATTCTCAGCAAGATGGTTTAATTCTTCATGTAGTTCTTCAAAGCGAACAATATTTAATGATGTCGAAGATCTAATATCAAATCTTGTATTTGACAAAAAAAAAACGTCACGTTATTTATGTCAGAGAACATTAAATATTAAAATTATTATTAATAATAATAAAATTCTCCGTCAATATTACCGAGGAATATTTAAAAATTATTATTTCATTAATTTTTAAAAAGCTTACTTAAGGAGGTTCTTCCCATTGACATTTGGTATGAAAAACAAATTTTAAGTTTGAGGTTATGTCAATGGGGAGAATATCCTTAATAAAGTTCATTAATTTATGTAAAAAGAATCATTATTACAGTACTAAGAACGCATGTATGTATAAAATGTAATAATACTAATAATAATAATAATAATAATAATAATAATAAAACTACCTTAGTTCTGGGAAATCACTATAAACCTTCTTAAATCCATCAATTTTTGTCAGTTTATTGAGTTGAACGTTTAAGGCATAAAACCTTCTTTGAACAAAATTTAAAGATGTAACGAACAATAATATAACGTTTTGCAGAAAAATGTACACAAAATCAAACCATGGCCATGTAAGAATATTATATTGAGGAAGTGTAGCATAAGAAATTTCATCAGAAATAAAAATCCCCCAAAAATAAATATTAACAATTAGCGTATGTAGTACACATTTTTGATAAATTATTTTATTATTATTATTTGCTGGAAAGTTCAATTTTGCTGCCATTTGATCAACTTTTCTAATAACTTGTATGATATTTAATAATGTTTTCTGTCGAAAAGCTAAAATTAACCAGCAAGATGTGCACGTGAGGTATTGTAATTGGAAAACGAATAAATCCACAATAACTGACACTCTTGGCTCTAAAGAAGAAATGTATGTAGTTCTCCAATAAATAGAATACATCATAAACGGAAAGAAAAAAAAACAAAGAATTATAGAGTAAAAAATAGCACAGCGTGAAGATTTCCAGTTTTGTTCTTCGTCTAAAATAAGAGGACACAATCCGATAATTTTTCCGAAATAGTATAAAAAAACTACTTCTATGGCTACTTTATCTTTTTTTCTGGTATTTTTCATCACTGTAAGTATGAATGATGTGCTGAAACATACGGAGCATTATTACTAATGAAGCGCTTGGATATTAATTTTATGTGAATCGATTAAGTTTATTTTAATAAATGTCATACTAATTGATATTTCTTCTTTGTACACCCTAATCACAAAACAGATAAATAATTTTAATGTTACTACATTGTAGAAATTTCTATTTTGAAAAAAAAATTATATTACAAAACTTTCAAAATGATTTTTTTATCTCGTAATTTTAGGATATTTCTGTATTTACCGACGGATAAAGAAATGATTGAAAGATTTCATTTTTTCGTTTTCGTTTTTACAGAAATCAGTGTTTCATTCAAAATTGATTGAAAATTTCTCACATTTTTACATCTGAGAAATAGATTAAAAAATAAATATAGTTAGTTCATCACCATTATATTTTACTTCTGTCAAGAAATAACCAAAACAACGCAAATCCCTACTATCCCTATTTAAAAACCTTACGTAGGATCTGATGTTGGATCTTAGGTAAGATCTTAGGTAAGATCTTAGGTAAGATCTTAGGTAAGTTCTTATGTGATTTCTTATGTAAGAAATGACGTAAGATCTTACGTGTGCATTTGGCAAAAGATCTTACGCAAGTTCTTATGTAATTTCTTAGGTAAGTTCTTATGTAAGTTCATAGGTTCTGCCAAAAATAAAAACATTTAATTTTCATATTTTTAATTTTAAAAAACTGTACATTCATAAATTAAATTAAAGTTAAAAATCTAAATTCATTAAATTTAATTAATTAAAGTTAATTAAAATTAAAATTAAAAATAGAAGATAGAAAAATCTTTTTTTAAAAAAAAAGACATTTTTTCAAAATGTCTGAAAAAAAATATTTAAAAACATTAATAATAATAAGGTCATTCATAACCATTCATAATAGTTTGACGCACTTTTATTTTTTGTTAGAGGAAAGAAATCTTGTGTCTTATCCTTTTAAAATGCTTATTTCTTGATCCATATATAATACCTAAGAGTTCGGTCTCATTTGTGAGGCAGAATGATGGCAGCCCTCTGGCGGCGAACCGAAGAAACAATGTCGCGGGATTACTTTGTTTCAAACCGTTTCACCTGTAAAGTGTATAAGTCACGATAGTTTGTTTACATTGTGCAATGTTTCAAGTAAAAGGTTAAAAATTGGTTAAATTAAATTTTTTTAAATAAAGTGTGGCGCCTTAGATAATTTTAAGATGTGAAGAGGACGAGAAATTAGTGAATATGTACGTGACAGTTATAATATTGGTAAGTTTTTATAAGATAATTGTCTTTAAACATTTTAATAAAAGTAGGGTTATTGTTTTGAAATGTATTATATTCCATTTAAATAATAATACTAATTTGTTCAAATTACATATTGTTTATAATTAATTATTAATTTATTAATATAATTTCGAAATATCTATTTTAATATTAATTTAGCTATTTTTGTCAAAGTAAAACTAAAATTTATAACAAGCTTCTTTATTAAATAACAATTTTAAATATAAATGTTTAAATATATGTGTTTAAATATTTTCTTATAAAATTTTTATTAATATAACTAAATAAAGAATTAAATAATATATTTTTAAAAATGTTTTGTATAATTTAAATTTTTCTTTATTTAAACTATATAATTTTAAAATAAAATTCATAAAATATCATCACCATTACTTTAAGCATTAGGCTAAATTTAAGTTTAAATATAAAATAAAAAAATAAGTATAAATATAAAATAAAATATTTAGTGAATTTAATACTATCTTTATTAAATTTTTATTTTAAGTTTAAATTTAATCATATCTATAATTATAAAACATAATGTACTTAATAGTTCTTCAATTTATTTTTAAATTATAAATGATCTTATTGTTTATTACAATAAATAACATTATAAAATAACACAATAAATATGCTTGCTATTTACCCTACCCTAATATATAACAAATAAATATAAATAATTGATAAATAAAAGGATTTTATTGTTTTTTAATTAATAATAGTATTTTTATTTAACAGTTAGGTACAAATATTCAGGTTTTTACATTAAGCTTTATAATACTATAAATTACAAATTGCATTTAACTTAATACTAAACAAGTCAACTGTACATAGTTAAATAATCTACAACTAGTTTCAATTTAACTATAAACTAAACAGTGTTTTATAAAACTTTTTTATCACATTATTGGCGTTCCTAAAATTATTTTTAATTAATCCATTAATGCTAAAATACATTGAAATTGGGAAAAATTGTAATAAATAATAATTCTTATTTTTTCCAGAAATATTGGAATACAAAAAATTTCTATTCTAAAGAAATTCCTCATCAGATGCTGTAGACTTATCAATATTTTGAAGATAAAGCTCCAAATCATGTTGATATTACCTTCGGATTCCTATGTACACCTTTGCTGTGTTAAAAGTTATAATACTTTGAAGTAATATTTAAAAATTAAAAAACATATTTTTAAAAAGGAAAAAATAAGCATTAAAGATTAATGTAAATAATAGTAATAATAACAATAATATAAGGCAACTAATATTGTTTGATTTTATTGCAGGGAATCAACAACCAAAAAATATCCAAAGATGTTCGAATAACCAGCAGCCTTGATTTACAATTGATCCGTTATCAAGAGGCTACACCACCAGAGCAGCAAATCCAATAGGAAAAAAATCCACGGTTTCCAAAATAACAATTTATTTCGTGAAAATACCACACTAAAAAAAATGTGATTGAGTCTTCTAAATTGAAAACTTACACCTTCAAACAGGTATTTTCGGTAATTTCAAAACACTTAACAATTATTCTCTGACCACTCAGACACAAATTGAAATTTTACTTTTAAAAACAACAAATTAATTACTTTTGTCTCTTTAAAAACATAATATTAATTCTTCCAACACAGAAATAAATGCCTTATTTTTCTCTAAGTGAAACTCTTCAATATTCCTTTGAAAAGTTATACTGGACAGTAATTAATATTAAAAACACATGCTTCAATTTAATACATTACCATACTTTTTATGTAAAAATTTATTATTAATATTCCAATTTTTAAAATTATTCTTCCCGGTAAAATTTCTCACATACAGAACACCTCACCCGCTTCTAAGAAAAATTTTATCTAAAAAATCCAATTTGCAAAATTATGCCGCCCAGTAATTAACTTTTTTCGTAATTGAAAACAACAAATTATTATTGACTTTTCTATCTTTAAAAAACATTTTTTAATTTCTAACACAGAAATAAGTTTCGTATTCTTCTATGAGTAAAATTATTCAGTATTCCAATTATGAAAGATTATAATAGACAGTAATTTATTTATTTATTTTAAACATAACTTTATCAATCATCTCTGGATATTAAAAACTCATTTTTTAATTTAATACATTACCAAATTTTCTTAATCTTTTCGACAGTAAAATTTTTTAAAAAATTCCAATTACAAAATTTTTTTGCCCATTATCTAATTTTTTCATTTAAAAAAATTACTAATTAATCATTTTTGTCTCTTAGAAATACATAACTCATATTTTTATATAATAAAATTAAGAAGAAAGATATCTCACATCTTAATTTGAAAAATATAACTGCACAGTAATTAATTCTTCCTTTCTTCGAAAATTCCCGCATGGATCGTAATATTCATATTGTAACTTAATTAAATTCAAATTAACTTAATTAAATTGTAAATTAATGTTTGCTGTGCAAATTTGTTGAAACAGTTAATATATTTGCTACCACAGCGAACAAGTTTGGTGCTAATTTTTTTATTCTTCCGATAGTTCAATTTTTTAAAAATTTTCAATTTACAAAATTATTTGTTCATGTATTTTATTTTTGCTGATTTTAAAAATACCTAATTAATATTTTTTGTCTCTTAGAAACATATAATTAAATTTCTGACATACAAACCAGTTACTTATTCTTCTCTTAGTAAGAATTTATTTAAAATTCCAATTTACAAAATTATACTTGACAGTAAATAATTCTTTCTATTTAAGAAAATACTAAATTTATTATTTTTGGATATTAAAAGCACACGCATCAGTGTAATGTTTTTTCACATTTTCATCATTTTTCCGTCAGTGTAAATTTTTTAAAAATTCCAATTTACAAATTTATTTAGCCAGGTATCTAATGTTTGTTGCTTTTAACATTCATAATTAATCACTTTTGTCTTTTAAAAAAACATAATTCAATTTCATACATACAAATCAATTTCTTTTTCTTCTCTAAATAAAAATTTATCTCACATTCCAATTTACAAAATTTAACTGGACCATAGTTAACTTTTTTCGTTTTTAAAAATATATAAAAAATTATTTTTGCAACTTAAAAACAAGTTATTCAATTTCTTCTTACAAACAAGTTTTTAATCCTGCTCTTCTTCAAATAAGTTTATAATTCTTCCCTAAGTAAAAATGTATTTTAAAACACAATTTACATAACTAATGAGATGTTATGAAAATCTAAAAAATTAACTAGGAGCCAGCTTAATTCTTTTGATTCGAATATTAAATAAAGTTTTTCTAATGCAAGAATTTAAAACTTATTTGTGCGTGTGAAATTGTTGTAAAGACGCAAAAATAATTATTTACGTTTTTTTTTAAACGAGAAAAGTTCATTACTGTCTAGATATATTTTGCAAGTTGGATTCTGAGATATTTTTTATTCAGAAAAGCATAAGAAATTAGTTTGTATTTAAAAAACTCATTAATTAGGAATTTATGAAAACGACAAAAATTAAATACCGGGACAAATAATTTTGAAAATTGGAATTTTTAAAAAATTACCACCGTCAGAAAGATAAAAATTGTGGGAATGTATTATATTGAAGCAAGTGTTTTTAATATAAAAAATGATTAAATAAGTTATTTTTAAAATAAAAAAATTAATTACTGTCCAGTATAACTTTTCAAAGGAATATTGAAGAGTTTCACTTAGAGAAAAATAAGGCATTTATTTCTGTGTTGGAAGAATTAATATTATGTTTTTAAAGAGACAAAAGTGATTAATTTGTTGTTTTTAAAAGTAAAATTTCAATTTGTGTCTGAGTGGTCAGAGAATAATTGTTAAGTGTTTTGAAATTACCGAAAATACCTGTTTGAAGATGTAAGTTTTCAATTTCGAAGACTCAATCACATTTTTTTTAGTGTGGTATTTTCACGAAATAAATTGTTATTTTGGAAACCGTGGATTTTTTTCCTATTGGATTTGCTGCTCTGGTGGTGTAGCCTCTTGATAACGGATCAATTGTAAATCAAGGCTGCTGGTTATTCGAACATCTTTGGATATTTTTTGGTTGTTGATTCCCTGCAAAATAATCAAACAATATTAGTTGCCTTATATTATTGTTATTATTACTATTATTTACATTAATCTTTAATGCTTATTTTTTACTTTTTAAAAATATGTTTTTTATTTTTCAAATATTACTTCAAAGTATTATAACTTTTAACACAGCAAAGGTGTACATAGGAATCCGAAGGTAATATCAACATGATTTGGAGCTTTATCTTCAAAATATTGATAAGTCTACAGCATCTGATGAGGAATTTCTTTAGAATAGAAAAATTAACACAAATTTTTAGTAAACCGTTTGGGGCGTGTGATTTATGTTAAATTTAACACAATATTTTCAACTGTATGATGTGGGAAAAACTGGTACTGGCCCATATATACAAAATTTTATTTAAGTTTATTAAAATGTTTTGTTGGTAGTACCAAATATGTATGGCGCATGTGCGGCCAGTGCGATTTTGTTCAACACTCGTTTATCGATATTTTCATGAATATGAAGCGTATTTCTCTCTATTTACAAAAAAAATTTGGTAATAAAATTAATAAAATATGTTAAATAAGAATATTTTTTAATGTGAAAGTTCAGTAATAAATCGTATTGAATCAAATTTTTTCAGCAAATAACACAAAAGAGAGTATTATAAAAAGCATGAAGTATTATAAGGAGATAAAATGCCTGTATATAGTATGCAGAAAAAAACTTGACCGCATGTAGAGGGGTCACAGGGTCATCCAGCTTCCTATAAGGGTTGCCACTTTTTTTTTGAAAAATTAATAAAATCAGATCTAAACAGTTTTATACACACGGAGAGAAAAATCTAGCTTTTATAGCACGAATTTTTCCCCTTCCTTTGTAGTAAGTGAATTCGAACTACAAAAGCAAGCGCTCCACGCTTTTATAGCGCGGACTCACGCGAAAATAGCACAAATTTTTTCTCCAATAGCGTGAAGGGGGGTATACTGCAAAGGCAGGGATGGACTTCATGCTACAAAGGCAAGATTTTTTGCTCCGTGCACAGAAACAATATAATACTGGACAACCAATTTGGATTTAAAGCACAACACTCTACAACTAATGCTATTCATAAATTTTCATCGGATTTAAACAAACATCTTTTAAACGGCAAACTAGTAGAAGTGGTATTAATTGACTTGGAGAAGGCGTTCGACTCTGTTTGGTTGAACAGTGTCAATAATTATTATGAAAGATGGGACCTACGTCTCAATCCTTCTAAATGTGAAACCATATTGTTCAGGAAAACAGTGAATGAAATTCCATTCAAAACAGTTAAGCTTTTAAAAACATTTCAAATCACCTTAAGTACAAACGATAGCACTAAAATAATAACGCGGACCAAAAAAAAGTCACGTGCCTTGGAGTCAAATTCGATTATCTGTTAAGATTGAACTTGCATCATATGGCTCAACTAAAGAAAGCTAAACTAGCGATTAGAGCTAATGGCAAACTATATTATAACAAACATATAGAACATAAAACAAAAATTATATGTTATCAATTATTGATCAGACCCATCCTGGCCTACGCAGCCCCAAGTTAGTGGAACGTTGGTCCGTCAGTGATGGAACTACATAGAAAATTGGAAAGATCATGCTTAAAAGCATGCCTAAATTCGTAAAGATCGGTATCACCAGATTATTAAAAACGAATCAACGATCTTCAAATAGTTACTGACGCTGTTACAAACAGAATGTTAAAAACAGGATACACTTCACCTGAAATATTTTGCACAGCATATAAATTGGGACTCATCAAAAATGAAGATTTCAATCATATATCATATCAGAAGGCACAGAGCCAAAAAAAGGTTTAATTTTAGAAGAAGGAAAACATACTAAAGAAAATCTTATTTATTCCACGGCAATGAGGCAAAAAGATATAGACTCTACAAGCAGACTAAAGCAGAATTATTGGTGGTTGCAGCAGGACGCGAAGTATATTAAAGAAATCAGAAAAAGATCTAGAAGAAAAAAATCTTAAGAAAGTGAAACAGTGTTAATTCATATAACTTATATTCAGTGCAAAATTTAATTCTCTTCATACAAAGTGAACATTACTTTTGACTGATTTAAACTCTCATATACATGATACACTGATATTTTATTTATTTTTGCTGTCATAAGCATCTTTGTTTCCTTCTTTATTTAACTGTCTATTTCTCTCTTCTTTTATTTAATACTGTTTTCATTATTAGTATTGTTAAGAAACTGTTTAAACCATATTGATTATAAACCCTCCTACAACCCTTCACATTGAATTTTTTCTCAGCAAACATGTACAAATAAAGCTTCAATCCCTCCCAAACAACCGATTAAAAGAACATTCATCGGACTTTGTAACCTGAATGCATTCGACTCAATTCGAGCATTAACTCTTGATACTTGGTCCGCTTCTCATCCTCCTTTTGATTGATGTTGTTCTCAGCTGGTGCCGAGAAGTCAATCACGCAAATGATCTTACTTTTATGATCTTGGGGTACTATATCAGGCTTATTGGCACTGATACGACGAGTGGTGGAAAAAGAGAAGTTCCAGTAGATCTTACACTGATCATTTTCCACTATTCTATTGCGAATTCCTATATGGGATCCGATTAGGAACCTATATGGATTCCTATATGGGAATCCACATGGGGATCCATGTGGGATTCCATATAGGATCCTATAGGAAACCTTATGGTGTTAATGATGCTAACCCGTGCTCCATATCACTGGTTTTAAATGGGAGACTAAGTTCATTTGCAGCTCTTTCTGACGCACGATATAAAAAAGCCCCAACATTTGCAATTTCATGATGGTGGACAAATTGCATAAGAGGATCTTTACTGTTCATCACTGAACATCCTGCTGCCAGTACAATTCTTCGATGAAGACACTCTAAATTTAATAAACCTTGGATAATGACTACGATGAATTGATGTCATTTTGCGGGATTCTCTATCTAGTATTTTCAACTCATTCACATTCCACTTGACAGCTCCAAAGGTACAGAGAAGTAAATGAATGGCTAATGTATTTATGGCCTGTATTTTGTTCTTCTCAGACAATTCAGAAGACCAAACTTTTCTGAGAAGCCCATATACTTTGTTTGGAGATGATCTTTAAGCCCACACAAATCTTGAGTCTCCGACTGTGAAATTTCAAGATAAGTGTAAGTATCTCGACCACCACGATGTTGAATGGTGTTGCCACCAATAAGTTAAATGTCCTCAAAGTCCCTCGGAATTTCAGATGATTCATGTCTTTCTTTAATCGGATGACGGCACATTTATCCAATCCAAAATCCATTCCTATGGCTCTGGAATACTCGGCCACTGCAAACACCAAAATTCTAAGCGCATCCTTACTGGATGCATAGAGCTTAAGATCGTCCATATAAGAAAGACGGTTGATCTTATAGACTCTATTTCTTGGTTTGCCACACATGTATCCAGAGTGTTTTTCTCTAAGTGCAATAGACAGAGGTAAGAGGGAGATACAAAAAAGTAGAGGACTGAGGGAGTCGCCTTGGAAAACTCATTTTCTAAACGAGATGATGTTAGTCATCACCTGCTGTTTGTTAGATCTTATAACAAACCTTGTCCTCCACGTAAGCATTAGATCTTTTAAGCATCACACGATGTTCGGGTGTACCTTTAAACATTTAAGGAGCGTGATGATAAGCTTGTGACACGTGGAGTCGAATGTTTTGCGGTAATCAATCCAAGCTATTGACAGGTTACATCGATAAAATATCGAATTTTGAGTAACACACCTATCTATTAAAAGGTTTTCCCTACAACCTGTCAGGACTCTCTTGCACCCTCGCTGTTCGCTTATTGCACTCCAAACTGGCTCAATTGATGTCAAAATCCTCTCTTTGAGGATGCCAGTAAATAGCTTGTAGCAGATGTTAAGACAAGCTATTGGTCTATAATTTTTTGGATCAGATAAATCTCCAGATTTTGGTAAGAGTACCGTTCGTCCTTCCACCAACCACTGTGGTATTGGATGTTGACCATTAAGAAAGTTAGAGAATATTTTAGCCAAATGTTGGTGAGTTGAAGTGAACTTCTTCCACCAAAGATTATTTATCTTATCCGGTCCGGGTGCTGAAAAGTTCTTCGTTTTAGCAACTATGTTTCTCACTTCCTCCTTAGTAATTGGTGGACTTACCTCTGCAGGATGGTCCAGCCCCTGTCTAAAACAGAAGCTACGAAAGAGTGTTAAACATGACTCTTCATCGTTCACTGAATGGGCTTTTCCATAGATGTTACTCCAGAAATTTCCAATCTCTTCACGACATGGGGTTTTTTCGACATTTGGCGATGGTGAACTGAACAGGCGAGAAGGATTAGTAGCAAAGGTATTATTTAGCTTTATCCATTTAACCCGCCGTTCTAAACGCTCTCTTATCACAACAAGAGAACCCGGTAAGAAGCTGAGGATTAAAAGGCATTGTTTGGCATTTAAAAAAACAGACATTTGAATGCCTTTAAACGTCAATAAATCCCGTTTTTGTCCTGAATCCTTTTTGATGCCCTCATTTGGTTATAACTCAACTTGTTTCAATCCCTTTTAATCCCTGAAAATATTGAAAAACATTTGAATTCTATTGAATGCCATAATAGAGATAAAGTGTTGAATTGCGTCAATGCCTTTCAATACCATAAGTGGGAATGAAAAGTTGAATGCCATTCAATCCCACAACGGAGATAAAGTATTGACTTAGTTAATGCCATTAAATGCTGTTCGAGCATCCATTAGGTTTAATGCCGTTCAATCCCTGCGTCAGATTAAAAAGCACGCCATATGTTGCATATTTCATACTTTGCAACGCGTCGTCATGGCATCGTCTCATTCTGTGTTGTTCGTTCTATTTTAACTAAATCGTGTTATTTAAAGTAATAAAATAAGTGATTTCGTCTTTAACGATAATATTTGACCTGTGAATAATAAAAGCGTGCACGCAAACATAATGTTTTAAATCATTTTGTCATTTTTCTTACATGTAAAACAAGGGAAAAAAATAACATTAAATTGTAAATTTTGTGATTACATTTCATTTTGTCTGATACTATAAAGTAAGTGAAGTTAATTATTAACACATTTTAAAGGGAAACTTCAAAATATTTATAATGACAATAGTCACAGTGAAACATAACCTTAAAAATATTCAGCATTCAATTGCAATGCCTACTAATGCATTTGTAGTCATTGAAAGGCATTCGACCAAAAACGAGCTAATGCCAATGCCAATTAATACGTTCGTAGGTATTTAAAGGCATTTACCCAAAAACGGGATTAAAAGGCATTGAAACGCTTCAATGCCGGCTTTCTTACCGGGAACGTATCTTCTCAATCCAATGTTGCTTGATGGTCTGCAACTTCGATTTCTTCAGAGTGTGATGCAATCTTTTTAGAGTCTGGGCTATTTCCAAAACCCTAGTTGTAAATTTTTTTTTAAGCCACCCCCCATCTTAAATTGTACTTGTCTGATTCGTTTAAAGGTCCCATCGACGCGGTCTGAAATAGATTTTCTGTTACTTTCACGAAGCAGAACCTTTGCTTTTTCATACACAGCACAATTTAATGTCCAGAGATCTACATCCTCTGGTAGTAATGAGAGTTCGTTATACCCTTCAGCGATTTTGTCCATTTTAATGGAAACCTTTAGATGGACTTTGGTTTCCATAGACATCATGTTCCCATCTTCGGTCGTTGGCGTGGGTGTTACTCTTGGAACCTGAATGTTCTCTGAGGGTTCCTCTTCTTCCTCCTGAAGAAAAGCCTCATGTCCCTTTTTTCGCAGAGAGGATACTTGATCTCTTAAATACTAAGGTGTCATTTGAGCGTATTGGGGGTACATATTGACCCATCGCTCATGCAACCTTAGCATATATCCTCTTCTGCAAGGACTACTGTTTTGCCAACATAGCATGATGTCCTTCCGAAGTTGGTCCGTCGATTTAAAATTTAAAATGAAATGGGTTGCTTGGTTTATCCGTTACCAAGCAGCTCAAAGATACTGGTCCGACTTGGCGCAGTACTGAGATGACCATTACAGAACATCGTGTAAGTATTTGATCGGTAGTATTTGATAAGTACTTGAATGTCATTTGAGATAGGGTTTCTGATACCCCAATCGGGCGCCTTCCCAGTTGGCGGATAGGGGATATCTCTCCGAGGAAATTAGAATACCCGGGGCGGACCAAAAGTCAGATAGGGGTGGGCACCTGATATAATTGTCCACTCTGTGTTCAGATAACTTCCCACACAGAGTATTTGTGGTTACGACGACTGTAACGCGCAGTGCCACCTACAATAGGTCTCTCTCGGATGGAGATCAGGGTTCAGTTGGGAGTGGCAATAGGACAGAACCCAGGCAACGACCAGGCATTGACCCGGGACAAGCTAGAGTCATCACTATTATTATTATTATTATTATTATGATTATTATTATTATGTCAAATGTAAAACTATTTAAATTTGCGTAAAAATGTATATATTTTTTATTTTTCCCAAGGGTCAGTTATGAAACAAAATAAATTATTTTTAGTAAAATTGAATAATGAAACTAATTATTGGTAACATTTTTTTATTGTCTAAGTGTGTAGAATTAAAAAAAAATTGGTTGTAAAAGAAAGTTTATTTTATTTTCTTTTAGATGTTATTTTTGTCTCCAGTTTTGTGCATCATGATAAAGTCTCTTTAAAAAAATTCCAGTATTTCACAAAAAGAAAATCAGAATTTAGTTATACTTCAGTATAAGCAACAATTGAGTTCCCTCAAGAGATTGACTACGCCAGAAACAAATTTTATAATTTCTTTTTGAATTTTTTTACGTTTAAAGCGCCAAATTTATGTAAGGAATCACAGAATCGTCACGGTGAAGCCTTTACATATCTCATAATATATCCAAAAAAAAATGTCTTTTCGTTAAATAATGCATAGTAGTATTATTTTAGTGAATATAAATGACAGGAACGCGAAACCAACTCAAAATTGTTAATAATTTGTTTAAAAAATAGTATTCTTTATGCGTCATGGTGAAGCCTCTTGGATGTCTTTCCCTGAATTTGTGTTTTAACAACTGTACAACATATGGGCAAGTCTCTGAAAGCTTTAACATTTTAATTTAAAAATTTTTTTAATTTTATTCTTCAGCACAGCTTTAAAATTTAAACTATAGTATTTTGAACCTAAATAGATTTCAATTCTATTACAGTACAAGCTTTTTTTGGTTGCGCTCTAATCTAAAATATTAATTTTATGAGATAAAAAAAAGGGTTATGTAAAATTTTAATATGCCTGAAACTAAAATATATAATTTTTTAATAACATTGAAATAATAGAAAATGATGAGGATCATAATAATTAACTAAAGAATCACTATTAAGACTATCATTCTGTAAAAAAAGTTAAAAATTATTTTGAATACAATCATTACAATTAGCAAAATACACGTTTGCTTTAAATTTCATTGTTTTGAGACAATCTCAGATTCTAAATAAACCTTAAAGAGTTACAACGAATTCATGAAAAATCTGTGTTTAATTAATTAAAAGTAACTAAATAAGCTTTACTTGAGAGCTTTACGATGATATTTTCTATGCATTCTTCTTTTCATTTCTTTGGTTTTTATTTTCTTTTCTCGCTTTTTCTCATTTTTTCTTTTACCTGTCAGAGACTAAATCTAATTTTATAAATCTTGGCCATTTCGGAATTATCGATATAAAATAAGTAAATGCATAACTTCAGATTGATCGAAAAAAAGTAAATTTGACTAAGAGACTATTTGACGAGCGACAATTTGAATATCCACATTAAAAAAATATGTAACTAATAATTAAAATAAATGGCACTTCATGGGAAATTTAAAGTACATCGAAATTTGTATGTGCCACAAATTTGGAGCAGATTTGATAAGTTGTTTCGTAAAGCTCACTTGTTTGACCAGCGACAGTTTTTTCGTACGACACAAGTATGCGCGTATAACCAGTATTATAATTTATATAAAAAATAAATTTAAATAAAAGCAAAGTACACTCATTTGTTATTTGAGCTAAAATTGAAGTGTGCCTTAAGTTACAAATTATTCCCTCCAGTATTTAAATAATAATTTCATAAAAACTGAAACATTTGACCAGCGACATACAAACTGAGGAACAATTTTCAGAACAAAAAATATATCACATTTTGATATTATGTATTATGTTTGTTCTCTTTATTCGATTTTTAATTACATTTTTAATTAGTTCATAACATAAAAATTTTTTTTTCCTTTAGAAATTAGAATGAAAAATTAAAACATTTCAAAAAAACAGCGGAAGTGACACACTCAAAAACATAGAATAATCAAAGTGATTACAGTAAAATAAATATAAAATAATAATATTAATTCAAAACAATGATTGGACAATGATCTGTATATCTCATTTTAAAATATATCAATTTTTGGTAAACTTTAGTTGTGATTAAAAGCGTTTTTTAAAGTAAAATATATGAGGAACACTAAGGTTAAAAGTTTCAGAGACTTGCCCATATATTTCCATAAATTTTCACATAAATTTTCATAAATTACCCTATAAATTCACAAAATTAGTTTTGATAATTTCTTTTATTTACTATAAATTACCGCATAAATTACCACATAAATTTTTTACATTTGTTTTTTGAATCTTGATTTTGTAACAACTTTTAGTAATTTTATTGTATTATTCTAATGAAATAATAAAATTGACAGTATCACTGAAAAAAATTCTGAATTATTAGTATTCCAGTTAATCTAACCAGAATCCTATTAAGAGCGTTTTTAAACACGATTAATATAGAAAATTAGGCGTAATAGTACCTCAATTTTACTCTGCATTAAAGTTAAAGTTAATAAATATAAATTTTAAATTTTAATTTAAACTAAAATTAGTAAAAAGAGAATGCGGTAAGAATAACAAATTAACTAGTTTTACTAAAAAATTATTATTTATTTAATAGAAATTATTTACCTTTGAACACTTTTTAAATATAATTATTAAAATACTTTTATTATTTTGTTGATACAGTGTCTATGATTTATAAATCAATTTTTTTTCTAACATATCTCTTG
Source organism: Ganaspis brasiliensis (assembly GCA_037103525.1). Lineage (NCBI taxonomy): Eukaryota > Metazoa > Arthropoda > Insecta > Hymenoptera > Figitidae > Ganaspis > Ganaspis brasiliensis. Next base: position 2,160,084 of record JAZKLR010000143.1, on the reverse strand, counting down.
AAATAATGTTTTTATAAGTGAAAACTGTATAAAATTAAAACAATTAAGATATGCGATCAGTTATATCTTTTTCAAATTGGAACATAATTATGAAGTAAGTCAGTAAAGTACTGCAGATCTACAAAAAATGTAATGTTATATATATATATATGAAATAATACAATATTCTTCCGAATTTTAACCCATATTTTTACCTCCAAACAAAAATATGCTTTTTTACCTTGTACATAAATTCATAATTTAAATCAACCATTCCGTACAAAGAAATCCTTATTTTATTTTGAATTAAGTAAAAACTAACTCTTTTTATCTGAAACTAAAAAATTATCAATACACAATTTTAAAATATATTAAGCGTATTTCAAATTGAATTATACAAAATCATACCATATACATGCAATTTGACTTAGAATAAATCCATATTTTACAGAGAATGGCACCTGTGTTATTTGACTGTTAAAAAAATTTATTTATTTAAATCTTAACATTTTTTGCACTCTTTTACATGCCCTTAAAGTATTAATAAAACATAAATGTTAAAGAAAACCAGTTAATAAAGAAGATAAAAAAAAATTAAAAGTTACTTTAAAAAAATTGTATTCAAAATAAAAATTGTTTTCTACTATAGTAAAGCAACAATTTTGTTTGACTAAATAAATGTATACAAAAAATATGGAAATTTTTTAAGGAATTTAAAATATATTAAGATGTTTAAAAGTCTCTCTAAATCTGAATTAGTTAAAAATAACTAATTTGAAAGCAAAAACTCAGTTATTAATCTAATTTTATTAGTCAAATCCATTTTTAGGTTATGTAAAAATAACTAATATTTCAGTAAAATTTTGTTTACTGATTCAATTAGTCAAATTTTAGCTGCTTTTTAGATATTTTTTTACTAATAATTAGTCATATTTTACTAGTAATAATTACTAATTTTTCACTAATTCAGATTATTTTAGAAAGTAATTAAAGAGATAACTAGGAATAATTAAGATACCTCGTTGATAACGTTTCCAGAAACAGTTGAAATAAAAAAAAATTGAAGAATATTGCCAAATAAGGTGAGAGAGCATAAAGTTATCACTAATTGCATTGTCCAATTAGATTGTCCAACTAATTTTACTAATATATATAATGCATTAGCGCATGCAACTATATTAACAAAATTCAATAACAAAGAAATTAATATTGGTAAAGCAAACAAATCCAAAGTTTTCTCAAAAATATCTTTCAAATCGTCGTAAAGTTGTTTAGCTATTGCAATTTTATTCATTGTCAATTTTGAAAATCTGTTAAACAATGGATGCAATTAAATTATAAATGTTAAGAAACTATTTCTATATTATGATAATATAATTATATATACTATAAACATATATATATATTTTTTAAATGATTATTTTTCTGGTCTTCTAATACAATAATTAAAACCTAATATTCTATTATATACATCACCTATACTGAACATGTTTCCGATTTAAAATTTCCTCTTTCGCGCATTTATTAAGAGCAGTATTTAATTGAAAAAATCTTTTCTCTATAATATGCAAAAACGAAATAAACATGAAATAAACTTGACGATTGACGATAAAGGAATATTTATAAGGAACCACAAAAATCAATCTATGCGAAGTCAAGAAGTAATAATAAATAATACTTAATATAAACATTATATTATAATAACAGAAAACAAATGACGCCCAGAATGTAAAAATTTGAAGAATTTCCGACGTCTCGTTTTGAATTCCCAATAATTCAAGTCCGTGTTTGTCGATATTTCTCAAATTATTTATAATGTCTTGTACTTTTTTCTGACGAAAAGCAAAAGTGAACCATGAACAAATTGTTGCACAGAGCTGCAAACTGTGGATAAAATTACACACAATAACTGTAACGTGTGTTGTATTAAAAATATTAATTGATAATTCAGTCGCCGGTACGTAACAGAATAATAAAAAAGACAAAAAAGATATTAAAATCGTATATAAACGGTAAGCAGGCGAGGTTTGTAATTTTTTATTCTCGTCTAAACACAGTGGGCATAATCCTATTACTTTTGCGTAATAATAAAAAAAAATCACTAGGAAAGATTCATTCTTTATATTTGCGAATTTCACCATTTTAACGAGAAAAAAAACTGTTTTGCAAAGTTTATAATGCTATTTACTAAAACGAAGTTTCTCATTTAAAAAATAGTGTTTATTTGACCTTATTATTTTTATTGATCGAGGGAAAATAAGAAAATTGCTCTCAACGATACGGACATTCAAACATTTTTTTAATGACGAATGCATATTTTTTTCTAATTTTAAATTTTGTGAGGTAAGTTAACAGAAGTTAATATAGTATATAATGAAATTGAGTTATAGTTGCAAATTTTCTTAATTTAATGATTTGAATTTTACTAAAAAAAAATACATTTTAATAAAAAAAATTGTATTTGACATGTAAATCAATTTACTCTAATGAGAAAAGTGATTATCGACTCGTGTGTTTGCATCCCTCGCCTTCGGCTCGTGCTACAAATTCACACTCGCGAAATCACTCACTTTCCTCCCTAGTTGCACAATATACTATTTTTATCACTACGTTATTTACCTTATTTTTGAAATGATAAATTATTTCCTGTCTAATGTGGCTTTTCTTTTGTTTTAAAATCATCCAATTGAAGCACGATTATTAAATATGTCGTTATGGTTCCAAAAATCTACGAACATTAATAATTTGTGTTTTTTTTTAATAGGTTAAATTGATTCTTTATATGTGACCTGGACAGTGAAAAGGGGGCTTACGTGTTAAAAAAAATTTTTTTTTTAGAATACACCACGTGAAAGAGCGTCAAAAAATCTATCAGAATCGACAAAAAAATGAAAAACGATTTTTTGAAACGTAAGCCCCCTTTTCACAGTCCAGGTCACATATATGATTCTTAAAATTATATAATTATAAATCTAATAATTATACAAATCTTAAGACTATTGTTTATTATTAAATATGTCAATATTTAAGATTAAGTTTATTAAATAAGACATAAATTAAATTTAATTACCCCGTATAAAAATTGATAGTCTAAAGTAATAAAACCATGTAAAGATACTGTCAACCGTCTATGAAGCAATTGTTGCGAAACTTTTCGCACCTGGGATAATAAATCTTATTTAAAAATATTTATTAAATATCCCATCATATATTACCATATATTATAATTAGGATTTTCATTTGTATTTTTAAATTTCTTAACATTTTTTAAATAAAAACTGACCGTCATTTTACAATTTTTTGGTTTATGAATGCTCCACAATCTATGAAGAATATTTCCAGTGTGATTTGCCTGAAATAAATTTTAATAAAATAATATATATTTTTTAATTATTGTTTCTCTAAAACCGCAATTATTATAGAAATAAGAATTGTTTGTTTTTCATAAAACAAAAACAATTTTATATAGCTTCTTTTTACAATTTAAAAAGCATATTCTTTCGGAAATAAATATTCTTTTAATACAGAAATTCAATTTAAAAGGACCACCTTTTTAGTAAGACTTTCGGAAGATTTATAGATTTAAGTTTTGCCATAGGACAATTCTTATTATAATCTTTTTATCCATTCATAATCACCAAAACAAACACGATTATGTTAATGAAAAAATTACTTGTAAAAAGAACAACAACGATTTTATGACATTAGAATGTTTGAATTTATTTTATAGGTTTTAAAAATATGTTTTATTTACCTCTCTTGAAACAGTTTCCGAAACAGAGGAAAGGAAAAAGAAGTCCAAACTGAGGCCTAATATTTTTGAAATAGAAGTTAACAGAATCAAGACATTAATGAAATCAACATCCGTCTGCTTTATCTTCAATAGCACAGCATTGGCATCGTGAATTATTTTTAAAAAATAAAATGTCACGACACTTAATATTGGAAATCCAAACAAATTTATTATATTCTCAGCAAGATCGTTTAATTCTTTATGTAGTTCTTCAAAGCGAACAATATTTAATGATGTCGAAGATCTAATATCAAATCTTGTAATTGGTAAAAAAAATCGTCACGTTATTCATGTCAGAGAACATTAAATATTAAAACACTAAGGGGCCATCCATAAACCACGTGGACATTTTTTTGCTGATTTTTGACCCCCCCCCCCCGCCCCCTCTCGTGGACAATCGTGGACATTTTACAAACCCCCCCCCCCCCTTACAAAATTGTCCACGTGGACATTGCAAAAAAATTCTTTGTATATTATAAACCAATAAGTTAATATAATTATAAAGCTTAATTCTGAATATTTTAAAAAAAAAACTGCTGGAATAAAGAAGTTTATGAAAAAATAATAAATAAACACAATTTACATTATTCTTAAAAGGAAAATTAAAATATACGCATAAATATACTATAAGATATCGTAAACCTAAGAAGTGGTTTGTAACAATAAGAAAATCACTATCCTCTTTTTAAAGACTATTTTCACTACTAGCAAATACATTTTTAAACAATCTTTATAGATCTTAAAAAATAACTTTGGCCATTGGTCCAAAAACGCATTGTAAACAAATTTTTTAATTTTTCATGCTCTCACCCACTAGGATTTTTCTTATTTATCGAAAAAAATACCTCTATTTTTTTAAGTTAAATAATATTTAGACTCTAAATTTTAGACGTAGTAGCCAAAAGCCGATGAAGTTTTATAAATGAATTTTGCATCAGGAAAAAATACTTATTCGTAGATTTAGTATAGAATTCACGAAAATCAATATTTTTTAATCGGACAACTCTGCATCTTCTTAGAAACGTTCAAAAAATAACATCCAAAAATTTATTAAAAATTTTTTGTGGTTTAATATTTTGTACAGGGTCGTAAAACCTTCCCTAAAATTGTAAAATTATGGAAAAAACGTTAAAAAATAACTTTTACTATTTTATTGGGAGTTTTTTGCAATATTTTACAAAAATAACTTATAAGCTTTTACTATTTAATTCACGTAATTGTTAATTTGTTTAAACTTATTGTTGTTATTTACTAACTTTTGATAAAATAAAGCTTAACACTTGCAATTTTTTTAATTTTTGCAACTTTTATGTGTGATATGTAATTAAAAGTAATGAATAATTAAAATTTTTATTTATAACAATTATTGTTTAAACAAATTATTGTTGTTATTTATCAACTTTCGATAAAATAAAGCTATAGAGACTTACAATTTTTTCTGAAATTTGCAGTTTTTTTCGTTTGAAGTAACTAACAATTAACAATAATTTGAAAATTTATTCTTAACAATTGTTTAAAGAAATTATTGTTGTTATTTATGAACTTTTGATAAAATAAATATAACGACTTGCAATTTTTTCTCAACATTGCAACTTTTTATGTTTCAAGTATCTGAAAGTAAACAGTAATACCAGATTTTATTTTTAACAATTGTTTAAACAATTTATTGTTGTTATTTATCGTCTTATGATACAATGAAGCTAGAGACTTGCCATTTTTTCTCAATATTACAACTTTTATGCTTGGGACGGTATTGCAACTATTACAGAAACAGAATAAATTATTTATTATGAATATGAAGGATAAAATAATAGCTCTAGACATTTAAAATGTCCAGTAAGTTATCTACTAAAGTTTATTAATAATGTTTTTAAATTTTGAATTAAAATTAATGAAAGGACACTGTTATTGTGAGATCTAGAAGTACAAATTGAAGATAATCTTCTTTTAAAATTTATTTTCTAGTAAAACTACAATTCTAATGCTTTATTATATCTAAAGTTGATAAATTTAGAAAAAAAACTAAACCGCTCTATTAGCTTCAGTCTGAAAATATTATCAAGTTAAAATTATTTAATAACTTAAACAATGACTAAAATTATAACTTTATCTTACAAATTCATAGCACATAAGAAAAAATTGCAAGTTACTATCTTTATTTTATCAAAAGATGATAATTAACAATGCTTTAATAATTTTCTTCAACAATTGTTGTAAATAAATTTTAAAGTTGCTATATATTTTGAGTTATGTAAAATATAAAAAGTTGAAAGCTTCATTAAAAAATGCTCTTCTAATTTTTTTTGAGCTGATAAATAACAAAAATAAATTGTTTAAACATTTTTATAAATAAATTTTAATGTTATAGTTTATTTTTAATTATTTCAAACATAAAAGGTTGTAAACCTTATAAAGTTAAAGCTGTATTAAAAGTTTATAGCTTTATTTTATCAAAAATACGTGGGAAACTTCATCAGCTTTGAGCTATCTCTCATTACTATATAATTTTAACAAAATATCATAGGGGTATTTTTTTCGATAAAAAATCCTAGGGGGTAAGAGCATAAAAAAATCCAAAAAAATTTTTGGACCACTCTATTGAACATCTTATAATTTATTAAATACTGATTACGGAAAATAACATGAATTCCTAAATTGTTAACATTATAAATTACCCTGGTCGACAAAAATGACTTTTTTTTATTTAAGGGCATGTGATGGATTATGACGTCACTGGTATAGGCAAAATTTGTCCGTAACTTTTCTCTTAAAATATTGAATATTTTTTCATGAAACTTGGTAGAATTACTTAAAATGTCATTAGGAAGGTCTCTCAGACCCGAGTTTGTTTGAATTTTGTCTCAAAATTGATTTTTATAAAATTTTGCATTTTTTCAAAAATTTACTAAACTTAATTTTGGACCAAAATTTAAACAAATTCGGGTCTGAGAGACCTTCTTAATGACATTTTAAGTAATTCTACCAAGTTTCATAAAAAAATATTCAATATTTTAAAAGAAAAGTTACGGACAAATTTTGCCTATACCAGTGACGTCATAATCCATCACATGCCCTTAAGCATCGGACTAAGTTTTTCTTGTAGATTTTTTATTACTAAACACGAATCTGACCATGACCAAAACTGGTCCATGAGGTCAAGATTCTGAAAAACAGGGCTCAGAAACTCAGAAAGCCCTGGTTTTGATCATTTTTGATCAAACATAAGTCAAGAATTTGACATGCTAGAAATCTTTATGTACATGCTTAAATGCATGTCCACGTGGACATTTGCTCCAACTCCCCCTCCCCCCATCGTGGACAATCGTGGACTTTTGATGGACCCCCCCCCGCCCCCCCCAAAACTGTCCACGTGGTTTATGGATGGCCCCTAATTATAATAAAATATTGCGTTAATATTACGACAATATTACCACGGAATATTTAAAAATGCATATTTTATTAATTTTTAAAAAGCTTACTTAAGAAGGTTCTGCCCATTGACATTTGGTATGAAAAACCACTTTTTAGTTTGAGGTTATGTCAATGGGGAGAATATCGTTAATAAAGTTGATCAATTTATGTAAAAACAGTCATTATTATAGTACTAAGAACCCATATATGCATAAAATGTAATAATAATAATATTAAAACTACCTTAGTTCTGGGAAATCACTATAAACTTCCTTAAATCCATCGATTTTTGTCAGTTTATTGAGTTGAACGTTTAAGGCATGAAACCTTGTCTGCACAAAATTTAAGGATGTTGCGAACAATAATATAAAGTTTTCCAAAAATAAGTTCACAAATTCAAACCATGGCCATATGAGAATATTATACTCAGGAAGTGTAGCATAATAAATTTCATCACAGATAAAAATCCCCCAATAATAAATACACTGTTAAAAAAAAGAAACGCACTTTACACCAAAAAGTGCGAAGAAAATGCAATGCATCCTTAAAAGTGTTGATTTTTTGTAAGTTACACTTTTAAATTGCAACGCCAGTGTTACGGTGCGAAGTTGTTATGACACATGAGACATCAACACTGATTGGTGCGAGTGCCACTCGCGATTACACATAACCTACAATCACATCCATAAAAACACAAATTCTAAACTATCAATACACATTTTTACTCAAAAGTCATACACTCAAGTTAATATTTAAAATTGTCAAGAGCACAAATGATATTACACACAGCTAAACAACAAAGCCACAAACGTTTTAATGGTTATGCTCAACAGAATTGACAACGCAAACATAACATATGACCATGTGACATACCAATTTTTTGTAAAAGAGAACATATTTTTCAAGTTCTATTCTATGTGGCACTTAAAGATCCTAAATATTTTTTAAATTCTTGAACATATGTTCAAATAAAAACAAAATTTAAAAAGAAATTAACAAAAATATATTCATAATTTATGGAAACAAAAACGGTTTTAAGACTAGAGGGAACATATCAATTTTTGTAAAGCACAATATTTACTTGAAATTCTATTTAGCATGGCACATAAAGTTGCTAAAAATTTTTTAAACATTCTTTAAGATATTCTAATTTTCTCAATTCAAAACTCTATTTAATGATATTCTTATAAATTATGGGAACACAATCAGGTTTTAGAATACAGAACAAATAAAAATTTTTGTAGAATTGAATATTTTTTAAACATTCTATGGCAAATAAGTTTTCCAAATATTATTTTAGAATCTTTAAGAAAATCCAAATTTAGAATTGTATTTAAAAAAAATAGATGATATATTTATAATTTATGAGAACAAAATCAGGTTTTAGACCAGAGACCAAATGTCAATTTTTGTTGAATCGAATATTTTTTACACATTCTATGGCAAATAAATTTCCAAAATATTATTTTAGAATCTTTAAGAAAATCCAAATTTAGAATTGAATTTAAAAAAAAAAGGTCATATTTTTATTATTTATGAGAAGAAAATCAGGTTTTAGACCAGAGACCAAAAGTCAATTTTTGTAGAATCGAATATTTTGTACACATTTTATGGCAAATAAATTTCCCAAATATTATTTTAGAATCTTTAAGAAAAACCAAATTCAGAATTGAATTTAAAAAAAAATAGCTGATATTTTTATTATTTATGAGAAGAAAATCAGGTTTTAGACCAGAGACCAAATGTCAATTTTTGTAGAATCGAATATTTTGTAGACATTCGATGGCAACTAAATTTCCCAAATATTATTTTATAATCTTTAAGAAAACCCAAATTCAAAATTGAATTTAAAAAAAAATAGCTGATATTTTTATTATTTATGAGAAGAAAATCAGGTTTTAGACCAGAGACCAAATGTCAATTTTTGTAGAATCGAATATTTTGTACACATTCTATGGAAAATAAATTTCCCAAATATTATTTTAGAATCTTTAAGAAAATCCAAATTCAGCATTGAATTTAAAAAAAAATAGCTGATATTTTTATGATTTATGAGAAGAAAATCAGGTTTTAGACCAGAGACCAAATGTCAATTTTTGTAGAATCGAATATTTTTTACACATTCTATGGCAAATAAATTTCCAAAATATTATTTTAGAATCTTTAAGAAAATCCAATTCAGAATTTAATTTTAAAAAAAATAGCTGATATTTTTATTATTTATGAGAAGAAAATCAGGTTTTAGAGCAGAGACCAAATGTCAATTTTTTGTAGAATCGAATATTTTGTACACATTCTATGGCAAATAAATTTCCAAAATATTATTTTAGAATCTTTAAGAAAATCCAAATTCAGCATTGAATTTAAAAAAAAATAGCTGATATTTTTATGATTTATGAGAAGAAAATCAGGTTTTAGAGCAGAGACCAAATGTCAATTTTTGTAGAATCGAATATTTTGTACACATTCTATGGCAAATAAATTTCCCAAATATTATTTTAGAATCTTTAAGAAAATCCAAATTCAGCATTGAATTTAAAAAAAAATAGCTGATATTTTTATGATTTATGAGAAGAAAATCAGGTTTTAGACCAGAGACCAAATGTCAATTTTTGTAGAATCGAATATTTTTTACACATTCTATGGCAAATAAATTTCCAAAATATTATTTTAGAATCTTTAAGAAAATCCAATTCAGAATTTAATTTTAAAAAAAATAGCTGATATTTTTATTATTTATGAGAAGAAAATCAGGTTTTAGACCAGAGACCAAATGTCAATTTTTGTAGAATCGAATATTTTGTACACATTCTATGGCAAATAAATTTCCCAAATATTATTTTAGAATCTTTAAGAAAATCCAAATTCAGCATTGAATTTAAAAAAAAATAGCTGATATTTTTATGATTTATGAGAAGAAAATCAGGTTTTAGACCAGAGACCAAATGTCAATTTTTGTAGAATCGAATATTTTTTACACATTCTATGGCAAATAAATTTCCAAAATATTATTTTAGAATCTTTAAGAAAATCCAATTCAGAATTTAATTTTAAAAAAAATAGCTGATATTTTTATTATTTATGAGAAGAAAATCAGGTTTTAGAGCAGAGACCAAATGTCAATTTTTTGTAGAATCGAATATTTTGTACACATTCTATGGCAAATAAATTTCCAAAATATTATTTTAGAATCTTTAAGAAAATCCAAATTCAGCATTGAATTTAAAAAAAAATAGCTGATATTTTTATGATTTATGAGAAGAAAATCAGGTTTTAGAGCAGAGACCAAATGTCAATTTTTGTAGAATCGAATATTTTGTACACATTCTATGGCAAATAAATTTCCCAAATATTATTTTAGAATCTTTAAGAAAATCCAAATTCAGCATTGAATTTAAAAAAAAATAGCTGATATTTTTATGATTTATGAGAAGAAAATCAGGTTTTAGACCAGAGACCAAATGTCAATTTTTGTAGAATCGAATATTTTTTACACATTCTATGGCAAATAAATTTCCAAAATATTATTTTAGAATCTTTAAGAAAATCCAATTCAGAATTTAATTTTAAAAAAAATAGCTGATATTTTTATTATTTATGAGAAGAAAATCAGGTTTTAGACCAGAGACCAAATGTCAATTTTTGTAGAATCGAATATTTTGTACACATTCTATGGAAAATAAATTTCCCAAATATTATTTTAGAATCTTTAAGAAAATTCAAAATCAGCATTGAATTAAAAAAAAAATAGCTGATATTTTTATGATTTATGAGAAGAAAATCAGGTTTTAGACCAGAGACCAAATGTCAATTTTTGTAGAATCGAATATTTTTTACACATTCGATGGCAAATAAATTTCCCAAATATTATTTTGTAATCTTTAAGAAAATCCAAATTCAGAATTGAATTAAAAAAAAATGGCTGATATTTTTATTATTTATGAGAAGAAAATCAGGTTTTAGACCAGAGACCAAATGTCAATTTTTGTAGAATCGAATATTTTGTAGACATTCGATGACAAATAAATTTCCCAAATATTATTTTATAATCTTTAAGAAAATCCAAATTCAAAATTGAATTTAAAAAAAAATAGCTGATATTTTTATTATTTATGAGAAGAAAAACAGGTTTTAGACCAGAGACCAAATGTCAATTTTTGTAGAATCGAATATTTTGTACACATTCTATGGCAAATAAATTTCCAAAATATTATTTTAGAATCTTTAAGAAAATCCAATTCAGAATTGAATTTTAAAAAAAATAGCTGATATTTTTATTATTTATGAGAAGAAAATCAGGTTTTAGACCAGAGACGAAATGTCATTTTTTGTAGAATCGAATATTTTGTACACATTCTATGGAAAATAAATTTCCCAAATATTATTTTAGAATCTTTAAGAAAATCCAATTCAGAATTGAATTTTAAAAAAAATAGCTGATATTTTTATTATTTATGAGAAGAAAAACAGGTTTTAGACCAGAGACGAAATGTCATTTTTTGTAGAATCGAATATTTTGTACACATTCTATGGAAAATAAATTTCCCAAATATTATTTTAGAATCTTTAAGAAAATCCAATTCAGAATTGAATTTTAAAAAAAATAGCTGATATTTTTATTATTTATGAGAAGAAAAACAGGTTTTAGACTAGAGACCAAATGTCAATTTTTGTAGAATCGAATATTTTGTACACATTCGATGGCAAATAAATTTCCCAAATGTTATTTTGTAATCTTTAAGAAAATCCAAATTCAGAATTGAATTAAAAAAAAATGGCTGATATTTTTATTATTTATGAGAAGAAAATCAGGTTTTAGAGCAGAGACCAAATGTCAATTTTTGTAGAATCGAATATTTTGTACACATTCTATGGCAAATAAGTTTCCCAAATATTATTTTAGAATCTTTAAGAAAATCCAAATTCAGAACAATATTTAAAAAAAAATAGCTGATATTTTTATTATTTATAAGAAGAAAATCAGGTTTTAGACCAGAGACCAAATGTTAATTTTTTGTAGAATCGAATATTTTTTACACTTTCTATGGCAAATAAATTTCTCAAATATTATTTTAGAATCTTTAAGAAAATTCAAAATCAGCATTGAATTTAAAGAAAAATAGCTGATATTTTTATGATTTATGAGAAGAAAATCAGGTTTTAGACCAGAGACCAAATGTCAATGTTTGTAGAATCGAATATTTTTTACACATTCGATGGCAAATAAATTTCCCAAATATTATTTTGTAATCTTTAAGAAAATCCAAATTCAGAATTGAATTAAAAAAAATAGCTGATATTTTTATTATTTATGAGAAGAAAATCAGGTTTTAGAGCAGAGACCAAATGTCAATTTTTGTAGAATCGAATATTTTTTACACATTCGATGGCAAATAAATTTCCCAAATATTATTTTATAATCTTTAAAAAAATTAAAATTCAAAATTGAATTTAGAAAAAAATAGCTGATATTTTTATTATTTATGAGAAGAAAAACAGGTTTTAGACTAGAGACCAAATGTCAATTTTTGTAGAATCGAATATTTTGTACACATTCTATGGAAAATAAATTTCCCAAATATTATTTTAGAATCTTAAAGAAAATCCAAATTCAGCATTGAATTTAAAAAAAAATAGCTGATATTTTTATGATTTATGAGAAGAAAATCAGGTTTTAGACCATAGACCAAATGTCAATTTTTGTAGAATCGAATATTTTTTACACATTCTATGGAAAAAAAATTTCCCAAATATTTTTTTATAATCTTTAAGAAAATCTAAATTCAGAATTGAATTTATAAAAAATAGATGACATTTTTATAGTTTATGAGAACAAAATAAGGTTTTGGACCAGAGACCAAATATCAATTTTTGTTGAATCGAATATTTTTTACACATTTTATGGCAAATAAATTTCCTAAATATAATTTTAGAATCTTTAAGAAAATCTGAATTTAGAAAAAAAAATAGCTGATATTTTTATTATTTATGAGAAGAAAATCAGGTTTTAGACCAGAGACGAAATGTCATTTTTTGTAGAATCGAATATTTTGTACACATTCTATGGAAAATAAATTTCCCAAATATTATTTTAGAATCTTTAAGAAAATCCAATTCAGAATTGAATTTTAAAAAAAATAGCTGATATTTTTATTATTTATGAGAAGAAAAACAGGTTTTAGACCAGAGACGAAATGTCATTTTTTGTAGAATCGAATATTTTGTACACATTCTATGGAAAATAAATTTCCCAAATATTATTTTAGAATCTTTAAGAAAATCCAATTCAGAATTGAATTTTAAAAAAAATAGCTGATATTTTTATTATTTATGAGAAGAAAAACAGGTTTTAGACTAGAGACCAAATGTCAATTTTTGTAGAATCGAATATTTTGTACACATTCGATGGCAAATAAATTTCCCAAATGTTATTTTGTAATCTTTAAGAAAATCCAAATTCAGAATTGAATTAAAAAAAAATGGCTGATATTTTTATTATTTATGAGAAGAAAATCAGGTTTTAGAGCAGAGACCAAATGTCAATTTTTGTAGAATCGAATATTTTGTACACATTCTATGGCAAATAAGTTTCCCAAATATTATTTTAGAATCTTTAAGAAAATCCAAATTCAGAACAATATTTAAAAAAAAATAGCTGATATTTTTATTATTTATAAGAAGAAAATCAGGTTTTAGACCAGAGACCAAATGTTAATTTTTTGTAGAATCGAATATTTTTTACACTTTCTATGGCAAATAAATTTCTCAAATATTATTTTAGAATCTTTAAGAAAATTCAAAATCAGCATTGAATTTAAAGAAAAATAGCTGATATTTTTATGATTTATGAGAAGAAAATCAGGTTTTAGACCAGAGACCAAATGTCAATGTTTGTAGAATCGAATATTTTTTACACATTCGATGGCAAATAAATTTCCCAAATATTATTTTGTAATCTTTAAGAAAATCCAAATTCAGAATTGAATTAAAAAAAATAGCTGATATTTTTATTATTTATGAGAAGAAAATCAGGTTTTAGAGCAGAGACCAAATGTCAATTTTTGTAGAATCGAATATTTTTTACACATTCGATGGCAAATAAATTTCCCAAATATTATTTTATAATCTTTAAAAAAATTAAAATTCAAAATTGAATTTAGAAAAAAATAGCTGATATTTTTATTATTTATGAGAAGAAAAACAGGTTTTAGACTAGAGACCAAATGTCAATTTTTGTAGAATCGAATATTTTGTACACATTCTATGGAAAATAAATTTCCCAAATATTATTTTAGAATCTTAAAGAAAATCCAAATTCAGCATTGAATTTAAAAAAAAATAGCTGATATTTTTATGATTTATGAGAAGAAAATCAGGTTTTAGACCATAGACCAAATGTCAATTTTTGTAGAATCGAATATTTTTTACACATTCTATGGAAAAAAAATTTCCCAAATATTTTTTTATAATCTTTAAGAAAATCTAAATTCAGAATTGAATTTATAAAAAATAGATGACATTTTTATAGTTTATGAGAACAAAATAAGGTTTTGGACCAGAGACCAAATATCAATTTTTGTTGAATCGAATATTTTTTACACATTTTATGGCAAATAAATTTCCTAAATATAATTTTAGAATCTTTAAGAAAATCTGAATTTAGAAAAAAAAATAGCTGATATTTTTATTATTTATGAGAAGAAAATCAGGTTTTAGACCAGAGACGAAATGTCATTTTTTGTAGAATCGAATATTTTGTACACATTCTATGGAAAATAAATTTCCCAAATATTATTTTAGAATCTTTAAGAAAATCCAATTCAGAATTGAATTTTAAAAAAAATAGCTGATATTTTTATTATTTATGAGAAGAAAAACAGGTTTTAGACCAGAGACGAAATGTCATTTTTTGTAGAATCGAATATTTTGTACACATTCTATGGAAAATAAATTTCCCAAATATTATTTTAGAATCTTTAAGAAAATCCAATTCAGAATTGAATTTTAAAAAAAATAGCTGATATTTTTATTATTTATGAGAAGAAAAACAGGTTTTAGACTAGAGACCAAATGTCAATTTTTGTAGAATCGAATATTTTGTACACATTCGATGGCAAATAAATTTCCCAAATGTTATTTTGTAATCTTTAAGAAAATCCAAATTCAGAATTGAATTAAAAAAAAATGGCTGATATTTTTATTATTTATGAGAAGAAAATCAGGTTTTAGAGCAGAGACCAAATGTCAATTTTTGTAGAATCGAATATTTTGTACACATTCTATGGCAAATAAGTTTCCCAAATATTATTTTAGAATCTTTAAGAAAATCCAAATTCAGAACAATATTTAAAAAAAAATAGCTGATATTTTTATTATTTATAAGAAGAAAATCAGGTTTTAGACCAGAGACCAAATGTTAATTTTTTGTAGAATCGAATATTTTTTACACTTTCTATGGCAAATAAATTTCTCAAATATTATTTTAGAATCTTTAAGAAAATTCAAAATCAGCATTGAATTTAAAGAAAAATAGCTGATATTTTTATGATTTATGAGAAGAAAATCAGGTTTTAGACCAGAGACCAAATGTCAATGTTTGTAGAATCGAATATTTTGTACACATTCGATGGCAAATAAATTTCCCAAATATTATTTTGTAATCTTTAAGAAAATCCAAATTCAGAATTGAATTAAAAAAAATAGCTGATATTTTTATTATTTATGAGAAGAAAATCAGGTTTTAGAGCAGAGACCAAATGTCAATTTTTGTAGAATCGAATATTTTTTACACATTCGATGGCAAATAAATTTCCCAAATATTATTTTATAATCTTTAAAAAAATTAAAATTCAAAATTGAATTTAGAAAAAAATAGCTGATATTTTTATTATTTATGAGAAGAAAAACAGGTTTTAGACTAGAGACCAAATGTCAATTTTTGTAGAATCGAATATTTTGTACACATTCTATGGAAAATAAATTTCCCAAATATTATTTTAGAATCTTAAAGAAAATCCAAATTCAGCATTGAATTTAAAAAAAAATAGCTGATATTTTTATGATTTATGAGAAGAAAATCAGGTTTTAGACCATAGACCAAATGTCAATTTTTGTAGAATCGAATATTTTTTACACATTCTATGGAAAAAAAATTTCCCAAATATTTTTTTATAATCTTTAAGAAAATCTAAATTCAGAATTGAATTTATAAAAAATAGATGACATTTTTATAGTTTATGAGAACAAAATAAGGTTTTGGACCAGAGACCAAATATCAATTTTTGTTGAATCGAATATTTTTTACACATTTTATGGCAAATAAATTTCCTAAATATAATTTTAGAATCTTTAAGAAAATCTGAATTTAGAAAAAAAAATAGCTGATATTTTTATTATTTATGAGAAGAAAATCAGGTTTTAGACCAGAGACGAAATGTCATTTTTTGTAGAATCGAATATTTTGTACACATTCTATGGAAAATAAATTTCCCAAATATTATTTTAGAATCTTTAAGAAAATCCAATTCAGAATTGAATTTTAAAAAAAATAGCTGATATTTTTATTATTTATGAGAAGAAAAACAGGTTTTAGACCAGAGACGAAATGTCATTTTTTGTAGAATCGAATATTTTGTACACATTCTATGGAAAATAAATTTCCCAAATATTATTTTAGAATCTTTAAGAAAATCCAATTCAGAATTGAATTTTAAAAAAAATAGCTGATATTTTTATTATTTATGAGAAGAAAAACAGGTTTTAGACTAGAGACCAAATGTCAATTTTTGTAGAATCGAATATTTTGTACACATTCGATGGCAAATAAATTTCCCAAATGTTATTTTGTAATCTTTAAGAAAATCCAAATTCAGAATTGAATTAAAAAAAAATGGCTGATATTTTTATTATTTATGAGAAGAAAATCAGGTTTTAGAGCAGAGACCAAATGTCAATTTTTGTAGAATCGAATATTTTGTACACATTCTATGGCAAATAAGTTTCCCAAATATTATTTTAGAATCTTTAAGAAAATCCAAATTCAGAACAATATTTAAAAAAAAATAGCTGATATTTTTATTATTTATAAGAAGAAAATCAGGTTTTAGACCAGAGACCAAATGTTAATTTTTTGTAGAATCGAATATTTTTTACACTTTCTATGGCAAATAAATTTCTCAAATATTATTTTAGAATCTTTAAGAAAATTCAAAATCAGCATTGAATTTAAAGAAAAATAGCTGATATTTTTATGATTTATGAGAAGAAAATCAGGTTTTAGACCAGAGACCAAATGTCAATGTTTGTAGAATCGAATATTTTTTACACATTCGATGGCAAATAAATTTCCCAAATATTATTTTGTAATCTTTAAGAAAATCCAAATTCAGAATTGAATTAAAAAAAATAGCTGATATTTTTATTATTTATGAGAAGAAAATCAGGTTTTAGAGCAGAGACCAAATGTCAATTTTTGTAGAATCGAATATTTTTTACACATTCGATGGCAAATAAATTTCCCAAATATTATTTTATAATCTTTAAAAAAATTAAAATTCAAAATTGAATTTAGAAAAAAATAGCTGATATTTTTATTATTTATGAGAAGAAAAACAGGTTTTAGACTAGAGACCAAATGTCAATTTTTGTAGAATCGAATATTTTGTACACATTCTATGGAAAATAAATTTCCCAAATATTATTTTAGAATCTTAAAGAAAATCCAAATTCAGCATTGAATTTAAAAAAAAATAGCTGATATTTTTATGATTTATGAGAAGAAAATCAGGTTTTAGACCATAGACCAAATGTCAATTTTTGTAGAATCGAATATTTTTTACACATTCTATGGAAAAAAAATTTCCCAAATATTTTTTTATAATCTTTAAGAAAATCTAAATTCAGAATTGAATTTATAAAAAATAGATGACATTTTTATAGTTTATGAGAACAAAATAAGGTTTTGGACCAGAGACCAAATATCAATTTTTGTTGAATCGAATATTTTTTACACATTTTATGGCAAATAAATTTCCTAAATATAATTTTAGAATCTTTAAGAAAATCTGAATTTAGAAAAAAAAATAGTTGATATTTTTATTATTTATGAGAAGAAAATCAGGTTTTAGACTGGAGAGCAAATGTCAATTTTTGTAGAATCGAATATTTTTTACCGATTCTATGGCTAATAAATTTACCAAATATTATTTTAGAATCTTTAGGAAAATCGGAATTCAGAATTGTATTTAAAAAAAATATATATGATATTTTTATAATTTATGGGAACAAAATCAGGTTGTATACTAGAGGCCAAATATCAATTTTTGTATGACTGAATATCTTTTCTAATTTCTATTTTATGTGTCATATAAATTTCCCAAATTTTAATTGTTATTTTTTAAGATATTTAATTTTTAATACTGTATTTAAAAAAAATTATATGATATTTCTATTATTTTATGGAATAAAAAACAGGTTTTAGAATAGAGACAAAATATTAATTTTGGTCAAACCGAATATTTTTTTCGAATTCTATTCTATGTAGCACATAAATTTCCTAAATATTATTTTAGATTCTTTAAGATATTTTAAATTCAGAAATGTATTATATAAATTATAAAAATATCATTTAATTTTTTTAAATACAATTTTAAATTTAAAATATCTTCAAGAATCTAAAAAAATAATTGGGAAATTTATGACACATAGATTAAAATTTGGAAAAAATATTCTGTTTTACAAAAATTGATATTTTGTCTCTATTCTAAAACCTGTTTTTGTTTTAATAAATTATAGAAATATCATCCAATTTTTTTTAAATACAGTTTTGAGTTTGGAATATCTTAAAAAAACTAAAACAATATTTTGGATATTTATTTGCCACATAGAATACATTTTGTAAAAAACATTCGATTCTACAACAATTGATAGTTTTCTCGATTATAAAACCTGTTCCTGTTTTTCTAAATTATAAAAATAAATTCTAATTGTTTTTAAATACAATTCTGAATTTAAAATATCTTAAAGAAGCTGAAATAATATTCGGGAAATATATATGCCACATAGAATAGACTAGAGAATTGAATAAATTGATATGACATTAGTTTCAATACTTTGTTTAGGTTATGTCGTCGAGTAATCTTTTTTTGTTTTTATTTACTTCTGTGTTTTATTGTTTTTCACTTTATATATTAAGTTACATTAGGTATATTATGTTTTTGATAAACTGGATTTATCATATTTAAATATTTAGTACTCATTTAGTTTACTAGTAATGGGCTGTTTCAATTTTGAACGTGGGAAAAACATGTCGCGCGTTCGCGCATCGGAAACTTCTAGTCATGTCATATATATAGTTGTCTGCTAGTGGATTCAATGAAAACGAAAATTAGAAGAAAACGTAAAAATGGCTATTCTCAGATGTTGACAAAGGGGGCGAAGAGAGGGACAGTTAGACAAAGAAACTGACAATCGCACTTTTTGGTGCGATTTGATAGTCCGTTTACACCGCTTGGTTGTAAATGCCAATTTGTTTTAAGTTTACACTCGGCCGGTGTAGTGCACGGCCAAAATCGCACCGATTTCTTAACACCGGTGTAAAGTTGTAAGCGCATATACCATTTTTTTAACAGTGTATTAACAATTAGCATATGTAGTATACATTTCTGATCAATTATTTTATTATTATTATTTGCTGGAAAGTTCAATTTTGCTGCCATTTGATCAGCATTTCTAATAAGTTGTATGATATTTAATAATGTTTTCTGTCGAAAAGCAAAAATTAACCAGCAAGATGTGCACGTGATGTATTTTAATTGAAAAACAAATAAATCCACAATAACTGATACACCGGGCTCTGATGATGAAGAAAAGTAAACAGGTCTCCAATAAAGAGCATTCATCATAAACGGGAAGAAAAAAAAACAAAGAATAATAGAGTAAAAAATAGCAAAACGTGAAAATTTCCAGTTTTGTTCTTCATCTAAAGTAAGAGGACACAATCCGATAATTTTTCCGAAATAATATAAAAAAACTACTTGTCTGGCTTGTTTATCTTTTTTTCTGGTATTTTTCATCCTTGTAAGAATGAATGATGTGCTGAAGCATACGAAGCATTATTACTAATAACAATTATCTCATTAATTTAATGTGAATCGATTAAGTTTATTTTAATAAATGTCATACTAATCGATATTTCTTCTTTGTACACCTTCATCACAAATAAATAAATAATTTTAATGTAACTACATTGTAGAAATTTCTATTTTTAAAACAAACATTGTATTTCAAAACTTTGAAAATGATTTTTTTATCTCGTAAATTGAGGTTACTTTTGTTTCTGACACATTTTAAAATAAGAAATTTATACTACTTTTTGGACCGATAGTAGTTAATAAGCTAATTAAAGTGCCTCCGGAAAAAGTAGACTATTAAGTGACATAAAGTTTCAGTAATATTAAATGATGTGTTAATTGTAGATTTCAAATGAACTTGTTTTCTAACTTTAAAAAAATTACAAATAATAAAGGAGCCAGATTAAATAGCAATTTGAACAACAGAAACTATAAATACGCAGGTAAAATTTATAGAAGTTAGTATTTAACAAAAAAACTACTTCAGTTCAGGTATGTAAGATATTTTGAAACACGCACTTTTTGTACTTTCAACAACTTATAATTAAAAACAGCTTTAATCATATTTATTTATTTTATTGCTTCCTCATAAAAAAAGTATCATTTTACCAAAAATTTTCAACTTCGATTTTTTGACTCATCTTGATATTTTTTTTACCTCAAAAATTCAAAAATAACATTTTTAGAAATGTAATTTTTAAAAAAATATAATTTTAAATGCAAGAAAAATGAAAAAACATTATGTATTTTGCTTCCTCATAGAGAAAGCTTTGTAATCGAGAAAAATTTCTCATTGGTTCGAGCTCAACATTGCGCGGAATCCACCTCTCGCTGAGATACGAAATCTGATTGGCTCGAGTTCAGAACGTCAAAGTCTATAAAGGAGCGTCGTTTCTAGCCAGCATCGAGCATTTCTCACGCAGCAGTCCGACTAATAACATCGTGAAAATTTTACTCTCTCGAAACCGAAGAATTGAACTACAGTGAAGCCGAGATTATTTAGTCATTTTAAGAACTAAAATAATCTACTTTTTGGAGATTTCGACGAAAGCTGAAATTACCAAGTCCTTTTCAGGAATATTGTAATTTAATATTTCAAAACGTTCTACCTGTGAAACATACACGAAATTAAGCTGTCCTTTTTAGGACTGTGGTGATTTATAAAACTATTTTATTCATAACCACTGACTCGAATAATATGTCAAGTAACATATGTTATATATGTAATATGTTAAGTGACATTTAACGATTTTAATATTTCGAGCAAAATCTATCGTTTTTATCAAGTGATATTTTTTGTTTATTTTTACCAAAAAAGGTTATAAACGAAATAGCATTTCAGCAAAGGGTTTTATCTGGAGTCGAGGGGTTTTACCCCAAAACTTTAAATGTGTTTTTCTCATAATAAAGGTTTTACCTTTATATTGTTCTATATTTGTGCCCTCGCGTTTATTTTCGCACTTTCGTTCGTTTTAGAAATTCTGTTCGTGTTTATGCGTTCAATAATTCGTTTTTACAAGTTTTGTCATCAAATTTCACGCTATTTTATCATTTTAATTTACGTTTTCCGTTGCTACCTACCGTTTTAACTATTTTTAGTTCTCGTCACTCGATTTTATCGAATATGTCTCGGTAATGATTTTGTCTTTTATTAAATAACGACCGAGAAACGTTATTTATTTATATAACATACAGTTTAATTTTTCATTAATATAATAAATGATTTCTTATAATTTTCAACTCTAATTATTGCTTATTTTTTTTTACGAACCCTGATCTGACGAGCTTATTCGCTCCGTTTATTTTAATGCCGTTACAAAGGTTTTTCGAAAGAATTTGACAATTGTTCGAAAAAATCCGAAATAATGTCCGTTTTTTGTCATCCGAAATTTATTTGGTAAAATTTGATATTTGTCCGGTAGAAGAAATAATAAAGCAATTTTTCTTGTCTTTATAATTATTGATTAATATTCTGTAATTTAGTAAAAAAAGGTTCAATATATTTCAGTCTTCTATTTCTTCCATTGACAGAATAATTATGTATTTTTAAATTTTATTTGTAAATACATTTTTATTATCATCGTTGTTCAATTTAATTGCTTGACACTCAAGTCAGACACTCTAACCACGCATACGCACAACGCTTGATCTGTAGCTGTGGCATTTTTGTTCAACAAATTTTTTTAGCCTTGAATATTTTTCGGAATTAAAAATTTGTTATTTATAATTTAATAAAATTAAAGGCGGATCCAGAAACTAAGTTGGGGGGGGGGGGCGATTCCTACGTGGAAAGCAAAATTTTTCAGTTTTGAGTATATACATGGAAAAAAGAATTTTTCGATTATTACAAAACTTACAAAATTATTATTGTAAACTGGTATGTTACGTTTAAAATGATTAGATTTCGGATATGATATATGATATGATTATAATAATTAGAAAACCTTAAAAGGGCCTTATAATGATCTTTTTTTAAAAAAGACAAAAAAAAAGGCAATTTCCACACTTCAAAACTAGTGAGAAAAATCTTATTTTTACTCTAATTTTATTTTATATAAAATACTTGTTTATTACTATGTTGTTTACCTTATTTTTAAAATTAAAAAGTTATTTCTTGTCTAATGTGGTTTTTCGTTTGTTTTAAAATCATCCAATTGTAGCATGATTATTAAATATGTCGTTATGGTTCCACAAACCTAAGAAAATTAATAATTTGTATTTTATTTGTTAAGTTAAATTGAATCCTTATACAAGATTCTTAAAGTTATATAATTATATGCATAATAATTTAATAATTATACTAATCTTAAGATTATTATTTATTATTAAATGTCAATATTTAAGATAAAGTTTGTATATAAGACATAAATTGAGTTTAATTACCCCGTATAAAAACTGATAGTCTAAATTAATAAATCCATGCAATGATACTGTCAACCGACTATGAAGCAATTGTTGCGAAACTTTTCGCACCTGGGATAATAATTTCTATTTAAAAGTATTCATTAAATATTACATCATATTACTTTATTGATAATTAAAATATCTACTTGTATTTTTATTTATTTTTGCATTTTTTAAATAATAACTTACTGTCAATTGACAATTTGTTGGTTTATGATTACTCCACATTTTATGAAGAACATTTCCCGTATGATTTGCCTGAAATAAATTATAATAAAATAATTAATATTATTTAATTATTGTCTTCTTAAAACCGCAATTATTATAGAACTAAGAATTTCTTGTTGTTCATACAACAAAATCAATTTTAAATAACTTTTTATTTACAATTAAAAAGCATATTCTTTTGGAAATAAATATCCTTTTAATGCCAAAATTTAATTTAAAAGAACCACCTCTTCAGTAAAACTTCCGGACAAAATTGAAACGAAGGATAATATTCTAATGAGATGATAAGAAAATCAATTATTTGATGTTTCTACAAATTTTATGGAATTAGAATGTTTTAATTTCTTTTATATGTCTAAAAAATATGTTTTATTTACCTCTCTAGAAATAGTTTCCGAAACAGAAGAAAGGAAAAAGAAGTCCAAACTGAAGCCTAATATTTTTGAAATAGCCGTTAACAGAGTCAAGACATAAATGAAATTAAAATCTTTTTGCTTTCTCATCAATAGCACACCATTGGCAACTTGAATTATTTTTACAAAATAAAGTGTCACGACACTTAATATTGGAAATCCAAACAAATTTATTATATTCTCAGCAAGATCGTTTAATTCTTGGTGTAGTTCTTCTAAGAGAACAATATTTAGTGATGTCGAAGATCTAATATCAAATCTTGTAATTGGCAAAAAAATCGTCACGTTATTCATGTCAATATTATCAAGGAATACTCAAAAATTAATGTTTCATTAATTTTTAAAAAGCTTACTTAAGAAGGTTCTCCACATTGACATTTGGTATAAAAAACCACTTTTTATTTTGAGGTTATGTCAATTGGGAGAACGTCCTTAATAGAGTAGATTAATGTAAAAACAGTCATTATAACAGTACTAAGAACGCATGTATGTATAAAATGTAATAATACTAATAATAATAATAATAATAATAAAATAAAAATAATAATAATAATAAAACTACCTTAATTCTGGGAAATCACTATAAACTTCCTTAAATCCGTCAATTTTTGTCAGCTTATTGAGTTGAACATTTAAAGCATGAAACCTTCTCTGCACAAAATTTAAAGCTGTTATGAACAATAAGATAACATTTTGCAGAAAAATGTACGCCAATTCCATCCATGGCCATATGAGAATATTATACGGAGGAAGTGTAGCATAATACACTTGGTCAGAAATACAAATTCCCCAGAAATAAATATTAATAATTAACGTATGTAGTACACATTTCTGATCAATTATTTTATTATCATGATTTGCTGGAAAGTTCAATTTTGCTGCCATTTGATCGACATTTCTAATAAGTTGTATGACATTTAATAATGTTTTCTGTCGAAAAGCAAAAATTAACCAGCAAGATGTACACGTGATGTATTTTAATTGAAAAACAAATAAATCCACAATAACTGACACTCTTGGCTCTGAAGAAGAAAAGTATGTAGTTCTCAAATAAACAGCATACATCAGAAATGGAAGGTGAAAAAAACAAAGAATTATAGAGTAATAAATAGCACAGGATGAAAATTTCCAGTTTTGTTCTTTGTCCGAAATAAGGGGACACAATCCGATAATTTTTCCGAAATAGTAGAAAAAAACTACTTTTCTGGCTTGTTTATATTTTTTTCTTGTATTTTTCATCCTTGTAAGTATGAATGTGATGAAATATACGGAGCATTATCACTAATAAACTACTCAGATATTAATTTAATGTAAATCGATTAAGTTTATTTTAATAATAGTCATACTAATCGATTTTTCTTCTTTGTATAGTTTACTGTTACAAAATAGGTAAATAGTTTTTTCCAACTCAGGCGTTTTATGATCACTTTACCTATATACCTATACAGGCGCATCCTAAATCTTTCCTTATAACCCATTGGTTCATAATGTGACCATTATTACACTAGGACAATAATGGATGCTTTACTGGCCCCGCACAAGTTAGCCTAATTCTTACTTGGATGAATTCTTATATAGCTTAATTTATATTTAACCTAATTGTTATGTAGCCTAAATCTTATTTGGTCTAATCCATAATATTTAGAATAATTCTTATTTGGCTGAATTCTTATTGAACTAAATTTGTATCAAACCTAATTTTTATTTAGACTAATTTGTATTTAACCTAATTCTTATATAGCCTAATTTTACTATCGTCAAAAAAAATTTTCAATAGAAAGATTATGTCAAATAATATTTCGTCCAAATAAGAATTAGGTCAGACAAGAATTAGGTTTAATAAGAATTAGGCTAAATAAGAATACGGCCAAATAAGATTTTGTCGAAATAAGAATTAGGCCAAATTAAATTTAGGCTGAATTAGAAATAGGCCAAATAATATTTAGGCAAAGTAGGAATTGGACCAAATAAGATTTAGGCTAAATAAGAATTGGAACAAATAAGAATATTAGGCTAAATAAGAGTCAGGTCGAATAAGAATTAGGTCGAATAAGAATTAAGTTTAATAAGAATTGGGCCGAATAAGAAAAAGGCCAAATAAGATTTAGGCTACGTAAGATTCAGGCAAAATAAGATTTTGTCGAAATAAGAATTAGGTCAAATTAGATTTAGGCTGAATTAGAAATAGGCTAAATAATATTTAGGCAAAGTAGGATTTAGGCTAAGTAAGACTTAGGTTAAATAAGAATTAGGCCAAAAGAGAATCAGGGCCAAATAAGACTTAGGCTAAATAAGAATTATGCCAAATAAGATTCAGGCGAAAAAAGAAATAGGCCAAATAAAATTTAGGCTAAATACAAATTGTGCCAAATAAGATTCAGGCAAAATATTAATTAGCTTAAATTAGATATAAGCTAATAAGAATAAGGCCAAATGAGAATTAAGCTGAATAAAATTAAGGCAAAATAAGTTTTTGGCATAATAAGAAATAGGCCAAATTAGATTTAGACTGAATTAGAATTAGCCTAAATAAGATTTAGGCAAAGTAGGAATTGGACCAAAAAAGATTTAGGTCAAATAAGATTTAGGTTGAATAAGAAGTAGGCCAAATTAAACTCAGGGCCAATAAGTTCTCGTTTTCTTCATCATTGTCAATGAAAACAAAAAGTTTATTCTTTAAAGGTTTTTATATCTAAGATTAAAAAACTCCAAAATATCTACTAGATTCGCATAAACAATTTTCTTAATTGTTATAAATAAATTAATAAACAAATTAAAAAATCCCAGTTTTTTTAGTTAAAAAAATATGTTTTTTAGTAAGATTAGTTCAGCACAAGGTACGAAAAACATTTTGTGAACTATAATTATTCATAAACAACATTCAGTTAGTCTATAAACAATTTATAAACAAATAAATAAACAAATTTGATTTTTTTGTCTTTTTATACAGAAAAATTCGATTTTTCTTTCAGTTTTTTTGCAAGTAAGATCGAAATACTAACTAAAGTTTAAAGTTTTCATATTATTAATTTTCTTAATTGTCAGAAACATATTAATAAACAAATTAAAAAATTAAAATTTGTTCATTAAACAGAAACTGTTTTTTCATATAATTCTTCAGAATAAGGTACGAAAGACATTTTGTGATTCCTAATTGTCTATAAATTGAAAACAAAAACTTGTTTCTAAACAACAATTGTTTATTTATGTTTATTTATTTCTTTACAGAATTAATAAATAATTCTCTGAAATTATTAATAATTCTTAATTAATTAAGAAAATTATTTAATAAATCATTAATTCTTTCTGTTTTAATTACGTATCAGAACATTATTTTCTTTAAAACTGAATGTTTCGAATTTTTTCATTAATTTGTTTATGGCAATTAAAAAAATTGTTGATAGAAAGAAACACCAATTAGTGTTTTGATCTTAAAAATAAAGAACTTAAAGAAAAAATTAATTTTTTTCAGATTAAAAAAACAAAGGAAACAAATTTGTTAATTTATTTGTTTATTGACTAACTGAAAATTATTTATATATATTTATGGTTTGCAAAATGTATTTCATACTTTATGATAAACTAATCTTATTAAAAAACATTTTTTTAATAGAAAAAACGAACGTTTTTCAATTTGCTTACTAATTTGTTTATAACAATTAAGAAAATTGTTAATATGAAAACTTGAAACATCAGTTAGTATTTCGAACTTACTTGCAGAAAAACTAAAAGGAAAAAACGATCTATCCTATATAAATAGACAAAGAAAACGTATAGACAACTATAAACAAAATCTATTTGTTTATAGATTGTTTATGGACTAAATGAATATTGTTTATAGATATTTATGGTTCGCAAAATGTATTTCGAACCTTGTGTTAAACTAACCTTATTAAAAAACATTTTTTTTGTTTGGAAAAAACTAAAATTTTTTAACTTGTTTATTAATTTGTTTATAACAATTAAGAAAATTGTTAATAGAAAAACTTGAAACATTAGTTAGTATTTCGATCTTACTTGCAAAAAAACTAAAAGAAAAAACGACTTTTTCTTTGTAAAAAGACAAAGAAAACGAATTTGTTTATTCATTTGTTTATAAATTGTTTATATTCTAACTGAATATTGTTTATAGATAATTATGGTTCACAAAATGGATTGAACACTTTGGAGTGTTTTAATCTTAGATATAAAAACATTTAAAGAATAAAACTATTTTTTGTCATTGACCACAACGATGAAATCAAATTTGTTTAAATTAATTGTTTATAACAATTTATTTCTTGCTAATAAAATTAATTTAGCTTTAGGAGACAAATAGAAGTTAATTTCAGTAATTAAAAATCAAGCTGACTGTGGTTTCACTGAGATATAAACAAAAATATTTAAAAATGTGCTGTTTTTACCAATTATTATTATTATTAAATAATAATAATCTCGGAAAACTCCTGAAGTTAGTTAGTATTAATATTTATTCATTTTTTTTCTGTCCATATTTTAAAATCTAAAATGAAGTTAGTTCCTTTTATTTTATTGATTTTGAATCTCTTTATCGGGAAATATTTAAAATATTTCGAATTGAAAGAATAAGGTAACCTTTTACGTTAGTGTCGTGTTGTGCTGGTTTTTAATTGTCATTTGTAAAAAAAAAAAGTTTCGAAAAATGCTTTAAAAATTTATTATGTTTTTTGTAGAAGTATAAAATATTTACACATGCAATTAATTTCATAAATTTCCAGTTATTATCTCAAATTTAGATTATTGTCATCAATTTTCCATTATATAACGATTTTTTAATTATTTTCTTTTGATTAAAAATCAATTCTGCAATATTTTTTTATTTTCATCAATTTATAATTATATTAATTATTTTGGCATTATTTTTAAAAATTTCAATGATTTATCCAAAATTGCATTCATTTTCATCAATTTTCGTTATTTCTGCGATTTTTTAATTATTCTCTTTAATTTAAAATATTAAAGTAATTTTGTAATTATTATTTTCTTTTAAACATATATTCTACTAATTTTTCCATTATTTCTCTCAAATTTTATTTACTACTGTTTTCAATTTTTCATATTTAAATTATTTTCGTCATAATGCAATTTTATTTCTCAATCTTAAATTCAATCTATAATTCAATATCTATAATCTATATCTATAATTGAATTTTATTATATATTCTACTAATTTTTCCATTATTTCTCTCAAATTCTATTTACTACTGTTTTCAATTATTCATATTTAAATTATTTTCGTCATAATTCAATTTTATTTCTCAATCTTAAATTCAATCTATAATTCAATATCTATAATCTATATCTATAATTGAATTTTATTATATATTCTACTAATTTTTCCATTATTTCTCTCAAATTCTATTTACTACTGTTTTTAATTTTTCACATTTAAATTATTTTCGTCATAATTCAATTTTATTTCTCAATCTTAAATTCAATCTATAATTCAATATCTATAATCTATATCAATAATTCAATTTTATTTCTCAATCTTAAATTATTTTCAGCTTATTTCAATGATTTTTTACAATTTTGAATTAATTTTATTATTTTTCAATTATTTTCCTCGATTGTTAATTATTATTTTCATTTTCTAAAATTATTTTCTAAGCTTTATAAGTATTTTTCTGAAAATTCAAATATTTTCTTAAATTTTAAATTATTTTCATTTGTTATCGAAATTAAAATTTTTTTTTAATTAATTATCGTAAATTTCAATTATTTTCAGCTTTCTTCTAGACTTTTCTCCAATTTTTATTTTTTCTCATTTTATAAAATTAATTTCTCAAATTTTCAAATATTTTTCTAAAATTTTTATTATTTTTTTCAATTTTTAATTATTTTCATTTGTTTTCACACTTTTTATCGTAAATTTCAATTACTTTTAGCTTTCTTCAATTCCTTTTTCCAACTTTTAGTTTTTTTCTTTTTCTTTTAATTGATTTCTAAGATCTTCATGTATTTTTCTCAAATTTCGATTATTTTTTCTTTATTTAAAAGAAATTCTGTAATTTTTTTCAATTATCACACTTAAACTTAAATTAATTATATTCGTCAAGTTTTAAAATTTAAAAACATTTTTCATTTGTTTTCCAAAATTTATTTCCTTCAAGTTTCAATTCTTTACATTTGCTTTTTAATTTCAAAAAATTTAAACTATTTATCTGACTTTTGAATTATTTGATTCAATTTTTTCTCGTTCTTTTTCATAATTGCCAAAAAGTTTTTACTTATTTCTCTTTAATTAAAACTAGCGTAATGAACCTCGCTCGCTGACGCTCGCTCGGTCATTAATATTAATTTAATTGTTTATTGATGTGGACATTTCATAAAATATTAGTAAACTTATTGTTAATTGAATGTTTAATATTTTTTTTACAAATTTTTTATATTTCAATAATTTTTATTGTTATGTTTTATTATTATTATATTGGAAAAAATAAATCTTGTAATATGTAATGTATTATTTACATCAATATTATGAAGCTATTAATTAATGTTGTCTAATTGAATTATCACTGATCGATTATAGGTACTAATTGAGTATGAGTTCTATTATATTATTATTGCAAAATTTGAAGCTTGATAATCTAAACTATTTTTGTAAATGATCACAGAAAAAATATAAAAAATCTTAATGGATCTACATTTTTTTTTAAATTAAATTTTCAAATCTGAGTTTATTTCCGTTATGTTTCTATATTGGAATAATGTTTGTTTCCACATAGAAAAAGCTTTGTGATCGTTAAAATTTTCATTTATCCAAAAATAGTCTAAATCGACACATTGTCATTTAAATTATTTCGAAAAACTAATTATTTCAAAATGTAAGAAAAATATACTTAAAGTAGAATACAAAATAAAAAATTATTCTTAAAAAACAAATGAAAAAATTGCGCGTAGGTTTTTGTCGATTTAACACATGCGCAGTAGTTTTTTACAAACATTACACATGCGCAGTAGCTTTCTACAAACGTTAGGTATGCGCAGTGGTAAAAATCGTAACAAATAATGATTGTTTAGCAATTTCCACATGAATTGACATTAAAAAACATGTTAGCAAAAAAGTTTAATGCAATGTTTAAAACATATAATTTTAGAGACTAAATTGTACGCACAACATTTTACAAGTGGAGAAAAACGAAATTTAATTTTCGTTGGAATTTAAAAAAAAAAAAAAAAAAAAAAAAAAAAAAAAAAAAAAAAAAGCACCTTTGCGCATGTGCAGTTATCATGTTACCGTGTTACGCATGCGCAATAATAAGACGGAATTTACTGCGCACTTATTAAAAAAAGTATGCTATATGTAGTGAAAATTTAATTATCTGGTGAAGTACAGCACTGCGCATGCGTAATTTTTGAATTTAATTAGAGCACATGTGTGACTATGACTGTGCATGATTGCGCATGTGTAACAGCAATACAAAACAACTGCGCATGTGAAATGTTTGTTTAGTAGTGCGCACGTTTACACAGCTGTGGTGCACTACTGCGCATGTGCAACAATATGTTGTTCATAAAAAAATGTTCAGTTTAACATGTTTGACACGAATAGTGCCAGTGCGCATTGTTACAAACTATAATAACATGGTGAAATGAACATTTTTGTAAGTAACCTATTGGAAAAAGTAGGTGAACTTTGAAGTCTGTACGACGATGAACGAAGTTTTTTCGGTATCGTATTAATATAATAGAAGATTACCACGTACAATTTTATGAATATTGGGAGAACTTTCAAACTAGTTATTCTCAATAAATAAGTAAATTTTTACAAAACTTTTTTAAACACTAATTATATGGAAGATTTTCTGACAGTATGTTAAATATTTATTACCCCCCCCCCCCCCCGGTACCCCTAGAAAATGGTTTTTAAAAGTATGAAAAATTGAAAACTTTCAGATCAAAATTTGTTACATTTTATAAACATTTTAAAGAAAAAAAGATTAAAATTAATAAAATTAAATACACTTTTAATGTTTTTATTATTTTTTATGTTCAATAATATAAATTTTTCTATTAAATTTCTTGAATTCCAATATTTAAATTGAATTTTGAATATTCTTTTCTATTATGGGTCATTAATTACAATAATAATGAAAAGAAAACAATTTTAACAAATTTTTTAAATAAAAGTACCTTTGCGCATGTGCAGATATCATGTTACCGTGTTACGCATGCGCAATAAGAAGACGGAATTTACTGCGCACTTATTAAAAAAAGTATGCTATATGTAGTGAAAATAATTTAATTATCTGGTGAAGTACAGCACTGCGCATGCGTAATTTTTGAATTTAATTAGAGCACATGTGTGACTATGACTGTGCATGATTGCGCATGTGTAACAGCAATACAAAACAACTGCGCATGTGAAATGTTTGTTTAGTAGTGCGCACGTTTACACAGCTGTGGTGCACTACTGCGCATGTGCAACAATATGTTGTTCATAAAAAAATGTTCAGTTTAACATGTTTGACACGAATAGTGCCAGTGCGCATTGTTACAAACTATAATAACATGGTGAAATGAACATTTTTGTAAGTAACCTATTGGAAAAAGTAGGTGAACTTTGAAGTCTGTACGACGATGAACGAAGTTTTTTCGGTATCGTATTAATATAATAGAAGATTACCACGTACAATTTTATGAATATTGGGAGAACTTTCAAACTAGTTATTCTCAATAAATAAGTAAATTTTTACAAAACTTTTTTAAACACTAATTATATGGAAGATTTTCTGACAGTATGTTAAATATTTATTACCCCCCCCCCCCCGGTACCCCTAGAAAATGGTTTTTAAAAGTATGAAAAATTGAAAACTTTCAGATCAAAATTTGTTACATTTTATAAACATTTTAAAGAAAAAAAGATTAAAATTAATAAAATTAAATACACTTTTAATGTTTTTATTATTTTTTATGTTCAATAATATAAATTTTTCTATTAAATTTCTTGAATTCCAATATTTAAATTGAATTTTGAATATTCTTTTCTATTATGGGTCATTAATTACAATAATAATGAAAAGAAAACAATTTTAACAAATTTTTTAAATAAAAGTACCTTTGCGCATGTGCAGATATCATGTTACCGTGTTACGCATGCGCAATAATAAGACGGAATTTACTGCGCACTTATTAAAAAAAGTATGCTATATGTAGTGAAAATTTAATTATCTGGTGAAGTACAGCACTGCGCATGCGTAATTTTTGAATTTAATTAGAGCACATGTGTGACTATGACTGTGCATGATTGCGCATGTGTAACAGCAATACAAAACAACTGCGCATGTGAAATGTTTGTTTAGTAGTGCGCACGTTTACACAGCTGTGGTGCACTACTGCGCATGTGCAACAATATGTTGTTCATAAAAAAATGTTCAGTTTAACATGTTTGACACGAATAGTGCCAGTGCGCATTGTTACAAACTATAATAACATGGTGAAATGAACATTTTTGTAAGTAACCTATTGGAAAAAGTAGGTGAACTTTGAAGTCTGTACGACGATGAACGAAGTTTTTTCGGTATCGTATTAATATAATAGAAGATTACCACGTACAATTTTATGAATATTGGGAGAACTTTCAAACTAGTTATTCTCAATAAATAAGTAAATTTTTACAAAACTTTTTTAAACACTAATTATATGGAAGATTTTCTGACAGTATGTTAAATATTTATTACCCCCCCCCCCCGGTACCCCTAGAAAATGGTTTTTAAAAGTATGAAAAATTGAAAACTTTCCGATCAAAATTTGTTACATTTTATAAACATTTTAAAGAAAAAAAGATTAAAATTAATAAAATTAAATACACTTTTAATGTTTTTATTATTTTTTATGTTCAATAATATAAATTTTTCTATTAAATTTCTTGAATTCCAATATTTAAATTGAATTTTGAATATTCTTTTCTATTATGGGTCATTAATTACAATAATAATGAAAAGAAAACAATTTTAACAAATTTTTTAAATAAAAGTACCTTTGCGCATGTGCAGATATCATGTTACCGTGTTACGCATGCGCAATAATAAGACGGAATTTACTGCGCACTTATTAAAAAAAGTATGCTATATGTAGTGAAAATTTAATTATCTGGTGAAGTACAGCACTGCGCATGCGTAATTTTTGAATTTAATTAGAGCACATGTGTGACTATGACTGTGCATGATTGCGCATGTGTAACAGCAATACAAAACAACTGCGCATGTGAAATGTTTGTTTAGTAGTGCGCACGTTTACACAGCTGTGGTGCACTACTGCGCATGTGCAACAATATGTTGTTCATAAAAAAATGTTCAGTTTAACATGTTTGACACGAATAGTGCCAGTGCGCATTGTTACAAACTATAATAACATGGTGAAATGAACATTTTTGTAAGTAACCTATTGGAAAAAGTAGGTGAACTTTGAAGTCTGTACGACGATGAACGAAGTTTTTTCGGTATCGTATTAATATAATAGAAGATTACCACGTACAATTTTATGAATATTGGGAGAACTTTCAAACTAGTTATTCTCAATAAATAAGTAAATTTTTACAAAACTTTTTTAAACACTAATTATATGGAAGATTTTCTGACAGTATGTTAAATATTTATTACCCCCCCCCCCCCCCGGTACCCCTAGAAAATGGTTTTTAAAAGTATGAAAAATTGAAAACTTTCAGATCAAAATTTGTTACATTTTATAAACATTTTAAAGAAAAAAAGATTAAAATTAATAAAATTAAATACACTTTTAATGTTTTTATTATTTTTTATGTTCAATAATATAAATTTTTCTATTAAATTTCTTGAATTCCAATATTTAAATTGAATTTTGAATATTCTTTTCTATTATGGGTCATTAATTACAATAATAATAAAAAGAAAACAATTTTAACAAATTTTTTAAATAAAAGTACCTTTGCGCATGTGCAGATATCATGTTACCGTGTTACGCATGCGCAATAATAAGACGGAATTTACTGCGCACTTATTAAAAAAAGTATGCTATATGTAGTGAAAATTTAATTATCTGGTGAAGTACAGCACTGCGCATGCGTAATTTTTGAATTTAATTAGAGCACATGTGTGACTATGACTGTGCATGATTGCGCATGTGTAACAGCAATACAAAACAACTGCGCATGTGAAATGTTTGTTTAGTAGTGCGCACGTTTACACAGCTGTGGTGCACTACTGCGCATGTGCAACAATATGTTGTTCATAAAAAAATGTTCAGTTTAACATGTTTGACACGAATAGTGCCAGTGCGCATTGTTACAAACTATAATAACATGGTGAAATGAACATTTTTGTAAGTAACCTATTGGAAAAAGTAGGTGAACTTTGAAGTCTGTACGACGATGAACGAAGTTTTTTCGGTATCGTATTAATATAATAGAAGATTACCACGTACAATTTTATGAATATTGGGAGAACTTTCAAACTAGTTATTCTCAATAAATAAGTAAATTTTTACAAAACTTTTTTAAACACTAATTATATGGAAGATTTTCTGACAGTATGTTAAATATTTATTACCCCCCCCCCCCCGGTACCCCTAGAAAATGGTTTTTAAAAGTATGAAAAATTGAAAACTTTCAGATCAAAATTTGTTACATTTTATAAACATTTTAAAGAAAAAAAGATTAAAATTAATAAAATTAAATACACTTTTAATGTTTTTATTATTTTTTATGTTCAATAATATAAATTTTTCTATTAAATTTCTTGAATTCTAATATTTAAATTGAATTTTGAATATTCTTTTCTATTATGGGTCATTAATTACAATAATAATGAAAAGAAAACAATTTTAACAAATTTTTTAAATAAAAGTACCTTTGCGCATGTGCAGATATCATGTTACCGTGTTACGCATGCGCAATAATAAGACGGAATTTACTGCGCACTTATTTAAAAAAGTATGCTATATGTAGTGAAAATTTAATTATCTGGTGAAGTACAGCACTGCGCATGCGTAATTTTTGAATTTAATTAGAGCACATGTGTGACTATGACTGTGCATGATTGCGCATGTGTAACAGCAATACAAAACAACTGCGCATGTGAAATGTTTGTTTAGTAGTGCGCACGTTTACACAGCTGTGGTGCACTACTGCGCATGTGCAACAATATGTTGTTCATAAAAAAATGTTCAGTTTAACATGTTTGACACGAATAGTGCCAGTGCGCATTGTTACAAACTATAATAACATGGTGAAATGAACATTTTTGTAAGTAACCTATTGGAAAAAGTAGGTGAACTTTGAAGTCTGTACGACGATGAACGAAGTTTTTTCGGTATCGTATTAATATAATAGAAGATTACCACGTACAATTTTATGAATATTGGGAGAACTTTCAAACTAGTTATTCTCAATAAATAAGTAAATTTTTACAAAACTTTTTTAAACACTAATTATATGGAAGATTTTCTGACAGTATGTTAAATATTTATTACCCCCCCCCCCCCCCCGGTACCCCTAGAAAATGGTTTTTAAAAGTATGAAAAATTGAAAACTTTCAGATCAAAATTTGTTACATTTTATAAACATTTTAAAGAAAAAAAGATTAAAATTAATAAAATTAAATACACTTTTAATGTTTTTATTATTTTTTATGTTCAATAATATAAATTTTTCTATTAAATTTCTTGAATTCCAATATTTAAATTGAATTTTGAATATTCTTTTCTATTATGGGTCATTAATTACAATAATAATGAAAAGAAAACAATTTTAACAAATTTTTTAAATAAAAGTACCTTTGCGCATGTGCAGATATCATGTTACCGTGTTACGCATGCGCAATAATAAGACGGAATTTACTGCGCACTTATTAAAAAAAGTATGCTATATGTAGTGAAAATTTAATTATCTGGTGAAGTACAGCACTGCGCATGCGTAATTTTTGAATTTAATTAGAGCACATGTGTGACTATGACTGTGCATGATTGCGCATGTGTAACAGCAATACAAAACAACTGCGCATGTGAAATGTTTGTTTAGTAGTGCGCACGTTTACACAGCTGTGGTGCACTACTGCGCATGTGCAACAATATGTTGTTCATAAAAAAATGTTCAGTTTAACATGTTTGACACGAATAGTGCCAGTGCGCATTGTTACAAACTATAATAACATGGTGAAATGAACATTTTTGTAAGTAACCTATTGGAAAAAGTAGGTGAACTTTGAAGTCTGTACGACGATGAACGAAGTTTTTTCGGTATCGTATTAATATAATAGAAGATTACCACGTACAATTTTATGAATATTGGGAGAACTTTCAAACTAGTTATTCTCAATAAATAAGTAAATTTTTACAAAACTTTTTTAAACACTAATTATATGGAAGATTTTCTGACAGTATGTTAAATATTTATAACCCCCCTCCCCCCCGGTACCCCTAGAAAATGGTTTTTAAAAGTATGAAAAATTGAAAACTTTCAGATCAAAATTTGTTACATTTTATAAACATTTTAAAGAAAAAAAGATTAAAATTAATAAAATTAAATACACTTTTAATGTTTTTATTATTTTTTATGTTCAATAATATAAATTTTTCTATTAAATTTCTTGAATTCCAATATTTAAATTGAATTTTGAATATTCTTTTCTATTATGGGTCATTAATTACAATAATGATGAAAAGAAAACAATTTTAACAAATTTTTTAAATAAAAGTACCTTTGCGCATGTGCAGATATCATGTTACCGTGTTACGCATGCGCAATAATAAGACGGAATTTACTGCGCACTTATTAAAAAAAGTATGCTATATGTAGTGAAAATTTAATTATCTGGTGAAGTACAGCACTGCGCATGCGTAATTTTTGAATTTAATTAGAGCACATGTGTGACTATGACTGTGCATGATTGCGCATGTGTAACAGCAATACAAAACAACTGCGCATGTGA
This sequence comes from Ganaspis brasiliensis, assembly GCA_037103525.1. NCBI lineage: Eukaryota > Metazoa > Arthropoda > Insecta > Hymenoptera > Figitidae > Ganaspis > Ganaspis brasiliensis. The sequence continues at coordinate 2,122,301 of JAZKLR010000143.1, read as the reverse complement.
AATGTTTGTTTAGTAGTGCGCACGTTTACACAGCTGTGGTGCACTACTGCGCATGTGCAACAATATGTTGTTCATAAAAAAATGTTCAGTTTAACATGTTTGACACGAATAGTGCCAGTGCGCATTGTTACAAACTATAATAACATGGTGAAATGAACATTTTTGTAAGTAACCTATTGGAAAAAGTAGGTGAACTTTGAAGTCTGTACGACGATGAACGAAGTTTTTTCGGTATCGTATTAATATAATAGAAGATTACCACGTACAATTTTATGAATATTGGGAGAACTTTCAAACTAGTTATTCTCAATAAATAAGTAAATTTTTACAAAACTTTTTTAAACACTAATTATATGGAAGATTTTCTGACAGTATGTTAAATATTTATTACCCCCCCCCCCCCCGGTACCCCTAGAAAATGGTTTTTAAAAGTATGAAAAATTGAAAACTTTCAGATCAAAATTTGTTACATTTTATAAACATTTTAAAGAAAAAAAGATTAAAATTAATAAAATTAAATACACTTTTAATGTTTTTATTATTTTTTATGTTCAATAATATAAATTTTTCTATTAAATTTCTTGAATTCCAATATTTAAATTGAATTTTGAATATTCTTTTCTATTATGGGTCATTAATTACAATAATAATGAAAAGAAAACAATTTTAACAAATTTTTTAAATAAAAGTACCTTTGCGCATGTGCAGATATCATGTTACCGTGTTACGCATGCGCAATAATAAGACGGAATTTACTGCGCACTTATTAAAAAAAGTATGCTATATGTAGTGAAAATTTAATTATCTGGTGAAGTACAGCACTGCGCATGCGTAATTTTTGAATTTAATTAGAGCACATGTGTGACTATGACTGTGCATGATTGCGCATGTGTAACAGCAATACAAAACAACTGCGCATGTGAAATGTTTGTTTGGTAGTGCGCACGTTTACACAGCTGTGGTGCACTACTGCGCATGTGCAACAATATGTTGTTCATAAAAAAATGTTCAGTTTAACATGTTTGACACGAATAGTGCCAGTGCGCATTGTTACAAACTATAATAACATGGTGAAATGAACATTTTTGTAAGTAACCTATTGGAAAAAGTAGGTGAACTTTGAAGTCTGTACGACGATGAACGAAGTTTTTTCGGTATCGTATTAATATAATAGAAGATTACCACGTACAATTTTATGAATATTGGGAGAACTTTCAAACTAGTTATTCTCAATAAATAAGTAAATTTTTACAAAACTTTTTTAAACACTAATTATATGGAAGATTTTCTGACAGTATGTTAAATATTTATTACCCCCCCCCCGGTACCCCTAGAAAATGGTTTTTAAAAGTATGAAAAATTGAAAACTTTCCGATCAAAATTTGTTACATTTTATAAACATTTTAAAGAAAAAAAGATTAAAATTAATAAAATTAAATACACTTTTAATGTTTTTATTATTTTTTATGTTCAATAATATAAATTTTTCTATTAAATTTCTTGAATTCCAATATTTAAATTGAATTTTGAATATTCTTTTCTATTATGGGTCATTAATTACAATAATAATGAAAAGAAAACAATTTTAACAAATTTTTTAAATAAAAGTACCTTTGCGCATGTGCAGATATCATGTTACCGTGTTACGCATGCGCAATAATAAGACGGAATTTACTGCGCACTTATTAAAAAAAGTATGCTATATGTAGTGAAAATTTAATTATCTGGTGAAGTACAGCACTGCGCATGCGTAATTTTTGAATTTAATTAGAGCACATGTGTGACTATGACTGTGCATGATTGCGCATGTGTAACAGCAATACAAAACAACTGCGCATGTGAAATGTTTGTTTAGTAGTGCGCACGTTTACACAGCTGTGGTGCACTACTGCGCATGTGCAACAATATGTTGTTCATAAAAAAATGTTCAGTTTAACATGTTTGACACGAATAGTGCCAGTGCGCATTGTTACAAACTATAATAACATGGTGAAATGAACATTTTTGTAAGTAACCTATTGGAAAAAGTAGGTGAACTTTGAAGTCTGTACGACGATGAACGAAGTTTTTTCGGTATCGTATTAATATAATAGAAGATTACCACGTACAATTTTATGAATATTGGGAGAACTTTCAAACTAGTTATTCTCAATAAATAAGTAAATTTTTACAAAACTTTTTTAAACACTAATTATATGGAAGATTTTCTGACAGTATGTTAAATATTTATTACCCCCCCCCCCCCCCGGTACCCCTAGAAAATGGTTTTTAAAAGTATGAAAAATTGAAAACTTTCAGATCAAAATTTGTTACATTTTATAAACATTTTAAAGAAAAAAAGATTAAAATTAATAAAATTAAATACACTTTTAATGTTTTTATTATTTTTTATGTTCAATAATATAAATTTTTCTATTAAATTTCTTGAATTCCAATATTTAAATTGAATTTTGAATATTCTTTTCTATTATGGGTCATTAATTACAATAATAATAAAAAGAAAACAATTTTAACAAATTTTTTAAATAAAAGTACCTTTGCGCATGTGCAGATATCATGTTACCGTGTTACGCATGCGCAATAATAAGACGGAATTTACTGCGCACTTATTAAAAAAAGTATGCTATATGTAGTGAAAATTTAATTATCTGGTGAAGTACAGCACTGCGCATGCGTAATTTTTGAATTTAATTAGAGCACATGTGTGACTATGACTGTGCATGATTGCGCATGTGTAACAGCAATACAAAACAACTGCGCATGTGAAATGTTTGTTTAGTAGTGCGCACGTTTACACAGCTGTGGTGCACTACTGCGCATGTGCAACAATATGTTGTTCATAAAAAAATGTTCAGTTTAACATGTTTGACACGAATAGTGCCAGTGCGCATTGTTACAAACTATAATAACATGGTGAAATGAACATTTTTGTAAGTAACCTATTGGAAAAAGTAGGTGAACTTTGAAGTCTGTACGACGATGAACGAAGTTTTTTCGGTATCGTATTAATATAATAGAAGATTACCACGTACAATTTTATGAATATTGGGAGAACTTTCAAACTAGTTATTCTCAATAAATAAGTAAATTTTTACAAAACTTTTTTAAACACTAATTATATGGAAGATTTTCTGACAGTATGTTAAATATTTATTACCCCCCCCCCCGGTACCCCTAGAAAATGGTTTTTAAAAGTATGAAAAATTGAAAACTTTCAGATCAAAATTTGTTACATTTTATAAACATTTTAAAGAAAAAAAGATTAAAATTAATAAAATTAAATACACTTTTAATGTTTTTATTATTTTTTATGTTCAATAATATAAATTTTTCTATTAAATTTCTTGAATTCTAATATTTAAATTGAATTTTGAATATTCTTTTCTATTATGGGTCATTAATTACAATAATAATGAAAAGAAAACAATTTTAACAAATTTTTTAAATAAAAGTACCTTTGCGCATGTGCAGATATCATGTTACCGTGTTACGCATGCGCAATAATAAGACGGAATTTACTGCGCACTTATTTAAAAAAGTATGCTATATGTAGTGAAAATTTAATTATCTGGTGAAGTACAGCACTGCGCATGCGTAATTTTTGAATTTAATTAGAGCACATGTGTGACTATGACTGTGCATGATTGCGCATGTGTAACAGCAATACAAAACAACTGCGCATGTGAAATGTTTGTTTAGTAGTGCGCACGTTTACACAGCTGTGGTGCACTACTGCGCATGTGCAACAATATGTTGTTCATAAAAAAATGTTCAGTTTAACATGTTTGACACGAATAGTGCCAGTGCGCATTGTTACAAACTATAATAACATGGTGAAATGAACATTTTTGTAAGTAACCTATTGGAAAAAGTAGGTGAACTTTGAAGTCTGTACGACGATGAACGAAGTTTTTTCGGTATCGTATTAATATAATAGAAGATTACCACGTACAATTTTATGAATATTGGGAGAACTTTCAAACTAGTTATTCTCAATAAATAAGTAAATTTTTACAAAACTTTTTTAAACACTAATTATATGGAAGATTTTCTGACAGTATGTTAAATATTTATTACCCCCCCCCCCCCGGTACCCCTAGAAAATGGTTTTTAAAAGTATGAAAAATTGAAAACTTTCAGATCAAAATTTGTTACATTTTATAAACATTTTAAAGAAAAAAAGATTAAAATTAATAAAATTAAATACACTTTTAATGTTTTTATTATTTTTTATGTTCAATAATATAAATTTTTCTATTAAATTTCTTGAATTCCAATATTTAAATTGAATTTTGAATATTCTTTTCTATTATGGGTCATTAATTACAATAATAATAAAAAGAAAACAATTTTAACAAATTTTTTAAATAAAAGTACCTTTGCGCATGTGCAGATATCATGTTACCGTGTTACGCATGCGCAATAATAAGACGGAATTTACTGCGCACTTATTAAAAAAAGTATGCTATATGTAGTGAAAATTTAATTATCTGGTGAAGTACAGCACTGCGCATGCGTAATTTTTGAATTTAATTAGAGCACATGTGTGACTATGACTGTGCATGATTGCGCATGTGTAACAGCAATACAAAACAACTGCGCATGTGAAATGTTTGTTTAGTAGTGCGCACGTTTACACAGCTGTGGTGCACTACTGCGCATGTGCAACAATATGTTGTTCATAAAAAAATGTTCAGTTTAACATGTTTGACACGAATAGTGCCAGTGCGCATTGTTACAAACTATAATAACATGGTGAAATGAACATTTTTGTAAGTAACCTATTGGAAAAAGTAGGTGAACTTTGAAGTCTGTACGACGATGAACGAAGTTTTTTCGGTATCGTATTAATATAATAGAAGATTACCACGTACAATTTTATGAATATTGGGAGAACTTTCAAACTAGTTATTCTCAATAAATAAGTAAATTTTTACAAAACTTTTTTAAACACTAATTATATGGAAGATTTTCTGACAGTATGTTAAATATTTATAACCCCCCTCCCCCCCGGTACCCCTAGAAAATGGTTTTTAAAAGTATGAAAAATTGAAAACTTTCAGATCAAAATTTGTTACATTTTATAAACATTTTAAAGAAAAAAAGATTAAAATTAATAAAATTAAATACACTTTTAATGTTTTTATTATTTTTTATGTTCAATAATATAAATTTTTCTATTAAATTTCTTGAATTCCAATATTTAAATTGAATTTTGAATATTCTTTTCTATTATGGGTCATTAATTACAATAATGATGAAAAGAAAACAATTTTAACAAATTTTTTAAATAAAAGTACCTTTGCGCATGTGCAGATATCATGTTACCGTGTTACGCATGCGCAATAATAAGACGGAATTTACTGCGCACTTATTAAAAAAAGTATGCTATATGTAGTGAAAATTTAATTATCTGGTGAAGTACAGCACTGCGCATGCGTAATTTTTGAATTTAATTAGAGCACATGTGTGACTATGACTGTGCATGATTGCGCATGTGTAACAGCAATACAAAACAACTGCGCATGTGAAATGTTTGTTTAGTAGTGCGCACGTTTACACAGCTGTGGTGCACTACTGCGCATGTGCAACAATATGTTGTTCATAAAAAAATGTTCAGTTTAACATGTTTGACACGAATAGTGCCAGTGCGCATTGTTACAAACTATAATAACATGGTGAAATGAACATTTTTGTAAGTAACCTATTGGAAAAAGTAGGTGAACTTTGAAGTCTGTACGACGATGAACGAAGTTTTTTCGGTATCGTATTAATATAATAGAAGATTACCACGTACAATTTTATGAATATTGGGAGAACTTTCAAACTAGTTATTCTCAATAAATAAGTAAATTTTTACAAAACTTTTTTAAACACTAATTATATGGAAGATTTTCTGACAGTATGTTAAATATTTATTACCCCCCCCCCCCCCGGTACCCCTAGAAAATGGTTTTTAAAAGTATGAAAAATTGAAAACTTTCAGATCAAAATTTGTTACATTTTATAAACATTTTAAAGAAAAAAAGATTAAAATTAATAAAATTAAATACACTTTTAATGTTTTTATTATTTTTTATGTTCAATAATATAAATTTTTCTATTAAATTTCTTGAATTCCAATATTTAAATTGAATTTTGAATATTCTTTTCTATTATGGGTCATTAATTACAATAATAATGAAAAGAAAACAATTTTAACAAATTTTTTAAATAAAAGTACCTTTGCGCATGTGCAGATATCATGTTACCGTGTTACGCATGCGCAATAATAAGACGGAATTTACTGCGCACTTATTAAAAAAAGTATGCTATATGTAGTGAAAATTTAATTATCTGGTGAAGTACAGCACTGCGCATGCGTAATTTTTGAATTTAATTAGAGCACATGTGTGACTATGACTGTGCATGATTGCGCATGTGTAACAGCAATACAAAACAACTGCGCATGTGAAATGTTTGTTTGGTAGTGCGCACGTTTACACAGCTGTGGTGCACTACTGCGCATGTGCAACAATATGTTGTTCATAAAAAAATGTTCAGTTTAACATGTTTGACACGAATAGTGCCAGTGCGCATTGTTACAAACTATAATAACATGGTGAAATGAACATTTTTGTAAGTAACCTATTGGAAAAAGTAGGTGAACTTTGAAGTCTGTACGACGATGAACGAAGTTTTTTCGGTATCGTATTAATATAATAGAAGATGTATACATTTTTATTCTTAAAAGAAATGCAGGATATGTACTGAGTGAGTAAGTAAGTGTGTGTGTGTGTGTGTTTGCGGTTCAAACTGAAAACAAAGTCGTAAACCTAATTTTTTTCGGTTTAAACTCAAGCCAAAGTCAAAAACCTAATTCAGTTTCGGGTCAAAGTGAAATAAAAGGCAAAAAGCTAATTGAGTTTCGGCATAAACTGAAACAAAAGTCAACTAACCTAATTTTCGAAATAAAACAAATGTCAAAAACCTAATCCAGTTTCGGCTCAAACTGAAACAAAAGTAAAAAAAAAGTAAAAAACATAGAAAACCTAATTTAGTTTTGCTTCAAACTAAAACTAAAGTCATAAACCTAATTTTGTTTCGGGAGCGTTCACATATGATGTCACGCATTTTTCACCTACCCCTAAATGGACGTCACGTTTCTTGACCCCCCCTCCTATTTTTGTATTAATTTTTTTAACTTTAATAATAAAAATTCTAAACTAACAATTGTCAATCGGTTTATTACGAAAATAAAAAATATTTAAAAATTTTTTGGGTAACTTTTACCATATTTTTGATAAACCTCGGATTAAAGTCTCAAGTGAAAAATTGTACTCTAGTTTTTAGAAACTTATTTTTATGTTTCTGATAATTTTGCTCAAATTTACCAGAAATATGGAAATAATTTTTTTAAAATATGAGTTTAATTCTGTATTTGCGACTTTAAGGTAGTATTATACTTTGTAAGTTGTCAAAGATGACTTTAAAAAACAATTTTTTTCTCGGTGATAATTTTATTTGAAGCATTGAAAGTTTTTGCATCATATTTTTGACATTTTTGTCTGTCAAAAATGAAAAAATAAAAGTTTTTTACTGTGCCTGTTTCGTCACTAGAGGGCGCCAAAGTCAAGATAAAAATAAACTATAAATAGGCAGACAAGCTACAGCCTCACAGAAACATCCCATCTGAAAAATTCAAATGTGGTTTTAAAGCTGATACATCTGGTTAGGCATCCCTCCTAACCCCGATAAAAAATATGAAAAAATAAAAAAATGGCGCCAATTTAAAAAAAAAATCACAAAAAATGAGTATTTTTTTGTCATGTTTGAGTTGTTAAAAAACAAAAAAAATGAAGTAGATAATCGGATTTAGGGGGGATGCCTGAAGGATTTCATAACGAAGAAATTGATCTAAAGTTTTTTAAAATCGATTAAAAAGAACTTGAGTTATGCTGTCCGCCAGTTTAAAAAACATGGTTTTGAGAAAAACGCGTTTAAAGTTTTGTGTGTAATGAGCCGATGTGCATATGTATAACTTTTACATGCGTATAACTTTTTTATTTTTTCGAATTTGAATCTGCAATTTGGGAATTATATTCTTGAGGTAATGCAGACCACAAAGATAAAATAAAAAAAAAGTCGATTTTTTGATCGATGCAAAGTATAATACTACCTTAATCTGAGGTCTATCATAAATAAAGTAAAAGTCACCCGAAACATTTTTTCCGTATTTTTTAAATTTGCACTCATTCATTTTCATTCCTGATATTTCGTTAATATAAATTATTACATTGTGATTACAGAATTTTCTTATTTTTCCAACAATAAATACATTGAGGACCAGTTCGCATCATATACTTTGAATTTTAAGTATTAAACAATTCATATAAAAAAATAGGAGAATACTGCGATAAATTATTTGATGTTACAAAATTTAAATGGTAGTTTAAATTAATTTTCGATTTAAAAAAATTTTTCGTGACGTCACGTTTAGGACAACCCCCCCATCCCCATGTCACGTTTTGTCACGTTTGATCAAGACCCCCCCTCCCCCTTATAGCGTGACGTCATATGTGAACGCTCCCTTTCGGCTCAAACTGAAACAGAAGTCAAAAAACCTGATTTAGTATCTGGTCAAACTGAAATAAAAGGCAAAAACGTAATTTTGATCAACCAAAGTCAAAAACCTAATTCAATTTCGGCTCAAGCTAAAACCAAAGTCAGAAACATAATTTAGTTTCGCTTGAAACTGAAACCAAAGTCATAAACCTAATTTTGTCTTGGCTAAACCACACTAAGAAAAATGGATTTTTAACTTTAACATCTAGATGTTAGCGCTGAACATCTAGATGCTAACGCTTAACATCCAAATGTTAACGCTTAATATCCAAATGTTACGGGTAAACATCCATTTTTCTCAGTGCAGAAGTCAAAAACCTAATTAAGTTTCGGGCAAACTTAAACCAAAGCTAAAAACATAATTCAATTTCGGGTCAAACTGGAACAAAAGTCAAAAACTTAATTCTATTTTGGCAGTGTTGCGTCGCTGGTAAATAAATGAGTTTAGGTTTAAAATATAATATAAGCTATTTATATTTAAAATATTGTTCTTTTTTGAATTAATTTTTGTGTGGCAATTTAAAATTTATAATTTTCTCAAATAATAATTTATGAATATGTCTATGGCAATTTTCACTTTTTAAATGTTTAAATATTTAATGTTGTTGAATTAATAGTTTCGGATTTTGAAATTCTGGAAGAATTTATTACTTTGTAAACTTTGAAAATGTAAAAACTTCTCAAGTTTAGAATCTGCCTGCATTGCGAAGGTCATCGAAAGTGAAGGATTAGTCTCAATTTCCATTTAGAAATTTCTACCTAGGTCTTGCTACCAACCACTCTTTCCCTGATTTTTATGTCTTTGCCCCCCACTTTTGAAAATGCTACGTTGTCAAGTCTCAGATTAAAAATGCAATGTTGTCAAATGTTAGATTTTAGATCTTTCATTGTATTCAACTTTTCGTCAGTCTAGCCAGGGCCACCGAACTATTAATATCGGCTTCCGATTTTAAATTCACACAATAAACTCACACATATTTAATGTTATTATAAATGTTAATTATTAATAATATAAAAGGTGATACATTTATTTAAAAATACTTCATCGCCTTCATGCTAGGATAAAACAGAAAAAAAATGAAACAAAAATCATAAACCTAATTTAGTTTCGGTTAAACTAAAACCAAAGTCAGAAACCTAATTTAGTTTCGGGTCAAACCGAAGTAAAAAGCAAAAACCTAATTCAGTTTCGGCTTAAACTGCAACAAAAGTCAACTAACCTAATTCAGTTTCGGGCCAAACTGAAATAAAAGGCAAAAACCTAATTCAATTTCGGCTCAAACTGAAATAATACACTAAAAAAAATGTTTAGTCATATCAACAAAAATTTAGTTGAGCCAACCAAATTTTTGTTGCTATGACTAAAAATTTGGTTGAGCGAACAAAATTTTTGTTGATATGACTAAACATTTTTTTTAGTGTAGTCAAAACCCTAAATCTAATTCGGCTAAATATAAAACAAATCTCAAAAATTTAGTTCAGTTTCGAGTCGAGCTGAAAGAAAAGTCAAAAACCTAAATTTGTTTTGGCTCAAATGGAAACAGAAGCCAAAAACCTAATTTAGTTTAAGGTCAAACTGATTAAAAAGGCAAAAACTTAATTCAGTTTCGGGTCAAAGTCAAACCAAAGTCAAAAACCTAATCCAGTTTCGGCTCAAACTGAAAAAAAAAGTAAAACAAAAGTGAAAAAAATAGAAAACCTAATTTAGTTTTGCTTCAAACTAAAACCAAAGACATAAACATAATTTTGTCTTGACTCAAACTGAAACAGAAGTCAAAAACCTAATTCAGTTTCGGGTCAAACGGAAATAAAAGGGAAAAACGTAATTTTGTTTCGGGTTCAATTCAACCAAAGTCAAAAACCTAATCCAGTTTCGGCTCAAACTGAAACAAAAGCCAAAACCTAATTCAGATTCGGCTCAAACTAAAATAAAAGGCAAAAACGTAATTTCGATTCGGGTCGAATTCAACAAAAATCAAAAAACTAATTTAATTTCGCCTCTACCTGAAACCAAAATAAGATACATAATTTAGTTTCGCTTCAAACTGAAACGAAAGTTAAAGACCTAATTTTGTCTTGGCTGTACCAGAAGTCAAAAAACTAATTCAGTTTCGGGTTAAACTGAATTAAAAGGTAAAAACCTAATTCAGTTTTGACTCAAACTGAAACTAAAGTTGAAAACATAATTCTATTTTGGCTCAAAGTGAAACAAATTTTAAAAGCCTAATTCAGTTTCGGCTCAAGCTGAAACAAAAGTCAAAAACCTAATACTTTTTCGAGTCAACCAGAAACCAAAGTAAAAAACATAAGTCATTTTCGGGTCAAACTAAATAAAAAGTCAAAAACCGAATTCTGTTTTGGCTCAAAATGAAACAAATTTTAAAAACCTAATTTAGTTTCTGGTCAAGCTGAATTAAAAGTTAAAAACCTAATTTTTTTCGGGTCAAACTGAAATAAAAGGCAAAAAGGTAATTTTGATTCTCGTCGAATTTAACCAAAGTCAAAAACTTAATTCAATTTCGGCTTATGCTGAAACCAAAGTCAGAAACATAATTTAGTTTCGCTTTAAACTGAAACCAAACTCATAAACCTAATTTTGTTTTGGATCAAACTGAAACAAAAGGTATGACCTAATTCAGATTCGGCTCAAACTGAAATAAAAGGCAAAAGCGTAATTTTGATTCGGGTCGAATTCAACCAAAATCAAAAACCTAATTTAATTTCGGCTCAAGCTGAAACCAAAGTCAGAAACCTAATTCAGTTTTCACTCAAACTGAAACTAAAGTTAAAAACCTAATTTTATTTTGGCTCAAAGTATAACAAATTTTAAAAGCGTAATCCAGTTTCGAGTCGAGCTGAAACAAAAGTCAAAAACCTAATACTTTTTCTAGTCAACCTGAAACCAAAGTAAAAAACATAAGTCATTTTCGGGTCAAACTAAAACATAAGTCAAAAACCTAATTCTGTTTTGGCTCAAAATAAAACAAATTTTAAAAACCTAATTTAGTTTCTGGTCAAGCTGAATTAAAAGTTAAAAACCTAATTTTTTTCGGGTCAAACTGAAATAAAAGCCAAAAGGTAATTTCGATTCTCGTCGAATTTAACCAAAGTCAAAAACTTAATTCAATTTCGGCTTATGCTGAAACCAAAGTCAGAAACATAATTTAGTTTGGCTTTGAACTGAAACCAAACTCATAAACCTAATTTTGTTTTGGCTCAAACTGAAACAAAAGGTATAACCTAATTCAGATTCGGCTCAAACTGAAATAAAAGGCAAAAGCGAAATTTTGATTCGGGTCGAATTCAACCAAAATCAAAAACCTAATTTAATTTCGGCTCAAGCTGAAACCAAAATAAGATACATAATTTAGTTTTGCTTTAAACTAACACCAAAGTCATAAACCTAATTTTTTTTTGGCTGTACCAGAAGTCAAAAACCTTATTTAGTTTCGGGTCAAACTGAAGTAAAAGGCAAAAAAGTAATTTCTATTCGGGTCGAATTTAACCAAGGTCAAAAACCTAATTTAATTTCGGTTCAAGCTGAAACCAAAGTCAGAAACATAATTCAGTTTACACTCAAACTGAAACTAAAGTTAAAAACCTAATTATATTTTGGCTAAAAGTTAAACAAATTTTAAAAGCCTAATCCAGTTTTGAATTAAGCTTAAACAAAAGTCAATAACCTAATACTTTTACGAGTCAAAATAAAACCAAAGTAAAAAACATAAGTCATTTTCGGGTCAAACTAAAACAAAAGTCAAAAACCTAATTCTGTTTTGGCTCAAAATGAAACAAATTTTAAAAACCTAATTTACTTTCGGCTCAACCTGAAACCAAAGTAAGATACATAATTTAGTTTCGCTTCAAACTGAAACCAAAATCATGGACCTAATTTTGTCTTGGCTGTACCAGAAGTCAAAAACCTAATTCAGTGTCGGGTCAAACTGAAATAAAAGGCAAAAAAGTAATTTCTATTCGGGTCGAATTCAACCAAGGTCAAAAACCTAATTTAATTTCGGCTCAAGCTGAAACCAAAGTCAGAAACATAATTCAGTTTACACTCAAACTGAAACTAAAGTTATAAACCTATAATTATATTTTGGCTGAAAGTGAAACAAATTTTAAAAGCCTAATCCAGTTATGAATTAAGCTGAAACAAAAGTCAAAAACCTAATTCTGTTTTGGCTCAAAATGAAACAAATTTTAAAAACCTAATTTAGTTTCGGGTCAAGCTCAATCGAAAGTTAAAAACCTAATTCTTTTTCGGGTCAAACTGAAATTAACGTCAAAAACCTAATTTACTTTCGGCTCAACCTGAAACCAAAATGAGATACATAATTTAGTTTCGCTTCAAACTGAAATCAAAGTCATGGTCCTAATTTTGTCTTGGCTGTACCAGAAGTCAAAAACCTAATTCAGTGTCGGGTCAAACTGAAATAAAAGGCAAAAAAGTAATTTCTATTCGGGTCGAATTCAACCAAGGTTAAAAACCTAATTTAATTTCGGCTCAAGCTGAAACCAAAGTCAGAAACATAATTTAGTTTCGCTTCAAACTGATACCAAAGTCAAAAACGTATAATTTAGTTTGGGGTGAAACTGAAACTAATGTCAAAAACCATATTTAGTTCCGGATCAAACTGGACCTAAAGCCAAATACCTAATTTACTTCCGGGTCAAACTGAAACACAAGTCAAAAACATAGTTTAGTTTCGGGTCACACTGAAACCAAAGCCTGAAACATAATTCATTTTTGTGTCAAACTGAAACTAAAGTCAAAAACATAATTCAGTTTCGTGTTAAATTCAACCAAAGTCAACAACCTAACTCAGTTTCGGCCTAAAGGGAAACAAAAGTCAAAAACTCAATTCTGTTTCGCCTCAAAATTAATCAAAGTTAAAAACCTAATTCAGTTTTGGGTCAGTGTGTTCCGAAACTATAATACGTTTTTGACTTTGGTTTCAGTTTGAGCTTAATCTAAATTATGGGTCATTTGTTTTTTATCAAACCTAAAACTGAAAAAAAACTTAACTTCGGTGTCGGTCCCTGATAAAAACAAAATCTATAAGATTGTGAGAAAAAATAAATGCAAATTTTTTAGAACAAAATTTATTACCAGAAATGTACGCAAACAATTTTTCGGAAAAATCGAAATAACATTGATTAGAAATTGGTATTGACTGCATTTTCCAATAATTAAAATTTTACTGTTTCTAAATTAGAGGTGATTGAGATTAAATGCCTCATGAAGTGAGGCATTTGAGGATTTATTGACGCTTAAATTTGTCATTATATGTCATCAGTGTCCGTGTGAAGAAGGTTTTTAATTCAATGTGCTTTTAATCAATCGAGATGTCAACTTTTATCGATCTGCTAATTCTATTGAAAGTGCTGTAATTTCTTTTTTCAGAATATCTTCTTTTTTCTACACTTGCTTTTAAACGTGAAACCTTATTCCAATCAATTCTCAAATACATATTATATATTTGACAATAGATATTTGTAATAATCTTTAGAATTTCTAATTGCTTCAAATTTTGATTAGGAACTATTCAATTATTATCATAAGCATATTTTAAGATGCTTTTGATCCCCCCTCCCCCATGTTAGCATTTTTCAATGAATAAAAACACAATTTTGTTATTACGAGGACGGCTAAAATTCAGTAGTTAGAATTATATTTTTACAGAATTTCCTATTAACCGACTTTTTATTAAATTAAATTAGAAATTCAAATTTACCCAAATTTTGATTTAGTAGAATCCTCATTTAAGAGAATTTTAAGTGAGGCTGATTTGTAAATGTCCGAACATCTATTTGTCCAAATTTTCATTTGTTACAAATTTATATTTTACACGAATTGAGACTTGAGAGACTTCTTGAAACGCAGAATGTTTATTTGACCGAAATTGCTAATTGCAGAAAAAATGTTTGATAGAAAGATTTTGTCACAAATTTTAAAAATAACCAATCACAATTTTCTTGATGATTCCTGACTGGTCGATTTTGAAAAAAAATTATTATTTTAAAAAAATAATAAGACATCACAATTTATTAATATAAAAATTATGAGCAACTACATTTCGCGAGTTTAAAAATTGCGACAAATTAACAGTCGAAGAAGTAAATGTTAAGGCGAATAAGAATTAGATAAATAAAATTCATATGAAATTATCAAAAACGTATTATATCGAAATAGTAATTCTAAATGAATTTGAGGTTATGTGACTATTTGAAATTGAAAAATTACGTTAATTAACAATTAGTATACCTAAATAAATTTTACTTCATGTGGTTATTTTATCCGAAAAAACAATAATTGTGAGAAATAACAGTTCCGACAAAAAATTCCTAATTCCTAATATTAAAAATTATAATAAAATTTGCAGATCGACTATATTATAAAACTTTGAAAACTTTTTTTTAAGCAGGATCAGAATAAAAGAGTATTGACACGATAAGTTCCAGCAACTAGACAGCTTCTTTCGGTTAATCAGATAATCTTGCATAACCTCGAAGTCGGCGAACTTTCGACGTAATAACGAGACGCGAATACGAATGAGACGCGGCCAAGAAATAGTTGGTAGCTGCCATTATATAGACGTCTGCCTCGAATGAAGCTGATTGAAAAAAGAAAGATGAAAATGCACAGGAAAAGAAAGGAGAAGAAATGGAGAAAGATAAAAGAAAAAAAATTGAAAAAATTTCTCGAGCCGAGTTTTCCTAGCAATCGCCGTCTTAGCCTAGAACGGTGATTGAATTTCTTGCACCTGTTTAACTTTGAGAAAAGGTCGTTCTAACCGGAAATTCCTTTATTAATTCTCCGCCCTCGCAACCAATTCCTAGAGTGAGAAAACCACTTCTTCGTTTTGAATTACAAGTCACTACTTCACCTTTCATTGTTTCTTGCAGACAGGGAACCTTTTGTATTTTATTCAGTCGCAAGACGCAAAAAAAATTATTGGCCTTTCTTTATTTTTCCTGTTACACCCAGAAGTAGAAGATTTTCTTTATTCAATATAACCTTGAGAAAAAACGCTTTTTTTAAGCACCAGCATTTTTGTCATACTCTAGTTAAAAAAGCTTAATCAATCGTTCTTTAATGGTTTATAGAGAGATTTAGGTGGATTTTAAATTTAAGTATTTCAGTGATAGAAATGTAGGTATTGTCAGACAGAACTGTTTTCTTTTATTATTCAGTTCTGGTTAAAATAGCTCAGAATTACAAAAATAGTTAAAAATTGGTACTGAATAACAACAATGGCAAAAAATGATTCAACAGTTTTTGGTCAGAATCATTTTCTTCACAATAGATTTAAGAGGCGTTGGTTTTATATAACTTATTAAAAGTTGATTGAAATCTGATTTTTTTTTAATCAAATTACTTTTAAAAAAATTGTTAGCTTAGATGACACATGAGAGCTGTTATATTTGATAGCAAATACGTAAACATAAGGTTGAAAATAAATTATGTCAATTTTATCGACGAATTACGAGTTTTTTAAAAATTGAGGGTTAAATTGACACCTGTTAATTTTCAAGGTTTCTCTATTTAAATTTGTATTCGAGGGTGCAGTTCTGAATTGTTACAAGCAACTTCACTACAGATTTTTTCAAAGACTATTAGAAATATAAAAAAATTGACAACAAATATACAACCAAATAACCTAATTTTGCAGTTTATCGATCTTTACTTAATTACGGAAAAAAATACAAATTAAATTATTATTTAAACAAATTTTAAACAAATTATAATTGTAGACTACCAACTTTCTATAAAGTGCACCTACAAAGATGCACTTTTTTTTTTTTTTTTAATTAACTAAACGTTATTCAATGACGAATGAAGATTAGAAATAAAACTATTATTTAAAAAAGTTTTAACAAATAATTACTATTATAATTACATTTGTAATCTTTATCCGTCATTGCATAACTTTCAGTTAATTGCAAAATTTTCAATATTTTTATCTGGGATCGATACCGAAGTTAAGTTTTGTTTCAGATACGGGTTTAATGCAAAGCGAAAGAAAAGTGACCCACTTTTATTTCAGATCAAACTAAAACACAAGTCAAAAACCTAATTTAGATTCGGTTCAAACTGAAACCAAAGACAAAAACCAAATTCGGTTTAAGGTAAAACTAAAGCCAAAGTAAAAAACCTAATTTAGTTTCGGGTCAAACTGAAACCAATGTCAAAAACCTAATTAAGTTTCGGTTCAAACTGAAACCAAAGACAAAAACCAAATTCGGTTTAAGGTAAAACTAAAGCCAAAGTAAAAAACCTAATTTAGTTTCGGGTCAAACTGACACCAATGTCAAAAACCTAATTAAGTTTCGGAACAAACTAAAACAAAAGTCAAAAACATAATTTAGTTTCGGGCCACACTAAAACGAAAGTCAAAAACCTAATTCAGTTTCGGGTCAAACTGAAATAAAAAGCAAAAATCTAATTCAGTTTCTGCTTAAAATAAAACAAAAATCAACTAACCTAATTTAGTTTCGGATCAAACTGAAACAATAGTCAAAAACCTAAATCTGATTTGGCCCAAACTGGAACAAATATGTCAAAAACTTAATTTCTTTTCAGCTCAAAATAAAACAACAGTTAAAAACCTAATTCAGTTTCGGTTTAGACTGAAACAAAAGTAAAAACCTAATTCAGTTTCGGATCAAACTGAAACAAAAGTCAAAAACCTAATTTAATTTTGGTTTAGACTGAAACAAAAGTAAAAACCTAATTCAGTTTCGGATCAAACTGAAACAAAAGTCAAAACCCTAATTTAATTTCGGCTCAGACTGAAACAAAAGTAATAAACCTAATTCAGTTTCGGATCAAACTGAAACAAATGTCAAAAAACTAATTTAATTTCGGCTCAGACTGAAACAAAAGTCAAAAACCTAATTCAGTTTCAGGTTACACTGAAACAAAAGTCAAAGACCTAATTCTGTTTCTGCTCAAAATGAAGGAAAAGTCAAAAACCTTATTCAGTTTCGGGTTAAACTGAAACGAAAGTCAAAAACCTAATTCAGTTTCGGATCAAACTGAAACAAAAGTCAAAAACCTAATTTAGTTTCGGCTCAGACTGAAACAAAAGTCAAAAACCTTATTCAGTTTCGGGTTTAACTGAAAAGAAAGTCAAAAACCTAATTCTTGATTAAATTGTTTATTCTCCCTTTTACGGGCTCGAAGGGCTCCCGTTCCCTTTACAATATTCTTACATACTATATACATCGAGTCTTAACCTACATCGCCAAACGCAATTCTACCATCTACGTACTCTCTTCTAGTGCCAGGGCTTCCGTTTCCTAACCGTAGTGCTCTCATAAGCGAGCCTCGCGACTTTACTTACTCTTTACTATTTATTCAATCCATCTTTTAATACCCCGTTCCTAATCTCATTCTCTCTCTCCGTTCTTCTAGCTCCTTCATCCATACTTCCCCTTGCCCACTTTCATCCAAAACCCAACCTACACACTCCCCTATGCCCTTTCCTTCCTCATTCACTCCAGTACATCTATCCAACACATGCGCCCAATCCTCCACCTCAAACCCACATACCCTACACATCTTCTCCTCCTCATTCATCCAATATCTGCACTCTTTCATACCCTCACCCATTCTAAACCTTAACACCCTGTTCCATTTTTTCTCTTTCTTCCATGCATTCAAATACCTTGGTACACCTTCATTCTTCACCATCCCATACCATCTGTTGTATCTAGACTCCTTGATTTTCTCCCATCTCTCCTCCTGATCCTTTTCCCTCATAAGCTTTTCCAATTCCTCCCAACCCCTCACCTTCATTCCTTTTTCCTCCTTTCTTACCACCCATCTATCTCTCTCCCAACCAATTCTACTCTCCGTCCCATTCTCCTCTCTTTCCCTAACAGCCTTCCAACACAACTGTGCTATTCTACTACCCCCTCCATTCCTTAGCTTCTCCTCAAAACCCCATACTCTTTTCCTTTGCCGCACCATCATTTTATCTCTACTCAGTTCCTCTCGGATCATATACCCTGGGCAGCTTCCACTCACCCCCATCACCCACCTCAGAAACCTTTCATGCAACCGTTCAACCAACCCTCTCTCTCTCCATCCCCATATTTCCACCCCATAACTGACTACAGACCACACCAACGCATCAAACATCCACACTCTTCTTTTCCAATCATTCTTAAACCTTCTCTTCCCTATCCCCCACACTTGACCCATAACTTTACTAGCCTTTTCCACTCTCTTCCTCACATTCAACTCATTCGATCCATTCGACTCAAACCAATATCCTAAATAACAAAATTCATTCACCTCTTCCACCACCTTCCCATTCAATCTCAGCACCACCCCTCTCACATCCTTCCTTTTCCTGAATCTCACCACTTTCGTCTTATCCACATTCACCCACAAGTCTCTCTTACACACATACTTCTCAAATTCACTCATTAACAACCTCATTCCACTCATATCCTCCGCAAGCAACACTATATCATCCGCGTACGCCAGGGTATATATCCTCGATCTCCCTAGCACTACTCCTCCTTTCCCTCTCCTCCATAGCCTTTCCTCCAAATCCGCTATCAATAAATTGAATAGCAAAGGACTCAGAGGACAGCCCTGCATTAACCCTCTTCCCAGCCAGAATTCCCTCCCATATTTCCCTCCCACTCTAACCTTTACTCTTGAGTCTTCATAAATCTCTTTTATCCTCTCTATCATACTCTCCTCTATTCCTCTATCCTTTAAGACCTTCCATAGAACCCCCCTGTTAACTGACGGGAATGCCGATTTGAAGTCGACAAACACCGCCACCACTTTTCCCCCTTTTTTCTCTAATCCCCTGCTCACTAAGTGATTCAGCACATATATATTGTCCATCGTCCCCATTCCCTTTCTAAATCCCGTTTGATTATGTGGGATGCACCCTAGCCCTTCCACCTTCTTTTCTAGTCTACTCCTGATTACCTCCGCATAAACCTTATACACCACTGGCATCAACGTGATTCCCCTATAATCTCCCACATTTCTTCCTTCCCCCTTCTTTACTATAGGCACTATCACCCCTGTCTTCCACTCCTCCGGCCATCCTTTCCCTATCCATACATCTTTGATCACTTTCCATATCTCTTCCCTTACTCCTTCCCCCCCATACTTCAATTCCTCATTTTCCATTCCTTCCATCCCAGCTGCTTTATCCCTCTTCAGTTTATCTATTGCCCTTCTGACCTCCTCCCTACTAACCTCTTCCTCTCCCTCGACCCTCCCTCTTACTTTCCTGCCCTCTCCCCTAACTCTCACCCCTACCCCTCCGTACATCTCCTTAAAGTATCTCGTCCATTCCTCTAAGCTAATCTCTTGATTTATCTCCTGTCTTTTCCTCCTCTCTCTATTTATTACTTCCCATTCTTTGCCCTCTCTTATCGCCTTTTCCACTCTCTCCATAAACTTCTTCCTATCTAATTCCCTCTTCATCTCTAAAAGCCGTCCGTGCACTCTATGCCTCCTATTATATTCTCCCTTATCTAACCATCCTTTTCTCCAGTTCCTTATATCCTCTCTTAACGCCTCCTTACTCCTTTCACACTCCTCATCCCACCATCCCCCGTACCCCAACACTTCTTCCTCTAATTCCCTTCCTATCTCCTCCTTCGCGACCCCTATTCTCTTTCTTAGACCTGACAATCTGTCCTCAACTCCAATTTCCCTCGTCTCTTCTAAATCCCACTCTTCCATTTTAATCTGATACTTCTTTAAGCTATCCTCCTTCCATTTTCCCATCCTCTTTACCCTCCTTTCTCTTTTCCCCCCTACCTTCTTTTTCGTCTTTTCTTTCTCGGCCTTGAATTCTATCACCACTGGGAAGTGATCCGACCACACCTCATTACCCACTTCTAGCCTCCTCACCAACCTCCTCCCTTTCTCCTCCGCCAATATATAATCGATCACCGAGTTGCCTTTCCCATGAAACGTAAATTCTCCTTTTTCATCCCCCATTGTATTACCATTTAATATCGACCACCCTCTCTCTCCAAGCATCCACAACAATCTCCTTCCCTCCTGGTCCACCTCTTTGTGCTTTGAATTCCTACAAAAGTCCTGTTTTTCTTCATCCCAACAACCCCCTCCCCTTTCCCCTGTCCACACATTGAGATCACCTCCTATTATCACTATCTTATCTTTGCCTTCTTCCATCCACTCCTCTAGCCTATCCCACCCTTCCTCCTCTCCTCTCCTTCTGTACATCCCTACCAGGCATATTTCCTCTTTCCCAATCTTTATTCTCCTCTCCATACATTCCTCCGTGCCTCTCTCTCCCTTCTTTTTCTTCGACCACCTTATGCTCTTTCTCACTCCTACCAACATTCCACCCAACTTTCTGCCAGCCTTCTTTTCTTTTACTGCTGCTTGCACCTCCCACACATAACCCTTGGGAGCCTTCCATTTTAACTTTCTCCAATCTCCCTCATCCACCCAAGTCTCACTCAGAAACACCACATCCCATTTTTCTATTGTTGTCCAAAAGCCATCATCCTTATTCCCTAACCCCGCTACATTCCAAAAAGCCACTGTGATCCCTTTGCCTTCCCTGATACCTCCTACTTTCTTCTTCCTTATTCCTGAAACCCCTCCTCTCTCTTTTCCTTTTCCTCCAACTCGTTACCCTCCCTTCTAAACTCCATCACTCCTCCCTCTCTCTCCTCCAATTTTAGTCTCTCACCATCTATCCATAGACACCCTCTTCCCACTCTTACCCTCTTCCCCTTTCCTCTCTCCTCCCAGGCTCTCTGATTAATCCACCAGCTTACTCTTCTCTCCTCCTGCGTTAAATCTTCCTCTATCCTCTCTATCCTACCTCTCAACGCTTTTTTCTTCTCCATTACCTGGTCAAAAACCTAATTCAGTTTCGGATCAAACTGAAACAAAAGTCAAAAACCTAATTTAGTTTCTGGTCGAACTGAAACAATTGTCAAAAACCTAAATTTAATTTCGGCTCAGACTGAAACAAAAGTCAAAAACCTAATTTAGTTTCAGGTTACACTGAAACAAAAGTCAAAGACCTAATTCTGTTTCTGCTCAAAATGAAGCAAAAGTCAAAAACCTTATTCAGTTTCGGGTTAAACTGAAACGAAAGTCAAAAACCTAATTCAGTTTCGGATC
Organism: Ganaspis brasiliensis; assembly: GCA_037103525.1. Classification (NCBI taxonomy): domain Eukaryota; kingdom Metazoa; phylum Arthropoda; class Insecta; order Hymenoptera; family Figitidae; genus Ganaspis; species Ganaspis brasiliensis. The sequence continues at coordinate 2,100,544 of JAZKLR010000143.1, read as the reverse complement.
AAACTGAAACAAAAGTCAAAACCCTAATTTAATTTCGGCTCAGACTGAAACAAAAGTCAAAAACCTAATTCAGTTTCAGGTTACACTGAAGCAAAAGTCAAAGACCTAATTCTGTTTCTGCTCAAAATGAAGGAAAAGTCAAAAACCTTATTCAGTTTCGGGTTAAACTGAAACGAAAGTCAAAAACCTAACTCAGTTTCGGATCAAACTGAAACAAAAGTCAAAAACCTAATTTAGTTTCGGCTCAGACTGAAACAAAAGTCAAAAACCTTATTCAGTTTCGGGTTTAACTGAAAAGAAAGTCAAAAACCTAATTCAGTTTCGGATCAAACTGAAACAAAAGTCAAAAACCTAATTTAGTTTCTGGTCGAACTGAAACAATTGTCAAAAACCTAAATTTAATTTCAGCTCAGACTGAAACAAAAGTCAAAAACCTAATTTAGTTTCGGGTTACACTGAATCAAAAGTCAAAAACCTAATTCAGTTTCTGTTCAAGCTGAAACAAAAGTCAAAAACTTAATTTAGTTTTGAGTGACATACTAAAACCAAAGTATCAAAAGTTTAATTCAGTTTTGGGTCAAACTCAAATAAAAGTGAAAAACCTAATTCTGTTTCGGTTTAAAATGAAATAATAGTCAAAAGCCCACTTAAGTTTTGGATCACACTGAAACTAAAGTCAAAAACATAATTTAGTTTCCTGTCAAACTGAAACCACAGTCAAAATTTCCGACTGTGAAATTCTGCATCTTATGCCGCACATTGAAACCAAAATTAAAAACATAATTCAGTTTCGGTTGACACTCAAACCAAAGTCCAATACAAAATTCAATTTCCTGTCAAACTGAAACCACTGTCAAAATTCCCGAATGTGAAGTTCTGCATCTAATCCCGCATGCGGAATTTCGCATTCAGTCCGTCTTGTGGAATTCCGCAAACACATCCCACTTGCGGAATTTTCGACTTTGGTTTCGGTTGGACCCGAAACTAAATTAGGTTTTGGATTTCTGTTTCAATTTGAACCGAAACTGTATTAAATTTTTTATTTTGGTTTCAGTTTAAGTCGAAACTATATTAGATTTTTGACTTCTGTTTCAGTTTGACCCGAAACTGAATGAAGTTTTTGACTTTGTTTTCAGTTTGAACCGAAACTAAATTATGTTTTTGACTTTGGCTTTAGTTAGACCCAAAGCTGAATTATGTTTTTGACTATGGTTTCAGTTTGACCCGAAACTAAATTATGTTTTTGACTTTGGTCTCAGTTTGACCCGAAACTGGATTAGGTTTCGGATTTTGTTTTTAGTTTAACCCGAAACTGAATTAGGTGTTTGACTTTTGTTTCAGTTTGACTCGTAACTAAATTATGTTTTTTACTTTGGTGTCAGTTTAATCCGAAACTCAATTATATTCTTGACTTTTGTTTAGTTGTATACAAAACTGAAACTTAAGTAGTTTTTAATTTAGTTTTGTTTCAGTATTGGTCCCTGATTTAAATCCTTTTTTACAACGTTCAAGTTATAAAACATTTGAAATACTCTGAGTTACTTTAGTAGACCTCTTACAAACATTTGCAAATGTTATAAATGAAAAGTAGAAATGTAAAAAAAATCTTTCTAATTTTCGAAATTAAATAAAAATTTGTTCAGTGACTTAAAATTGCATTTAAATAAAAGCAAAATTCTTGAAGTTATCTGAAATAAAATATTTTTGTGTCTACCCGGGGTATAGCATATAGTAGCGCGAAGAATAATAACTTCCTCAATTAACTTTTATATTATTATTTTATTGCTTCCTTTAAGAGGAAGTTAAATTTTTTGCTTGATTTGAAGCGAAATGTACATAGTTTTTACCTAAGTTTAAGCAAATCTGCGGAAGTATTTGTATGTGTGTGTAGTAACTTCTTTTTCGCCAGGATATCTTGAGAACGCTTCAAAGGGTTTCAATAAAATTTGTAAGGCTTATCAAGTTTATAAATATTTCAATTTGAACACAGGCATTTTTGAAAATATCCAGTAAAATTTTTTGAAGCACCATTTGTCATCGAAAAAAGTGATGATCAAGTGCGCAACGTTGACAAAAGAGTAAAGTGAAGAAAAGTTCTTTTTTATAAGGGATGGTTTTAATAAACCCTTGAAATTAAAAGTAGTTTTAGATAATATTGATGCATTCTGTCTTGATTTTGTGAATAATGTTTATTTTGTAGAAAAAATATTTGAATTTTTAACATTTTATTGTCTTTGTTTTTTGCAAACGTTGCGCAATTGACCAATGACCATCGTGAAAAAAATTGTTCTTTGCCACTATTTTTTTTTTTGTAAAAAAATACAACAATGTAAAAATACAACCTAATGAATAAAAGAATGATATTCCTAGTCTCAAAACGAATCGAGTTGTATATAAAGTATTTAATTCACCAAAAAATCGTATGTTAAATAATGAATTTTCATTTTTTTTACATTTAAATTCTTTTTCCTTGTATAATTTATTTACATTTTATTTTTTAACCATATGAACTTTGGAAAAAATATTCTAGATTAAAAAATATTTTTCAGAAAATCGATAGAATCAATGTCTAGTTTTGATTTTTTCATGAAACGACAATAATTTTATTCTGGTTATTATTTTACTTTATAGTAACGTTCTTCTTTATTTTCTACACAGAGCAAAATGAATTTGCCGTTACTTTAAGTTTTATTCTACATTTATTCGACCTTCGTTTGGTTCAGGAATTCACTTTGGTTAATTCTTTCGAAAGATATTGAATTTCGACAAGAAAACCTCACTCTCTGTCTCTGTTCAAGCCACGCTTAAAGTAGGCTCCTTCTTTAAACCTTCCTTATTTATAACCTAATACTGTAAACAGGCTCAAACTTGTTATTTTTGGGATCTCTAATTGCGAATATTTGAGTTTTATGCTCAATTCATTTTAACGATATAAAGGTTCCAGAATGTGGAAAATTTATCTGTAACTGTAATTCAGTTTTCGGGTTTAATTTAATGCCGTCTCTTACAATGAGAATGGAAAAGTAACGAGGTGAAAATAGGATCGGGTTTTGGGAATGACATTTAGTGCGAGATGAATTATCTTCCAAAGGTCAAGTGTTAAGTCGATTGCCATTGAAATAGTCGATGGAAATTCGTCAAACGTCTGACTCTCACGTGGTCAAGTATCCTTGAGACGGTGCAATCGAACAGCTGACTCTGTCTCGGTTCCGTACGGGGACACCTAAGTGTGACGTAGCACCTTGCTATTCCGGTCATGCAATGACGTCATCAAAAGCTCAGAAATAACCGACAAGGTGCCAAAATCTTTCCCAGACGCGACTATGCGGTTTGCACTCATCATCCATATACTTCTGCCATTTTCATTTTCTCCTCTTTCTATCCTTCAAACAAGATGAAGCATTCGGATCTTTTAAGGTCATATGATGGATTATGACGTCATCACAGTGGGGCAGAATCGTGAAAACGTGCCGAAAACCCTGAAATTAAATTATTTTTTAAGGGTATTTGATATACACTACCGGACAAAATTTTGGGACCACTTACAAAAATCCTTATGTAATCCTTATGTAAGAAACGAGTACTGAAGGTAAGCGTTAAAAGTTAACGGAAAAGAAAACTCTTATACCGGCTTCCTTGGTAAGAGAGAGAAGGTAAGCGTTAAAATTTAACGGGAAAGGAAACTCATTAAAAACTCTTTAAATTTTAATTTCTCTCTCTCTAAAATTTTACCTCACGAGATCGACCCGCGCGCCGCTGCGCGCTTGTTTATTTATTTTTTTTTTAATAAAAGTTAGTAACGATTAACACATGAAATAGAATAGAAACAAACATTCTAACCTTAAATTGCTTATATAATAATAATTTAAAAGAATTAATAAAATATTATTTTCAATACAATAATAAATAATTCAATATATTAATTAAAAGTTATGAATTATTATTAGTTTTAATTTAATAAATAAAAAGTGTAAATAATAAACAACATAATTGTTTCAAATGCAAATAAATTAGTAATTTAGAAACAAAAGAAATTTAAAAAAGTTATTATTATTCACTATACTTACAATTATTTTATGATTATCTTTATTATGACTATACTCATTTTATAAATTCAAAATAATTATTTAATAAACTAATGTTTTAAATGAACTTAGTAAAATGAATTACTTGTCAAAAAACTTCAATGATAATTATCACATAATGTAATTATTTAATTACAATAGAAACAAACATCCTAACCGATTTATCAATATGATACTTTAATGAAGAAAATATAACTATTAAATTAATGCAATAAGAAAAAAGATAAATAAATTAGAAGCTTACAATAAAATAAAATTATTGAAAATTATTATTATTACTTACCTGTCACTAACCATTATTACGTAACTGGAGAATGATAACAAAAAACATAACCTTAAACATGGAAGTATAATATTTTTATTTTACAGTAACTTAAATAGTTAATGAATTATAAACACACAATAAAACAAAATAAAGAACTAAAAATTATTATAACTTACCAGTTTCACAATTTCCACGTGACCGAAAAGAAATTCTTAAAAAACAGATAAATAAGTTACAAATAAAATAAAAAGAAATAAAAGATTATTTATATTATTATTATTACTCACCTGTCAGAAACGAATGCCAATGTAAACAAAACATTATTTCACTCAAAACACTATAACCTTAACAACTTTACCAAAATAACTGTCATTTCTTAAACTATCACTTCATAATTATTAGAATTTAATTTATTTTTAATTAATTCATAGGAATTTATCAATCACTCCGAGTCAATATTTTTAATTTATTATTATTTTATAAAATGAAATTATTTATTAAACGAAGATTTTAAATAAATTGAAAAATACTCCAAATAAACGTCTAAACTGTGATGTTATTGTTGACAAAAAATATCGAAAATCTGCTAACCAATCAGAAGCCCGATAAAATGTGTTACACCTCTGAAGTTGGTCGAAAGGGTTCTCGTATAGGGAAGTCAAGGTCAAAGCTAATTTCTATGTATTAACTATTTTAATAAAATTTTTTTGTTATTTTAGATTTCTAACATTATAAGAAATTTTATAAAATTAACTTGAAGTTACAATATTTAATTGAAAGATTTTAATTCGTCTGCAAAACAAAAAATTGAAACTGAAAACTATCGTTAGTGAGGTTTGATATGTACTGACCAATGGGAGACTCGGAAATGGTGTTACACGTCTGAAGTTAACCACAACGTCTGTTCTTTTTAGAATAGGATTATACAAATATTCTTCAAATTTATATTTTATTTCTAAATACAAACAATAAACTACTTGCTAAGCCCGGTCATTGTTTAAGCGAGCCCTTACATAATGAGGGTTAATGGTTTTAGGAAAAGAGACAAAATTTTCGAGCTATAACGAAACGAGAGATAAATACATTCAGTGCGTTGTATTGAAAGTTATTAAAAAGTTATGAATAAATAGAACGGAAATATGTATAACGTGAAAATAAATAGTGCCTATTATTGTGTATTGTTTATTAGGTGTTTAACAGAAATCTGTTTAATGTGAAAGTGTATAGTGTCTATTAAGGAGGTTTATCCAAAAAACCAATTTCTACAGATTCTTATAAAATTTTAATGACATAATTAATACATTCCTTTACATGTACTGTTATAATTTTATTAAATTTTACCGTTTTGTTTTTAAGAAATAAATTTATAATTTTACATGGAAACAGTAACAAAACGCGCAAAATGACTATATTTTAATTAATTAAAAAAACACGGTTCTAAAAATTTGTTTAAAAAACTAATATATTTTAAACTGTAATAGAATACAATTTTTACAATAATATTTAATTAATTTACCGTCCCGTTGTTAAGAAAATGTTATTCAAGGGTAGTAATCCTATAATTTTTTGAAATAATCAGGAAGAAAAAATTTTAATAAGTTGGGATTTTCAACAAAAATTTTTTTTTTTTTAATAAAATTTGTTTGTGTAATGATTTTAACTACAAAATACTATTTAGAAACCAAATTATAAAACGAAATGAAATTAAAAAAATATTGACTATCATGGTCCGATAGAATGAAAACCGCTTGAGGGTATAAGCGTCCTTAATCCGTTTTGTTTATTAAGAGTTTGTATTAAATAGTTTTAAACACGTGTTTATATTGTTACATACGAATAAGTGAACGAAAAGTGTTTAGTAAATTTAAATTTAAATTAAAATTTTTTTGTTTAAAATATATTTTACAAGACTTGATTTATCAAATTTCCAACTAATAATTTCATTTAGATTTCATTAAATATAATTTATAAAATAAACTGCTAGAAACGTCTACAAGTTGTATTAACGTATTTTTTCCAATAAAATAACATTAGGTTTACTCTTCGTATAAAAAAAGCTTTATTTTTTACAGGATTTTTGATAAATTATATAGTCTTCTAAATAGTATTAGGTATATCATAATTTTTTATAATTAATTTTCATATTCTTCATTTTAAGATCATATCAATTTAAATTTATTCGAATGTCTTCTTATCATTAATTTTATTTTGTATTATATTATATATTTCTTTCATTTCACATAATTATACATAAATGAAACATTATTTTAAGAAATAATAAAATTTGGTGTGCGCTTTTTTTCTAGTGGAATTAAAAACATGACCGTTTTAAAACGTTGATAATTCTGTCAGGTATTAGCAAATTCAAAATTTCCATAGACCATTGGAAAGCTTATAAAATTTGCCTTTAAATGGACCTTATTTAAAGCTTTTTTGATTAATAAAAATGGAGATTCAATATGATAAAGACAAGTGAATTTTTTGTTTTTTGTGAATGTTCATTGTTCAAGTTTGGTAGGCTGCAATTTTTAGAAAATTGATTAAAAAATTTTTAAACTAAGCTAAATTGAACGTCGAACTATTAGCTTTAAAATAAGCCAAAGAAAGTTTGAATATCTTGACTACCCGTGTAGAAAAGTTCCCAGTAATTCCCAGTTTGTACGTGGGCGCCAGTTGGGGCCAACCTGGGCTTCCCAGTTTTGATCAAATATGTAAATTGTTACTAAATAATAGTTTCAATACTAAACTTATTATCAATTTGGCTTTATATATTGCAATTTCCCTTCATTTCAATTTAAAAATTCATGAAATTCGGTCAAGGCTCTCAAAGTTTCCCATGCAAAATGCATGGGGAAAAAACTTTTTCATAGAATTGATCAAAATTCCATCAAAATTAACATTTTTCGATCGGATAAAGCTGTTTTTCCTCAGGAAAGTTTAAAAAATAAGATCCAATAATTTATTTAACAAAATTTTTATTATTAATTATTTTTTAAAGGGCCATAAAAAATCTTCATAAACGAAAAAAAAGTGTAAGATCGTTAAAAAATATTCATTACGACTTTTTACAACATTTTCCACCAAAATTTCCTTTAATTACATAAAAATTAGCTACTAACAATTGGTGCATGTATTTTTTAATTTATTTAAACAAATTAATATTGTTTATCTTAAACTTTTCATCTAATAGAGCTAGAGAGTTGTAACTTTTTCTAATATTGCATCTATTTAAGTTAAGTAAATCCTAATATTAGAAAAAAACTAAAATATAAAAATTGTTTAAACAAATTAATATTGTTTATTTGCAATTTTTCATCTAATTGAGTTACAGGGTTTAAACAAATTAATATTTTTAATATCAATATTGTAATATAGTTCCCAAACTGTATTTAAGTTGCGAATAAACAATATTAATTTATTTAAAAGAGTTTCATAATTATGGATCTTCGTTTACTATAAGTTTTGGGTGTTTATAGGCTTAAAATTTGAAAAATTAAGAAAAAGTTAAACTCTCTAGCTCAATTCGATGAATGATTGCAAATAAACAACATTAGTTTGTTTAACCAATTTTTATAATTGTGCATTTTCGTTTATTATTAATATTCAGCTTTGATATTCTTAAAAAGTTGCAAAATTAAAAGAAAATTTGGAATCTAAAGCTCAATAAGATAAAAAGTTGCAAATAAACAATATTGATTTGTTTAAACAATATTTGTGATTGTGGATTTTCGTTTATTATTAATATTAAGGTTTCATAAGCTTAAAAAGTTGCAAAATTAGGAGAAAATTTCAACTCTGTAGCTCAATTAAATGATAAGTTGCAAATAAACAATATTAATTTGTTTAAACAATTTTTAAAATTGTGAATTTTCGTTTATTATTAATATTAAGCTTTCATAGGTTTAAAAAGTTGCAAAATTAAAAGAAAATTTTAAATCTAAAGCTTAATAAGATAAAAAGTTGCAAATAAACAATATTAATTTGTTTAAACAATTTTCATAATTGTGGATTTTCGTTTATTATTCGTATTGGGCTTTTATAGGTTTGAAAAGTTGCAAAATTAAGAGAAAAATTCAACTCTCTAGCTCAATTAGATGAAAAATTACAAATAAACAATATTAATTTGTTTAAACAATTTTTATAATTGTGGATTTTTGTTTTTTATTAGTATTAAGCTTTCATAAGCTTGAAAATTTGCAAAATTAAGAGAAAGTTTCAGCTCTCTAGCTCTATTAGATGAAAAGTTGCAAATAAACAATATTAATTTGTTTAAACAATTTTAATAATTTTATATTTTAGTTTTTTTCTAATATTAGGCTTTACTTAACTTATATAGTTGCAAAATTATAAAAAAGTTACAACTTTCTAGCTCAATTAGATGAAAAGTTTCAAATAAACAATATTGATTTGTTTAAACAAATTAAAAAATACATGCAACAATTGTTATTGACTAATTTTTATATCATTAAAGAAAATTTTGGTGGAAAATATTGTTAAAAGTTGTAATGAATATTTTTTAACGATCTTACATTTTTACGATCTTTTTTAGTGAATTGGCGCCAACCGGGTTGACCATTACAAGCCCACTAATTTCCCAGTGGGAAGACCCAACTGGGGCCCACCTTAAATTTGGGAAACCCATATGGGGCCCATCTGGCGCCCACCGAACTTTTCTACACGGGTAGTTCTAAAGTTATAAGTAAATGTATGATACGAAAAAACGCAACGATTCTAGTGCTTCCTCCACTTTTGACTGCTTTATACATCTCAAATAATCCGAGAGTATTTATTACTTATAACTTTTGAATTAGTCAAGATATTTAAGTTTTCTTTAGCTTATTTTAAAGCTAATAGTTCAAAGTTTAATTTAGCTTAGTTTCAAATTTTTTCAATTACTTTTCTAGAAAATGCAGCCTGCCAAACTTGAACAATGAAAATTCACAAAAAACGAAAAATTCACTTGTCTTTATCATATTGAATCTCCATTGTTATTAACCAAAAAATCTTTAAATTAGGACCATTTAACGGCAAATTTTATAAGCTTTTCAATGGTCTATGAATATTTTGAATTCGCTTATGCCTGACAGAGTTATCAAAATTTGAAGATGGTCATGTTTTTAATCCCATTTTTGTAACTGGTCCCACAATTTTGGCCGGTAGTGTACATAACATTAATCTGTAACCTTTGGGAAGTAAAATGACATATCTTTTCCTAAAGAAAAGATCCTAAAGGGAATCTTATTCTTCTACAGTTTGCTGAAATGTAGCCTTCGTATTTTTAAAAACTAACAAAGTAAAATTAGAAATACATCGCGCTCGTAAAAATACTATAAAAAAATCAAATTTAATCGTATTTTCATTCTCTAAATTGGAGTCGTCTGATGATCAGTTAAAACACATTCCTATGTTTTATAATTCATAATATCAACAAGAAAACAACTATTAAATCCAGAAGTCAATAAAAACTTTTAAAAAATAGTATATGAATTTTTTTGTAAATCAATTTAAAAAATTATAAATTTAGCAAGATCCGTTTTAGTTCTTTTTTCAAATTAATCATTAAGCATTCCTTAAACAAATCCTATAAACAAAACTTGCCCTAATTTGCCCTTTTCTGTTTAATATGTATTTTTACGCAACTACTCCTATTGCATTATATAATTTTTTAATGATAAATATATAGGTAATTAATTTTTTCAAATAAAAAATTCGAAATAAATTCCATGATTTTGACCAATCGGGTGTCTTTATAAAATAATACAAATTTTGTTGGTTATGCTATTACCTGAAGTGACATTTAATAGTCTATTCTGTAAAATGTTTATATTTGCTTGATGTTATTGCGATTTAAAAATCCAATAAACATAAAATATTCTATAATTAATTGAATTCTTGTCTGATTTTCGAATTACTTTTCTTCTTTATGATCATGAAAGCTTCAAGAAAAATATAATAATTACATCACTTCATTTAAAAAAGAAGCCATAAAAAATGCCAAAATGGAAAAATGTAGATGTCTTTTAATATTAAAAATTATATTTGTAATTTGTGTAAAGTGTGTTTTTGTGTCATAATGTATTGAATTCAGTTAGATAACAAATAATAGAAAAAGTCAAGTTTGTATTGTTTATAGTTAATTTATTAATTTTTTTTCAAAGGTAGGAAATCGAATACTTGGTCTCTAAGCAGATCTGGAATGTTTTTTGAAAACTGACTTCAGATTCGTAATTAGTTACCTCGAAATCCCCTATAACTAACTTTTTATATAAAATTTGTTAACTTTTTAAAAAATTGATCCGCCATATTGGATCCGCCATTTTGAATTTTTAAAAACTGACTTCAGATTCGTAATCAGCGACCTCAAAAACATGTAATTACCAAGTTTTATATAATTCGAAGAATATTTTGATGTTTTCGGCATGTTTACACGATTCTGTCCCACTGTACGTCACTATAGTATAGGGGGGATTATTTTTCAATCGTCCCAGTCCAAAAAACTTATGGGATTGGTTGATGCTTCGGTAAATTCTTGTCCTATATAAAAGTAACAAATCCCTGAAATATTAACTCATTTAGAAAAAAATTATAGACGGTAGTTAAGTTTTGATGTTTTATGTTACACTGTTATTTTCAACTCCGAATGACATGGACAAAAGTTTATGGATATTAATTGTTATACAGTGAATTATAAAGCATTTTTCATGTAGTTTCCAATAGTTACAATTAAAATTGCAAAAAAATTGTTATCCCTATTTGTCAAAATGGACTCTTATTTTTCAATTTTGACCAATTTCTATATTTTTAATGTATTTTTAGGGTTCTAGACACAAACTGTCAAAACCGAACCCTTATTCTGACTTTTTTCTAACCCTAGTTGTTTGCTGTTTTTTTTTTTTACAATTTTGAACAAAATTACGTATACATTTAAAAAAATTGAAAATTCTAAAACCCTTAAAAAATTTGGTTTCTCATTTTATCATTAAAGGATAATTTTAAATCCAAAATGTTGCTACAAAAAAAATTTGGCACCTCTGAACAACGCAATTTATGAAATGTTGAAATTTCACCGTTGCCTCCTCTTAATCAACTAAATTAATTATAGGCCTTTCTTTATCATATTTTAACCAAATTAATAAATCATCCTCTAATCTTGACTTAGTGATTTCGCAAGAGTACGAAAATTGGAATAAATTTCTTTTAGAAACATAATTTTAGGAATCGATGTAGTCTATTATTTTTATATTTCATGTATTTTCATTTTGACATAACTTGAAGATTAGGAAAATCGAGTATTAGATAATGAAGCATTTTTCTTATTGGATTTTACATTATCAATTATTTATAAAAACTATTAAATTTAAATATTCCAACCTAATTTGGTTTTTTAAATTTTTGATTATTGGATTCTCTTCTGATGTACCCATGAAATCAAATTGTTTTGAAATGTTAAATATATTTTATTGTTTGGTTTCTCGCTCTAAAAATAATGTCCCTGGAGAAATATTTAAAATTTTTGTGAATTCTTGGAAGGCTTCATTATATATTGAAGCAATAATTACTTTGGTTTCCTATTATTGTGAAAAATCCCATTTAATTTAATCTTCAACTTCAATATACGTATGTCAGTTTAGAATTGAAAATTTGTTAATGCGTTCAGTTTCTTGCACAATTGTAATTATTTTTTCTTTGAAATTACAATTTTAATATTCGGTTTTTGCAAATGGTTTTATAATAGAGAAGTACTATAACGATTTGCCAACTTGCGTCAAAATTAATTTGTGGAATTACTTTCTTTTGAAGAAATATTGATAATCGAAATCCTTTGTTTGAAGAATTTATATTAATTATTATTATTATTGTCGAAACTTATTGTCTCTAGTTTTAATTGTCGCTGCTCTTTTGTTTTAACTAATCATAGCTTACTTTTATATCAATGATTTGATATTCATTTTTCTTTGGTCGGCAATGAGTTACCTTGGTGATAAAGAAACAACACAAATTCTTTTGTAAATCATTTTTTTCTGTGAAATCAAAAAGACAAGACGTTAATCAAGCTATAAAATTCATTTTGAATATCTTGTTCTTCTGCAATAATTAAAAATAATTGTAAATATAATGTTGAATTTGGAAAAAAAGGACTTATAATTAACTTCTAAAAATTCTTGATTTAAAATACTAAATTGGAACTAAAATTTAAAAACAAAGAAGCTTGAGTTGACTATTTTAATATAATTTATTTTTCTGGACTAATTCTGGTAAGAATCCTGATATATTGATAATACAAAAGATGTTTTAAAACTTTTCCTTTCTTTATTTCCTTAGTATTGAACTCTCTATAATTTAAATTGATAATTAATAATTCTAACAAGATATCATTCGCTTCTTTAATTATATATCGAAATATTTATTTCCATCTAGTTTTTAACATTTTCTTATTCTATTTGATTTTTAAATTAAACTTAGTTTGTAATTTCAATTTTTTTATCAAACAAGTCAACTTTTTTAAATTAAATTGTATAATAGATTTTGTTAATTTACTTCTTTTTAACTGCAATTTCGTGCCTAGCGTAATGTCAGAGTCAGGAAAATTAAATTAAAAATAATTTCAGTCTGACGTCAGCTTGACCTTTCATAATATTGTTTTCCTTGCGTAAAAGAGTGAGGGTGTTATTTGAGTTATGCAAAATATTATAAAATAAACACACAAGAGGTAAACTAGTTATCTCGTGTGAAAATTTAATTAAATTATTTCATATCGTATTTTCTGCAATGCGTATTGAAGTCTCGTTAGCGAATTTTCTACTGTTTGGCAGCTGTACAACTAATTTGCTATAATTTCTGTTATAAGAGCAGATGTGACAGAATTAATTTAAAAATAACTAGAGTCTTTTCCAGGGAAAAATTACAATCTTTTGTATTTTTTTGCTTGTTACGGCAGATGAAAATCTTTATTCGCTTTACTCTTCTCGTTTGAATGGGAAAGTCTCGTTCATCAGCAGTCGTTGCCTGCTTTAAATAGATAAAGAGACACTCAAGTTCTCGGTTATCGTCTACAAATGTCTGCTGAGTGTGCGCTTTTTTTTATCATAAAAAGTCAGCCACTTCACTACTTTCTTGTCTTAAGTTAAATGATGTACAGAAACAATTTTTTTATTAAGATTTTGAAGAACAACAAGATTGTCATAAAATTGTATCAAATTTTAATAATATTTTTTTTTATATGTACTATATTATTATATTTGTTTTTGTAGAGGGACAAGCTTAAATCCCAAATATTAATTAAAAAGGGTGCTGATCGTAAGATATAAAACCTCAAACTAAAAATTGTTTTTATAGCAAATAAAAATTTAATTAAGATTAATTCCAGAATTCAACATTTTATGTTTGTTTTTTCAGCTCAGACAAGTCACAATTTTCATCATATTTTTATAAACAATAGTTTCATTAATATCTTTGAAGTGAGAAAGTTTGATTTAAAATAATTTAAAGCTTGAGAAACAACGCGGTATATTTAAGTGGTTTTAAATACAGATAGTATTTCTTTTAAAAAGAATATACGAAAGAGCGCCCTGAAATTTTCATTCTCGTTTCTTCTTCATTTGAAGATTACGTATATATACATATTCATATTCCACTGAGTACTCTGGTGATTGCAGAAATGCACCTTGTCTAACACAATAGCTGCAAATGATTCTGACATTGTTTGAGTATGTCTTTGTTCGCGACCTCTTATACGCCAAACGGACAGATATTCTAAGATATTGCACCTTTTTTGAATCTCCACTTACTCTCGAACACTGAGTCTTCCAGCTTTTATTATCATTTTCTTTCTGCTCTCTTCTTATCATTTTTCACTTTTTTCATTTTTATTTCACAAACCATCAGACATTACAAATCTTTATTCTTAGCAGATACATGAACATAATCGTAAAATTTACGTACAAGAAGAAATAAGAATGACTAATTCTGACCCTAAATGTACAATTAGCAAACTTAAAAAGTCCTAGATGGGTGAGACCAGCCCTAAAAAATCAAAGTTGTCCCCTAGTTCTTCGATTTCGATGAAACTTGGTAAAATAGTAGATGAATATATGCGGATAAAAAGTCTAAAAGCAATTTTTAAAAATTTTAAAAAATTTTTGGATTTACGAGGATTCAAAAAACTTTTTAAAAATTTTGAATAAGCTGTATCTCCGAGAAAAATTAATGAAATTTGATGATATTTACAGGGTCTACTTACATTTTACTAACATTTCAGAAAAAATTTTGACCAAAAAAAAAAATTTTTTTTTAAGCAAAAAAATTGAAAAATAATTTTTAAATAAATTTTTCATTGTGAAGTACTATTTTTTTTTCTTTCTAATACCGATATTTCGATTCCTGAGGATTTCATGAGTATTTTGAAAAAAAAATCTTTGGAGGGTCTGAAACTTTCGGAGATATTGAATTTTTTGTTCTTGCGCGCAGCCGCGCATGGCGCATACGGGCGACGCCGCGGGCCCGTATCATTTTGACACAAATTTTTTCGAGCAACTTGTTATATTGTACTCCTGAATATGAATGTTATATTTTACTCCTTCTGAAATCAAAGATTTTTAAGTCTTATTTATTAAATAATTGAACTTCCTGGATTATTTAAGTCTTTTAATATTAATTTAATGTATTAAAGTCAATTATTTAATAAATAAGACTTAAAAATCTTTGATTTCAGAAGGAGTAAAATATAACATTCATATTCAGGAGTACAATATAACAAGTTGTCCGAAAAAATTTGTGTCAAAATGATACGGGCCCCGACGCCGCTGCAAGCAAACAAATATTCAAAATTACCCGTAGCCTGCAATTCTTAACCGAATTAAATTTTTGTTTTTGGAAATTGATCAGGAATACATTTCTCAAGAAACTATTTTTATTGTTTTTATAATTATTTACGAATTTAAATTTCTAAATAAACAAACAAGCAGAAGATATTTACACAATTTTTAGAATTCAGTGTTTTTTAGGATTATTGGCTATAAAAGAAATTTATTTATCTTATCAAAATTATTGAAATTAACCTTTTGAAAGAAGCAATATTCTATCAACATTATTATATATTGTTATTAACAATTATTTTAAACAATTTTTCATTATAACTAGATTTCTAACAAACCTCTTTTTAAAAAATATATACATATTTTTATTCGTTTTAGAATAAAAGTATTTTGTAATTTTTGTTGTCTTTAACAACATTTTGTTTTAAATATCTGCTTTAGAGTGATTGAAACACAATATTTTTATGTTGTTATATAAATTCTGTTATTAAAACTTTTGATCAACAAGTTATGAAATAACTTTTTTAAACGTGATATTTCTTATTGAATGTTTAGGGTTTTGCTTTCTCTTGCATTTGAATACGTTTTGCATTCAATGTCTCTTAGATTGAGAGGTTTAAAACAATGAAAACTTCTTGTTCCAATCAATTTTTTGGCTTTTGAAAAACGGTTTCCTAAAAGTTTTCGATTTTCCTCATGTTCAAGTTTAGTGCAGAACAAAGGAGTGATATTTTCCAGTCCGGTTAAGGTCCATTCATAAAAATCTTTAGCCGTTAGTATAGATTTATTAACATTTTGAAGACTTGCACGAGTAGCTAGTCTTTTTGCTGTACCTCCAATTCCATCACAGGGTCCTTTCCCGTGTGAAGTAGCGTAAAAATGCCACTCAGCGTGCACATTAAAATCAGAAAAATGATGGGCAAGGTTAATAAAATTATACCTATTTTTGTATTGCGCTGCAGCTCCATCAGTAAAATAAACAATTCTTTCAATAATATGCCTTCTTTTCAAATCATTGATTAATTTCTTAATAAACAAGTTTACCGCATTTGCATCATGGCTAAGATCCTCAGAAACTATTACAAAATTTTCATGTTTAAGTTCACCTAATTCATTTATGAAATAAACGACGAAAGGATGTAAAGTAATTTGGTCTTTGGACCAATATTGACTCTGAATTGCATCCTGAATCACTACTGCGTAGTTTTCAGAAAAATCGCCTAACACCAAAAATTCTCCAGGTCTCAGAGACTTTTGTAAATTGGAAAAATACTTACTTTGCTCGTTAGCAATAAAGTCATGTTTCAGAAGAATTTCTAAGTGCATTAAAAATTTTTCAATGAAATCATCTACTTTATCAACGCAATTGAGCAACTCGGTTCTATCAGTAGATACCCAACTTCTGTACGTTACTGTGTCTATACAATTACTGTCGAAGAGATTGATTAAAATATCAATTAGTTTTTCCATGTCATTACATTTTTCACATTCGAGTAAGAAACATGAAGCTGAGGGAGGATTGCAAACCATTTTTTGAAGAATTGTCTTATACGAGCCTAGAAAGGAAGCTTCACTAACATTTTTTGTTAATTCTTCTAATTGAACGTCCAGAATCATCAATATTGCATTCTGATGAATCTTACAGACACAGACTTGATGTGTTCCATCAGTTCCTGCAAATACGCATTCCTTTGGACGCAATTCAGCAAACTTTGATGATCCTATCTTACAATGAGGATATTCTATCTTAAAAAGAGCATGAATTTCATTCAGATTTCCAAGTAATAATCGTTTTTGTACTTGAGTGCGAACACCATCTACTATACAAGAAACGTAATCCTTCTTTCCAGGCAAAACCCTACTGATTTCAATATTATAATAAAATAATTTAACCAAATCTACGGTTTCCTGAGGTAGAGTCACCGTTCCTTTTCGAGGATTTGGATATGCACCAATGCCTTTTTTTTCGTAAAGTATAAAAGCATTACGAGCCAAAGTGTACGAAACTTCAAAACATTTTTCCAATTTCCAAACACTCCAACTTTTTGGTGTCATAGTTAGAAGCCTTACAATCTCAGCTTTACTTTTTGTTTTCTTTGTCATCTCTTTGATTTCTTGAACAATTTCATGAATTTCATTTTCACTAGAATCATCATCTGCTAAGTCAAATACTTTTTTTAAAACTGCATTTAAAGCTGTCTTGATTTCTTCAATTTTTCTTTTTCGAGCTACATATGACCGGAAATCTTTCTTTTTCAAAATATGTGAAACACCCAAAAGCGTAAGAATTTCATTCAATTTTTTTAAACTCTCATCTTGTTCGATACTTTTTTCTGTATTATCAGTCTCTTCTATTTCGATTCTTTCGCTGTTAATACTTCCAACATCATCTATTGCAATATGTTCATGTGGAATTCTCTGAGCTGTTGACTGCTCTTCAATCACTTCCATCGAAGACATGGAAGAAGTATTTAGTTCCTCATTTTTTTGTTCGTCTACAGGAACGTTTTTACTTTTTTCATCTAGCCTACAAGTGTCACATATAAGACTTCCTTTTTTGAGTCCAAATTTTTTCTGCAGCAAAACAGTAACAGGGCGAATATTTCTTTCTGCAATTTTTTTTCCCCATGATTTCCCTTTTTAAAGGGATTGCAACAAAACTTAAAACCCATTATATTAGTTTTAATTACAACTATACTCAAGGTTAACCTTAATCTAAGGAACAATGAATAAAGAAAGAAAAAATACCTAGAGAATAAAGAAATTTATATAATTAAAAAAAAAAAACACGAAGCAAAATAAGTGAAATAAAATTTAATTAAGGAAGAACTGTAAAACAAATAATAATTTATTTATATTAATAAAATAATAAACTGTCGCAACAACCTTAGCTCATAAACATCAAATACAATTACTGTGCAAGAGATATATTCCGAACGAAAGTTCACAGACAAATGAATGCAACTCAGTCCCCACTTTGGTACGTTTCTATCCCGCGCATGCGTAATTCAATCCAACCAGGGGCGGCGCAAGCAGTATGGAAAGTATGGGGTACTCAAGGGCGGCTCTATCGGGGAGCAATAGGGGCGATCGCACCCTCCACAACATAAAAATATTGTGTTTTAATCACTCTCAAGCAGATATTTAAAACAAAATGTTGTTACAGACAACAAAAATTACAAAATATACAAAATTATTGAAGACTTTTTTGGCTATAAAAGATAAAAAATAACAATAATAAATTATTTATCAAAACACAATGTTTAGAATAAGAAATTTAATTATATTAAAAATAATAATAACAATTTTATATTTAATATACAACATTTGCCAAGAAAAAGTTGTCATAAACTTTTATTCTAAAACAAATAAAAATATGTATATATTTTTTAAAAAGAGGTTTGTTAGAAATCTAGTTATAATGAAAAATTGTTTAAAATAATTGTTAATAACAATATATAATAATGTTAATAGAATATTGTTTTTTCAAAAGGTTAATTTCAATAATTTTGATAAGATAAATAAATTTCTTTTATAGCCCATAATCCTAAAAAACACTGAATTCTAAAAATTGTGTAAATATCTTCTGCTTGTTTGTTTATTTAGAAATGTAAATTCGTAAATAATTATAAAAACAATAAAAATAGTTTCTTTAGAAATGTATTCCTGATCAATTTCCAAAAACAAAAATTTAATTCGGTTAAGAATTGCAGGCTACAGGTAATTTTGAATATTGGTTTGCTTGCAGCGGCGTCGCCCGTATGCGCCATGCGCGGCTGCACGCAAGAACAAAAAATTCAATATCTCCGAAAGTTTCAGACCCTCCAAAGATTTTTTTTTTCAAAATACTCATGAAATCCTCAGGAATCGAAATATCGGTATTAGAAAAAAAAAAAATAGTACTTCACAATGAAAAATTTATTTAAAAATTATTTTTCAATTTTTTTGCTTAAAAAAAATTTTTTTTTTTTGGTCAAAATTTTTTCTGAAATCTTAGTAAAATGTAAGTAGACCCTGTAAATATCATCAAATTTCATTAATTTTTATCGGAGATACAGGCTTATTTAAAATTTTCAAAAAGTTTTTTGAATCCTCGTAAATCCAAAAATTTTCAAAATTTTTAAAAATTGCTTTTAGACTTTTTATCCGCATATATTCATCTACTATTTTACCAAGTTTCATCAAAATCGAAGAACTAGGGGACAACTTTGATTTTTTAGGGCTGGTCTCACCCAGATACAGTGTAGCAAAATTATTTTTACATCATTATTTCTGATAAAATTTGTTTATTACAATCATTACTTTTGATAACTTTTGTTGACACTTTTTACTCGATAATTAGGTCTAACAGTCAATTTTACCTTTTCAAATATAAAAACATGTAAAATTAAAAAAAAGTTGCAATTCTGTAGTTTAACCCTTAGGGTACGGACTGGGTTAGGGTAACCAAGTCGAATTTTGATTGTTGCGCAATTTCTAAATTAGTCGATGGAGGGGGCTCGGACCGAAGTTCGGGAAAAGCCGACGTTTGCTCTTCAAGCTGGTACTGTTGAAAATTTACGTTCGGGTGAATTTCACCCAGTTCATACGAAACGTTACAATATCAAAATTTTTTGAAATATCGAAAGTTTCCAAAAATAAAGAAACATTGTTTATAAATTTTATTACAATTTATTAAAGTGTGAATCAGATGTGTTTATGTAAAATGTGCAGGAAGCATGTTGCAAAGATTTGCTACAATTGCGCAAACTGAAATTCATTTTCTTTTTGTAATTTTACAATTTTTATAGAACCTTGTCAATTTTAAGAATAAAAACTTTTCTAATCACTTTCTGTCATTTCTTTGTGTTATAATTATGAACTTTGTCTGTAATGAATGTTTTCTACATAATAAAAAAAAACATCACGATATTTTTAATGAATTTCTTAATAAACTTTTTTTTTAATATTTCAAAAATAGAGCATTTTCAAATCTAAAAAAAATATACTTTTTAAAATGAATTAACAGAAATAGCAGCATTTAAAAAAAAATAGTTTTTCCATTAAAGTTTTTAAAATTCAGTTAGTATTTTTAATAATAACTTTTATAAATAAAAAAATATCACAAATCTGACAAAGCTATCACATTTCTAAGAAATTTCTAAATAGGTTTGAAAAAAAATTTTGAATTCATCAATTACAGCCCACGATACCCTAAATTTCTGCCGGATGCCGTTACGAATTTTTCATTAATATCTGTTCCCTCGTATACTTGCATCGACTTACTTAAAAAAAAAATTAAATTATTTATGTAAACAATTCAAGCACAGGTACAATGCAAATTTTCATATAAACTCAGAGAATTCGTCTTCTGTGTATAATAATTCAGAGAATTACATCATGTCCATCAAATTAATGAAATTATCAAATCCATGAAATATAAAGTTTAATTCTAAACCGACGAATTGTTTATCATCAATGTTGTAAGCATCAATATTATATAATAATATACAAATATTTAATTTGATGAATAATAATAATAAAATTATTCAATATTATATAATAATATACAAATATTTAATTTGATGAATAATAATAATAAAATTATTCATGTGAAATTAGTTTAATTTGTTCTCAAAGTAGGTATTTGTTTGACTAAACACCGCTTTGAGAAACTATTTATATATGCAAATATTGTTTACATACCTTTCAGGAACCAAACGTATAATGCTACTCTAATTTTCTAAATTGTAATTTACGACAGTGTTTTGTGCGGGAAGCAAATATTTTGACCAAAACTCAATTGACAGAATGTACAATAGACCGAAACTTATTTATCCGAATATTTGAATTCCCAAAACTTTATTTGTCGGATTGTTTAACTTACTGAATACGCATTTTCCAGGAATTGCATTTATCAGATTTACCCTTTGTCCTCATAATTAATTTCCCAAAATTTCATTTTGCAGTTTATTTGATTTACCAAATATGAATTTGTCAAATATTGTATTTATCATACCTACCGTTTGTTTAAATCTTTAATTTCTCGAAACTCCATTTTTCAGAATATTTAAGCTCTCGAATAGAATGTGCATTTGTCTGACACACGGAATGTAGAGTTTCTACAGGAGCTATCTGATTTGCTGGTAATCTTTCCGGAAATATTACCGGCCAATCAGCGAGCTCTTTTAGAAATTCTGCATTCCGTGTGTCGGGCAAATCCACATTCTGGAATTATTCTATTGGGGAAATTTAAGACACCAATAAATGAAGTTAGTTAGATGTTCGGAAAAATAATAAATCTGATAAATACAATTTCTCAGAAATATTTATTCGAAAATTTAAACATTCTGACAAATAAAAAATTTGAGAATTATAAAATCATTTTTAAAGCCGAAAGGACTTGAATAAAATTTCTAAAAATAAGAAAACAGTTTTTAAATTGAATTAGAATATGTGATTGGTAAAATTTCTGAATTGAGTTCTTTAAGGGACATTAATAAAGATGTAAACTCGATTTCTATTTTGATCTTCGACGTTACTTAAGGGTCGCGTTTTCTTGGCGATTTTCTCATTCTCCCTTTGCTTCTTCTATTTCCGATTTATTAAGTCCCAGCGAAGAGAGGGCTGATTAACTCCCTCTTTTCCGGATATGAATGCTGTACGTGACGTCATCGTCAAGAGAAACCAGCCTGACGATGTGGGTCAAAATGAAAATAGTCCTATAACTTTCAAGCGATTGTAACTCTTCACCCTAGCACAATAATATCCGGAGTTTTATCAAGTGGTTCTCACTAAATTTCACAAAAAGAACCAAAGTAATCTACACCACTTTTATTTCTTAACTTCCGTGTCTTGGGTGTTTCTATACTTTTACTATATTTTCTTTTTCATCCAAATTTTTTTCCCCATTTTTTTCATCGTGAAATATTTAAAAAATAAAATAATAATCATGTGAAACGATTCCATAAAAATTTCATATTCCACCAGAACTTCCCGATTTCCTCAACAATTGCGTCAAAAATTCTGCTGAAGATTCTATTAAATTTCTTCTACGAAAAAAAAAAATTTAACACGTTAGCCCCCTTTTCAGTGTCCAGGTCACATATACGGAAATTGCATTCTAATTTACGTAAAATTTTGGAAAAAATTTTCCAAGAGTTTTTTTTTATTTTGAGTACACTGAGAAAAATGGATGTTTACCCTTAACATTTGGATGTTAACGGTTAACATATTTATCACTTAACATAGGGACAGCTATCTAGATGTTCAGGGTTAACATATACATATTAAACTTTAATATCTAGATGTTAAAATTTAATATCTTAGATGTTAACCTTTAATATTTTGAGGTTAAGCGTTACTATCTTGTTTTAAACATCTAATTCTAAACATCCATTTTTCTCAGTGTAGATAAAAAAATTTTTTAATTAAAAATGGTTTTTATTTTCACCTAAAATACTTAACATCTCCTATGTTAGGTCATTAATAATTTCTCTTTTTGTCTGTATGAATAATGAATTGATGAAGTTTAGAAGTCAATTATATCTTCATCTGGAAACGACAGCAGACAAAAAGAGAAGCTAAATGTGTTATAGGTAAAAGGACACGGCTACACCTATTACCGAAAGTAGTAAAACCACTAATTACATTGGTATAACTTTGTCGGGTGGTCGGCTGTATAACATAAGTATATTACAATAGATGGATATGCATTTATGTAATGGCAAGCAGTTTATACATTCAGCATCAACATGTATTTAAAAAAAAAAAAAAAAAAATTACCCTTGTTATGTTGCGGTGGTTGGTTTTTGGTTTTGGGTGAAATAAAAATGCTTCACCTCAAGACATTTAAAGAATAATTATTAGAAAATAATATCAAGCAATTTATACTATTTCCAAATATGTTTTGATATTAAAAAGTTGTTCTTTTCCACTTAATAGAAAATGTCTTGGAAATAAAAGTTAGAAGTAACAAGTGCCCATATACGTTTTAATGAAATTTTGTAACAGGGTCAGAGAGCTTCCTCGGCGTAGCTTCAGGTTGCAATTTTTATTTCATTCTAGCTGAGCTGGGTAAAAGCGTTGAATTGCTTTGTACTTGAAGACACGGCAACTACTGTTTACGAGATATAAAAAGGAGACTTGTGGAAGTTACTTTGTAGTTAATTACTAAAATAGGTTTAGTTTTTTTTTGTGACCAACACCTTGGTAATACCGCAAGAGTTGCATAATTAATTACGACCCTGTTTTGTGTTGCAGGTGAGTGCCACTATCATATGGAACAGATGGAGAAAAGCATGTGTGAGGAAAATATTCAACGACCAAAAAGACGTAATTGGAATACAGGTATATAATTCGGGTTTTATTTCTTTCTTTCATTAAAGTGCTATTTAAACGATTAAAGTGTTATTTGGTGTTTAGGGTATCTACAAATAATATAAGTAACTGTTACATTGAGAAAGAGAGAGAGAGAGAGAGAGAATGTAAAGTTTAATGCAAAAGGGACACTTTTATTCTAGATTCCTTGGTAAGAGAGAGAAAACAATGCTTTAAATTTAACGCAAAAGAAACATTCTTATGTCTTATTCCTTAGTAAGAGAGAAAAGACAATGCGTTAAAATCTAACGCAAAAGAGACACTGTTATGCTGGATAGATTGTCAAGAGAAAGAAAAATAAAAAAACTTAGGTAGACACATCACAATGTCTCTCTCACGCACAGTCTTATATAAGAAATCAGGAAGCTATAAGCCTGTTACGCAAATAACTGTTACGCAGTATAAAACTGTTTGTCCGTTACGGGAGAGAGACAAAGACAGTAGATAGCTTAAGATAGAGAGAGATAACAAAGATAGATATAGCGGTATAGCAGGTAGCTTAATATAGACAGAGACACAATTATAGATTTAATTTCTTGCTTGTCTGGTTCTTTCGAGAGAGACGAAGGAATGTAAGGAAGACTGGTAGTCTTTTTTCTATTCTCAGTTAACATTAACGTAGCTATCGCCTGCTTCAAAACAAATTGAAAAAAGAATGAAAAGATAATAAGCTATTCAAAAACTAGAATAAAATAGTTATTGAAAAATTGGTAAATTGATTACACCGAAAAAAAAAAATTCTCAAAATAAATGGATTCCGCTTAATTTGATGCAAATTTTCCTCTTATATATGGGCACTAAAGTATTCCTCTTCAATTGAATGGGTTTTCCTTTTTTGTAAAGGAATCCTCTCAAAAAAAATGTAATCTTATCAATTTTAGACCAACTTCAAAAGTATCAAATTTATGTACATTAACATTTTTTATTTATTATTTAAAATAAGAATTATACGTTTAATATACTTTTGTAATGAATATTTAAATAAAAATAAGCAAGAAACAGTATTATTTAAGGCAATAATTTAGTGGTTAATCGATTTATTTAAATGATAAAGTATTCTTTAAAGGAGAATCATCTAGGTTAAAATCTTTAAACACTCTCTAAAATTTTTAATATACTTTGATGATTTCTATAAAACAAAAATAATATTTGAATTAAGTATTTATTGTAAATTATTAGAGCGGTTAAAAATCAGATTTTAAATACTAATACTTTGACTATTTTAAATAAAGTCCTGAAATAATTAAATTATAAATAATTTAAAAAATTTTAATTTATCAAAAAGATTAATATGTTTAGAATGTTTCCAAGAGTTTATAATTATTTTTCGCTTTCATTTAAATTAATTAAACTCTAAAGTCTTTTAACGTTACATATATGTTTATATAATACAAAATACAAAATAAAATTACAGAATTCTCTGACAAAGAAAACAATGATCCAAACCTTATTATTTTCTATTGATATAAATAAAAATATGTACATACGTTGATTAATTTATTAAATTAACATTTTAAAGATTTAACTTCAATCCTACAAATAAAACCACAATTATGTTACAGAATATAAATTTATTAATATGGGCTGCAAATTTTGAATACATTTCACTGGAGATTTTTTTTCATAAGTTATCTGTTTTTCAAGAATGACATTTAATAATATTTTCAACTAGTTTGAAGTTGCATGAATTCAAACATACAAATAATTACGGGCAACTTCAAGAATCTGTTTGTTTAGAGGAATAATCTCAATTTTAAAGGGATAATCTTAAATATATAGGAATAAGTTCAATCACAAAGGAAAACTTAAAAGTCATCCTTTAGATCAAATATTCTCAGATTAATAAGAAAATTCCGCTTCGGTGTAGAAAAATAAACTTATATTAAAACAAAAACGTAAAAGGAATTTAGAAGCGGAAAATTCCGTTCGTATTGAGAATTTATTTTTTTCGGTGTATATTGGAATATTTGGTATTTATTGAAACATTTGAAAAATTGGATATTTCGTATGAAAAATTGAAAAAATTTGTTACTGGAACATTTAAAAAATTGGCAAATTAGAAAAATGGTTTATGGGAAAATTGGTTATTTGAAAATTGATGAGTTGATTATTGGAAAATTAAATTTGGTAACTTGGTTTTTTTATGAACACATTTAAACTAACGAAGATCTAAACAGAAGTTTAAGGACTTTTTTTTTAAATTTTAGCTTCATTTTCACAACTTTACGAACTTTCTTCTGATTACTGATAAAGAATTAGGTAATTTCATCTATGTTAATAAAATCAGACTTTTGTCTGTATATTGCTCCGAATTCAAAATTTTTGTCATATATTGTCATTTTGAACAACAAGAATTCCAAAAATGGCAATAAAAATTTTTGTCGTCTGTATGTCTGTCTGTCTGTCCTCAATATTTTGTTCCACTATCACTCAGAAACGGCTTGACCGATTAATGTCAAACTTTGCAGATTTCTTAGTATTTGCCTAACTTAAAATCTTGGCCTTAATAGATTAAAAAATATTAATATGAACGGGAGATATGCCATTTTTTCGTAAAATCCGAAAATAAAAATGTTACATTTTTTTATATATATTTTCTAATCTATTTTTATATTTAGGTATTCGAGACAGATTAAATATGTTTTAACCTTAAAATTAAAAAAATATCTAAAAAATTTAAAATAGTAAAAAAAATACAAAAAAAAATAAATTTAAATTATTTTTTTTTTAAATTAACACTTTGTTCAACTTTTAACTTAAATTTATTTAAAATCATTATAAAACTGCTTAAAAAAGTAGAATTAGATTTATACATGTTTTACCAAAATCCAATATTTACATAGGAAAATATTTCTTTGGGTGTGGAGTTTAATAAAATATATTAGAATGAAATAGTTTTTTTTAAGAGAATTATGTTGTTTAGAAAGTTTTGTTTCCAATACTTTTTGTACGATAATAATTTTTGGAAAAAATACTTTCTGTCAGAAAATACTTTTTGTCAAAAAATACTTTCTATAATAAAATACTTTTTGTTAAAAACACTTTTTGTCAGAAAATATTCTTTGTCACAAAATACTTTCTGTCAAAAAATACTGTTGTAATAGTTGTAATTTTAAAAAAATAATTGAGAATCACAAAAATAATTGATAACTGGCGTAAAAAGTTAAAAATTTGAAGACAATACTTAAAAAATAGACTAAACAATTGAAATGTTAAGAAACTAATTGAATAATGACATAAATAATTAAAAGCCAGTGTAAAAATAAAAATTTAAAGAAAATAATTGAAAAATTAAAAAAATATTACAAGTTTGAGGAACATAATTGAAAATTGAAGAAATTAATTGAAGTTTGAAGAAAATTATTGAAATTTGTGGAATATAATTTAAAAAAGTGTAAAAAATTACTAAATTCATGGCACACGGTGTGCTTGAACCAACTTTAAACCAAAGGTCAAGCGAAATGGGATTTTTCTCTTGATTCCAATACTGGGGACCTTCCCGAGTATTTTTCAAGAAAAATTAAAATAATTGCCGGAGCCGTTTTTGAAAAAAGTGAATTTATGTTTGTAGATTTAAGTAATGGAATAAATCACTAGCAACTACTATTTAAAACAGGTAAATAAATTTCTCATTGATTAAACTAACTATTTATTATATTGTATTCCTTAAATATAACGTGTTTTTCGTTTGCTAAGAAAATTTAAAATTAAATTTTTCTGAATTTTAATACAAAAATACATTTTTAATTTCACTTTAAAAAAGAGTAGTAAAATTTCCTTTTTATTTTATTTTTGTTTAACAGTCGATAATGTAGAATATGTATATTTTGTTGCAAAAAGAAAGGTTGCAATGGCAGCAACAAAATTACAAGAATAATTAATGGTAGAAAAATTGAATCTTTGGTTAACGTTATTTTTAACTATAAAGCTGATGACCAATGGTTACCAAACGGAATTTGTAGTACGTGCCTAAATAAATTGTATAAATTAAAGGGGACTCAACAAAAATTATTAGAACCACCAAATCTATCGATTTTTAAATATAAAAATATTAACACAAGGTCATCGAATCAATTATTTTGTGAATGTTTAATTTGCCAATTGGCACGGAAAATTCCAGATAGTTTTTTAATCAGTAAAACTCCAGCACTTAAGGGTATCGCCTCTACAATGATTCAAAATAATTCTAAAGGTATATATTAATTGGATACTAAGCTTTTTTGGGGAGATAAATGCATTTCATATAATTTTAATTATATAAATATATTGCTTTATGTAGGTAAATGTGCTGCCGAAGGATCCTATGGTAAATTAACAGCAAATAAACGCTGTGATGACTGTTTTTCATTAATCGGTAAAGGCAAATCCCATCAATGTAATAGTCTAACACGTCTTAATAATTTAAAAACATTCATATCAGAATCCACCCCACAAGTTCAAGACCACGTTGTTGCATCTACTTTAAAAGAAAAATTGGGTGATGCTAATCAGACAACGAATGCCTCCGATTCTTCACTATCGCTTAATCAACTTCATGGTAAGCCATTAAACATTGTCTTAAAACCTTCTAATAAAGGAAATTTGAATACACCAGTTATTAAAGCGAGCGACATGAAAAAAATTCAATCAAAACTTAGCCTTTCTCAAAACGTGACAGTTGGAATTGCTTCAATGATTCACGTTGACACTCAAAATAGACATATTGTTGAACCCAATTTGAGAGAGAATCTTTCTGCTAATATTCACTGTTTGGATGAATTTTTTGATACAAAGCAGTATACATTTAAAATTAAAAAAAGTGATAAAGTTTCTGATTTTAAACAAATAGCTGTATATTGCAAAAATTTAAACGGTTTGATTGAATATGTCAAAGAAAAACGTAATGTATCAAATGTGCATTTAAAATTTGGCATTGTTAGCGGAGGAGGTTCTTTGAAAATCTGCTTGTCGATTCAAGCTATTGAAAGCGAATCGGAATCTCACAAGGAAGGTCGACAAAAATATAATGAAGGAGTTGCTTCTAAATCATTTCAAGATTCCGGTGTCAAGAAATTATTAATACTTGGTTTAGCTGAGAAAGTTCAGGAAAACTACGAAAACGTCAAGAAATTGTGGTCTGATATAGGAATTGATAGTATGAATGGGACTATCGCAGCTGATATCAAATTAGCTAATATAATGACTGGTATTATGTCTTCTAGCAGTTCTTATCCCTGCACCTGGTGTAACGTTTCAAAGGAAAAACTCGATCAGAATTCTACATTAAGAACAATTAGGAATATAGAAGAGAATTATTTGAAATGGGATAATGCTGGAAAGAAAAAAGAGTCAGCAAAAAATTATATGTGCTGTATTTCACCACCAATATTTGTTAATGATCCAGACAAAACTATTCTTGATATTATTCCACCACCTGAACTTCAATTATTATTGGGAGTCGTAAATGGTTTATTTAATCATTTGTCAAAAGAATCAGAGCAAACAGCTTTATCCTGGGCCAAAATGTGTAATGTTGAACGTGAAGTTACTTATGGCGGATCAAGCTTTAATGGGAATTCTTGTAAAAAGTTATTAGACAAATTAGATAATTTGCGTAGCATCTGCCCCTTAGAATGCTTGAAATTCGTGCAAGTTCTTAGTGATTTCCGACAAGTTGTGAAAGCTTGTTTCAGTAAAGCTTTAGATCCATGAATTTACTAAATACATAAATAATTTCAAAAATAGTTACATGAATTTGGGAATTTCAATTACGCCAAAAGTGCACTGTATTTTTGTACATATCAAAGAATTTTGTGAAAGACATAAAGTAGGACTTGGTATGTTTAGCGAGCAAGCATTTGAAGCAGTCCATTTTGAATTTAAAACTATTTGGATAAAACACAAGATTCACACAACACATTTAAAACATGCCAAACATTTGTTAACTGCAGTGTGTGAGTTTAATGGTCTGCATGTTTGATAATTTTTATTTCAAAAATCTAAAAGATATTCTAACGTTTGAATAAATTGTAATTATTATTAATAAATTTCAATAAAATATCTTACAAAATATTTTAACAACAACTTTAAATTAGGTACTTTAAATTATTTATATATATCTTAGTTAGACTTGGTCATTTTCATAAATTCAAAAATTTTAAAACAAGAACTGATTTTTTTCAAAAACGGCTCTGGCGATTATTTTAATTTTTCTTGAAAAATACTCGGGAGGGTCCCCAGTATTGGAACCAAGAGGAAAATCCCATTTCGCTTGACATTTGGTTTAAAGTTGGTTCAAGCACAGCGTGGGCAATAATAAAAAGAATAAAGAAAATGATTTAAATTTGAAGAAAATAATTGAAAACTGGTGAAAAAAATTTAAAAATCCATAAAAATAAAATATAAAAAAAAAATTGAATATTGTAGAAAATAATTTTAAAATGGCAAAAATAATAGAAATATAAAAAAAATTGGAAAATGACAAAAATACTAGAATAAAAAACGAAAGTAATTGAAATACAAAGAAAAAAAATGAAGAATATCAAAATGAAATTGAAACTTGTGTAGAAAATTTAAATATTCCTGACGATAAGTTAAGGTAGGTTTTACATGTTCTAAAACCGAAGGGTTTCGTACCTCATCAGTTATTTTTGAACTATACGAGTTAGAGATCTGAAATTGTCTATAAGGGACATTGTAATATAGTTGCTTAAATATTATATATAGAATAACCAATCATTCGAAAACCATAGGTCTCTTTTAATTTTAAAAAAAATTGAATTTTTATTTGCATAGTCAGAGTTTATAGTTAAGATATAATACGTAATTACATTGTTATATTATTTTTTGAAAATAATTCAAAAACCGCAACAAAACTTGTCCTTTCTAAAGCCTATAAAAATTGTTGGTATGTTTTATATTTTTATTTTTTATTATAGGGAATGGTTTTAATTATAATATTATGTAAGAATTATAAATTTCTTGTACATAACAATTATAACATTTTATTTTTGATGCTTATTCATGACCCCCCCCCCCCCAAGAAAAATTGAAATTGAAGAGTGAGCACTTTTTTTTAATTGTTAATGTGTGTGATATAGTGATAGAAACTTCTACTTTTACCACTAGTTACTAGTTTTCTACTTAGTTACGAAAATAGTCTCGTTATTAGTGTTTCGATCTTGGACCACGAAACCCTAAACAAATAAAAAGTATAAGACAGACTTAAAAGTTGATTATAAGTCTCTGCCCATATTCTTAAGGGCAGAGACTTATGATCAACTTTTAAGTTAATTTAAAATTAGATATGCTAGCTTGCTAATTAAATAGGCGAAGTGCCCTAAAAATGGAACTCTTTTTTTATATTAAAAAAAGAAAAGGAATATTTATATTCCAAAGACAAAATTCAACTTGTACTCCTAGATTTGCTATTACTTCAATAAGTAATCTTCTTCGGAAGTACTTAGAATTTTCTGTTCCTTTTTCCTCTTGGCTGATTTAGCAGAAAATATTCCGTTAGCGGTAAGGTAAAGCTTTTATAGATAAGAGAGAAAGCAACATTGCACCTCAGATCTCCTGAGGGTGGAGCAGGTAATTCGAAATTTTATTTCATTCAGAAGCTTTGACTTTTATAGAAGCATATTGGCTACTCTC
The DNA here is from genome assembly GCA_037103525.1 of Ganaspis brasiliensis. Classification (NCBI taxonomy): domain Eukaryota; kingdom Metazoa; phylum Arthropoda; class Insecta; order Hymenoptera; family Figitidae; genus Ganaspis; species Ganaspis brasiliensis. Next base: position 2,069,390 of record JAZKLR010000143.1, on the reverse strand, counting down.
TTGATATTTTTCGAAGTACTCTCATAAAGTGAATGGAAGGACACATATTGCTTCAGATGTATAGCTCAGGGATAGCATCTAGTTGGGATATTGAACTGATTTCAGTGAAAAGATTTTATTCCTAAACTTTTTTAAGAAAGTCAACTGGGTTAAAATATTATCTCAAACTGTGTTCAAAATTTTCAGGTTCTGTGAAAATAATTGAAACCTGTTTGTCGTAAAAATCTGTTTATAAATTGAATTCTTTCTCTTGCGTTTAGAAAAATTAATAATCTACAATTAAATTACTTTGAAAGTTAAATGTTCTTGAGATTCAGTTACATGATTCAAAAGTTAAAAAATAATAAATGAACCGCGTCAACGATTGTAATACGTAACAACACATTCGATTAACAGTGACCTTCAGTTTTATGTTATATCAGTTTTTGCAGATTCGGCAATCGAGTGAAAATAAGTTTCTCGTTTATTCGACATGAATCGAGATAAATGTTCGATCGAACAATAGTTTTCCCACTATCTTAGGGCCATTTGTCACCTTTCGAAGAAAGATCTTTTTCCTGCCTGCCATTTACTCTATCGCATGTCGAATAAATCGATTATTGCAAGATTTATCCGATCCTGAATAACATATTTAAGTACCTCTCAGTACTTTTTATGAGTTTCATATGCCTGAGTTCGAATAAATCCACATTTTTTACCTTATCGAATATTTCATCTTTACTCTGCATGAAAATGAAATCCTCTTATCAATCCATTTTTTTTAAAGGGGATATATAATGAAGCCTTAGAATAATAACACAGCCACAAAAAAAAAAAATTTTTGTCCAAGACACTACCTTAGCATATTTCTATGTATTTTTCTTCGCTGAATTCGAATTGGAAGTCAAAATTGCTAAATTGGTTCTACTTTTTGAGATAATTTCAAAAGAATTTTCAAAAACACAAATCAAAAAATGTTTTTTTTCGTTTTTACCGGGACACTACGTATTTTTCTCCGCTGAATCCAGATTGGCTAACATTTTTTAGATAATCTTAAAAAACTTCTCAAAAACACGAAAAAAAAACCACAACAAAAAAATTTTTGCCCGGGACACTACACTAGTGTATTCCTACGTATTTTTCTCTGCTGAATTTAAATCTAAAGTCAAAATAATCAGATTTTAGCTGAATTTTTTTAGATAATCTCAAAAAAAGCGATTTTTTCGTGTTTTTGATCGGTTTTTATATATTATATCATTATCTCAAAAAATTGAACAAATCTGGCAATTCAAACTAAGGATTCGGATTCTACGGAGAAAAATACGTAGGAATACATTAGCATATTGTCCCAGACAAAAAAATTTTGTTGTTGCTTTTTTGAGGTTTTTGAGAAGTTTTTTGATATTATTTCAAAAATTTTAGCTAATTTGATTATTCTGATTTTTTATTCGGATTTAACGGAGAGAAATACCTAAGAACACACTAGTGTAGAGTCTTGGACAAAAAATTAAAGATTTTTTTGGTTTTGATTTGTGTTTTATAAATATTTTTGAGGTTATTTCAAAAAGTAAAACCAATCTAACAATTCTGACTTTAGATTCAGATTCAGCGTAGAAAAATACTTAAGAATACATTAATGAACCTGGTAAGAAGAAATAATTAAAAGGAATTGAAAATTTCTAAGGACTATGAACTCCAATTCTGTCAAATTCTTTTGTATCCACCCAAAATCATTGAAAATGAGCTAAATTCAATCTTTTTTAATAGAACTTTAAATATTTATGCAGAAAAAAAATTGCTGGTTTGAAGATTTGAACTCGGGGTTTTAGGGTAGAAGTCAGACGCCTTGTACGAATTGCTAGTATAGTGACAATTGAATATTCTATTTTCAAGATATGTAACTTGAAACTTTCTTAAGTATTAATCAGGGATGGGAAACTCGCTTGAAAATAAAAGTGTTAGAGTGATGGAATTGTGGGAAAATAAGATTTCTTGTACATGCACTTTCGTACAATAGTAGATTCTAAAAAATAATATATCGGCCAAATGAATTTTTCGATAAATGCGTTTTCGGACAAATGAGTTCTCTGATAAATGCACTTTTGGATAAATGAGATTTCTGATAAATGTAATTTCGAACAAATTATATTTTTGATAAATGAAATTTCGTATAAATAAGCTTTCCGAAAATTGGTCTTTCTCATAAATGCAATTTCTAACAAATCAGATTTCTGAGAAATGCAATTTTGGATAAATAAATTTCTGATAATAGAAACTTCTGACAAATTATTATTTTTATAAATGCGTTTTCGGACAAATGAAATTTCTGATAAATGCAATTTCGAACAAATTAAATTTCTGATAAATGAAATTTCGTATGCTTTAGTTTTTTGACATTTGGTCTTTCTGATAAATAATATTTGTGATAAATGCAATTTTGTACTAATGAGATTTCTGGTAAAAATTTACCAGTTTTTAATTTCTCGCATCTTACTGGGTAGTGCCTCGGACAAAATTTTTTTTTTTTGTGCGGCTTTGTAATTTTCTACCAAAGGAAGAGCTAAAATTTAATTGGTTTATGACATTTCGAATAGGATTATGTTAAAATCACATTATTACCAATACCACAATTGAAAGTTTTAATTGGATCAAATCGAATTTTAATTACAGTTAAAACAAACTTGAGTTAATGAGAACAGTTTGCAAATTTTTAAAGCTACTTAAAAATGTTTAAAAATTGATTTAAAACTGTTTAGAACTTGTAAAGAATACTTTAGAACTGATTTCAAACAATTTAGATTTATAACGTCAAGTGTGGTAATTTTTTCACATCGAGTGTAATTTTTCAATTTATATAAAATCAATTATTTTATCGACAATTTCTTTCGTAGTAGGTAAAAAAGATTTTAGTGCATAGTTTTTCTCCATTTCAGGCATACTTTTCTATACGAAAACTAGAAATAAGCAAATTAGAAGTTTACATAGAATGCAACATAACCTCAAAAAATATCTTTCATTAATATTTACATATTTTTCAAGTCAATTGTAGAACTTTTTGTTTAAAGGGTTATTCGCACTTGCTAGGCCTAAAAAGCCGTTTTTTTAACTAATTTTTTATAGAAAGGGATTTTACTAAATAAATCTTGTTAGAAACAGATTAGAATTTGTTTACAAACTGTTTAAACCTTTAATAAAATTTCTAAAAACTTTTTAAAACAGTTTAAAACTACTTTAAACAAGTTTAAAACTGTTTCGGACTGCTTAACTTATTCAAAATGGTTTAGGATTAGTTATAAATCGTTTAAAACTGTTTAAAACTCGTTCTAAATTGTTTAAGAATGTTTGAAACTAGTTTAATTAAGTTTAGAACCAATTAAGTACTTTTTAAAATATGTAAACTAGTTACCTACTATGTAAAACTAGTTTTAAATTTATTACGGTTGTTAAAACTGCTTCGAAAAACTAGAACTTTATTTCAAATAGTTTAAAACTTTTCAAAATTTGTTAAACATTTTTTTAAAATGTTTTAGTTGTTTAGGATAGGTAAAACTACTTTAAACTGTTTATAAATTTTTAATAATTGTTTTTTTATAGAATCATTGTTAAGGAAATATTTAAAAAGGTTTAGAACTTTTTAAAGTACGTTTAAGTCTGTTTAGAACCGTTTAGAACTTTTTAGAAACAGTTTAAAACTATTTAAAACTGTTTAGAACTAGTTTAGTCTTCCTAAACTTCTTTAAATCTAGTTAGAAATATTTAAAAACTTTTTAAAACTTATTCAAAACTCGTTAGAACTTGTTTAAAACTGTTTAGATTTATTAAAAACTGTTTAAAACTTGTTTAATAATTTTTTAGAACTTGTTCGAAATTGCTTTCAATTTGTTAAAAATGGTATAAAACTTGTTCAGAACACAGTGTAGAATTAGTTTGGAACTGTTTAGAACGTGTTTAAAACTGCCTTGAGCAGTTTTAAAAAATTATAAAAAAATATTGGTTAAAAATGAAGGCTCTGGACATTTCTGACCAGTAAATTTTACACTTTGTTCCCACTGCACCCTGGACTTAAAGTTAGAGGAGCTTTTTTCTCAAAAACAAAAAAAGCAAATTTAAAAAATTAAATCTTTCTAACAAATTTCCAGGTTAGATTTTAGTCTTGTAATCTATAATGAAAATGTAATTTTCTCTAATTTTCATTATTATATTCGTAATCAGCGCATCAAAATACATAAGAATACCGAGTTTCATTGAAATTAAAGGGATTAAAGGGATATTGGGAAGTTTATCTCAACCTTTAAACGAAAATACTATTTTAAATTATTTACAAGACTGGAAAATTTGGACAGTTTTTGCCTTTAGTAGAGTCAATAAAAAAAGCATTTGCCAGGGAATTAGTCCAAGTTACCCTCTTCCAAGTGCATCATGCGTGGACTAATGAGACAATTATTTAACCGAGACAAGAGGAACGTCTCCCTTGGCTCTCTACTGATAGTGGCACCATGACGAGTACAAACTAGCCAGAAGCAAAAAAGCTCCAGACCTCACAAATGAAAGATAACGAAAGAAGGAGAAAGAAAACGAGAAGGACGGATTATTAAAAAAAAAAAAAAAAAAACTGAAAGATAATGATAAAGAAGAATATAGAATTCTACCTCGAAATGGCTTCTAAAACTGGAGAAATTAAATCTTAAAAATTTTCCGTCAGCTGAAAATAATGTATGACGATAAAAATCCGAAAGTGAATTTGAGCCCATAAGAACGTTATTACCTAACGAGCTTTGTGTTTACTTTTCCTTCGCATAATGGATTTTAAATTTCTCTGACTGAAAAAATCTAAATTTATGAGAGTACTTTATTTTATGGAAAAAAGCTTGGTGAGAGACGACCAGAGTTATGAATAAGTATGAGCGAATTAATCCAACAATTTCTGATGTTGACAGAGAGAAAAATCAATCGGAGAATAGTCTCTTTTAATTTTTTTGTTTCTATATTTATTTTCTTTGTTTTATAACTATTGTAGGTGTCTCAAAGATTTGTTATTTAGAATTTTTTATCTTTGAATTTGAAGATTAGATTCGTGATCAGTGGCCCCGAAAACCTCTAGTTACCAATTTATATTAAAATCCGTAACTTTTAAGTTTCTGGCCGACATATTGGATCCGCCATTTTATATTTTGGAACTTGGATTTTAGATTCGTAATCAGTTACCCAAAAGTCCTCTAGATATCGCAAAAAAGACAACTTCAGGGATCACAGGTTGTCCCCTTTTCACCTTTTTTCCCCTATTTTGAAATTTTGCACCTATTTCCCCTATTTTAAAGAATTGTCCCCTATTTCCCCTTTTTCTAATTTTCAGTATTAAAGTTTATAGTTATAGCCAAAATCAATAGAAAATCCCCATTAAAAATACATTAGGAAAAATAACCTTTTAAAAAAAATTCCCAACTTTTTTAATTTATAAGCTAAAAATATTTTATGTCATAAATTTCTTCATTTTTAGCCATATTTTAAGATATGATGTTTAAAGAAATTAAATTTTGGAAACGTCGGATGTTACAAAAAATATATGTAGAAATAATACATTGCAATATGTGCAATCTTTTATCACATAAATATTCAAGGAAATTCAACAAGTCTTATTTGATGATTTTTGAGGTCGCAAATAAAGATTCCGATGTCAAAAATTAATTTTTCAAAATTTTGGATATACATTCAAAATTGTGACTTTCCATATTTTCGAATTAATCATCTTGAAATCACGATTGCTGAGGATTTTCGAGGCCTCCCAAATGACAAATCTCGTGTAAAAAAATCAGTTTTCAAAAAAATTACATTACATCATCAATTTTTTAAATACAGTCTACAAATATTTAATTTCTACATCTCTTTTCAATTATCTTTTTCATTTTTAAAGCACTTCTGTAAAATTTTCAAGTATTTCTAAGATTTTGAATTTCATTTTTTTGAATATCAATTATTTTCTTCAGTCTTTAAATTATTGTCAGGAATATTTAAATTTCTTACACAAGATTCCATTTATTTTTGTCATTTTTAAATTATTTTCTTAAAATTTCAATTATAATCTAAAATCTACAAATTATTTCCAAGAATATTTAAAATTTCTACACAGGTTTCAATTTACTTTTGTCATTTTTTAATTATTTGTTTAAAAATTTCAATTACTTTTGTTATATTCCTTAGTATTTTTGTTATTTTCAAATTATTTTCTTCATATTTCTATTATTTTTGTCATTTTAGAATTATTTTATATAAATTTCAATTTTTATGTTCAACTTTTTTTGTCATGAATTTTTAAATTTATTACGAGTTTTTATTTATTTTTTTCAAATTTTAAAAATTGTCTTTATTCTTTTTATTATTGTCATGAATTTATTAATTTTTAACAACTTTTTTAATTATATTCTACACATTCCAATCATTTTCTAGAAACTTTAATTACTTTCTTCGTATTTATATTTTTTGACATTTTTTAATTAGTCTATTAAATTACAATTATTTTCTTTAAACTTCAATTACTATCTTCAAATTTAAGTTATTTTCTTTAAACTTTAAATTATTGACATAAATTTTTAAATTTATTGCACCAATTTTCACTTATTTTTGTAATATTTCAAATATCTTCTTAAAATTTTAATTAAGTTTTTAATCTTTATTTTATTGGCAGAAATATTTAAATTTTCTACACAAATTTCAATTTAGTTTTGTTATTTTTAAATTATTTTTTGAAATTTCAATTACTTTCGTCATTATTCAATTATTTTTGTCATTTTCCAAATATTTTCTATATATTTTTATTATTTTTGAAGTTTTAAAATTATTTTTAACAAATTTAAATTATTTTATTCAATTTTGTTTATTGTCAGGAAATTAAAAAAAATTTACACCAGTTTTAAATAAATTTCTTCAAATTTAAATCATTTTCTTTATCCTTTTTATTATTCTCATGAATTTATTAATTTTTTACAACTCTTTCAATTATTTTTTCAATTATTTCTACAAATTACAATTACTTTCCTTATATTTAAATTTTATGACATTTTTGAATTATTGTCTTCAAATTTTAATTTTTTTCTTCAGACTTCAATTAATTTCTTAAACTTTCAATTATTTTTCTCAAACTTCCAATATTGTTTAATAATAATTGTTCAATTATTGTCTATAATTTTTTTAGTTTCAAACCAGCTTTCAATTATTTATCTCGTTATTCAATTAGTTTCTTAACATTTCAATTGTTTCGTCAATTTTTTAAGTATTGTCTTCAAATTTATATTTTTTACACTTTTTTAAATTATTTTCTACAAATTTCAATTCTTTTCCTCATATTTAATTTTGTTGTTGACATTTTTGAATTATTCTTTAAATTTTTCATTTTTTTTCTTCAAACGTCAATTAATATCTTCAACTTTTAATTATTTTCTCCAAACTTCTAATATTTTTTTTAATTTTTCAATAATTATTGTCAGATAAATTTTCAATTCTTTACATCAGTTATCAATTATTTTTGTCATTATTCAAATATTTTTGACATTTTGGAATTATTTTCTTTAAATGTCATTTTCTTTAATATTTTTATTATTGTTGTCTATAAATTTTTAATTTTAACACAAGCTTTCAATTATTTATGACATTATTCAATTAGTTTCTTCACGTTTCAATTATGTCCTTAATTTTTTAATTAATGTAATACATTTTTTACTTTTTACTTCATTTTTTGAATTATTTTTCTCATGAATTTTTTTTACCAAAATTCAGCTTTTTTTTTGTAATTTTTCAACTGTTTTCTACATATTTTCTACATATGCAAATTTTTTTTATCATTTTTGAAATTAATTTCTTTTAAGTTTGAATCATTATTTTTCGTCAAATTTTTCTTATTTTTGTAATTTTTTAATTATTTTCTTGTAATTACCAGTATTCTTTAAATTTTTCAACTATTTTCTTTAAATTTCAATTATTTTTTTTCAAATGTTAAATTTTTGTCTTTATTTCTTGATTTTTAATTAATTTTCCAATTAGTTTTCTGATTTAACAAAGTTTTGTTTTAAATCTGATATTGGGGAGCCCTGATTAATTATTTGCCTATTGGCGGGCCCCAAATTAATATCAGTAATATTTTGTTTATTATTGCAAATTATTGTTCATTAACTTTTTTCACTTAAAAACTCCCTATTTATTCACATTTTAAATTAAAAACTCACTTTTTTGTACTATTTTCAATCTACAAGTCCGCTGGCAGCCCTGTATAATGTTTCCATATTTAAAATTTGTAAATAAATGTCCTAAAAAATCTTCAAGTACATAAGTTGAAGCAAATTTTCTGTCCCCTTTTTGTTCCCTATTTTTGAAAAAATTCGCACCTATTCACCTTTTTCAATAGTAATAGGTCCTGTGATCCCTGCAACTTTCAAAACATTGTCAAGTCAAAATATCGAAAAAGCAATAGTTGTGCTGATTTGTTCTAACCTAGCACAAATAAAAAAATCATGTGGCATATTTCGAAACAGTCAATATTTTTTGTCAAAAAGTCAAATTTAGGGACTTAAAAATTCTTTTGGGTCGGGAATTTTCAAAAGTCAAAGTTTTGAAAAAGCAAAGGTTTGTTTTGGTTTGTGGAAGCCTAGTCCAAACTTCGAGTTTCAAAATTAAAAATGACGGCTTTAATATAAGTGTCCGAATAAAATTTTTTCTATTATTTTTTCTGAAAATAATCACTTAAAATTGCTATATTTTGATATTTTAATTAATAATAATAAACAATAATTTATTTATTGATTTTTGCTGTCTTTTAAAAGAAAATATTTTTTCATTAAAAACATTTTTCTCGAGAATATTACAAACATTTTAACTTGGTTGCTATTTTCTGAAATTTAACAAAAATTTGTGTTTCTATGTGTGTACAATTGTAGACATCCAATGTGTAAACAGTATTGTGTTAACTTTGCGTAAAGGCATTATTACTTTTCTCATACTTTGCGCTGAATTCTCTCCTGGGAAGCACAATTTGTGGACATTTTTCGACTTTTTCTACAGCGTATTGCAACAGCTGTTGTGCTTTTATATTCTTTCATACAATGCCGCAACCAATTAGAGTTTTTTTATACATGGACCATTTTTATAGTTTTCTTTTTTTCGTATAATTAACCATCTCTTAGGATAAAGAGGCTCATTTTTGCTAAAAATCTTTATAACTAGAGTTTTACTTTCCAAGCATGCACTGAACAATAAAACTAACAAAAAGCTGTAAATCTAATGATTTATGTACCAATGACTATCCCAATTAAAAAATGTTCTCTGACTTATTTCTTCAAGTTTGAAATAATTGATAGACTTTATATGAATTTTGAATAAAATAATTCAACTTCACGTGACCTAGTTCTTAAAGTTTAAAACAATTGGTATTATTGAACTGAAGGTGAGTCTTCCAATGTTGTTTCAGTACTTACCTAAATAAAATAATTTGATTCATAAATTATTATTCATAAATTCATTATAGACCTTAGAAATGTATTAACTTCCGGAAAACGAGTTCGATCCTTCTGGTAGAGAATATTATCTAGTTTGTATCGAAAGTTTGTATCTAGTTTGTATACCTTTGAACTCGTATCGAATTAGAAAATTTTAATATTATTGTTCCTTGATTGTTAAATAAATTTATCTTTGATAAACTTCAGCCAATATTTGTTCAAACTAAATTGATTTTACAATGGATATTCTCATCTAGGACCCATTCTCAAATTCCTTGATTGTAAATTTCTTCATGATAAACAAAGTTGATTTTTAATCTGAATTTAGATGAAACCGAATTTAAATATTTGTTAAATAATTTAAGTTGAATTATTTTTTGTTGAGAATTAAAATTGGCAACAAAAACTAAAGGTCATGAATATCGAGTTTTTATTTCCTGTTTTAACAGAATTAAAGTTTATAAATTCATTCTGAGTAATAATTAAACAATAACCATATATACCACCTTTAAGAATATTTTAAAACAATTTTCTTCAATTTATGATTTGCTCTTGCTAAAAATGCTAATGCTGTATTTGACAAATAAGTTGGGAACATTACTTTCAGCTTAACAAGACTGTTTATCGTTTATCAAAAATAGATAAATCTAAAGTAGATTTCTTTTTTTTTTGTATCCAAAACTTACGGACAAAATCATGATTTTTTCAGGATTACATTTTTTCATTTATTTCCATATTCTATCCTTTAATAAGATTTGCTTTATTCTGTGTATGTTCTTTTTATTTCATTTCTTATCTATTCTTGTACTATCATTCCTTCAACTTTATGACGGTAAAGTGCGCAACATTTATAAGAAACGAACAAAAGGAATATATTTTTAAAAAATATTGCTATCACATGTTCCGTCAAATAACCCTTTAAAATTGTCTTTAGTTTTCTTATATTGTAACAAAATTTCTACAAAAATTTTTTATAAAGAGAACTGATCCCAAAATTCAAAATTAGCGTTAAAGAAAATAAAACATACACTCGACAGATAAAGTAACGGCAAGAATTAAAATTGATTTTCATGATTTTATCATTTTTGCAAAACCTAAATCTGCTTGAAGCTAGGCATGAATTTATATCACGTTATACGTGTCATGATTATTTTTAAAATTTACGGAATATCGAATTCTTTATATGCTTTTAATCCCTTCAATATAGCTACTTTAGTAAATAATTTATAATATGTAACCAAAATATTTCAAGTAGAATAGAAATTTTTTTTGTTCGTTTCTCAGCAACGTTGCACATTCATCATCATCTAACTTTTTACCTTCCGCGAACTGAATCCCAATCTGTTATATAGTACTTTTCTGTTTCCTTTGAATATCTTTCCATACCTTCTGCACGCTTTTTGTCCAGTCAACATAACTTAGTTAGCCTCTTCTCATCTTGTTTCATTATTTTCTCTTCATACTTTTATTGCTCTTCCAGCCGAGTCTGTTCTCATCTTCATTATATCATTTTATTTATGTACCTCTTGTATATTTATATTTTTTATATTACCTTGATGTTTTAGCGTCTAAATTTAAAATGCATTGTAAATTACTCAACTTGTATTTTTTCAGTTCATTTTTCTTCGTATTTACATTTTTCTGCTTTATAGTTTACACACTGAAAAAAATACTGTAAGGCTAAAACACTAATACGTATGGCAGTTCCCAAAACAGCAATAAAATATTGCCAATCTGACCATAATTATCGCAGTTCCACGGAAATATTTTTTTCAGTGCATGACCAGGTAGGTCCTGTTTGTTTATACTTTTCACTATTTATTGTAAATGTTTGTAGTTCAACTGAAAGACCCTTTACATTGTTGTAAAAAGTTATCAGAATCATCATCCAATCTACAATTTTTACCAGCATGTTTATAAAACACCTGCTTCTCTTCTTTCTAACACTCACGACATTTTTTTGCAGAAGGTGTCAACTTTTTCAGTATCTTTAGTTTCGACTTCCACAAGTGTTTTTACAACATGTGCTTTGTTAGTTAAAGTATCAACTTCTTTTGACACCTAAGGCAACATTTGGCTTGAAAAGTTGCAATTGATTCTTTGGTTATTTATTTTTTGAAATAGTTTTCGCTGCTCGATATTGATTATTAAGAACTTTTTGTATAATTAAAGTAAAAAATAATACTAAATTTTAAGTGAGAGACCGATTCCCTTCCGAATTATTATAGACATCAGAATTTCCGAGATAAAATTAAATTGTTACATATTGTAACTTGTCGAACAGTTTAAGGAGGCAGGATGGTTTCCAAGGCCGAAAAAAGCAGATTTTTGCGATTTTTTTCTCATTTGTGAGTGAATATAATTATTCAATTTTTTTAAAAGTTGAAGTGCTATATTTGGAGAGTATCTAGGTAAAACCTGGCCTCACAGTGTTATCTGAAATAAAAAAATCGAAGCAATTTATTTTGTATATTACTTTCTTGTGCGGATTAACGAAATTATATTGAAAAATATGTGATTTTTAGTTTTTGGTGTGGTTTTGAAATTTTTTTTTTTTTTTTTTTTTGAAACTGCAAACCATCCTGACTCCTTAAATACTTGTCTGAACGACACAAGCATTTTGTTAAAAATAAATTGAAAATATTTCAAAATATATATAGTAACCACAATTCCAAGTCAGTGAACTTTAAAGTAAACGAACAATAACAGATATAGTAAGAAAGGTACACACACAATTTCAATCAGCTTATAAGTAGAAGAATCAGACAGCAGGTCAGACATTTTTTGTTAAGGGCGTGTCCCAGATCTTGGGACCACTTGAGACTAAAATGTAGAATTCTATCTTATCTCCTATATTTAATTTGTTAATAATTTAATTGTTTTTTAAAATTTTTAATAAGTCGAACATTTATGGCATAATTTATAACTTTCGAAAACGATTTCCAAAATTTCAAATCGATATCTTCTCTAGTTTAGGCTTAAGTACGTGTAAAAAAAGTAATCAATATTACCGACTCTTTTTTTAATGTCGGTAATATTTTAATGTCGGTAATATTGATTAATTTTTTTACACGTACTTAAGCCTAAACTAGAGAAGATATCGATTTGAAATTTTGGAAATCGTTTTCGAAAGTTATAAATTGTGTCATAAATGTTCGACTTATTAAAAATTTTGAAAAACAATTAAATTATTAACAAATTAAATATGGGAGATAAGATATAATTAGTCAATTTTATTTTTTCGGAAAATTGTTTTCCGTCATATGAAGTTTTTGAAACTTTCTATAAATTAACATTTACATTGTGAGTCATATTTTCTGTAATTTTATTTTTTGTAACATTGATTGTTCATATCTAATTTGCTAATCGACGATTCTGTGTTTTTTAAAATATTGACAATATTTGTTTTTGAAAAAGTTTTTCCAGAAATGTGATTGAGACCTAAAGCCACAATATCGATGACATCTTTTGGTAAATTGACATTCGTAATAAGATTCACAACCATTTCTTTTTTACCACTTTTATCTCTGATGTAGTTAAATTATCTAATCTTATAAAGAGAACCAATAAAGAAAAGGTTAAATGAATAGTGTTACGTTTTGATGTACAAAAATCCTTACAATATACCCTAGTTCCTCCTTTTAAATCAATTTCAATTAAGAATTTGATTTGGGATGAGGATTAAGTCAATGAGAGCACTAAAATATGTTGAATAATATTTATTTATTAGATAATTATGAGTTGAGAAGTTACAAATGTGATTTTAGAAATTGAGTCTTACTTTTGAAAGATGGAAAAGATTGCCGTTAGACTGGAAGATTTGTTTGTTGAAGACAAGCGATAATGCTGGAGTAGTTTGTAATTGATTAGGCGTTGAGTAAACAGTCGGTAATCCCAATCACTGGACCCCGATGCAGGTGAATTCTTGTAAAGAATAGGATCTATTTGCAGGAGACTTAAAAACTTGTTTCTTGCGATAACGATGAGAACCTTCGAAAACACGTGGAGTGCCAAATTGGACCGAATCAATAAATTTGATTAATATTTAGATTTGCACTTATTAGAGTGTTGCAATACAGTAAGACTGTACACGAGATGAAAACCGTATAATAGATTTGAAGTACTAAATACGTAAGACTCACGTATAAACTTAACAACTTAATGATAGAACGTCCAACGTCCTTCTGGCAGGACAAAAAAGCCTTCCGCGAGTACGTACGAAATCGCGTTATAAAATTAACATGGATTTAGATAAACAAAAACTAGTATATATGGTTGGAAAGGTAAAGAATCAAGCTTTCAGCGCATGTAAACACGCAGTACTGCCGGCAGGACGTTTTTGTTTTTTGAAAAAGACTACCTAGCCCTTGTACATAAATTTCAGAAATCAATTTTTACGTCATCTGAAAGCTTGTTTCATTACCTAAAAAACCATATATTCATTTTTATACTTATCTGCTTCCATATTGATTTTATAGAGCGATTTCCGAGGGACTCGCGCCTGAGCCATTTACCACCGGCCGCCATTACGTTAGTTATAACAATATTTACAAAAGTAATAATAAACTCAATTCCTTTGATGATGAAGATGATGAATTATGATGATAATGATGATGATGATGATGATGATGATGATTATATGAAATTAAAATATTTTTTCACAAAAATGAATTGTCCTTCCGGAAGGACGTTTACTGTGTGAAAGCGCGTCCTACCGGCAGTACGCAGCCTTGGACGTTCTATCATTAACAACTACTGACAACTACTCATGACTACTGACGACTACTCAACTTCTGAACTACTGGTAACTACTCAACTTCTGAACTACTGGTAACTACTCAATTTCTGAACTACTAGTCTTGTCGTTCTATTGAACCAATTTATATTGAAAAATTGGAAGTGATAATGGCTGCTTTTGTTCGTCCCTGCACTCCACTTCCTCTTGCATAGATACCCATACCTATTTTCCTTCCGTTCCCCCTGCATAGGTTCAAGTTCATAATTCTCTACGCCAAAGAGAAAGTATAGTTAAAAAATGTCTGTCTTTGCTTGTCCCTTCTCCCCGTTCCTTTATAGGTGTCTACACTTTTAGTACCCTCCACCAAGAGGTTGCTGTCCTAGACTTGCATTTGTCTTATGTTTACATAATCTTTTTCCTTCCTTAAACGTGCTCAATTACAAAACCAAATCTACTCTTGTCCAATATTCGTATCATTGACAATATAATGGAATAATTATAATTATTTAAAGAAAATTGTTACATTTATCTTGAGAAAATAATGGGTTCGTAGAATTGTCTAAACGTTGGGTCAGTTTGGTTTTTATTTCTGATTTGTGCTCTTTGAACGTGAAATAGACCTTGGAGGAGGAATAGGGAATAATTTATGGACGATCCCGTTGGTGCCATTTACACTCTCTTGACGACTAATCTGGTGCATGTGAACTGGGGTGCAGTGTCGGTGGCGCATCCAGGGAACCATCACTGGTGCAATTGCACCGGTACGAGAAGGAGGAGGATGGATTCGTAACGCACCCCCGAGCACTTTGCGTCGCGTCGCGCGTGCTTTATGAGCGCACATTGTCATCAGACGCTCTAGTGCTGGCAAATGACCACCCTCCATACTACTCGACAGACGAGCTACCGCGAATTACTGCCGCACTGCACGTCCGCCAACTGTGCCAAGCTGCGCTACTCCAAGATTAATTCCATTTTGTGTCCGTGTGTCCCGTCTTGCTGTCAGAAACCAAAAGAATGAGGCAAAAGTCAACTAAAATAAAATGTCCTTTAAATGTGCCCTCGCTCGTTTGTCCCTTCTCATTTTTTATTTCTTTGCATGAAAAATAATTTCGTTAAATCTAAACACTTTGCTCTTTATTGTTCACAATGGAAGTTGGACGATTTAACTTTTTGACGTTTGAAGAATTATTTTTAAAAATTTAGAGGTTGAAGTCCTGACCGAAAACTTAGAACGAGGCGGTTATTTGCCTTGTGATGAATAGAATTTCTTTACAATTTAAATACCAAAAAAGTAATTATGAAGCAAAAGCTGCTTAACTGAAATTGGAACGAGAAACTTGTTCGGGTATGAAATAAATTTTACAAACATAATTAATTTGAGCATTCATAAAACATAAACATAATTTATTCAAGAACTCTTATGAATTTACAATGAGGTTATGGATTGAAAATTAAGAATAGTTAAGAGAACTAACCCGTTCTAGAGTTCGTTTGTAAGTGATTTTAAAATCTGCAGATTTAACACTGGTTGTATGCACATCGAAATTTAGCAATCCAGCAAAACGGAAAAACTAAGTGGGGTGAGAATTACCTGAGACTCGATGACGTTGACCGATACATTGGTCTGTACCCAAGTACCTTTTAAGCGGTACCCTAATGTACCTTGAATTGTTGCGCCGGATATAACTTTACAATGGTAGAAAATCTTATCCTTTAGGAAGTTCGTGCGATCATGTCTTTTGACAATAAATACATAAAATTTTAAGAATAAGAAAGATTCGGACACTGGACAAAAACGATAGTTTGTCACCTCTTTAGCTGCCTACAATGGATTTTATCATTCTTAGAAATAACAGTTTCAAATACGAGTCTCAACATCTGCAACTTGGAAAAAATCTAGATTTTATTTTTACAATTTCTATCTGAATTAAGTTTGCATAAAAAACTAGAATTTAATAATAACTAACATTAAAACTTGGTTTACCTTTTGATTTAAATTTTTTATTTTTGAGGTCTAAACAAATTTAGCTTAACGAATCTCAAATTTTCTCAAAAATAAATTATTAATAATGTCCGGGAGAAAACAGAATTTTTTATTGAAATTTACCGAACCAAAATTGTTGGGCGCCAGACCTCTTTCGAAGTCGTTTAACGACTTAACAGCCAAAGAAATCTGATATAATTAGCTTAGCGAAAATGACTTAACCAACCGACCGACTTAAGTAATTTTCGTCTTAAAGTTCACTGACTGAGCTTACTTAAGGGCATGTGATGATAATGCTAAATTTGTCCGTAAACTTTCTCTTAAAGTACTCAATGTTTTGACACCAAACTTTGTAGAATTACTCAAAACACCATTTGAATGGTCTCTCTGACCCAATTTTGTTTCATTTTTGTCTTTAAACTAAATATTTTTCAAATTTACATTTTTTTCAAAATTTTCCAAAAATTGTAAAATTGAAAAAAAATTAGTTTAAAGATAAAAATGAAATAAATTTGGGTCAGAGAGACCATTCTAATGGTATTTTGAGTAATTCTACAAAGTTTGGTGTCAAAACATTGAGTACTTTAAGAGAAAGTTTACGGACAAATTTAGCATTATCATCACATGCCCTTAACGACTTAACAAACTTAAAAAAGATACTAATAAATAAGTCCATACATATTCAAACATTACTAGAGTCTTATTTAACAAACACTCGAAGAACATTCTTCTCAGGAATGATTTATTGAAGAGAATTAATCTTAAATAAATTCAAAATTTAAAACAGACTCACCTAGAATTAATTTGTCTGCGGGATTATTGTTTTCACCCAAACTAAAATATAACGTTTCTTAACATTTAAACTTAATCATCAACAAAATCAATTCATTCGTCGAGATGGTGATTCCTTAAAACTCGGCTATCCAATTCAGGAATGATCTATGAAAATTGTTGTGCCGGTGTCTCGGTGATCCATGCGGTCGATGATGTTCTCATTGGGCCTCGCAGGACTGAAGGTACACACCTCATTGGTTGCGCTCTCGCCTATCAATCTCGGCGCGATATGCTTTCAAATTCAAACTGATGATCCTCATCAAGTTACCTCCAATATCATGAAAATGAGTCTCTCGGATTTAACTGATGTTGCAATCAACTGTTTGGCTAAAGAAACCGATCTAATCATAAAATTAAAGATCAAGTATAAACTCACCCTTCACTAATCGGGATCTAATAATAATTCTAATAATTCTTCTATCTATTATTATCTATTATTATATTATCTATTATTCTTCTAATAATAACTTAACAACCCACTTGACAACCAACTAAATAACAGTCGTGACTATTTGACTTCAAAATGACCAACTAAACCAACTGGTTTAAAATTCAGTAAATCTTCATAACATTGTAACAGAATTCATCATAATTCTTGTACGAGAAATCGCTGAACTACGTAACAAGAGTCAATGATTATCATCAGCATCCAAATATCCTAAAATCGCCTTGGTAAATGTTAGAAATGATGGGTGGTGGTATTTCACTAAAAACTCCCAGCACTTTAGATTCGACAACGGATGGTTTATTGTCACTTCACATCAAGAATACGTCACATTTGTTCACCCAGCATATATTTAAAATGGATGACCAGTAAAGAAAATTTTGGGAAGCGCATCCGGAACCGGCACAATGTGGACTGTAAGCAGGCCAAAATGGAACTGGTCTGAATCATAGCAGGCCATGATCCAAGTACTATGGTCTGGCCACGCGCAAGTAAAAAAAAGTTAACCAATCAGGCGCTAGACCAGTTTTTTCTTGTCTCCATGTGTTGCCGTTAGATCGGGCCATCAGGCCTTGAGTCCCAACAGAAAAAAATATGGCTAGTTTGGTCCAATGCACTGGATGCGCAGCTCAAACATATTTCGAACTCCGAATGGCCAGACCATAGTATTTGGATCATGATAGCAGGCCCTCGCTGACTGACAAAAAGGGCGGGAGGGAGGGCATCCCACCAATGATTCGAGGTCCATCCTATAGAGAAAGACAGAGAGCAGGCATGGCCTCAGAACAGGGGAAAACCTACCTCAATAGGAACTTCGAACTCTTATAACTTCTTATAACTTCAAACTCTATTAAAGATTCTATGACAGATTAAGCATTGTTTCACAATGATTACAGAAAGCCATAAACCACTAATTCAAATCCCGAAAGGTAACCTTTCTTATATGTTTATTTATGAAATGTGTAATTAATTTTAAAAATTCAATAAATTCCTAATATGACATATCCTAATATAGTTTTATGATATTATCTTTGATCGACTATTGGGTCTATATTGATCAAGTACTGGATACTTATTTTTGGCTAATCGACTATTGGGTCCTTAGCCTAAAAAATTAAGTCTTTTAAATTATATTTTTTTTATAAACCATTTTAATATATTAACTCACAAAGTTATAAGTATTTTGAAGTTCAGAATTTCATCTACATAACCAAAACAAAAAAATAATTGAAACTAATGACGCGTTTGAAATTCATTGAATTTTATCAATGATCTTACTTTCATGATGCAACATTTTGATTGACTATTGGCACAGCTATCTTAGTCCGATTGTTATAATGTTTTCTTCTAGTGATTTATCTGTTAACGACGTCAGTGGTGTAGCGTTCTCATTCTTCATTTGAGAAATCTGTTGCGATCGATTTATTGATCCCCAAAACCTATTGTCATTTTTCGATTCAAGTAAATGAAAGTGTAATTACGAGCTCTATCACCACGAGACAGGTATATGTCGATGATCAAGTTTGGCTAACAAGATTTCCAACCGTAATGCAATTTATATTGTTTAGAAGGGTTTGGAAACATAACTTTTTCGATATTATTTTAATTTTAAAAAATGAGCGAGGTACGTATAATGTGACTAATGTTATCACCCGAACGCTTTGAAAAGTCTAATTTCGGAAAATTCTAACGGCAGAGTAGTGGATATCGTTTGGAAGAGCATTAATTTGGGAGAGAATGGTCTTCGCTTGTTATTGATTTCTGAGAATTCTCTGTCTCATTCATTTGTGTAATCTAAATAAATGAAAAAAAACTTCGCCCCATATTTCTGGATTCAACGCCGTTTAGGTAAAGATTTAAAGAAATTGTTTATTTGTTCAAATTGTAAATTTAGTGTGGCGCTTTTATTCAATTCATGGCCGAGAGTTAAACATAGACGAGCCAGATAATTTTCGAACGGAAAACGGAACTGAAATCTACACTTCTCGAAATCTGGACCTGGCTGGCGAATTTTTCACTTTTATATTATATTGTTTATTCAGATTTTGATAAAAAATAAGTAAGAAACTTATTTTATGACTCATTTGGTTACGAGTTACTTGTAATAATAGTTTCGTTTCAAAGGATTTTTGTAATATTTATTGATAAAATTGTTATGTAATCTTAAAGGTAATTTTAAATAACATTGGGTTAAGGAATAAAGAAATAATTCACATTCGCAGAAAAAAATTCAATAAGTAAATTGCTGACAGAATGAATTTTGAATCTGATATAACATTCTCTTTCATAAAAATTTTATAAGTATGAAAATCTGCTTTCAAATCCAGTACAGATGTTGTTTGATAAAAAATGTATGTACATAATTGAACATTAGATTTAAAATAATCCAAGTTTTGTAGAAAAGTTTGTTATTTCAGATTGGAATTTTATATTATTTATTAATAAATATTGCTACGTACTGGGTATGAAAACAATTTTTATATGATAATTTTAAAAAGTAATTATATGCTAAGTGTTATTGTTGACTTGGGAAATTTAAGCTATGTTGTCCTTCTTGGATCGTTTGTCGCGAAACAATTCAGTTTCGGTAGTCGAGCCAAGAAAACGAATAAGTCAATGTCACCAGGCAAGTTCGTCGTTTGCGCCGCTTCCTAAGTCACGAGGTAATCTGCTGCTCCCTTTTCTTTTACCTCCATAAACTGCTGGCTTACTTCGACAAGAAACTCGCGATAAAAGAAAAAAAAGACCATTACGATTCTCATAAAGCATTTGCCACGACAATACACTTACCGAATTTACTCTTCTCGACAATAACAAGATGTCGTATTTATAGCTCAAATAATTGCTTGTAATTGTTCTGATTGGAGTTCTGCTGCAAAAAACGTTTAAGGAATGAATCTTATTATAATATTTTAAACATAACGAAAGTAATTTTTAAGTAAATTTTTGGTAATGAAGAATGTGTTCTGAAATTTTTTTTAACTTTAGATTATTTTTAAAAATTTTAGTTAATATTCAATTTATTTAATTTTATGGTAGGTGTCTGGTTATTTTTTAATGCGAAGTTTCTGCTGGTAAAAATTTTTTACGAATAGTACAACCTACATGAAGAGGTTTTTCGTACATAATTTTGTAGCTGTTGAAAAACTGTTGCTCTGTATTTTGGTGGATACCAAGCGCAGTAGTTGGTGGTACAAAAATTGAATTAGAACTTTTAAAAAATTGAAGCAAGTTTTTTCACAGCGTAAGTCAATTTTTGTAATTGCAGACATGGTTTTTTTTAAACATACAAGAAATTAAAGGACCAATAACTAAACTAGAATTTATGAAAAATATTAATATTAACTAGTTTAATAAAAAAACGCATCCAGAATCCGGCATCTGATAAAAAAAGCTTCAAGTTAGGACTATTAAACGGCAAATTTTATGAGCTTTCCAATGGTCTATAAAAAAATTATTTTTGCTAATTTCTACTAGAGTTATCAGCATTTCAAGTCATTCATCTTTTTAATACGATTTTTGTAAGTGGTATGACACATTTTTTCACATTATGTTTATTGTTTAATTTTTGAAACATTAAATTCAACTATTACAATAAATAAACAATATAAAATAAAAACTCTCGCGTCAAGTTATTTTATTGAGAAAAAACTAAACAACAAAACAATAAAACAATAGACTAATTAAATTAATCAAATTAAACAAGATCGTAAACAACAAGCCACGACTAACTCCTTCCGGAGAGTGTGGAGTGAGGAGTAGCACAAATACGAATTTAAATTTCACTATAAATCGACATATATTAATTTTTGATGCATCGAAAGGACTACAAAAATAGTCGGCCGCATGGCACGGCCAATAACGAAAGACGCGCACTGAACACTGACTCGATTTTACAAAAATTTTTGGTCGGAGTACCGACTCCAACAAATTAATTATTAAAAGGATTTCACCTGCTATGGGTTTACGCCCCCGGATTGCTCCTCGACCAGACATATTTATATATTAAATTTTAGAAATCTTTAATAATTGTCCAATGACATAAAGTGTCAACAATGCACACCAGAACTGGAATGACGACAGGCTGAACGCGTCGTTGTCAAGCCACAATTGTCTACACACAATTACGCCGAGATCCGTCGCTGTTACGTAGAAACCGCGAGCGTCCGAACTCTGTCGCGCGGCGAAGTGACGACCTCGTCCGCCCACCCCTGTTTCTTTGTCGTCTGCAAGTTTGTTTTGATAGGTGAAAAACAAACACCGTCAACATCGTCTTCTAGCCCTGGCACTCTTGTCAGGACGGGACTCACATTCGTGCCTAGTGCCAGGACTCCAGGAAACGACGATCCTCAGTGTAACTTCTCAGCGAAATAAAGAACAGATATTTGTAAATAATAGTTGTTGTTGTCAACAATAACCGCAATTCCGGATTGGCAAGTTGTCAGGTAAAATTAATTAATAATTAAATAATTAAAATAAATTGAATAATTTTTAGATTCAATATTAATTAACCTAAAATTAAGATTTAATCAAAACTAACGAATTACTTAAAGCATTAAATTAAATAAGCAATTGAAAATTAAATAAAATAAAATTCTAGACTGGTGTGTTAATTAATGTTTTAGAGAAACATTGTGCGAGGTAACATTTTACCTCCTCACAGTGGTCCCACAATTTTGACTGGTAGTGTAATTAAAAGTGAAACGAGTATCGAATTGTATATATTTTACTCCTTTAAAGTCCTTTTATTTTACAATTTAATTTTACCTCCTTCTCTTTATCAAAGAAGCAGTATTCCAAAAGCGGTTTTATTCGTTACAATTATTGTTTTCCGTTTTTAAATTTAGATTAAAGTAGTCGAGAGAATTAAATGGTCCTTGCAGGAACTTATTTTCAAACTAAATTCTACTTACGCTAGTGGAGAATTTACATAGATACCATAAACGTCACTAACACGATTTTAAATTTCTGTAACTGACCATAACGAATTTGGAAAATGGTTTTCAGCACATCGTGAACTTCCTTTCGGTAGTAGAATTGTCCTGGAAGACTTATCCTGGTTTCAGAATAACTGGATCGCTTCCCAGGGCTAACTGCAGTTGGTTTCGCATGAGTAAGGTTAGAGCGTATCGTTACGATCTCTATGCTAGTATCGTCTTATCGATCTCGAAGAAGCTTGGCACAAAATTCCCTCCAACGAATTTATTCTCGTTCTCTGGCTTAACACTTGGGTCGTTAGAGAGCGTTCACGTGGGAGTCGAATTTATTGGTGAACTTCTCCACGTTTATCAGAAACCACGAAGGTGCACTGGAAGAAGAGTCTGCTGCTCGGAAATGGAATGTATTGATTACAACCTGAAAACTCGTAATTCACGCACAGATTGAAAATATCTCAACTAACGTTTCTTCAACAAAATATTTTATTAATACAATTTTCACAAAAAATTTAAAAATTGTGTATTTTTAGTATGAAAAACTTTATTATCATTGGATTAGAAATGAATTTTCAAATAATAATGTACGAATTGTTTAAATTTTCACAAAAAACCGTTTTTATGATTAGTCTTTTACACTTTAGGGCGCGTGCAACTCGCACTTGCCCGATTTTTCTTGAACAGTTTCCATATTTTTTTAATTCCCCTTTTTATCGGGAATTTATATTTGAAGCACGTGAAGCAATCATTTCCTTTTTGAAAGTACATTTGAAGTTAGTTTTCAATTTAGAATTTCAACTTTCTAAAAAGCATATCATGTTTTTATCGGCTTGAAAAGTGTTTCCTCTCGGGGATGTTTCTCCATCAGGAGATCGAGCTCAAAAAGAAAGAATGAAGAATCAATCGACTCAAAGGGTAGAAAGTTTATGGAAGGCGCCAAACTTGTAAGTGCTTACTGTGAAACTAGGAGGAGACGATGTCTGTCGAGAAAACGTGCGGAGAACGTGTTTAATGCATATGATGGGATTCGATTTTCCAACCCTTTTCTACATTCTTCATAATTTCAATAAAACTCTTAAACTACTTCAGAAGTCGTGAAATCCATACATTTATTGTTTTTCACTCTATTCCAGTCTTATTTCCAATTCAAATATTAAAAAATTTAAATTATGGAAATTTTTCTTTAACTCGTCGATATAAATATTGTATTTAATATCTGATGAAGTTTTATGATGATCAAGTGCGCAACGTTGAGAAAAAAATTAAAAGATGAAAAGTTTTTTTAAAAGAAGTCGTTTTAATAAACCTTTGAAATTAAGAGTAGTTTTAGAAGTTAGTTAAAAAGTGTACATTGTTTTTTTTTTTTTTTACTAAAAGAAGAGTAAAATTAAAAAATAATTTTTTTTTAAATATTGTCAGTAAAGTGCTTTTGTTCTTTTTTCTATAACTAAATTGACAGTTAAACTGGAGTATGCACTCGCTCTTGCATAAATTACACTATTCATTATTCTGGCGCCAAATCGTTTGTGAATAATATCAGCTATGAATCTTTTCATGGACGTACCCGGTGCATTCGACAGTCGAGCTTATGCTTCCTTTTACCAATGTGTCGTTTAAAGTTCCTTTATAAGCAATACATTTCCCCTTTATGGAGTTAAAGTCACAGTTTTTAGTTTCGGAAGTGGCGAAAAAAAAGTGCAGTTCACAGCAGTTGTGTTATACTCGGATTTATTTCAGATTATTTCCAACAAAAGATTTTTATCTTGTAAATTATCAAAGTTGTGACAACGTCCATGTCTTTAGAAATACTGGCAATCGGATCTTTTTTGCTCACAGTTTCCTTTCAGTGAGATATATATCTTTTTTGCAGTTATAGAACTTGTTCACAAGTTTTTCCTAGTTTTAGAACCTTCATCATGTTCTGAACTCATGCAGAATATTCTATCAGTTTTCCACTCTTGAAATTTCTGCTGAAATATTTACTAACTGTCAGCACCCAGTACATTTTACAAAAGTTGTTCAGTTTTCTAGAAATACAAAATTTGCATATTTTTGAAATTTGTAGTTGTCGGGTTATGTTTTTAGGAAAAGTTACATGTTATATGTAAAGTTTTATGAAACTTGGCGGTAATCTAAATCCGAGATAATTTTGGAAATCCTTTCACAATTCTGGAGAACTTTTCCGGCTCTTCGACAATCCCTTAAAACCTTAAAAGATTCTGGAAATCCTTTAAATTCTTTTCCTCGTTTACCAGCAGAATATTTCATGGACTCTTTCGCTCAGACAACTGTGTAACGTTTTCTCGAGAAGAGAAAAAGATGATTTTCACAATTCTTACAACAAGAAAGTTTGAATCGTTCTTAGTAACGTTATTATCATAAATAAATGTCGTTCAAGTTTACGAAATCAGAAGAAAAAGAAGAAGAAGAATAAAGAGCGAGTCAAAATCGCAGGTGCAAAAGTACCATTCCATTTTTCTGAAGAGGAAGAAATGTTTACCTACCAAGCCGTCACTTGGGGTACGCCCTTCTCTTTTTCAGTTTCACACTTTCTGCAAAAGTTTCGTTTCTTACTGACACTCTTAAGGGAAGGCTAAGAGTGAAAAGCTGAACAGAACGGGAGGTGAAGAGATTCGGTAAAAAAAAGTAGTGCCAACGAACTTGGAGCTTGCAAGGGGGATGAGGCTGAAAATGAGGGTGAAAAGGCAGCTTACTCTCGAGATTGAAAGTAAGTAAAGTAAGATCGGATGCTGTGCCTGTCTGCATCAAGATGCCCTATGCCATCATACTGTGAATTTTGACGGCTCCTTGAGATGTACGGCCTCACCCTATTTCTGTCAGATACTCACCTCATAAATCCGCCAGAAATGGGGTTTCGGTATTGTACTGATACTCGGTTCCATCTACTCCCAAAATCCCCAAAGGCCAACTTTTTCCTCCATCTGATCGTCTAGACGATACTCTTTAAATAAATACTCCCTGAAGGAATTTTGTAAATGACTTTCTGCATTTCCCAAATTATTTAATTTTAAATTATAGAGATTAATTCACTTAACCAAAGCGAATGTGCATCGTCTCGATATTCAAAAATATTTATAAAATACCAAAAACCGAACTCTCTCTGTGCTGATTCAAAAATCAAAAGGGAGATTCTGTCAAGACTAAGACGTTGAGACAAACTTCTCGTTCGAATCCAAAATAAAAGACTTGCCACTTTCAAGACAGAATATCAGCGGTCTTATTAATGTCGTTATTCGTTGAATTCATAAATTGCTATTTGCGCAGGTTAAGTTCACGAATTGTAACGAAGGTCACCGGAAGGATCCGAATTTTTCTTTTAGGTGACGCCTTTGCTTAGGTGCAATCGAGAAGGAGTATGGTTTCTTAGCGGCTGAGGAAATGAGACGCAGCAAGGAAGAAGAAGATGTGGAAAAGGAAGGATCGCGGAAAGGAGGATCTACCGGTCGATTTGTGTTAGCCATGTGCTCGATTTTCATTTACGTGTGATCCCTGAAGTAGTGAAGCTGTGTGCTCTTTCATTACACAGCCACACAAAAAAAATAAAGTTCCCTGACCTGGGTAAGAGACACACATTTTTCTATGTATTTTGATGCTCTGAATCCGAATCCGTCATCAGAATTGGTCCATCAGATCAAGTTTTGACCCTAACCTCAAAATTAATAAAATGACACTTTTTGAACATTAGAATTTGAACTCGACTTAACTTTAATGCATGCCTAGGACCATTAGAAAGCTTGAATTATTACCTTTAAAATGCCTTTTTAGAAATTGTTCTACGATGATTTTTAACGAAGTTATAATGTTTTACTTAAAATCATTTTTTCCATTACACAATAACACATCAATAATTGATGTGTTTTTAACATATGGAAAAAAGTCATATTTTAAGGAAAACATCATAACTTAGTTAAAAATCATCACAGAACAATTTATAAAAAGGCATTTTAAAGGTAATAATTCAAGCTTTCTATTGGTCCTAGGCATGTATTAAAGTTAAGTCGAGTACAAATTCTAATGTTCAAAAAGTGTCATTTTATTAATTTTGAGGTTAGGGTCAAAACTTGATCTGATGGACCAATTCTGATGACGGATTCGGATTCAGCGCATCAAAATATATAGAAAAAAGTGTGTCTCTTACCCAGGTCAGGGAACTTTATTTTTTTTGTGTGGCTGTGTTATTAATTATCTTTTCCACTGTTCCCGAGATTACTGGATCTAAATTTTGAGTGCGGCTTTTGTGAATGTAAAATAAATTATCTTTCACTAAATTACTCCAATATTAAATAAATTAAAGATGGTTGCCGAGATATTTTAATTACTGATTTATTAAACATGTTTTGAGAACTTCTTAATAGGGGAGGCCAGAGTAAATCCGGTCACGGGGTAAACAAACTTCTCGTTTTTTCATCATTAATTGTTTCTCTCTGTGATTAATTGAATAACTTTGGCTGAATTTTTAACTCATATAATTATTATTATTCCAAAAAATCGATAAATTATTGTTCTTCGCTTAATATTTCCGAATGTAACTGTTTTTAAATGAATTATGAATATCGGATATTGCTTTATTTTGCATTGAATAACATTTCAAATGTCTCTTATTTTTCAATGAAAAAATGTTGACAATACAGTTTTTGACTGTCCTAATATTCATCCTGAAGTAATGCTACCTACACTGATTTTTGCTGAAATTCTTTTTGAATTGTTTTCTTCATCGTTGCCCACAACATCAAAGCTTTGTCGGGTAGCGTCTCTTATATGCTGCTGAATCTTGACTGTTTACATATTGATGAAACACTTGCAGATTATCAAAAGGAGACACTTTGGAAACTCTGAATTTGAAAAGAATTCAAAATAGCATATAATATTTAAGTAAAGATGCAAAATTTGTTGGATTTTTAAATTTTTTATTGTCAATTATAATAAACTTAATATAATATAAAATAAAGTAAAATATAATATTTTAGCCATTGTTGTTATTTGACACAATGATAATATTTTAGCGAATAATCATTTTCTCGCATTGTAAAAAAAGGCAAAAATAGAAAAATTGGGAAAAATCTACTAAAAAATAAGAAGTAGTAAAAATAAAATAAGAAAGTGTAAAAAAATAAATAAATAGTCCGACATCTAATAGAAAAATTTTACAGCGAATTTTAAAATAATTGTAGAGTCAGAAATTATTATGGAAATTGTGATTTCCTGGAAATTTTACTTTTCGCAATATACTTTTAAATTAATATTAATTTCGGACTTTTAAAATCTCAAAAAAATATTAACGTTTCCAGAATGATTCAGCTCTATTTTCATATTTATTATAATATCTTATTAATTATAAAAAGATAAAATTGTTTTTTTTTTTACAAAATTAGATTCTTTTTTAATTTCTTGAAGTATTAAGCCATATTATGAAGGATAAAGGGACCAATGACTTATTAGAATTAAAGTTATATAGTGTGAGATAAGCCTTTTTTCTGCAGTAATCTTCTAACTTGGAAAGAACCAGTGAGATTTCTGCAGAAGAAAGTCAGTTTTAGAAATCGAGCTTCAAGGAGATACGACTTTTTGTTTGAGAATAAAACGAACTGATTCAACTTACATTTTCCACTTGATTCCTGCAAAGAATTTAAATGGAAATCCTTTCACTTCTTATTATTTAATTTCATGAAATTATTCTCCTGAAATTTCATTTTAGCAAAATGTTTAATTCAAATAATAATAATAATATTAATAATTCATGTACCTTACTAAGTTTAAATTTTATTTTTATGAATACATATTATTAGGATTACTATATCGACATTATTTTAATAATTTTTCAGAGCAATTATTACAAAATTACTCTTTAAAAATAAACAATTGCGAGTAAAATAATTTAATGTTTTTTTTAGAAAAAAGTAATGTTTCCTCTTGTCCTGATTTACGTTTCGCAAAGGTTGCAAGGTTAATCGACCTACTTCTCAACTTTTTATCGCTTAACTATGTACTCGAAGATGGAAGCAACTTGTTTATTGAAGATCAAATTGAACCCGAGACGATAAGTCATGAAAAGCACAGTTTCTTACTTAAGGGAACTTCTACGTGAGAAGAATCAATTTTAAACACTATATATATTTTTGTTCGTGTCTTTTAGAAAATCTCATAAAGCGGGTAATTTTCTTTTTTAAAATCCTTTTTAAAGCAGTGTCGAACTCGTTTGATGTCTGCAATCACAACATGTTATGTAAAATAAAACCATTTTAGTCAGCACTTTGTGCTGCTCACGTTAACAATATTCACACACACTTTATTAAAATTTTGCTATTTATCTGGGACGCAAAAATTTAAATTTTCATAAGCCTTCAGTGCTCTCATAAATTTTGATTGATTAGAAAGCAGAATTTAAATATCGTTTCTAACATCTTGGTTCCTTATTTTTAGATTTATAAAATTTTTAATTCGAATCTGTAGTCAAAATTCAAAAATTCAAAATGGCGTCTTTAAAATTATAAACCCCGAAAACCCCCATGTAAGCATTTTTAACCAGATTAGTCAAATTAAAAATTTTTGGTCGCCATTTTAAATTTTTAATTTTGACTACAAATTCGGTTTCAACGACCCCAAAAACATATAATACTGCGAATGGGTTAAGATTTAATTTATCGGATATACTCGGAAACTCTCTATACTGAGATTCTTTCAAAATCCTTTGAAACTTAGTAATTAAAGCAAAATTACGTCGGAATTACTGCGAAATTTTATTAATTACTGTAATTCTAATTAAATCCCAACAGAATTCTAATTGAATTCTAATCCAATATCAGGGGAAATTTTCCATTTACCACATTTTTTTTATTTACCGAAATATCTTTGCAATTCAATTAGAATCGTACGTAATCAAAGTCTGAATTAAGTTTAAAAAATTTAGTCGTGATGTCACGGGATTTTGTCAGGATTTCATGAAAATTGCATCAAAAATGTAATAATTGCTGAAACTCCAATTTTATTCAAGCCAAATTCTAATTAAATTCCAATTCGATTTCGGGTGGAAATTTAATAGTTACCGTACTTTTTGATTTTCATTTTTTTTAATCAGCTTTACTGTAAAAAATTGGTAATTACGTAAATTTGTATTGTGTATAGGATTTTCTTTTTGGCATTCCGTCGGAATTTGGATTAATATAGAATTCCGTTACAATTTATTCAGAAATCCTTATAATTTTAGTAGATATTGTGCGTTAATTTCATAAAAATTTAATTAGAATTGAGTCCGAATTTCGTAATATTTTTTCAAAGTTCGTCAGGAATTTAATTGCAATTTTGTCAAATTCCTATGTTTATTCGATTAAAATTATATCAGAGAATTATATCGGAATTCTAATAATTTTACATTGGAATTCTATGTAAATTAGCACGGAATTCTTGAAGGAATTAAGTTAGAATTTTTTCATAATTTCATCAGTATTTTATTAAAATTCCAATGAAATTCTTATTGAACTCTAGTAAATTTTTTGGTGGAATTTTGATAATCACAGAGTTTTTTATATCTTGGAATTATGTTTGAATGTCGTTATAATTCGGATTTATTCAAAATGTTATTCTATTTCCTCAGAATTCAGATTAATTTAAAAATTCGTTCCAGTTTAGTTAAAAATCCTTGTGAATTTAATCATGAATTATGTTGGGATTTCACCCATAATTATGTGAGATTTTGTAAGAATGACGCAGCAATTAGGTCAGAATTTTAATATTACTGAGATTCTAATGGCATCCAAACGAAATTTTAATTAAATTCTAATTATTTTTTCCCGTTTTATTTAAATTATAATGAGTTTACACTGGGATTATATCTAAATTGACAGGGAATTCTAATGAAACATAATTCAAATTTTTTCGTTATTTCATAGCTATTTCTTTGAAATCCCGACAGAAATTCATTGGAATTCTAATTAAATTTTAATCTGTTTCCCGGCAAAGATTTTAATAATTTTTGTAAGTTTAAATCTGCTGGAAATATGAAGGAATTCCATTAGGATTTGAAAACCAGTTATAATTCATTACGAAATCTCTGCAATTTAGGTCGGAATTTGGTAAAAATTACTGAAATTTCTATGAAAATAGGTCGAATTTGTTTCGAAATCTCGACGAGATTCCATTTAATTTTGCATACAATTCTATGAGAATTCTAATCGAATAACAGTCGGAATTGCACGGCAACTCTGTCAGAAATTCTTGCGAATATAGTCGGAATGTACACCTGAATTAAGTCTGAATTCGGTAAAATTTGTCGGAATTCTGCGGGAATAACATCAAAATTTTAATAATTATTGAAATTCTAATTGCATTGAAACGGAATTTTAAATTAACTCTAATCAGATTTTTGGTGGAATTTGGATAGTTACCAGATTTTGCACACTTAACGATATTATTCTCCCAAAATTTTGTTCCAATTTCAGTCAGATTTCCTTGATTATTTACTTGTAATTTCATCGGAATTTTAAAAATTCAATGGAATGCCAAAGGAATTCTAATTGAATCTTTATCGGAATTCCCGTTTGAATTTGGATAATTATTAAAATGTTTACATGTATCGAAATTATGTCGAGATTTTTTCAGAATTTGAATTCATTCAGAATTCAGTTGCAAATTCTTCAAGAACCACTATGAACTTAGTCAAAGTAAAGTGTGATTTTTGTCAGCGTTTAGTCTAAATTTTGTGCGAATTTAGTCAGAAGTTCTTTAATTTTACATCAAAAATTTAATAATTACTGAAGTTCTAAGTGAAAAAAATAAATAATTAAATTAAAATTCCCTGGAAATCCCTATTGAATTCAACAAGAGAATTCCTTTGAAATTTCGGTAAAATTTAAGTAAATGCCTGTTTTTAGGAGTATTCTTTTAT
The DNA here is from genome assembly GCA_037103525.1 of Ganaspis brasiliensis. Lineage (NCBI taxonomy): Eukaryota > Metazoa > Arthropoda > Insecta > Hymenoptera > Figitidae > Ganaspis > Ganaspis brasiliensis. The sequence goes on along the minus strand of JAZKLR010000143.1, from coordinate 2,038,092 downwards.
TGTATGGAATAAAATAGGTTTATTTAAACTCGAAAATGTTGCTCAAGTTTTGGATCAATTTTCTATTAAACTAGACTGTTTGTCGTCACAATTCTAGAAAAATATAAAATTTTTATTTTCTGTTATTTGAAATATTTCTAAAAACCATAATTATAGTCATTTTTTAGAATAACTTTTTTCGTATTGCAAGAGCGGGTAAAAAAGCACCAAGAAAATAAAGACATGCTCTACATGTACAGGCCATTTGTTTGACTTACGGATATGAATACGAATTTACAGTTTGCTCTGCTGCCGACGTGAATAGTGTATTCGAGTTTTCGGGGCTTTGCAAGGAGTTTTGGTAAATTTCATGTAGAAGATAACGATCAGTCGTATTTTCCGTTAGCCGAGATATCGAACAATTGCAAATAATTCATTGCAAGTGAATTGTAAATACGAGAGCGAAAACAATGACTTGCATTCGTTGATTTCTGGAAAAAGAGAATAACTTGAACCGCACAATCCAAAGAAGGAAATGGTCCATTAATATATTTATTCTGCTGATGTTTTTACAAAAAGAAGCCGAATATCACTATGTTGAAATTGTAAATGAGCACTCAATAAGAAGTGGAATTAAAACTTTGATGAAAACTCCATTTCTAGAAATCACTTTGCAAAAGTCTGAATGAAAAAAAAATCGAGGTAAAAAACAAGGTTTGTAAAAGTATTGAGCTCGTACTGCAATTTCTTACTTTGCTCCTTTCCTGCAGTTAGTTTCATCTATGTCAATATTCATATTTCCTCGAGTTTATATTTTCGAGAACTACTTTATATTATGAGTCTCTTCTTATCAAAAAGCTAAATAAAATTTATAATAATAATAATTATTATCATTATTGTTATTATTACCATATGAATATATCAATAAGTTTATAAATCTGCATGAGTAATGTTCGTATGAGCTGTAGCTTGTTTAACAAAGATTAAAGATTCTTTTCCTGGTAGTATATTTGTGTACAATAAGATTTTGCACCGCTTTGGATTTTCTGTAAAGGAAAATTTCATAGATTCATAACAAATAATTATGATAATTTTCTGTCAACTTGGATATTGCAAGATATGTTTATAAAAAAAAACTGTAAAAATTCTCCACACATGTTCCTTATCATAATCATAAAATTCAAATGAATGCATATTTTTAGGAAACTTTATGGAGCCTTCGTGATTGCGGGTTCTGTAAATTTTACGGAAATATCTGTCTGGACGAAAATATGTTGCATTTTTCCTAGTGTTATTATTTATGTTTATGACGTGTTCACATATTTATGATTGGTGTCTTACAGTAATACGCAGCTTTCTGTGATTTTGTTTTTGAAGACGAGACTCTGTTAAAGTAATTTTGCAAATTGCTTAATCATTAAAGCTATTTTATTGAAAAATTAAAATCATATTTTTTAATTATTAAGATTATTTTGTCTTTTTCAAGTTGAAAGGATCCATACTTTCCTATATGTATTAAATGGAAACAAAAAAATTGACAGTTTCATGAAACTCTGAGAATGTAATTACTACTGAGTTTCGATGAAACACTAGCGGACATTGGTCTCTGAATCAAAAGTTAGAATCAATCGGAACTGGAAGATTGTAGCAATGCGAAAACTGCATGCATCATCGATCCCTCGACGCCACTGTGTTTTATACAGAAACTGTTACTCCTTGAAAATTTAGGTCATCCGGTTACATGTTCATTCCCGCCCATGATCCATAAAAATTCTCCAATTTTGAAATTAAGGGAACATCTCTTTTTAACTGAATAAAAGATGTTTTAATTAAGTTTAAAAAATTCAAGAACTCAAAAAGTTTAAATTTAAAAGATTTTGAAATATATGGATGGGAAATGAAGAGAGATGCGCAAAATGTAAATAAATACGAGTTACCTGGATGAAATAAATTTCCTTTATAAGGAGATTGTAAAAAAGTTTCTAAATTGAATGGACATGGTTATTTAAAGGAAGAAGAATATTTGATGAGAACTTTGAAATTTACATTAATTATCAGCCTGTTTATTGAAGCTCAATAAAACTAACATTATCGATTCAAAAATAAATTGTTTATTATAATAATAATTATCTTTGGTAATCAGTCTTCCATGACTAATTCTTATTTAAAACATCTTAATTAAACATAAAATTAAGAATAAGTAAAAAATTCAAGTTAAATTAAATTTCTAAAAATTAAGTTTCGAAACAGAAATAAAGTGTCACTACAAGTGTAATAATTGTTGAACATGAATAACATTATATAAGAATTGTTTTGCATTTGTTTTTCAATAAGAATTCTATGAACAGGGAGCGTCGAATTCTATACTAAATACTACACGAAAATATACATATCACATCAGTAACCTTAAAATATAGTACAAACGATGTTCGATGAAAAGCACAACTCCTGTGCCGAAATTTGTTCAGTGTAGATTGGTAAATTTTTTAAATTGTCTATTTCCTCTGAAGTTTTAGCTGAATTTCCTGTAGAGTTTTCCCTTTCGTTTCAGGAATGAAAAAACAGTAAACTAGTTGTATGAACATGGTACAAGCATATATACAGTAGACATACTCTGCAGGCATAATATTTAAAAAGTCCTGGTATGTTTTCGTCGCGATAAATTGAAAAATACCGGAAGTGATGCTCACAATAGAAGCAGCGTATCCTTTAATACTTGGTGCAAAAGTCTCACTAAGGATGGTGCAAGGTACAGTCATGATTCCTGCGCAAATGGCAATTTGATAGATGATTAAAGCAACGATGGCTAACCACTGGATTGTTTTTGCGTCAAAACCATGGTGAATAAGAGAAAAATCTATGATGAGTAATATCATAGCTATAAAATATGCCGCACTCGAAACTGTCAATAACATCCTTCTTCCGCATCTGTCTATAGCGTACATGCCAAACCATCCGGCAACTATCCCAATAAAATTTACGAAAATCACAATCATTTTAGGTTTTATGATGTCCACTTCCGCAGATCTCAAAATAACTTCCATGTAAAAGCTGATCGTATAAAAACCACTTATCTGCAACAATCCAAACAATACGTTCGATATTATCATCGCCTTTCTATTGTGAGGTTTATTGAATTCAGACAATAGATTTGCAAAAGTTTGCTTAAGATCTGCATTGACGAATTCTTTGATGTCGGACAATTCCTGAGCAGAATCAAGTTTTCGGTGATACCATTGAATAGCTTTTTCAGCTTCAATGTAATTTTTTTGTTTTGCCAGATAATGAGGTGATTCTGGCAGAAGCAGGAAAGTACCCAGGAATAATAGACACGGTATCAAAGAAATTACTGATGTTTGCCACATGGGTAAGTAAGCTCCCAAAATGTTGCCGAGGAGCATTCCTAAGGGTTGGCAAATCATGATAAAAGACACTAATGCTCCTCGAATTTTTGAGTTAGAAATTTCGCCAATGTAGAGAGGAAAACACACGAAAAAAGCTCCAAAGCATATTCCTGATAGGAACCTGGACACGTATATCCAATAGACAGAGTTTGGTGTAAGTAAGAGTAGCCATCCTATCAATTGAGGTATCCCAGTAAGGAAAGCTGTTTTTTTGCTCCCGTAAAAAGCAACAGTGACTGCTGCCACAACTGCACCCAAGATACGACCCAAACTTACTAAAGAAACTATCCATGATGATTCATTTTTGGTAACAAAAAACGGTATACTTTCTTTGGTTAATTTTGCTAAGTAGGGTGATGTCCATCCGCTTATTAGACCAACTCCCAAGGACAATATGCCAACTGTGAACATAAGTTTGGTCGACATATTAATGGATTTTATATATTATTTTTCATATATATGTATACACTGAGAAAATAAGATAACTAACTGTAAATATAACTAATGTTTGATTAAAAATAACGAAGGAAAGTTGTTTATATAGCATTTGCAAAAAACTTTGTTGATTGTGACCGAATAATTCTTCGAAAATGCTACTTTTACCCTTCAAGTTTGATTGTGAAAGCAGGTAACTTATTTGTTTTGGTCCTAGCCCATTTAAGAGACTCGTCGAAAGATAACAAATAAAATGGAGTAAAATGGTTAATAAAAACATCGACTGATAGACCAACATTCGCCACTCTGATTAACATTACTCGGTGGTAATCCATGTCACTGGTTACTAATCTGAAGTTAGATTTTCAAAATAGTAAAAGTATAACAAGTTTGAAGCGAATCTGAGCATTTTCAGGGCTGCCAGTGACTCACTTTTCTTACTTTTATTCACTTCTTTTAAAATCACTCAGTATTACTCACATTAAAAAAACTCACTCATCTCACTTTGTCAGTAAAATGATTACTTTTATTATTTTTTTTGCGTAGGATGTGAAAACCTGCCTTCAGGTACCCTGTAGCCCGTACTACAGGGTTATGCGGGGGTGGCGATGTTCTGTCGACCCGCTAAAAACACACCCTTATTTGGGGACCTTGAGACCACTCCCGGTTAGAACTTTCCGCGCGTATCGCCATCAGGAAAGGTCTTATACCCTCTTCTCTGTCGCCAAAGCGACTTCCTCCCTGCAAACGGGACCTACTATTATTGACAGTCATGGAGGCCCCTGACGCACGCATATTGAATCAAGGGGCTCGATAAACCGTCAATCCGCTCAAAACAAGCTTCAAGAGGAAGAAAACTTCCTCTACCTGCATTTTTCTGCGACTTAGGTGGCCCTGAAGTGACTTCGCTTTAGGGCCTCTTTTCTCTTCGCCTGCTCCAGGATTTTTCTGAAGCAGGCGCACTTCCCTGAGTCTGCAATGAGACGTTTTCGCCTCATTTACAAGCTCGGCCGCACAGAGGAAGCAAAACGCTTCCTTCATACATTCTCAAAGAGAGTGTCCAGCATCCTCACACTTGAAGCAAGCGAAGGATCTATCCACAATCTTGCAGTTAGATTTCTTATGACCATAGCCAAGGCACCTATGGAACCTTGTGGCCATAAGCCTCTTTCTAATTAGACAGCTTAAAAAACCTAATTTTAATCTTCCTATCTTTTCCAAGCGTTCTGCTTCCTCTCTATCTGTGACCACAATGGCGATTTCGTCATCTCTTCTATTTGGTCCGAGGACCGTGACTTGCCTCCTCTCTCGAGGAGTGTTAAGAACTTCCTCGAGAGCAGAGACACTTTGTCCTTTTCGGTTAGGCCGTCAAGGTCGCGGATTTCCAGGGTCACCCTCTGGTCCTCCGGTCGCCTGATGGTACCTATTCCGCTCACTGCCTCGGAGACCTTGGCAGTGAACTTCTTTTCGTCCGAACCTCCTCCTAGTTTTAAGAGGAGGTTTCCTTCCTTTGTGGGTCTTGCGCTCACAACAGTCGCCTGGCAGAAGCCAGAGTCTACCTTTTTCTTGATCAGATGCAAAGGTCTGTCCTTGACAAACTCGCACTAATACGGTCTTTTGTTTGGGACTGTTCGGCACCACAACAATCCTGGGCGGTTGTGGTTTCGCCACGGTTCTTTATTCGCCTCCTTTTGCCTTTGCCTTATCGGCAAGAAGCTTAGCTTTCTTTTTCTTAGGCTCATTTTTTGGAGGTGAGTGATCCTCTATCTCTCTCTTCCTCTTGCACTCCAGGATCAGACTTCTCATTGTCTTGCCCTGGATGCGCTCCCTTACCTGTTGTCTTTCAGCTCGTGCCGTTTCGCTCGACTTTAGGCTAATATTAAGCCTGATATCTGGACTGTCTGCTTCCTGGTGCTTTTTTATTAAATCGGGGATCCACTGGCTGCATTTTTTTCAAACCAGTTTGAATCTCCGATGCAATGTTCTTTTGAACAGTAAGCTTTTCTAACATGATGTTAAGTTCATGCTGCATTTTAATAAAAATTTCCACTTCTTCCTCGCGTAACTTAACGCACTTCAATTCTTCTTCCTTGATATCTGAGAGGTCTACAGCTGTGGCATTGCTAAACCCGCTGCTGCAGCTGCTTAAACTCACAGCACTACCTCGCTTTGAACTTAAACGTTCATCCACCGTCAAAAGTGATGGCCCGGGTCTTTGACCATCCGTACTAGTATTATTCGATGCCACCAAGTGAGCTTTGCTAGCGACGACGAATATATGCCTCTTGTGCAATGATTTGTTTATAACAACCAGGAAAATTGCGAAATTTTATTTATTAAATAAAAATTTACTTTCCTGAAAGTAAAGTTATTAATTTTTTTTTGCCTAAATATCACTAAGTGACGTAGATTAAACGTGTGGAATGTTGATAATTTGCTCTTTTATTACATTTAAACATTAATAAAAAAGTTAACAAATTTTTTTTTCAAAAATCGGCTCCCACAAAGTTTTTAGAAATTTATTAAGCTTTGATTAAAAAAAAAAACTTTGGATTTGGTCAAGAATTGGAGGCTCGGGACATTTTTTAACAGTAAATTCCAGATTCATCCCACTGTGCGCCGCCCAGGCCCCCGACATCAACAACCGAAGCCTGCGCTTTACAGACCCCAAAATTATTATTACTAATTTTTTTTTTTTTTATTTAACAAAACAAGCTTAGGAGAGGAAAAAATGCATTTACGCACTTGTTCGTGTGGGACTCGACCACATCCTGTGGCAATACCACACAAAAACAACCTCTCCCAATTCTTGCTTTACATACTCTTATCAACTTTTTCTCCTTCCGTCCTGGAAGGTGAGCAAAAGCATCATTTTTCTTTACTCTGTACAGTTTCAGCATTCTGTTCTTTGGGTCTTCATGTCCATTGCCGCCGATGTTCTTATGCGGCCGACATGAAATTGTGGGATGCTTTTTTAGAGCTACCTTTAAAGATGTTTTCTTTACAAGCAACAGTGCTGTCGGACCAGAAAAAGAGAGTTATTATTATTATTATTATTATTATTATTATTATTTTAATATACAATTATTTTCTTCAAATTTTAATTATTTTTGACATTGTTTAATTAGTTCCTATAATTTTAGTTACTTTTTTAATTTTTTAATTAATGTTTACAAAGTTATAATGTCTAAACCAGTGTTGTCAATTACTTTCGTCGTCTTTCAATTTTTTCATTAAATTTTAATTATTATTGTTATTATTCAATTATTTTTATAAATTTTTAATTACTTTCTTTATATTTTTATTAGTTTTGACATTTAAAAATTATTTTCATCAAACTTCAATAACTTTTTTTAAAAAAATTTTTTATGGTCATGACTTTCTCAATTTATTACACACTGAAAAAAATACTGTAGTTGCATAAGCCATATAATTATTGTTGACAGTTTTTCTAGAACTTCGAATGCTATATGAATAAATATCCCATAATGAATCGGTGCGCCACTGACAGTTGTACCTAATCTAAAAATATACATCGCAGTTTCACCAGTCATATGGCTAAAAGAAAAATATCGTATAGCAGTATCTATATTAGCAATATATTATGGGTGATTTATTTATAATTATGTCAGTACCGTGGAATTATTTTTGTCAGTGCAGTGTTCAATTTTTTTTACGAATTTCAATTATTTTCTTCAAATTTCAGCAATTTTCTTCAATAATTTTTAAATACTTTTCACCAATTGTCAATTATTTTTTACAAGTTTCATTTATTTTTTTTTCAAATTTTAATTATTTCATTTCAATCTTCAATTCTTTTAATTGTTTACATCAGTTATCAATTATTCATGTCATTATTAAATTATTAATTATTATTTATTCTCAAATTTTTATTATTTTTTTTTCATGTATTGCCTTCATATTTAAATTTCTTGTGATTTCTCAATTATTTTCTTCAAGTTTCAATTATTTTTGTCATTTTGTAATTGTTTTTTTTTAATTTTCAATTAATCTAGTGATTTCTCAAGTATTGTCAATATTTTCGACATTGTTTTATTACTTTCTCCAAATTTTATACTTCTTTTTATTATATTTTTAAATTATTGTCATAAATTTTTTTATTTCTTACTTCAATTTTCATTTATTTTTGGCATCTCTCAATTTATTTTCAAATTTTAATTATTTTTATCATTTTTCAAGTCTTTTATTCAAATGTTTTACTTTTTAATTAGTTTTGTCATCATTCAATTATTTGTCTCAAATTTTAATTATTTTTGTTATTTTTCACGTATTACCTTCAAATTTGTGTTATTTTTGTTATTTCTCGACTATTCTTTTCTATTTTAAATTATTTTTATCATTTTTAATTGTTTTTTAAATTTTCAATTAATTTAGTAATTTCTCAAGTATTCTCAATATTTTCGACAGAAAGTAATAACTTTCTTCAAATTTTATACTTATTTTATTATATCTTTAAATTATTGTCATAAATTCTTTAATTTCTTACTTTAATTTACATTTAATTCTTTCATTTTTAAATTATTTTTGTCATTTATCAATTGTTTTTTATTTTTAATTTTAATTATTTTTATCAGTTTTATCATTTTTCAAGTATTTTCTTCAAATTTCAATTTTTTTTGTGATTATGCAATTATTTTGTCATTATTCAATTATTTTCTTTAAGCGTCAATTTTTAACATCCATTTTTTCAATTATTGATTTCTAATTTTTATTTTGTTTCTCCATTTTTCAATTATTTGTATCAGTTTTTACGTCTTTTCTTCAAATCATAAATTTTTTACATAATTTTAAATTAGTTTAATAATTTTTTAATTTTTTTTAGGGTTTAACTATTTTGGTCATTTCTCGACTATTTGTTCCATTTTTTAATTATTTTTGTAATTTTGAATTATTTTTGTCATTTCTATCAATTTTATGATTTTTCAATTATTTAATTATTTTCTCTAATGGTAAATTTTTTCTTCAATTTTTTAATTATGTATTGACATCAAATTTTTATTTTATTTTTTTCTATTTTTCCATAATTTTTGTCATTTTCAAAGTCTTTTCTTCAAATTTTTAAATTTTTTACTTTTTTAAATTAATTTTGTCATTTGTCATTTTGTTTCTTTAAATTTCAATTATTTTTGTCATTTTCCCATTATTTTCTTCAAATTTCTATTATTTTTGGCATTTTGGAATTATTTTCTTCAAAGTTCAATTTTACCTTAAAAACTTATGTATTACGCACTCACTTTTTTCACTTTAAAACTCACTATTAGCTCACTTTTTAAAATTAGAAAGCCAGTTTTTTCACTATTTTCAATCAGCCAGTTCGCTGGCAGCCCTGCATTTTTGAAAAAAAATGTCAGCCGTGTTGAATCCGCAATTTCGATTTTTAAAAATCTGACTTCATTTGCAATCATCCACCTCCTAAACCCGCGAGTAACAATAAGTTTCAAACGAAGCCGAGAAGTTTTGAAAAAAAATTTTCCTTCATATGGGAACTTTTTTTTCGTAAATTCGCAGTTAAATCCTCAAACATCACTAAAAACATCAATACAGCAAATTACATTTTGAAAATTTTTTCAAAAACAATATTCCACAATTTATTTAATAAATTTTTAATATTAACTATTTTTATAGTATTATAAATACGGTGTATCTACCGAAACATGATTTTCAAATTTCTGGTTTTCCCTGATTTCATAAAATAAAAAAAATTCCATAAAATAAATTATATTATATTTTTCTAATTAAGAAAGACGTGTATTGACTTTTTATACCCAATCTGCATTTATATTTCTTATTAATCGATATTTATTTTAATATTACAGCTATGAATCATACGTAAAAGAAATCCGGGAAAACCGAAAATTTGAAAATCATGTTTCGGTAGACACACTGTATTTATAATCCTATAAAAATAGTTAATATTATAAATTTATTAAATGAATTGTGGAATATTGTTTATATAATTTATTTTTAACTGAATTAATATTTTAAGGATTTGTTACTTTCATATAGGACAACAAATTACCAAAGTATCAAGTCAATCCCATAAATTTTATTTTTGGACTGGGATGATTGAGAAATAATCCGTCATAGGTATCAACAAAACTTTACACAATGAAACAAATCTCCCTGCCTTCTATTTTGATTTTATTAGCTAAGTAACTTTCGTTACAACTCTCTAAATTTTCACTGATTTAAATTTAGAGTCTATTGCAAAATTTTTTTAGCACAACAATAATTTTTTTTGCAACAAACATTTCATTGTTTCTGCATCAATGAAATGTTTTGTCATCCAAGCCAATCTCAGAGTTTTCTCATGAAGTAAATTTTTAGCGGTAATACAGTTTTTAAAATTTTTTTGGGTATGATATATGTTTATTATTTAGAATAGAGTCTTTACCTTCAATAGCTGCAATCCAATAAGGCAATTTTGAATATTTGTTCAACATGTTTTTCATTCCTTGCAACATTTTTGAAACTGATGTTAGTTTTTAATGAACACTTTAAGCTAAACTTCTTTGTATGCGTATATTACGTACACTAAGAAAAAATATGAATAAGCTAAATTTTTTCGATTCTCATAAAGTTTCGATGGTGATAAGATAAGTCCGTCAATGAGATTTTTAATGGTTAAAATATTGCATCATTTTTCTAACACGCCCAATTTCTCTTACTTTATTATTTACCACAATTTGCTCCTTAATGGCTGTTTATATTTTGACCGAATTGTTATTTCTTTTTAACGACTTTTAATTTTTAATAATTTTTTTCTTAGATACTAAATATTTTATCACAAACACTCGGTAGAATAATTGAAAATATCATTAGGAAGGTCTCTCTGATCCGAGTTCATTTGAAGTTTGGCTAAAAAATAATTTTTAAACAATTTGCTATTTTTCGAAAGTTTTCCAAAATTAATTTTGGGCCAAAATTATTTTAGATAATTCTACCAAGTTTCGTGACAAAATATTCAATATTGCAAAAGAAAAGTTACGGTCAAATTTTGCCTATACCAGTGACCTCATAATTCATCACATGCCCTTATAATGAATGGCATTGTTTTAATACTTACATACACAGGGAAAAAAAGTTTCGTATTTTACAAAATTATTTTAGCATTTTGAATAAATCATATTACATTTTTAAAGCCGCGCAGTAGAAAAGATTTCTGCAATTCACACAACACTAATAAAGAAAAGAATTTAAAATATTATAGAATGATTTTTATTATTATTATTTTATATTATTATTTTGCAGTGTTAGTGCCAAGATGTTAAATTTTCTGCAAGAATGTATAAACGATCTTAGAAATAGAGGTAGTTTGTTCAGCAATAAAGGTTTTCTTCCTGTCGAGGTATTAAAATTTTTACCTTATAACAGTGAAATAACTCAATATTTTAACAAGTCTTCTTTATTAAAAACAACTTTTATAAATATGTTCCAGTATGTCTTACACATTATCTTTTAAAAGATACATGAATGATGCAGCAGTTATACAATGATTTATCAGCTGATGATTGTGAAATCAGTAATAACTATATTATTATTAAAAATCTCGTAATGACGATATTTGATAAGAAGTTAGTCTTGTTTTCGACATAAACTCATCACGCTATTTACATTTTTTGTTTGTCGTCAAAAGTGAGCAGATGTTTGTTCATCAAACACGCATGCGAATCAGAAAATATTACTTTAATTGGTCTATTATATTACTAGCTTATGTACATTTTCGAAACTTTCTTGTACACGAAATAGCTTTTTAATTTCATACCATAAATTAACTCATTTGTATTATTTTTATAAAGTGTCCCAATCTCAGTCCGTGTAAATAATCTTAAAAACCATTATTTCACAATGTCAATGAGATTTTAAAAAAAATATCACTATTCTTCGTTCATTTGTATCACTAGATTAATGTAAAAATATCTCAGTAAAATATCAATATTTTTGAAAACTGCTTTTTTCGTAGTTTACTACTGTTACTTACAAAATAAAAAAAAACACTGTTTGGAAATTGACATTTAAACTAAGATCGACAAACCTATACGAAAAATCAAAAGCTGAGGTGAAAAATAAGTAATGTCCACCAAAAACAGAAAAATGTACATCAAAGTCAATATTGCGTGTCAGAAGCAATGCATTCAATCATAGATTGTATCACAATCAAAAAGTCCTCTTCTTCAAACATTGTGGCACAAGTGCGACTAATTCGATTAAGTAGAATATTCATTTTTTTAAATTTCAACTCTTCATCTCTTCTCTAATATTTGCTGAATCTCCTGTAGAGTTTTTCCTTTCGTTTCCGGAATATAAAAGCAGTAAATTACCTGCAGAAACATAGTGAAACCGTAGAAACAATAGACATACTCAGCAGGCATAATATTCAAAAAGTCCTGGTAAGTTTTACTCGAGATGAAGGAAAAGACACCAGAGGTCAAGCTTGTGATAGAAGCAGCGTATCCTTTAATATTTGGTGCAAAAATTTCACTAATGATGGTGCAGGGTACAGGTACAATACCTACGCAAATAGCAATTTGAAAAGTAATTACAGCAACTATTGCTAACCACTGGATTGCATTAGCATCAAAACCATGGTTAATCAGTGAATAATCTGCCGCAAGTAACATGAGAGATATAAAAATTCCTGCACTCGAAATTGCTAATAAAATTCTTCTTCCGCATTTGTCTATAGCGTACATTCCAATCCAACCGGCAACTATTCCAATACTATTCACGAAAATCACAATTGTTTTAGGCTTTATGATATCCACCTTCGCATTTCTCAAAATAACTTCCATATAGAATGTGATCGTATAAAGACCACTTATCTGCATGAATGCAAACAATACGTTTGCTATTATCAGCGCCTTCCTGTTTTGTGGCTTACTGAATTCTGACATAATATTTGCAAAAGTCGGCTCAAGTTTTGTGTTGACGAATTCTTTGATGTCGGACAATTCCTGAGCAGAATCAAGTTTCCGGTGATACCATCGAATAGCACTTTCCGCTTCCTTGTACTTTCCTTGTTTTACCAGATAATGGGGTGATTCCGGCAGAAGCAGAAAAGTACCCAGAAATAATAGACATGGTATTGAAGAAATTATTGATGTTTGCCACATGGGTAAGTAAGCACCCATAGTGTTGCCGAGGAGCATTCCTAAGGGCTGACAATTCATGATAAGAGCCACCAGTGCCCCTCGAATCTTTGGGTCAGATACCTCGCCAATGTAGAGGGGAAAACATCCGAAGAAAAATCCAAATGATATTCCTGACAGGAATCTGGACGCGTATATCCAATAGACAGAGTTTGGTGAAATCAGTAGCACCCATCCTATCATCTGAGGTATACCACCGAGGAAAGCTGACTTTTTGCTTCCATAAATAGCAACACCGATTGCTCCCAAAATTGCACCAAAGATCCTACCCAGACTTAGTAATGAAACTATCCATGATCCTTCGTCTTCGGAAACAACAAACGTCTCACTTTCTCCTGTCAACTTTGCTAAGTAGGGCGATGTCCAGCCGCTTATTAAACCGACTCCCAAGGACAATAGGCCAACTGTGAACACAAGTTTAGTTTAAACATTAGTGGATTTTGTTTTATGTAGATTTGCCATGCACAACTCAAAATAAGTAAATAAAATTAAAACTATGAAGCAGACTTTAAATATTTCTTGAAATTATAACTATTTGCTGAAACCAAAGAAATAATTTGAAAATAGTATATTTGTATTGGCTCCAGTACAGAAATCCATTGATTTTTGAAAATGTCAAAATTTTCATGAAAATTTGTAGTTCAAGGAGTTATCCTGGTCTTGACACTTTAAAAAATTCATTTTTTTCGAAAGTTTTTATATAATAGTAAAGAGTGTCAGGAATTTTGTCCAAAAATTGCAAGTCGATTAGTGCAGCTTCGACAACAAAGAAAAGACAAAATGGACCTTGCAGCTGCAATAGAACCTTCTCTTCATGGTCCTGGAATCGACGATTTCATGTAAGTAAAAAAAATAAGATTTTTTTCTCTATTTTATTCCACTTTGAAACTTACGCGTTTTTCTCAAAACCACTTTTTTGAAGTCAGTAGTTGCATTTTCTCGAAAACTATTGTATCGATCGATTTCTCCTTTTGCACACTTGTTTTAGACATGTTTTTGTTGTCGTTAAACGAAGGATTTTTATTATTTTCAATTACATCTTATATTATAGGCCGAAATAGGGTCAAAATGTATCCAAAAAATGACACTTGTTATAAAAAAACGTTACAAAAAATTCAATTTTTAATAAAAATAAAAATCCTTCGTTCAAAGACAAGTCAGTCAAATACACTAAAAGAAAAACTTTGGATTTTTGATTTCAGATGAAATGGCTCACTTCTTAATATTTTTCTTTCAAAATTTTACAGATTGTAGTTAAAACATTATATATTAATATCCAATAAACGAAAATTGTAAAAATATCGCAGGATTTTTGAAAACCTTTCACGAAAATAGGCCTTTTTTTGGCCCTCCAGACCAGGATAACCCCTTAGAACAAAACAAAATAACACTTTTAACCATTTTTTGAAATTTCATACCCTTGTTAATTTTTTAGTAATTTCTGGTTAATTTAGAAAAATTAACTAAATTAACTAAATTTCTAGAAAATTTCCAACCCCCTACTTATTTTAAAAAATGTTTTCTATGGCAAAATACAATAAACAACCAACAGTTCTGGAGTTCTTTAAACACTTTACATCAAAAACAATAAATTTAAAAAACTTACAATATTTTATAAAAGATCGAAAAACCATTCTACAAAATCCCTAATATCAAAGTTTTCTAAACTCAAAATCAAAAACCTTATTGACATTGAAAGTGACTCAAAAATTTAGAGTTTCAAGATTTTACCCATCAAAAAATACATCAGAATGACAATATTTGGAACCCCCCCACAGAGGCCCACCCTGGTAAGAAAATTGTATATTTATCATTAAAATAAAAAAAGCCAATGAAGGTAAACTCGAATCTTTTTCCACTTCACAGCAAAATTGTTCCTTTTCACCTTAAAAATAAAAAAAACTTTGGTCCCAAATTCCAGAGATCCCCTAATTTTTGTTGGTATAATCAGAAAATCTTTATTCAGATTTTCAGACTGAAAAAACTCAAAAAGAGCAAACTCGAATCTTTTTCCACTTCACAGCAAAAAAATTTCCTTTTCACCACATCAAAAAACGAAAAATTCACTATTGGTAATTACAGTTTCTACTGTTTTTGAGGTCGCTAAATACAAATCGCATGGAGTATCAAATATGGCGAACATGAAAATTTAAAAATTAATTAATTGCTATGAAACATTTATCAATGAGGTTTTCGATGTCCCTGATTACAAATCTGAAATAAATCAGATTTCTAAAATTCAAAATGGCGGGTCCAAAATGGTGGACAAGAATTTTAAAAAATTAAATAATTTTTATAAAACATGGTATGAAAGAGTTTTTGCGGTCCAAATTACGGTTACAAGTCTGAAATCAGATTTGTAATTCGATATATTGGATTCGCCATTTTGAATTTTAGAAATCTGACTTTACATTCAACGATTTCAAAACTAATCAAATCCATAATTAGCATTTGTAAATTTTTCGTTTTTTTTTATAATTAATATTTTTTGTCAATAATAACCTATTTTATATACTTTTGGTTAACTTTTAGGTCCTGTAAAAATAGTAATTTTAACAAATTCCATGTGTAAATAATTGAACGTTATTTTTTGATCATTTATGAAAAGAAACAGAGTAGTCCGGTAAAAAATTATTGATTTTGAAGATTTTACAGGAAATCTAGAAAAAGAGGTGTCTTTCATGCAAAATAGCAAAATTTTAATAGCGTACATGCACCACTAAATATTAATTTAACTTAAAATAAAAAAATACGTAACGTATTTTTTTCGATCTGTGATAAAATGAGTGTCGGAAACGAATTAAATTCCAAAATGTCAATTTTAACATCCACCCTAACACACATTGTATTTTAAACAAAATATATCCTTATAAATAAAATCAGGGTTTTGTCTGTACATTAATTCAAATCTCAAATTTTTAACATAAACTTTCGTTTTGAGCATCAAGGAATCCAAAAATGACAATAAAAAATTTCATGTCTGTCTGTCTGTCTGTATGTCTGTCTGTATGTCTGTCTGTCTGTCACAAAACTTTGTACGTCAATCACATTTAAACGACTTAACCGATTTAAACGAAATTTGGTGGTATATTAGGTGTTGACCCAAGTTAGGTTTATAAATTTAGAAAGTTTAAAATTTTTAATTAGAACGGAAGATATGCCAATTTTTCAAAAAATTAAAAAACCCAAATTTTTTTAAATTACTGACTTTTTGTTAGATTACTTCTAATCTTTTTGCATTAATTTTTTAATGTTCCTTACAACATATTTGGCTATAAATTTATAAATTTAATAACAAAATAAATATCAAAATCAATTGTAGATGAAACAATAGAAAATATCAATTTTTGAATCTGAAATTTTTTATTTAAAAAAATGAAAAATCAGTTAATCAAAAAAACTGCATTTAAACTTGGTATAGGGGTTTATTATAGGTCGGTGAGTTAGATTTTATCAGAAATAAAAATAGAACCTTATAAGGCCCAAAATAAAAAAAATAGTTTTTTACAGTTCTGTTCAAAAAATCTTTTTATATATTAGAAAGTTTCTTATCTATCTATCTATATTAATAAAATCAGAGTTTTGTCTGTACATTGCTTAGAACTTTAAATTTCATGTATAATTTTTCGTTTTAAGCATCAAGGAATTCAAATGAACCCATAAAAAATTTCATGTCTGTATGTATGCATGTATGCATGTATGTAAGTATGTATGTATGTATGTAAGTATGTATGTATGTATGTATGTCACAGAACCTTTGTTCGCGCATCACTTAGAAACAGCTGAACCGTTTGAAACCAAATTTGGCAGAGTGTTAGGTCTTGACCCAAGTTAGGTTTATAAACTTACAGACTTAAAAAATAATAATAACGAAGGAAGATATACATTTTTTTCAAAAAATTCAAAAAATCGAAAATTTTTTAATGATGCACTTTTTTTATGAACTGCTGATAAACTTTCTATAATTGAGTATTACCTGTTATTTCGTCATATTTTAGAATAATTTTACAAAAAATATCGTATAACTGAGATATATAAGTATAAAATTTGTTTCTGGATCAAAAAAATTGAAAAACCTACATTTTTTTTATATTACTGACTTTGTGTTAGATAGCTTTTAATCTTTTTGCATTAATTTTGTTATGTTCCTTACAACACATTTTGTAATAAATAAAGAAATACATTAATAAAAATAATTTTAGATGACACAATGCAAAAAAAATGTTGAATCTGAATTTTTTGGGGTAAAAAAATAAAAACCAGAAAATCTAAGAGATTAAATTTAAATCCTATTTAACCTAAATCCCATTTAACCTAAAAAGCATTCTGCCTAAAACCCATTAAACATAATAAATCTTATTTAACCAAAATCTCATTTAAACTAAAATGCATTCAGTCTAAAACACATTAAACCTAAAACTTATTTAACCTAAATCCCATTTAACCTAAAAAGCATTCTGCCTAAAACCCATTAAACATAATAAATCTTATTTAACATAATTTTCATTTAGCCTAAATCCCATTAAACCTAAAATGCATTAAGCCTAAATCCCATTTAACCTAAATCTCATTCAACCTAAAATGCATTCAGACTATGACCCATTAAATTCAAAAAGGCATTCAGCCTCAAACTATTTGTCCTAAATCCCGTTTAGCATAAATTTTACATTATAAATTTCGTTCAATGGGATTTAGGCCAAATTTTTTTAAGCTATAGGGGAGAGTGGCCATCAATGTACCAGCTTTTTCAATGAACCATTTCAATTTTCTCAGAAACAATTAAATAAAAATTCTCCTAATTTCAAATATAAATGAAGTTTGCGTAAACACACTACGTCCATAAATTTGAGACATGTGGATTTATTCTTTATAGAGAAAACTGAAAAAAACTGTTTTTGATGCTCTGAAGAAAAAATTTACCTAAAATACAAACACGTTTTTTAATTGAAATAAGGCAATTTAAAAATAAATGAACTTACGATTTATTTTGTATCGGGCCTGAACTACAATATTCTAATGAGATAAAGATTTTGAAATATTGCATTAAGTTATAAAAAACCATTTTTGTTGCAAATGTCATGTTGATTCAATGTACCAGGGAACAATGAACCACCTGAAATTCCAGTGTATTTTCGATTTCCAGAGTGGTATGCCTGATTATAAAACTAGGCATGCGTACAGCATGTGACAGCGATTGTTATCAGTACTCTTCTCAACATAGCAAAACTAAAATGCCATTTTAGCTAGTTAACTTCAATTTGAGGTATATTTATGTTATACATTATCAATTAAAAAGTGTTAAGTAATAATTTTTTATAGTATTTGATGGAAAATAAGTTTTTTCACAAAGTGAAAATTGCAATATTATTATTGTTGAAAATTTTTAGTGTTTTTATAGAGGTGGTTCATTGTGTACCCAGGTTGTTGAAAATGAAAATAGCGTGTTAGTTTAGAAAAATCCTAAATTTTATTATTTAATCAAAATAAATCGGGTATAATATGTGTGCATTACCTAGAGAAGTGTTGTAGTTTTATATTGATGCAAAGAAGTGCTTGAAATTAGGGAAATTGAATAAATACTATGACCTTGAAAAAAACCCTGTACATTGATGGCCACTCTCCCCTATGCATTTTAGGTAAAAAAGAATTTAGGCTGATTGCATTTTGGGTTAAATTGGATTTAGGCGGAATGCATTTTTGGTGAAATGGGATTTAGGCTGAATGCATTTTAGGTTAAATGGGATGTAGGTTAAATGCATTTCAGGTTAAATGGGATTTAAGTTTAATGGGATTAAGGTTAAATGGAATTTAGGATGAATGCATTTGAGATTAAATAGAATTTGGACTAAATGCATTTTAGGTTAAAAGGGTTTTAGAATAAAAACATTTTTGTTTAGATGGGATTTAGGCTGATTGCATTTTAGGTTAAATGGGGTTTATGATGGTTCCATGTTAAGTTAAATGAGATTGAGGATGAATGCATATGAGGTTAAAAGGGATTTAGGTTGAATACAATTAAAGTTAAATAGGAATTAGTTTAAATAAGAGTTAGGTTAAATGGTATTCAGGTTAAATAAGATTTAGGTTAAATGGGATTTATACTGAATCCATTTTAGGTTAAATGAGATGTAGGATAAATGCTTTTGGGAATAAATGGGATTTAGGCTAAATGCATTTTAGAATAAATGGGTTTTAATCTGTGAATGCATTTTAGGTTAAATGGGATTTAGCATGTATGCATTTTAGGTTTAATGGGATTAAAGTTAAATGGGTTTTAGGCTGAATGCATTTTAGTTTAAGTGGGATTTAGGCTTAATTCCTTTTTTAGGTTAAATGGGTTTGTTGCTAAATGCATTTTAGGTTAAAGGGGATTTAGGCTTAATACTATTTAGGGTAAATGGGATTAGACTCGAAAAATATTTATTTGGATGAAAACAAATTTTACAACATGACATGCGTATTTTTATCAGATCGACAACTTGGCAAGTTTGAGGCAAAGTAAAAATGCCTTGCCTCAACCTTGCCAATATTGCTGGAACATCCGGTGCTGTTCGGGTATGTGCTAATGGGAAGTATATCTAATAAAATATATTAGAATTTAATAATTTTTGGAAGAGAATTATGTTGCTTTTAGAAAATTCTTTTTTTATTAGTTTCTGTCAGAAAATACTCATTGGCAAAAAATACTTTCTGTCAGAAAATCATTTTTGTCAAAAAATACTATCTGTAAGAAAATACTTTTTAACAATAAATTCTTTGGAAGGATTAAATTCTTGTTTATTATTAAAAAATTCTTTCTGGCAGAAAATACTTTTTGTAAAAAAATACTACATGTCCATGTTTTGAATAATTCAAATTAATAAATTTTTTTTTTTTTTTTAATTATAAAATAACATTTGTTCTCTATAATTGGTTTGAAATTATCTTAATTTTTAATAGAATAAGGCCAGGTGAAGTCGTTTTGTCAATTTTTAAAACATGCATTGTAAAAAAAGTGTAAATTGTAGTGTTTTTTAAATTTCAAATGATAATAATAGAGATTTTTTAATATTCTTGGTGTGTTTTAAAAGATAATTTTCTATAGAATTAAAACAATTTATCTTTATTATTGCATATTTTCTGTCTTAGATTTTGCAAGATGTCGAAAATCACTTAAAAAATAAAAATTGTGTTTTATTATTTAATTTTAAACAACATTTTATGCAACAAATTAAAAAAGCAGATTTGTAGAGAAAATTTAAAAAATGAAAATGACGTATTGATTGTAAACACTGAATAAGGATTACTCTATTTCTGAATTAGGAAAAACTAAAAATTAACTAATTATTATTAAAACCATGGACGTTTTTTTTTCTGATAAGTAAAAAATAACAAATAATTGGTAGAAAACTACCAATTTAATAATAAAATTTTAATGTTTGTATTAGTTAAAAAAATGACTAAAATATTTAGTAGATATAGAAATATTGTAACTTTTTAGTTATGTAACATGAACC
This sequence comes from Ganaspis brasiliensis, assembly GCA_037103525.1. NCBI lineage: Eukaryota > Metazoa > Arthropoda > Insecta > Hymenoptera > Figitidae > Ganaspis > Ganaspis brasiliensis. The sequence goes on along the minus strand of JAZKLR010000143.1, from coordinate 2,017,608 downwards.
TAAAAATAATTACTAATGAATAAGTTAATTTTAACTTTTATTCGAGACTAATTAAAATAAAGAATAATAGTTTAATCAAGAATAATTAAATTTAGGTCAGAATCATTAAAAATCCATTACTGTAACTTTATTTTTGAAATATTTCTATTAAAAATAGATTTAATCACTTTATTTGAGTTTCATTTTGAGTCATAAATTATGTTATTGTCACAAATTTTGTTAATACAAAAAATATTTTATTCCTTGATTACTAATAAAATGTTTCGATATCCAAACCTAACTCTCAGAACAATTATAAAGTTATTTTCAAGATAAAATTGTTTAAGAGTTTTTAATATCAAATTTTTAAAAACAGACTTTACCTTCAGTAGCTGCAATCCAATAAGGTAATTTTGAATATTTGTCCAATATGTTTTTTATTCCCTGGAACATTTTTGTAATTGGTGTCCGTTTCTAATGATCACATTAAGTCAAACGTCTTCCGATGCGTACACTGAAAGACTGAGAATGAATCAAATTTTACTTATTTACATTAAAGTTTCATTGGTGATAAGATAAATCTGGTAATGAAATTTCTAATGGATGCAAATATTACATCATTTCTTCCGATATGCATAATTTCTCTTACTTCATTGTTTACCCAACTTGCTTTTTAATGACTTTTCAGTTTTTGACAGGATTGTTATTCTTTTATGAAAGTCATGTTTCAAATTTTTATTTTATAAAGACTTTCAAAATTGAAATCGCCGCATATATGACATTATATATATATATTTTTGAAATTTTGTTTTATTTTAAAAATAAATTATTAATCTTCGTAAGTCTATTTACACTTTTAAACCGTCTGTGTAAATAGACTCATTGTAATTGATTTACTTTCTCATAGAAGAAGTTTTGTGATCGTTAGGATTTTTTATTTTCCAAAAAGAGGCTATATCAATTAATTTTGATCTAAAATGCGTAAATTTTCATTTTTAAGCAAATCTCGAGATGTATGTGTATATGTATGTTTGTGCGTGTGTGTGCGCTCGCGCGTGTCTGTATGTCTGTCTGTATGCTTGTGTGTGTTTCTAACTTTTTTTGTCGCCAGGATATCTCGAGAACGCTTTAACGGATTTCAATAAAATTTTGATGGCTTATTAAACTCATGAATATCTAAAGTTGGACACAAGGATTTTTTGAAATACCCAATAAAATTTGTTTGAGCACCCTTTTTGATCGAAAAAAATCGATTTCTCCCAACAAATTTATCATGCGAACAATAGAACTTAATAAATACAAAAATCATATTCATTATCTCAAAACGAATCGATTGACCTATTTAAAGTTTACAATTGATCGAAAATTCGTAAAATAATCAATGTTTTTTTATTTGTTTTGCATTTACAATTTTTTTTTGTTAATAAAATTCACCTAGTTTTGGTACTTTATTACCATTCCATCTTTTTTAAAGACTTTCTTTACCGTTTTACTATTTTTTTTTGCTATCGGAGTATGTCATTTTTTACTACAATAATGTATTATAAAGCGAAGGTAAACAATAATAGGAGAGTCAAAATAAATATGAAAAAAAAAACAAAATATAAAAAGTTTCTGACTATTACTCTATGAATGTATGACGATCAAAATAATTTTTATGTATGGATTAATTTCATGTTTCTTTGTATTTTGAAAAGTTATTGTTTACAAGTAAAGTGCTTAACATTTAAAATGTAATTGAAAATTTTAATTACTACAATTTATGCCATTAAAGTAAAAACATTTTAAAAGAGTTCTTAAAAATTTATGAGAGAAAATAAAACTAAAAATACACGAAAAGTACATTAAAAATACATTAAGTTAAAGTACATTAAAATTCCTAAACTACTGGCTAAGAAAATTCAGTGTTTACGCTGAAAATATGAAGCATTCGTTCACGTAAATGTTTGAAATATTCTTTGAAATGTTTACGGCAGGAAAATGTAGTTATTTCTGGTTAAAATTTTACTTTATTGTAGGAAAATTGGCTTTATAAGAAAATTGCTTCACATACAAAAGTTTCTGAAGAAATATTTTCGTGTCTGATTTTCTTCATAATAATATTTTATAAAATATATTGTTATTTTTGTAATTAATAATTCTTTTGTGCGGGTAATTTTAAGTGCTTAGTAATTTTCTAATCGGTTTACAAATTACGGTATTTTTAGGGTTCCGGACACGAACTGTTAAAATGGAACCCTTATGTTTTCACTTGGTTGTTCTTCGCCCAAAATCATTACCCCCCTTCCCTAGTGGCTAAACTATTTGAGATAGAAAGTTGAAATTTGGAACACATATGTATTTTCGCAAGTAGATTACAGGAAAAATATAGAGAACGTGATCGGAAGTGATAGTCATAGCGTTGTCAAGAAAAAACTTTTTTTTTTTAAAAGACGTGTCCCCCCTCCTCTTATCTTCCAAACTATTTGATTAAGAAGTTTGAAACTTGGTATACTTAAGTATTTTTACGTGTTAATTGCAGGAAAAATATAGCGAACGTTGCTGGACTTAGTTTTCAAAAGTTATTACTGAAAAATTAAAAAATGACAAAATACCCCTTTGCTAGAGCTCAGCCTGTTTATCTTGGAAGGTTGGGAATTGGCAGAAATGTGTAATTTTGTGAAAAGTTTTTATAAAACCATAAAAATTGTGGTTTCAATCTACCATCATAGCTTAGTCATGTGCATAGCACATACACATATGAGTTAATATGATATAAACATATTTTGGGAGAAAATTGGAAGCTACTCTGCGGTAACGGGATTGTACTGCAAATCCTGAAGCCTATATTGTACTCCTCAGAGAATCATGTCTAGCATCATTCTAGCACTCGATACTCTCAACAATACTCGTCTTCCGCATCAGCCGATAGCATAGATTGCGACCCAAGCGAAAATAATGCCAATTATGTTCACTATGATCACGACACTTGAAGGTTTTATCAAAGATAGCTCTCTATTCTTAACAATGATCCCCATATAGAAGACAATGGTGCAGTGAAGAAGCAAAATTAGAATAACAATAGCTTTTATCTGCTGGGGTTAATTGTTTTGTTCATTTTTTTCTCTCTTAATGGATTTTTTGAAATAAGTTTCATTGTCACACTTTTAATTCCACGTTCTACATTTTTTAATAGATATTTCTAATTTTCTGTTTATTTGATTTTTCGTGTATTTTAATAAAAAAAAAACTACATCCAAAATGGCTAGACAACAAATTAGATTCGTATTTTTGGTTACTTACAATTTCTACCATACATGAATTTCATAAATGAAATTTATACTCAAGTTATCCGATCCCGAAATTTTTTACACACACAAATTGACAGACAGACACTTTCGTAAAACCTTTTTTTTCGGAATCAGAAGGTTTGAAAACATCGAGAAATATGGAAATTAGGAAATTGTTCTGAATCGAACAAATTTACTTGTGTTTTACTTTTTTATTCTTTTTCCTTTTATTTTGAATCAGTTCCTGTCGTCGTGAAAAAAAACTGCATAACTGTCATTAATTTTAAATTAAAACCGTCACAAATTATCCATTTTGGTAGTGTTAGAACCAAAAGTTATATTGAATTGGGTGCAAAGATGCATATCCATCCCGAAAACAGGGGTTGTGGTCAGCAGTAAAATTTTCTTGCTGTCGAGGTATTTCACTAAGATCGAACCGAATAGAACACCAATCAGGCGACCCAGGAACAAGGATGCCATCAAGGATGCCATCGAGGACGCTTGTTTTGCCATAATTGGCAGGACTGAATCTTGTGCGATCAATTTCGCTAGATAGGGAGCAGCACTGTTTGGAAGATACCATATTGGCTAACATTTTTCAGATAATTTAAAAAAAACTGCTCAAAACTGAAAACTAGGTGGAAGTTATGTTTATTTCATGAATGCTTTTAAAATTCGAAAAAAGACCAAGTCTCCTCCCCCCCCCCCCCCCTTTAACTTTTACATTATTTGACTTAGGATGCTAAAATTTGGTACACCATGTAGATTTACGTGTAGATTACAGAAAAATTATAGAAAACTTTCGTAAAGGCGGTCTTTATATTGTTTACTAGCAAAAAACTACGATTTTTTGAAACAAAATTTTAAAAATGATCATGCTTCCCCCCTCCTCTTAGCATCCAAACTATTTAACTTACACTGAGAAAAAATTTTCGTAAAAATTCCTGTGCTGTTCACTATAAAAGAGTCATAATTGACAGTATCCGAAATTTTACCATGCTGTCTTACAATTTTTACCGGATTTCCCACAATTTTTACTAGAATATCCGGTAAAAATTATAAGACAGCACTGTAAAATTTCGGAGACTGTCAATTATGACTCTTTTATAGTGAACAGCACAGGAATTTTTACGAAAATTTTTTCTCAGTGTAGGATGCTTAAATTTAGTACACGTATGTAGATTAGGGTGGTCCAAAAACAAAAAAGTTAAAAATATTATGCTCTCACCCCCCAGGATTGTTCTATATCGAAAAAAAAATTACCCATATTTTTTTGTTTTTATTTTTTTTAATATTTAGAGGTCGCTCAAAGTGCTCAAAGTTTCCCATGCAAAATGCTTGGGAAAAAAAAACTTTTTCGTAGAATTGATATAAAATCCATGAAAATTAATATTTCTTGATCGGATAATGGTGCTTCTCTTCAGGAGAGTTCAAAAAACAAGATCCAATAATTTATTAAACAATTTTTAATTATTGACTATTTTTTAAAGGTCCTTAAAAAACCCCATAAAATGAAAAATGAAAAATTCCATTGACAATTGAAACCAGACACAAAGGTTATAAAAAATACTTATGAAAAATGTTGTTTTAGATAAAGAATTTTTTTATTTTGTAAATTCTAGTTTGATGTATTGTTGTATAATAATTATAATTATATTGCTTGTATTAAAAGAAATCTACTCATATCGAGTTTTATTCTAATATTCAATTAATTAATAGTTTAATAATTATTATGTTATTAACTATGTAATAATAATATTTAACTATTTCTCTGTATATATGTCACTTTAGATCTTTCCTTTTTCTTTTTTTTTTTTCTTTATTATGTTAAGTTTCATCTTCAATGAAGTAGTGATAAGTTTGAAATTATTGGTCTACTCAAGAGTAAAATTAGCGACAATAACTTTTATTCTGAAATTTAAAGCAGCTACTAGTAAACTTTTCTACGAGAAAATTCTTTAGTTTTCATTAAATGACAATACAATCAGAAGGCGTAAAAATTTTTTTATTTTTATTATAGTAAGATTTACGCTTCACAAAGTTTAATAATTTCTTGAATTGCAGTTTCTTACGGATTTTAATAATTCTTTTATTCATTTTGAATTTGGATAAAATCTTTTTGCTAACTTAAATATTTAAAATTTACTACCTACTACTACTATTATTATTATTATTACTATCTTATGGTAACATCTCAACATAATATTGTTCCCATAAAATTTTTTAAAGTATTCAAAATATAAAGTTTGTTTATATTTTAATTTTTAAAATCTTCATATTAACTTTGAAATAAAATCAAACAGAGTAAACAAATTATTGACATTGTCATATAAGTTTAAACAGATAAAGTTTAGCTTTGTCATGGTAAGAGTAAAGTTATAAATTGAAATTTGTACTCTTGTATTGAGAAACTCAAAGTACATAAACTTCTTAATTGCTAAAATTCAAGACTTTTTTCTTTCTTATAGATGCTACATTTTTATCTAATTTCAAGTTTAGAGATATCTGTTTATTTAAAAAAATTTTTTTTTCTTTTATTTCGAAACAAAATGAAATATTGTTTTACAACGTTCTGTATTTTATATAAAACGATTTTTTCAACAGGTCATATATATTTTCGAAATTTTTGAAATTAAAATTTATGACTACTCACCAGCAGATTATATGTAAAGTGTGTAAAAATATATGCTTTTAATCACTCAGTTTTTACTTCTGATACCTTTTACCGGCTTGAATATTTTCAGTATATTAATCCCACATTTATTTAATTTACTTAACGACCAATTTCGATTTATTAAAATTAATTATTTTTTTATTAATCTGTGTTTAATGCTGTCTTCCCTCTTTGAAATTTTTTTAACACAAACAGTTCTAAATCGCAATGTTTCTCTTGAAAGAGTCGCAGTTTAACTATTGTGTTTCATCGCAAAAAGCCAAGACCTTAGACCTTTAAATTGTGCTTCATTAGAAACATCAAGAATCATAAATTGAAAAGGAATTTATATTTTTGAACTGTTTTGATCAAGTGATAAACAAATTTATATTTTTATTAATAGGTACTTTTATTTTATTCGTTGTAATTTATTTTTATTAAAACTGAATAGAAAATTTACAGAAATTAAATAATGTATCCATAAAGAAAAATGTGTTAAAATGTTTCAGAATAAAAGAATAGCTGTTAAAAATGTAAAATTAATACAAAATAGTTATTAACGTGTTACTTAAAAATAGCTATAAATTGGCTAAGAATGTCGGCCTGACGGATGGACGGACGGACGGACAAACACCAAAGTCTTATTACAAAATATCTTTTTGAAAAAACCAAAATTTTGGGGTTGCTGATTACGAATCTGATGTCGGTTTTTAAAAATTCAAAATGTCGGATCCAATATGGTGGACGTTAAAATTAAAAACTCGACAGATTCACTCGAAAATCGTTACTCTGGGGTCACTGATTACGAATTTTACTAGGGGGGTTTTTGGGTCGCTGATTACGAATTTAATGTCAGTTTTTGAACAGTCAAAATGGCAGATCCAATATGGCAGCCAAGTGTTAATATTGGAAAATATTAAAACAAATAAACAATATTTATTAAAAATAATTAATTTAATTAAAATAAACAATTTTAAATCTAACTGAAAAATTACAACTATATTAACTACCAAAATATACAATTACCTCTATCTAATACTATTGAAAATTAAGCTGAGCTAAGCATATAGGTCTAATCCTCTTTTTTGTCATTTTTTGATTTTTTTTTTGTAACCTCATAATATCCGTCAAATTTTTAATTTCGACGTTCGACATATTGGATCCGCTATTTTGAATTTTCAAAAACTGACATCAAATTCGTAATCAGCGACCCCAAAAACCCCCGAGTTACAATTTTCGAATGAATCCGGCGAATTTTTAATTTCGACGTCCGTCATATTGGATCTGACATTTTGAATTTTCAAAAACTGACATCAAATTCGTAATTAGCGACCCCAAAAACCCCCGAGTTACAATTTTCTGATTCACTATTTGAAAGAGCGGTTCCTGAGCAATAAAAAATGTATATTGCTAAAATTTTCTTATTTTGTTTTGTTGTTAAAAAAAATTGCTAAACAATTTTTGTACTTTTGGTCCTTAAAGGGTGAAAAAAAATGACAAAAACTAGTTTAAATTCTATTTTTATTTTTAGCAAATATTGTAATAAAATCTCTTTCTTTGTATACAGGTTCTATAAATGTGCCGGGAAAAAACGTGAATCGATAAGATCGGAAAACAGCAATCGGACGAACATTATGTGAGGTGTGAAACGAATACTTTCTTCTTCTTTAGAGACGGTCGACCATTCGATAAATACATGTCTTTGCATTGTGTGAATGTGATAGATGTTCTCTATGCTCAAACACTTTGGAATTTCTCGTCTCTTTCTTATGGAACGAATGGGTACCTTCAGAAAACGATTATCCACACGAATGCGATTTCATGTTCTTCGCAAACCTGTCGAACACCTTTTTATTGAATGCCTTTCTTATCTTTTCCTGATGTCCGCTGACTGAAAAACCTACCACAAGAAAAGAACTTTTCAGGAAGAAGTCAGGAACTTTTCAATAAGTTTCTGAAACTATAGAGGCCAATCTTCGTTTTTCAATCAGATTTCATTAAAGCTTTTAAAGACTAGTTTTAAACTGGTTCGTAATTGTTGAGAACTAGTCTGATACAAAACTGTTGGAAAACTCGTTTAAGGGTTTTTGGTACTAACTCAAAAATACAGAGAACTTGATCTATTTGAGAACCACTTTTACAATGTTTTGTGAGCACATACATATACATCTTTTGAATAGTATATAATATTCTAGAATGAGAATATTCAGCCTGTACAAATTAGAATTTCTTTTTAACATTTTTAAAATTTTTGAACACTTTTAAACTAACGAAAATTTAAACAGAAGTTTGAGGACTTTGAAAAATTGTAGCTTGATTTTGCCAACTTTACGAAATTTTTTCTGATTTCTGGTAAAGAATTAGGTAATTTCATCCTATATAAGAAATCAGGCAACTTTATATTGTATATTGCTGTGCTGAAGACTGTTACGCGTAACGACTGAACACTTGAGAGGAAATTTTGAGATTTGGTTATTGGAAAATTAGCAAATTAGATTTGCAGTGTGTGTCTATTATTTTTTATTATATTATAGTCTCTAGGTTAGTTGAGCAACAAATTCCATTGTCAATTTCCAATATTTGATAAGGTCCTGCTTAAGATATCAAGCTTTGAGGGGAGCTGTCATGCTTACCTTAGTTCAATACGATCAAATGCTTCTCGTCACTCCTAATCAAATTCGATTCGTGTACTCGTCATTAGTAAATCAGTGTAATAAATAATACTTTAAAGCATGTTTTCTAATTGTTAAAATTTTCGATCTCAAAAACGTGGCCCCAAGATGGACATCTTAGAAGTCACTAAAACGTTACAAAAAATTGTCCAAGAAATAGTAGAAAATATTATTAAGTCTTGTTTTTGTATTTTTGCATTTTTCGTGGTTTTCAGGGGATCCGTAAAAAATAGTTATTGTTAAACAATAGTTAAATAAACAATTTGTCATTAATCTTTGAAGTCTCCTGAAGATAAACAAAGTTTGTCGATGGAAAATTATTGATTTTTAAGGATTCTGTACCATTTCTACAAAAAAGTTATTTTTTCCTCGTAACTTACATTGGAAACTTTGAGCGCTTTGAGTGACCTCTAAATATTTTTTGATTTAAAAAAAGCTAAGGTATTTTTTCGACATTGAACAATCCTTGCGGGCGAGAGCATTAAAATTCTGATTTTACTTTTTTTGGACCACCTTTTTGGTCACAGATGGAAAGTTGTGATTTTGCTCTAAAGTGTTAACATATTATATGAAGATTAGTTTATAAGAAAACTTTTTCCTTCAAACATTACATGTATTATGCATATTATAATGTTTCTGGGGTCGTTGATTACGAATCTAACTCCCGATTTCAAAAATGCAAATTGGCAAATATATTATAATTATTTTGTGGTCTTTAAAAAGGCCAATTGATATAATTTTTAAAGTGTAATCATTTGGGAGCCTTGAAAAAGTCTAATAGATATATTTATCAAATTCTAATAATTTAGTAGCCTTAAAAAACCGATTAATAATCTGAGTAGCCTTCATGCACTTTTGAAAGTTCAGTAAGAATTTTTGAATTAAAAATAGTAAATAGTAGCTATTAAGCGTTACATGTTTTTTTTCCAAAATACCGAGTACAAGTTTTAAGCATTTTAAATATTTTCCTTCAAATAATGTCCTCCATATTGGATCTACCATTTTGTATTTTGAAAAACTATCATCAGATTCGCAATCAGGAACCCCAAAAACCCCAAGTAACAAGTTTTAAGCATTTTTAATGATTTTGTAATTTATCGTCCTCCATATTGGATCCGCCATTTTGAACATTTAAATTCGGACTTCAGATTCGTAATCAGAGATTCCGAAAACATTAGAATATGTCGTGACCTAACATTTCTGGATTATTTTTTGAAAGAAATTAATAAATATATTTACGTATTTCCGAATTCAGAGTCTATTACGAGGCACAGTAATGACGTCATTTTGAATTTTAAATTCTTTCACTTTTTAATTGAAAGGGGATTGGTTTACGAGTATTTTGAGCTATAATAAGTTCAATTTCGTTAATTAGAATTTTGGTCAGAGCTCTGGTCTGTTTGAGGTGGAACGTCCCGTATTAATATGTGCGTGAGTATTATTGTTAGTGTATAGGTTATGTTAGAATAAAGCTTATGTTAGAATTTCGTTCGTGGTTGATTGTGTTTATGTAGGAGTGTTCAAAATATACGAAATTTCAATTACCACGGGTAATCTATAATACTCTAATCATGAATATCGATTTATTTACCTTTTTATAGGAATTATTTTAATCTCATCGATTTTACTATGTAATTCCAACACTCGATGGTAATTTTCCCAACAAAATGGTGAGTCAATACCCCCCGGTATTTCGTAGAATTTAACAATGCACTAATTCATATTACTAGAATTTCTTAAGCGCGCTACGCTCGTCAAATTACTTTCTGCATTTCTAAGGACGACACGTTCAAAAAAGATTTTAATAATTTACTGAAAGTTTTATTTATATCCAATAATCAGTTTTTTAATTTACTCATTTAGTAATAGACTGTTAAACAATTTTACAAATAGCTTGTATTGTATCTCAAGCTACCTGCTATCCCAGCATACCTATCTCTCTTTTCTCTCTGTCTTAAGCTACCTATACAATCTTTGTCTTTCTCTATACCGTAACGGACAAACAGCGTAACAGCTAAAAGCGTAACAGGCCTATAGCTGGCTGATTTCTTATATAGTCAATTTACAAGAATTTGACGATTATTATTTATTTACCAATTTTTTAATAACCAATTTATTAATTTTCCACTTTAACTAATTTGACATATTCAATTACCAACTTTCCAAATGATCCAATAACCCATTTACCAATTCTCCAACAATTACCAATTTTCCAAATATTTCAATAACCAATTTTCCAAAATTGCCAGTTTTACAAATGTTACAAAATCAAATTTACCAAAATAACGTTTTTCCAATTTTTGAAATTCTACAATATTTTAATAACCAATTTACTAAGTCCTAATAATTGCAAATTGTTCCAATAACCAATTTATTAATATAACCAAAATTGACAGTTTTTCAAATGTTTAAATTCTCCAATTGTTCCAATAACCAAGTTTTCCAAATGTTCCAATAACCAAGTTTTCCAAATGTTTTTCCAAATGTTCCAATAACCAATTTACTAATTAACCAACAATTGTGAATTTTCCAAATATTCGAATAACCAATTTACCAATTTTTCATCAGTTGCCAGCTTTCCAGATATTTCCTAAGATTGCCACTTTCCCAAATGTTCCAATAACCAATTTAACCAATTTACCAAATGTTCTAAGAGCAAAGTTTTCCAAATGTTTTTCCAAATGATCGATTAACAAATTGTTAGCTGACAGTAGAGTAAAGACTATCTGCAAATAAAGTATACAGTTCTATCTTTCTCAATCTTAAACTAATTGTCATCCCACTATACCTATCTTCGTCTCTCTGGCTGTCTCTCTCTCTGTCTCTTTCTCATAAATCTAAATTTCCATTTTATCTCAAGCTACCTTTGTATTGTATTTAACTCAAAAGAATATTTGGCACGTCTTTATTAAAAAATTATATTTTAGAAATGAATAATTCGACTTTACAATTACGTTTTTATTTCATAACTGTAAAATTAAAAATTTTTAAAAGTATATTTAGGCTCTTAAACTTTTAAATTCTTGAAACTATTTCCAGTAAACCTACCTTTCTTATGTCTCTATCTTAAGCTACCTACAATCTTTGTCTCTCTACCGTAACGGACGAACAGCTGAAAGCGTAACAGACCTATAGGTGGCTTATTTCTTATATAGCCTTATTTCTTATATATCTTATATATTCTTGTATATTCTTGTATTCACATTACTTTGCACGTCAGTCTAGTAATAAATTTCTAGATTTTCTAACATTTAATGTTTAACGAGAATAATTTGACAAAAAAATGATATACTATTCTGTCTCAATTTTGAACCAATGAGAAAGCATCTTACAAAATTATTAACCAATGAAATTGCTTGAAATAACTGTAAAACGCTTTCTAAATGTTATCTCTTAAACTAGTTTCATTTCTAGTTCATGAGTCTTTTCCATTCTTTACAACCGTTTAAGGGCATGTATTGGACTATGATGTCATGTTTATAGGCAAAATTTATTTCAAAAATTTATGTATTTATTTATTCAATAAAGTTCCCAGGGCTAAATAGTTCTCCCAGAGCTAAACATTTAGAAAACGTCGATCGACAGTATATTGCCTCTAAATTTAAAGTAAATTATAAATAAGAAATATAATATATAGTTAAAATATATTCACAAAAATAACAACAATTACCAGTATGTAATATCAAACATAGAGTTGCAAGTTTTAAATAAAAATCAAAGAATAGTTTCTTAAAGGTTATTCGATTTGGCGTATCAATAATCTTGTTTGGCAATTTATTCCAAAGTCTAGACCCTCTAACGATAAAAGATCTTTGGAGTTTACAAGTTCTATGACTAGGTATTTTTAAAATAGAATTTCTTACACTAAGCCTGGAATAAATGGAGGTATAATTAAATCTAAACTTAGAACAATTATAAAGATAATTAGGGATCTCAGAGAAAGATCTAAACTTTAAACATTTTTAATAGATTGTTCTACTTTTTATGGCACCTTAACCCCCCGGCATTTCTTCCAAAAAATTATTTTATACTTTTTATGGCACACCAACCCCCCGGTATTTCTTCCAAAAATTATTTTCTACTTTTTATGGTACCCCAACCCCCCTGTATTCGTTTTTCCAGTTCTAGCGTGAGTAGAGGAGATCAATCTGTAGGTATAATTTCCCCTCTTGGCGAGAAAGTTACATCTGGCCTTATTTTTCATGTTATTGAATTTATTTCTAATAATATTCGAGAAATATATACTCATTGATAAATGTATAAGCAAATCGATTTTGACTTCTCTACAATTCATTATTGTGTTTGAAAAGGATATAAAATATAATTTGATGATTGAACATCTTGAGTCTGAGATGCAGGTGAATTCTATTGATCCCAAGAATATTTTGTTAAGGTTATACCCGAGTCGAAATTTTGAGGCTACTTTAACGCTACATCCCGTGCAGAAAATTGTAATGGCGTTGTACAGTCCCAATCTAGCTTCCCTAGAAAATATACTGGCGCTAGACACTTTGACTATATAGCGTCTAGACAGAAATGTAACGTTCGTATATCTTATCGGCTAGATAGTGTGTTTAAATTGGCGCTATATAGTCGTACTAGATATCTCTAGAAAGGTAGAAAAAAAAAAAATATTTTCAATTGCAAATTCAGTTTGTTTTAACACACTTTTTCACATACGGTTAAACATTCACTAGACTTGAACAATTGAAACTATCTTATATAAATAAAATCGCACGACAACTGGGATCGAACCCGGGACCCTTCAGATGCAAGTTGTACGCTAAACCCCACAGCCACGCTCGCTTAGTTCAAAATATAAGAAACCCTATATTTGAATTACAGTTCAGTTAAGGGTAACACCATTTACTTTTTTAAAAATTATTTTTTTAATTGTAGGTATTAAAATTTGCCAATGCAATAGCAAATAAAAATTATTTTAAATTATATTTACTCAATATCTTAATGACTCAAATATAACCCTTGAAGGAAAATTTCGTGGAACTAGCTGGCAGAGCTAGACTGCATGTAAATTCCACGAAGTTTTCCTTCTAGGGAATAGCTACTAAAGTTAATGATCGGAAAAAAGTGTCCAACACATTTTTGTTAAATTAGCGTTTTCCTTCCCAGGCGCGAGAAACCAATGCTGACGCTGGGTAGAGGCTTGATTCTAGCTTTGACACCCAGAGTGGGTAACCGAGACTGGGAACAGTTTTTAAATCACTGTCGTTCAATATTGATTCAAGATTGGACACCAATGCTCGTTCCATGCTTGATTCAAGACTGCTTGAATCCTCATGCGCGAAGCTTGAACATCCAATCTAGATTCAAGCTTGAATCAACTGTGACACAATTGCTCAACTTAGCATATTACATATTTTTTTATATATTAAAGTATAATATACATATAAAAAGTAATATTAATTAAATAATAAATATTACAACTGCTGCAGATTTAGTAATTTTATGAATATTTACTATTAATTTTGTATAAAATAAACTATAAATAAACAAACAAAAATTATGCAATTTTACTTAATTGTAAGATATATTAGAAGTAAATTAAATTTGTAAATAATTATTTTCTTATTTTAAAAAAATAAATTTCAAAGAATCATATAACCAAATGAAATAATTTAAAGACAATTTTCAAATTTGAAAAATATTGAAAATATGATTACGTGCTCGATAGCGTAATTTTGTAAAATCATTCATTTCAAAAAAACTTTAATTATACAAATTGAATAAATTTCTTTATTTAAATAAAAGTGCCCTTCAATACATTATATATAAACAATTTTTATAATTTACTTTTGTATTATATATTATTGAAATTAATTATTTAAATAATATTATTGAATTAAAGTTATAAATAAAAATGATAAATTAGTAGTTAATTTTGTTTACATATTTTGCAAATATTTTACAAAAATAATTATATATAAAATATTAATAAGTTAGGATCGAGATTGGATTGTATAAACTGTATATCAGTAAATACAAAGGATACATAAATTCTATTCTATTTATTTAAATAATATTTAATTTTTAAATAATAATATTAAATTAAAGTTATAAATAAGTAAATAATAATTAATCATTATCAGTTAATTTTGTTTACATATTTTGCAAATATTGTATAAGAATATTTATTTATAAAATATTATTAAGTTAGGAGATAGGATTGTATAAACTGTTTATCAGTATAAACTTATAAACGAAGGATAAATAAATTCTATTCATTTATAATAGAATAATAGCGTGCGTTCACCGCGAGCGAATTCGTCTATAGGGCCGTGGGTTCGATCCCCCCTTGAGCGTGCGAAATTTTATTTCATAGGTTAAGTGTTTATATGTATTAAAATTGTTAATTAATCTTAGGTCGATAATAATTAAGTGTATAAATGTGCAATTAATCTTAAATTATAAAAAAACAATCTGAAGAATATAAATTTAAATAATTATAGATAAACGTTAAAAATTTTTTATTTTATTAATTTTATGATAATCTGCAGCAGTACAGTAATTAAGAAAAAATGATAATAATAATATTATTATTGTATTTATAATTATAAATAATATAATATATAATAATAATATAATAATATTATTATTATTATTATAATTATAAGAATTATCATTATTAACAACATAATACAACAAGAATATTATTATATTAATAATTATTTAACGTTCTGTCTTCTGTAAGCGACAGTGGAATCAGGCTTGACGAAGCTATAATCGGACTTCCGAACATTGATTGAGTCTTGGACTCCAATCCCCAACCAAGCTTGGAGCGTCAGGCTTGAATCGCTGTTACATTCTAGCTTGGACGAGTCTTGCTTCCTCCGACTCACCAATCCTCAATCAATATTGACCAGTCCTCAGTCAAGCTTTATAAAGCCTCAAAACATCGTTTCTGCGCGCCTGGGTTGTTTTAAATCGTTATAAACATTAAATTTTATATGTAAAAAAATATTCGGATTTTGGACTTAGAAATTTTTACTTGACAATCGCATAGTACGATTTTAAAAAAAAGCATTTTACACTTTTTTCAAATACTTTTAAATGCAATTCAAAGCATTCTAAACAAAATATTCTTGAAACAAAAAAAAATTTTAATTTGATTTAGAATTATTCAATTTAGAAAAAAAATTTCATGGAACTAGCTAGCAACGCTAGATACAATGTAAATTTGCATGCCGTCTAGCGCTGCTAGCTAGTGCCACGAAATTTTTCTTCTAGTTCAGCATGAACCTACCTAATATTAGTACAATCTTGAAAAAAATCACTTAATGTTTTATTGAAAGTGTTTTGAAATGTCATGAAAAGCATTTTGAATAAACTTTTTTTGATTTTTTTTTAATTTGACTTAGAAATATTTTTGAGCAGGAAATATCGGCATAAGACTGAATTGAATATGTTTTCATTACTGCGCCGGCATTGCCTTGCCAGAGTTTGGCTAAATAATGTCATGAGCCCTGAATCTGTACCGTGCCGTTATTAAACATTACTATCGGCATCACTCAGGCATTTCCCATTGGGTTGAAGAAAATATAAACTGAAAGAGTTTCTAGCACCTAGATCACGCCAGTATAACAGTCCTATGAATGGGAATGTATGACATAACCTATATACTAGATTTATAAGTATATCTTGTAAACTAGACAGAATCAAGACCGCCCCAGTCTAGCTTTACTGTAATAGCAGCGCGTGACATAACCTGTATTAGATTTATTAGTGTATCTTAGAAACTAGATAGAATCCAGACCTCCCCAGTCTAGCTTTACTATAAATAGCAGTGCGTGACAAAAACTATACTGGCAAAAAATCAATCTAGACT
Organism: Ganaspis brasiliensis; assembly: GCA_037103525.1. Lineage (NCBI taxonomy): Eukaryota > Metazoa > Arthropoda > Insecta > Hymenoptera > Figitidae > Ganaspis > Ganaspis brasiliensis. The sequence goes on along the minus strand of JAZKLR010000143.1, from coordinate 2,001,192 downwards.
GCCATGACAATTTTCTACACGGGATAGTCCAAAATTTTTAGGAAATAGAGGTTTAAAGTAGAAGCAAATTCAATACAATTTAGCTTCTACTTTGGTGCTATTATTGGAAGAAATTTCCTGTTTCCGCGATGAGAGCGTTAAAGTAGAAGCTAATATTCAACTATATTAAGGCCTCTTTTAACGCTCAAGACCCCTTTTTTATTGATCTTCTAAAGTCTAAACAAAGAAAGAATCTGTTTTTGCGAATAAAACTGAAATTAATATGAATGAAATTATAAAAAAAAATATAAAATAAATATTCAAAATTCATGCGCTTTTAGAATTCGTCACACTTAATACACACAAGCTGGAAATAGTCTAAACTTACTAAATAAATTATTATAACGCAAGTGGGGATTCGAACCCACGACATAACGACCTACGCACTTATAATCTAACGCACTAACTACTACGCTACCGACGCTTATGAACTTAATATTTAATTTTCTCAGTGTCCTTATGATACAAATTACGAATAGTTTTTTTTAGGACTTTTCAACAAAATTGTTAGATATCGCCAATTTCTGAATGTTTACGGAGATTTTTATGTATTTTTCATTTGTTTAAACAATTTATTATTGTCAAGTTACAGGCTGATATTGATTTAAATCATTGAAGCATTTGCATAAAAATCATGATTTAAATAAAAAAAAAACTTTAAAATTCTCCGGATGTCTAATACTGCATGTAAAAATCACAAACCATAAAAAAACCACAAATTTGTGGATAAATCTTAAAAATTTCAATTTTATTATTTTAATCTTTATAAAATTTAAATAATTGGGCTAATATAGATAATCAAAATACCTACGATTTACAAATTTTTGGTATGAAGATAGCAAAAAATAATATCAAATTTTGATATCTTTAGGTCATTATAATTTAAATAAATTCCAAACGTCAATAAACTCATATTCCAATTTTTTCAAACTTTTACACTGTTAAAAAAAGGAGTTGAAATTTAACTCTCTACGGGACTCTATAAAAGTCGCACGCCTTGAAGAGTTGAAGTAAAGAGAGTTAACGCTTAATCCTTCAGTCCCCACTATTCTTAAACATGGAGCGTATGAGCCTTACTCACCTTGGGGAGTCTACTTTTAACTCTAAAATCTCAACTCCCAACTCCAGCAACCGTTAACTCCCCAAATTTTTAACAGTGTAAATGTCAATTAATTCAAATTTAAAGACACACTAGTTAATGCAAAATAATTAAATAATATTAATTATTTTTCATATTCACAATAATCCTTTTTTTAAGTCTTACAATATTTGTAATTCTTCTTTAGTTTCTAATTCAGTTTCTTTTTCGAAACTGTTTCAATTTTATCTTATAATTTCTTATTTTTACAAAATTTAAAGATTTTTTCTCCTTTTACTAATGATATTTTTTGCTGTTGTATTTGTCATTTTATTTTATTGATAAATAAATTATAAAGAATAAATAATAATTATTATTTATTATTATTTCGTTGAGTTTCACAAGTTTTTTCATATTTTTAAAAATAAATACGCTTATTTTTTTATTAATGCACCTATTCAATTTGTTTTTAAATCTTGGATAGTTTTTGCGAGGTTTTTTGCAAACTTAGTACTTATTCTTTTATAGAATTTTTAGATTTTCTTTATTTTTCTAAATTTATTGTTGGACTTGCTTTCAGTGTAATATTATAAAAATGTTTTTGGTTTAATTTGCCCAAACTTTTTTTTTATGAAGGATTTTTACTTTTCTTTTCTGGACTTTTTATATACATTTTTTTAATTTTATTTTCATCAATTTTAATTTTTTAAACAAATTATTGCTAGTAATTACTAATTCTTTACAAATACACCTAGGAAGATACAAATTTTTCCTAATTTTACAAATAAATTACTGGGCTCTGGTTAGAAAAATAAAAATTATTGACCATAAATTATTATTTTTATATTTTAAAACAATTTATTATTGTTAATTTATAACATTTAAAAACACCTAGCAAGTAGTAGTTTTTTAATTTGTTTACTTTTTATATTGAAAAAATAAGATATTTATCAAAATTAACAACAATCACCACTAAAAATTGTTTAAACAAATTATTGTTATTTTTTTACAAGTGCATCTAGAAAGATACACATTTTCCCTAATTTTACAAATTATTGGGTTTTGGTTATAGATTAAAATTTTTTCCTCTTAAGGGCCAATCAGAGGAACAATAATTGAAGAAAAAGTTAGTTTAACTCCCGTTTTTCTTATATGTTAAATAAAAAAGTATATTTCAATGGAAAAATGACTGAGTTTCACTTGCAGGTTTAAAGTAGAATAAAAATTTTCATTTCTTTATAACTGGGAATGTGGAGCTTTAAAAGAGCTGCTAATTTTAATGATTGGAAAAATGAAACATGTGTATAGACGTAAAGTAGAAGGAAATATTATTATTAGAAGTAAAGAAGAGGCTAAAAATTAAGAAGTCGTTAAGTAGAAGCTAAAGTTCCTCATGAGCTTCAAAGTAGCTTCAAAATTTCGACTCGGGTAGAAGCAAAAAGATTGTCCATTAAATATCATCTTGTTCAAATCTATAATTTGGGATAAGTCACTTTTATTTTATTTGACTATTATCGATTATCTATATACTATCATGGCTCATGATTGACTATCAATAGTATTCATCATCATTGGATTTAATTTATTTATTTTCTGTTTGCACTAATATTATAAGATTGTAATTATTCTTTTTGTACTTATGACTGTATTCTCGTATTTCATGATTATACAATTTTAGGCCTGAATCGTGCAGTAATTATTTATTCATTTTTTTATGTCTAAAATTTGTTACACATTTATTTTCATTAACTGAAACTCGTCTATTGTTGTATTTCCTTATTGTGCAATTTACAAGTTTTGTTTGAAAATTTAAAACATAATCTTTCTTCTTTCTTTCCATTTTCTAAACATTTGTTGATATTTTTCCCGTGAATGATGCAGAAAGAAGTCTAACGTGCGGAAGTCGGTTTTAAAGGATACAAAGAATGTAACTGAGTAAAAATGAAATGGAAGGTGTCTTGAACAGTTACACATGTCTCGAAGGAATCGTAAAAGGTGAAGCGAGTCTTTGCAGATGATGTCTTCTACTTCAAAGATATTTTCCTTTACGATGAGTTTTATTTTGCCGTTTGCCTCCGAGCACTGAAAGCTCGAGTGAGAATTTCTATTCGTCTTTAGAACTACTTACGAATCGTTAATTTTTTCGCAAAGCTTGAAATTTTTCCTTTTCACGCTTTGTCATGAACTTCGGCGACCTAGAAACACCACTATTTCTAAAACTAGATTGACTTTATGAGAGATTTTAGTGCGTACTTATTTCGCGTTTTGAAGTGGCGAAGCCAACTGTCGCAAATCCTTGAAGTCGGGTTAATGTATTATTGACACTGAGCCAAGGGGAAAAGAATATTTGCTAAAGGTCAGATGTACCGTGTCAAATTTTCTGGCACAGATGAAATAAATTGTGTGTTAAATGTTAAACTAGATCAACATGTGAAACAGAAGGAAACAGTTTAAAGGTTTGAAATTTTTTTGTCTTCTTTTGAAAACAATCTAAAGACTAAATGAAGGTGAATTACAAAAAAAATGGAGTAATTTACTGGAAAATTATAAAATCATTGGAAATTTATAAAAATAAGTATGGATTAATTAAAGTTACTAGAATTTATTAAAAATAGCTAGAAAATGAAGAAAATCCACGGAAAATGTACAAAATAATTAGGTTAAGAGCATGTGATGGTGAATGACGTCAGTGGTCACGTGACCCAAAGGCAAAATTTCTCAGCGATTTTTTTCTTAAACTACTAAATATTTTTTAATGAAACTTTTTAGAATTATTTGAAATAATATCTGGAAGGTCTGTTTGGCCTTAATTTATTTAGAATTTGCTCAAAACTTAATTTTTTGAATTTTTCTAATTTTGAACAATTTTACAAAATTAATTTTTTAGACAAAATAAAAATAAATTAGGGTCAGAAAGACCTTTGAGATTATATTTTAACTTATTCTACAAAGTTTCATTAAAGAATATGCCCTAGTTTAAAAAAAAAAAATCGCTGAGAACTTTTGCCTATGGGTCATGTGATCACTGACGTCACTCTTTATCACATGTTCTTAAAGAAAAACAATAAAAAAAAAATCGGTATCAGGAGGTTTCAAAACGTCGAGAAATATGGAAATTAGCAAAAGTTTAAAATCTCACAAATTTAATACTTTCTTATTTAAGATGAGAATGTAATAACTAGAAATAAGAAAAAAAGATAAAAACGAAAAATATGTAAATTTTTTTTAATGATAATTATAAAATAAAGAAATATTTCTAGAAAGTAAGAAAATAACTAGAAGTTGTTTACAGGTATTTAGGAATAGAGAAAAATTACTATTACGTTGAAAAAGAATGATAAATTGAAAAAAAACTGTGAACTGAAGAAGAATTACTTTAAAGTATATTTAGAGATTGTTAAAACACAATTATAAAGTGTAAAATCAAACTATAATTTGATTAATTGGAACTGAAAGTTTTAAAAAATAATTAGGAAGTAAGACAAAGATTAAAAAATAACCACCTATACAATGTATATATTGATGCTAGAAAGTGAAATGATAACTGAAATTTGTTTAAAAGAAACTAGAAAAAGAAGAGAAAAATTACTTTAATGTAAAATAGGGATGAGAAATTTAGCAAAAAAAAAATTAGAAAATGATGAAAAATTTACTTATTTAAAAAAGATACAAGAAATTTAACAATACCTAAAAAGTGAAGAAATTATCAATAATTTAAATAAAATGACTAAAATATATTGAAATATAAATAGAAAGTGTAAAGAACAGTAGAAAGTAGAAGAATAAATAAATTGATGATAAAAGACCAGAAATGAAAAAAATAAAGAAAAGAAAAAGTATTTAGATACTAAAAAACATAACTAGAAAAAATAAATTACAAATTTGAATTTCAAATTTCTACAAAATTCAAAAAATCAAAAATTTTAATTTTTAAAATTTTTTGTTTGTTTAAAACCTAATTTGAAAGAGTATTAGGTCTGGACTCAAGTAGGGTTTATAAATTTACAAAATTGAAAAATATTATTAACAACGGGAGATATAATATTTTTTCAGAAAATTCAAAAAATCAAAATTTTTATAATTATACATTTTTTGATGGACTGTTTTTAAACTTTCTACAATCGAGAAATTGCAAATTTAATTTAATTCAATTAATCAAATTACAAGTGATTTCGGCACATTTTAGCAGAATTTTGCAAAAACTGTTATTCTATAACTGAGATAAAACATAAAATTGTTATCGGGATAAAAAGAATAGAAAAAATTATAATTGTAACGAATTACTTTGAAGCATAATTGAGTGATATTGTTGAGGTCTTTTATTAAGATTTTGATGTCGGAAGGATATATTTCAGAATTACAAATTCAAAATGTCAGATTCAAATATTTGAAAGTTACTTAATAGTAAAATTAAGAAGTTCAAGATTAAAATATTTAATTCAATTATTTAATTAACACAAAACAATACTTAAATAAAAAATTGTATTTAATTGAATTTAATTTTGAAATGGGAGATACCACATAATTTTTAAAAATGTACATTTTTAGATTTGTTTCTTTTATACAATGTTCCTTAATTGACAGAACTTTAAAAATATTTAAAAAGTGAGATTGAACAATTTTTCTAACAATCTAAAAATATTCTTAATTTTATCATTATCTAATGTATGTACATGACCTTTAATATTTGTAACTAATGTTAAATAAAAATTTAATTTAATAAAATTAATTTCCTTTAATTTTAAAGTTGTAATTAAAACAGATTTGCATAATATATATTATAAATACTCTTATGATAAATATAATATAATGTAAACAAAACAATTAATACAAAGCTATTAATTTTCCTAAGATTTTTGCTTTTTTGATCCTTTTTAAGTAAATTATACTTCTGAATATATAAATTATCCTTTAACATATGACTATTCTTAAGAGATTTTTAAATTATTTTTGAGGATGAATGATTGGTTACTTTCACGTGACACATCTTAGAAACAATATCGTAGAAAATAAACAAAAACAAAATAAAATAAAACATTTATGAACTTCATAAATTGTAAAGAAGATTTTGAGCAATGTAAAAATGACAGTTGATTGCAAAAATCAGAAAAACATAAATTATTTTACCAAGTTTTAAGCACTTATAAACTTTAAATTGATCTATCAGTAGTAGAACTATAAAGATTCGGGACAACTAACCGACAGTCGACAATGCAGATTTCTACTTTATCGACTATGGAATTTGCCATTTTATGGAGGTGTTCTACTTTACCGATCGAGCAACCGGGTTCCGACGGCCACCTCTAGATGGCACCATTTGTCGATTCCGTGTAAGAAAGTTAGTTTGTATTGGGGATTTACATTTTTTGAAAGTATTTTAGTCATAATGTCCCGGTAAAAAAGAAAACAAAATTGTTTTGATTTGTATTTAAAAAAATTTCTTGAGGTTATTTTAAAAAGTAAAACCAAACTAACAATTCTGATTTCGGATTCGAAAGCGAAGAAAAATACGTAGAAATACACTAGTCTAGTGTCAAGGACAAAAAATTCTTTTTCTTTGTGCGGCTTTATTATTAGTAAAAAAAAATTAACATAGTTTTAATTTGCCTAATTAAATTAGTAAGCAGAATTTTAGTAAAATATTACTTTCTTAATTTCTTGGAGTGAGTTTTTACTCCACAAAGAGTGAAAATTGAGCCACTCTAATCAGAGTGAGATACCCACTCTAAAAGAGTGAGATCTCGCTCTTATAGAGTGAATTTTCACTCCAATTTGAGCTGAAATTCAAAGCAAAAAGTGAACATTCACTCTAATTTTGAAGTGAATTATCACTTTATAGGAGTAAAATCTCACTCTTTTAGAGTTGGTTTCTCAGTCTGATTAAAGTGGCTCAATTTTTACTCTTTGTGGAGTGAAAAGTTACTCCAAGAAATTTAGAGAATACACTGCAAAAACAGGTGTCTTAAATTGTTCAAAAATGTCTTAAAATAAGACATTTTTCCTGTCTTAGACACCAAAAGTATCTTAATTTAAGACATTTTTGGACAATTTAAGACACCATGTTTTTGCAGTGTAGTTAATATAACAAGAATAAATTACTATAGACAGAGTATCGAAAAATGAAACTATAAAATAAATAAGAATTACTAGAAAGTAATTACTATAGAAAGGAGGAAATAACTAGATATTTGTGAAAAATGATCGAGAAATAAAAAAAAATTACTAGAGTTTTTGAAAATGACCAGACAGTTTTCTTTGCACTTGTTTAAAATTTTATTAAATTGTTTCCAACGAGGTATTCATCTGTGCTGGAATATTGTCAAGAACTTACTTAGTACATCATAGAAAAAACCCATGAATTTTTCTGGAATTTTTAATTAAAAAGATCCGTACATTTTCTTTTACATAAATCCTGAATATTTTATTTTATTTTACTCTTTAATAATTTAAAAAGTTGATTTAAAAATGGTTATAATACGATCTACAATCTGTGAGTAAAGTAAAAACGAAAGAAAAATTTAATTTTAATAATTTTCAGTCGCTATAATTTAAATAAACACTAAACCCCAATTAATGAAAACGTTAGTTTATTCAACCTTTCAAATTTTAATTAACTCAAATAGAAGTAAAAAATTAATTAGTTTTCGTGTTAACTTATTCTGCATAATTATTGTATATCTACATTTTTCTTAACTATAGATATTTTCTTCTAGTTCTTTTTTCATTTAACGACATGTCAAAGTTGTCATAAGATTTGCATGGAGGCTTCCATGATTCCAAAACAGCAATAATATTGGACATGCTCTTACAACAAACAAATTGGGAAAAATTGTAGTTCATGATCAGTAAATTGCAAAAAAATAATCCGTTATTTGATCGTGAAATTTCAAACATATTCTCTAAATTTCTTGGGAGTGACTTTTCACTTCATGGAGAGTGAAAATTGAGCCACTACAATCAAAGTGAAAGTCCCACTCTAAAAGTGTAAGATCTCACTCTAAAAGAGTGAAATTTTACTCCCAGTTGGAGTGGAAATTCAAACCCAAAATAGAGTGAGTGTTAACTTTTAGCTCGGAGTGAATTTCCGGTCAAATTGGAGTAAAAATTAACTCTATAAGAGTGAGATCTCACTCTTTTAGAAAAGGGTTTCTCACTCTGGTTAGAGTGGCTCAATTTTCACACTTTGTAGAGTGCAAACTCACTCCATGAAATCAAGAGAGTATTTTTGTCCTACACCAAAATAATATTGTAGTAAAAAAAATATCCAATTTCATTTTTTTAAGAGAAAATAAGTTTAACAACTACATTTTTTTATATCATACGTACCAGAGATATTATAAACCTTATCTTCTCAACAATTTATTTCTACACTGTCTCAGATTAAGCACTCATCTTGAAAATCACTTTTTGCGCTTAGTAAAACGTTTTTTTTTTAAATTGAGACTCTCGTTAATTTTACAGAAAAATAATATTTCTTAGAGTAAGATTATATGGTCTTTTGATAGTCTAAACCATTTCTGACACTGGAAGTTTCATCTGCGCTTTTAGTCACTGATTCGCTTAGCCGGTCTAACGGGCCAAAAGATTACGGATTTATTTGCTTTCCTATATCGACTTGCAGCGAGAAAATGGCTCGAGTTTAATCGCACGGATGAGATTAACTGAGAAAACTTGAGTTCTCGCAATGCAAGTAAACAATTTTGAGAATAAACATTAGACATTCTTGAGCTGATACATACAAATACCAAGTAGAGTGAGATTACTAGAAACTAGATTACTAGAAAGTTATTACGTAAAATTATTTTTACATTTTTAATAAAATTCATGATTTTTCATTTTTAGAAAGTATGCATAAATTAAAGAAAACCTTTTTTTGTTTCAGGTGAGATTTTTGCCAATTTTTCTGAGAAGAATAGAAGTTTTCTGCAAGTACGAGGTAAAATGAGGCACAATAAATTAATAAAGCTGTCGACTTTTAAAGTTGTAAAATTTATTTATGAAGAATAAAAGTAGTATTTATTGTTGTTGATATAATGAGAAATAGAAGAATTAAAAAATGTACCTTGTTTAGAATTTATTTCACGAAATAATTGGTAATAATTGAAACAAATGAAAAAGTAAAAAAGCGTTGATGAGAAAAATTTTCGAATTTTGCGAAATAATGCAAAGATCAGCTTGAGTTTATGTTTTACGATTTTGGATGCTTGTTTTAATCTATTTTTAAGCTTGGTCGATGCAGGTCCTACAGTCTATTATGATAATCTGCTACATCAAGAGTTGCTTCTAGTTATAAGTAAATGTTATCGCTCTTCTCAGAATTAAGTAACAGGTTTGAAAATAGAATTCTCAGCATATAAACTTCTATTATTAGCTCCATTGTGAAACACAAATAAGACCTTAATGAATCAAATGCTCTTACCTTAAGCACAAAATAGGATAATAATAAAATGAAAGTAATATTGTTATAAATATACCACTGATAATTATAAATATAACACTAATAATAATACAAATATAATAAAACACATATTTAATAAAATAGAAGATAGTCATATAATTAAATACTTCAATATTTTTAAACATGATCTACTTACGAAATTAAAGGCAATATCTAAATGCATTTTAAATTAAATTTTCAGTAACAACATTCCAAATAAAAATAAACTTCCAATTCAGATAACCCGTGGCTAAAATAAAATATTTTTATTTCAATTTATTTTCAATTTTGTAAAATATGTAATTAAGTTGTTAAACCAACCAAAATATTGAAAAATATTGGTCAGCCTTCTTCAATCCACAATTTTAGATTTTGTAATTTAAATAACTATTTTAGCTGCTATAATAAAATAAAAACGCCGAGTAATAATTTTCAGCCTAATTCAAAGAATCTACAATTTTTTAACCGAAATATTGAATCCGCTTTTTTAATTTCTGATTTAAATAGAAAATTGGAATTAAGCGACCCTAAAAATTATTTAATATTTAATTATTCGACGTTTTGAATTTCGAAAATACATATTCTTTGATGGTTTTAAAAATATCTAACAATATTGAATCCGTTATTTGAATTTTTTAAATTTAATTACAAATTCTAATTGACCGACCATGAAAAACCCGGCGAGTATTTATTTTTAATCTTATTTCCTAAATGAGAAATAATATAACTTGGCTTTTTCATGAAAATCCATCGATTTATCAAATTTTAAAAAAATTCGTCAGCCATATTGGATTCGCCATTTTGAATTTTGCTATTCTGATTTTAGATTCGCAATCAGCAACCCCAAAAACCCTAAGATACCAAGTTATATTAAAATCCAAGAATTTTTTAAAATTAGTCCGCTATATTGGGTCCGCCATTTTGAATTTTATAATTCTGACTTTAGATTCGCAATCAGCAACCCCAAAAACCCCAAGATACCAAGTTATATTAAAATCCAAGAATTTTTTTAAAATTCGTCCGCTATATTGGGTCCGCCATTTTGAATTTTATAATTTTGACTTTAGATTCGTAATCAGTGACCCCAAAAGCTCCAAGGTACCAAGTTATATGAAAATCCATCGATCTGAAAAATATATGCATTTGGAAACGACTTTTTAGGTAGAAACTCGTGTGCAGAAAGGTTAATATGGTTAAATCACATACATTCAAATATTTATAACTTCTTTAAAAATCATCGTAAAGTAATTTTTAAAAATGGGTTTTAAAGCTGACAATACATACTATATATAAAGCTAATATCGAAAATTATATAAAAAATTTTGGTCATCCAGAAAAAATTCCCAAAAATGGCAAAATAGAAATTTTGAATCCGTGATATGGAATCTGGAATCTGAAAAATGGAGTACATGTAAATGAGGAATATGTAATGTGAGTTTCAAAAAGTGGAGTTGGGGTTTTGGAATTTAGATTTAGGACCTGGTGGTTAATTCGAGCTGTAAAATTCTGATATTCAAATTCAGGATGTAATTTCCTGTATTCTGTTAAATACGAGTTAAAGTTATGTGGAATTAGGGATAATAATAATAATCTTTTTTGAGCATAATCAGCTCATAATAAAAATATACAAATTTACAAGTTACTACAGTAATAATATAAAAATTCAAAAATTATCCAATCTCATTTGCAGGCCTAATATGATTACTTTGAAACAAAACTCATAAATTTTATACATGACCATCTCTACGCATTGCGAGCATTTTCATCACCATTCTTGCACATTTTTTTACATTTATACACTTAAAGTTCCATCGGTGGGGTTGATCCGGGATGGAACCCTACAGATCGAATGAGAGTTTGAAGCATTTGATTCGTCGCTTCAGAGTCTCCGCTTTTCCCTTTATCCCACTTCGTCAAAAAACTTCGGCGAACTAAGTGAACAGTGTTCCACCGATCGAAGTTCCACCGATGAGACTTTGAGTGTATAATTTATCTGTTGATAGTAAATCTTTCCAAAAAATATTCTGATCCTCGGCTAATATGGCTTCAGGAAAAAAGTCTTATCTAGTTTGTTTATATTTCTCACAGAAAACAAAAAAGTTTAAAAAATCCTTTATTTCCTCATCGCACCACATACAGTTTTTGGAACTTGGTAGACGAAGCCTATAGTCATCGATTGTGAGGAAATTCGAATGTTTGTTTATGAGTTGCATTATTGTGCAAAGATTATTTTCAGTTGTATGTGCATTTTAAAATTCAAATACGATTGCACTCTATAGATTAAGTCAACAAATGGCCAAACCTCCAGACTTTTAGACTCCTTACGAGAACCCAGGTCGTTTCTTAAACAAAATCTTTCAAAGTCATTTTGATTTGATTCGAGGCAGCTGCTATTTCATCTATAGAAACAGTGTTCCATAATTCTTCTTTTCCCGTATCAATGAAGAAATTCAACTTACCAAACCAGTTGTGTCTCTCCAAAGAGCCAGAGCACGCCAATGTCATCAGACTCAACAGTCTGATGCACTGCCTTAGAAACTTTGAAACATTCATCCTGAAAATTTTTATGATCCAAGACAGTGACCTCTCAAGAAGTTTACATGACAACGGCAATCTTCCGGATTCCAACCGGACAGCGTAATTGGGTGTACAGTTTAGCAAACATAATAATAATTTTTTAAAAAAATTTAATTGAATTTTCTCGACTTCCATAAAGTGAGTTTGTCCCCAAACCTGGGTTCTATAAAAAAGGACACTAGCAACTAGGCTCTCGAAAAGTTTATTACATGTTGACCACTTGTCAGTTTTAACTTTATTTATTAGATTCAGGGTTATACCCACCGCTAGATTTACTGAGCTTACAGATTTTCTCGCTGCCTTTTTAAATGTGCACAAATTATCAAAAATCATCCCTAAGTACATGTAGGCACTCACTAACTACTTTAATTTTTTTCTTTGTACAATTTCATAGATTGGAACGGTACGTTCTATGAGAGTCTCGTTCTTAAGCGCGGGGCGAAATTTAGTGAGAATACGTCTGAGTACAAGGCTACTGTAGTGCCCTGTGGCACCAGAAACGGTTGATGAGTTCACCGCTACACTGAGAAAAAATACGAGATCTTAAAGCATCTGACTCGAAGAATCTCGAAGGATGTGATGTCTAAAACTGTCAAAGCATGTGGACATCCTTTAAAAGGATGGAACAAATGCTCTCAAAGCATTTGACGCATGCTAAATTAGCTTTTGTATACAAATGCTACGATATCTTCTGTCACATCCTCTAGTTTCTCGTCTCACATGCTCTCAGAGGTGGCCGAATCGGCAGAATCATTCTGCCAAATCCACCACCCTTCAGAGGTGGCCGAATCGGCAGAATCATTCTGTCAAATCGACCACCTCTCAGAAGTGGCCGAATCAGCAAAATGAAATACATGCAAGCACTTCTGTTTCAATAAACATATATACATCCGTATCAGTCTTTTACTCATTAAATAAATGCGCATTAGTTTTTTATTAATCAAATACATGCGCACTAGTTTTTTATTGAGACGGAAACACCCGAACGGTTCCGGAAACACCCGAACGGTTCCAGAAACACCAGAATGGATCAGGAGGTAACCGAACGGTTCCGGAAACACCCGAATGGGTCAGGAGGTACCCGAATAGATCAAAACTTCTATCAATCTAAATAAAAATTTTTCTGAACTAAAAATAATTGGAACTTATTGTATTGATTCAAATTTACAAATTAAAAATATTTAATTTGATTTTAATAAGTAATATGCATTTAAATTGTTTTAAACTTAAATTAGTTCAAGATATATGAGTTACTCAAATTTTAATAATAATAAACTTCAATTATTACAAACTTTGCTGAATTTTAGCGTAAATTAAACAAATTTTTATTTAAAATCTTCGTTTTAAATTTTCCTATTTCCTCAAGCCTAGAGTTGCATATCGAGCGAGACATTCTCGTTTTTATATTAATTATACTCGATTAACGAGAATATGTTCATGACGAGAAAAGAGATTGTCACTTGTTATACTCGTCTTGTCAAAACATACTTCAAATTGTTCATTCTCGGCTGAATGTCATTTTCAAAGTCAAACTAAAAGTTTGAAGAGAAAAGATTTGTATTTAAATAAAATGTCAAAAAAAAGAAAAAGCAATGAATCTCTTGAAGATTTATCAACATCTGATCTTGTAGATACTGAAACACTAACATAGTACACACAGAAGAAGAAATTTTAGCTTCGTAAAAATATTTAAAGTTTTAAAAATATTGTTGTATTTTTGCATTGAAAGAAAAGTTACTTTTTCTGAGGTTTATTGTGAGATAGTCAAAAACAATATTTTTCAACCAGACATTTAAAAAAAAGAGTAATATGGTAAAACATTGTCTTTTGATGATTTTATAGTAAATCTCCGAAAAAAGTGTTTTTTCTCATGAAAAAATACGAATACAAATATAAATTCGTAGACTTTATGGCACAATTGAACAAGAATTTTAAAAAATATTTAAAATTACGAATTTTGTGTTCGATTCGTGACAAAAAGAGGTAGGAATATTTAAAATTTGAAAGTTCAAATTTGAAGGACCAACGTAATGTACGTATGGAGAAATTAATTAAATTTTTTTTAAGTGTTATAATAAAAACGATATTCTATAATAATATTATTTTTCAATTTTGCAGAATTTTTATGATTTAATTTTTTATGGAATTTTAATATACACATTTTTTTAGCAGTATAATTCATCTATTAAATTCATTTATATTATATATTTTTATTTTCTTTGGATTGTAGAGTAAAATTAATATCCTTAAATTCCTTTTCGTGATATCTCTTGAGATGTCGTTCGACTCCTGAAGTGTTTCCATCATTTCATGTAGTATTAGATCTATGAATTGATTTTATATTTTAATATACTAAAATTAGTTATAAAAATAAATGTATATTTTTAATACACCAAGTGATACATAACTTAAATTTTTATAATTATAAAATGTTAAAAAATGCAAACTCAAATTGCTTATTTTTTATTTAGTTCTAAATATTGTTAAGAAATGAAATTTAAAATGTTTAAATTATAAGAAAAAATTATTAAAGAAAAAATAAGATTTGTAAAAATTCTACTTTAAGCATAATTATAACTAATTTTAGTATATTAAAATATAAAATCAATTCATAGATCTAGTACTACAGTGACTGATGGGAACACTTCATGAGTCGAACGACATCTCAAGAGATATCACGAAAAAGAATTTAAGGATATTTATTTTACTCTACAATCCAAAGAAAATAAAAACTAGGTGAGAATTATGTCTATTTCATGGACATTTCGCTTCCAAGTAAGCAAAATAATTTGCTTCCTCACAGAGGAAGCAAGAAATTAATAATATATAAGTTAATTGGGAAAGTTGTTAAAAAAAAATTTTAATGCAAAAATATGTAAAAATATTAATTATTTTACGAATTCTTGATCAATTATAAAAGTTATATAGGTCAATCGATTTGCTTTGAGATAAGGAATATGATTTTTGTATTCTTTAATTTGTATTTTTAGCATGAAAAAATTTTTTGACAAAAAACGATTTTTTTCGATGAAAAAAGGTGCCCAAAAAAATTTGATTGGGTATTTTCAAAAATCCCTGTGTCCAAATTTAGATATTCATGAGCTTAATATGTAATCCAAGTTTTATTGGAATCCATTAAAACGTTCTCGAGATATCTTGTACACAAAAAACGCTATACACACACACACATACATATACACACACACACACACACACACACACACACACACACACACACACACACACACACACACACACACACACATACATCTGGACATTTGCTTAGGAATGAAAATTTACGCTTTTTAGATGAAAATAAGTCGATTTAGACTATTTTTGGAAAATCGAAAATCTTAACGATCACAAAGCTTCCACTATGAGAAAGCAATATATAATATAAATGAATTTAATAGATGAATTATACTGCCAAAAAAATTTGTATATTAAAATTCCATAAAAAATTAAATCATAAAAATTCTGCAAAAGTGGAAAATAATATTATTATAGAATAACGTTTTTATTATAACACTTAAAAAAAATTTAATTAATTTCTCCATACGTACATTACGTTGGTCCTTCAAATTTGAACTTTCAAATTTTAAATATTCCTACCTCTTTTTGTCACGAATAGAACACAAAATTCGTAATTTTAAATATTTTTTAAAATTCTTGTTCAATTGTGCCATAAAGTCTACGAATTTATATTTGTATACGTATTTTTTCATGAGAAAAAACACTTTTTTCGGAGATTTACTATAAAATCATCAAAAAAGTAGGTTCTCTTTATGTCAGGTTACAATATCATCTTTTAAAATGAGTTTAATGTTGATGAAAGTTTATTTGACTTGTTCCTAACTTTTTGGATTTGTTTCGTTAAATGGTACTTTAAAGGACGTTTTATTTTAAATATTAAAAAGAACTTGTTTAAATGTTTCTGTTTCAGCAGAAAATGTAATTACAATAATTACGAAATGTAGAAGTTTATAATTATTTTTTTTAACTCATGTGTATAATTTTAAATTAATAAACAATTAGTTGCTCGATCAAAAAAAGTATTTTATTCAGTTATGAACATTATTATTATCTGCTAATAAACAAATTTAATTCTATAAAAGTATGCAATTGAAACAATTCATTTATTAATTATTTTATTTCCTGTTAAAAATATGTATTAAACATTGCATATTATACATTTTCTATTAAATTAAATCAGGAAAATTTTACTCATGTGTCAGCCACAAGGGTTACTAAAAATAAGTCATTCCAGTGGGATTTTTAATGCTTAATGATTAAAAAATAAAATTAAACAATAAATTTTCCAAATATTTTAATAACTAAACTATAATCTTTAAAATGTTTGTTTCGATTCTACTAATTGATAATTATAAAAATCTTAAATATAGAAAAATTATAAATATAGCATTCTGACTAAGTTAGGTGGTTTAATTAAATCCTGTTATTTTAAAAAATAATATAATGACTTATGTCTATAAGTGCATATTCATTGCTTATTTCTTTTTGTTTTCCGAGAAATGAACGAGAAAAGGCGAGATTCTCGTTAACTTATAATCTCGTTTTCGAGAACGAGAATGAGACGAGACTTTCGATTTAAAAACGAGAATCATTCTCGTTTCTATATGATTCTCGCTCGTCTCGCTCGTTATGCAACTCTACTCAAGCCGCATTTTATATTTTTTATTTATTTATATTAATTTTTTCATAACAATCTACGATCTGAATTTTGAATCAGTATAAAAAGTTAGCCAATGACGTTAATCAGTAAAATTTTTACTGTAAATCAGTGAATTTCACTGATTCATCAATTAGTAAATAAAATGAATGTATCAGTAAACTTTCACTAATTCTCTACTGGAAAATTGCACTGTTTCAAATCTGTGGCTAATTTTTTACTGATTCACCAGTGAATATATCACTGATTTAAATTTCGAGAGTCTAGAAAAAGTAAAATTTTGCAGAAAATCAATATCGACCATTCATGGTTGCTACAGAAGTCTAGATTCAAAATTCCATGACTTTTCCAGGTTTTCCAGAACAAATTTTGGGAAAATTCCAGGACACTTTTAAAAGAAATTCATTATTTTTGTAAAAATTTAAAAATTTTTTAAAAATTAAACAATAAATTATTAATTTTAGTTAACTAAATTATCTAATTGAATAATGACATAAATAAATGAAAGCTTTTGCAAAAATTAAAAAGTCATAGACAATAATTGAAAAATTGAATAAAATATTGGACGTTTGAGGAAAACAATTGAAAGGTAAAGAAATTAATTGAAGTTTAAAGAAAAAAATTGAAATTTGAAGAGAATAATTCGAAAATATCAAAGATCCTAAAATACTTATTTATTTCATAATAAATAATAATAATAACATGAAGAAATTAATTAAATTTTGAAGAAAATAATTTGAAAATGACAAAAACAATTCAAATTTCAAAAAAAAATTGTAAAATGACAAAAATAAATGAAAAATTGATTAAAAATCAAAAAATAAAGACAAAAATTGAAATGAAGTAATTGAAACTTGAAAAAAATAATTTAAAAGTTTTAAAAATAAATGAAGAATTAAAAAAAAATTAAATTTAAAAAAATTATTTAAGACTGGTGTAAAAAAATAAATTTTTGAGAACGATTATTGAAATATTGACGAAATAATTTAGAAACTAATTGAATAATAACACAAATAATCAAAAGCTGGAATAAAAATTAAACATTTAAATACGATAATTGAAAAATAAAAAAAAAAAATCCAAGTTTGAAAAAAATAATTGAAAATTAAAGAATTTAATTGAATTTAAAAAAAAATTGGAATTTGAAGAGAATAATTCAAAAATGTTAAAAAAATTTAATTACATAAAGAGTAATTCAAGTTTCAGAATCATCATTGAAATTTGTAGAAAATAATTGACAAATGTATAAAAAATGAATAAATTTATGACAATAATCAAACGAATGACGAAAATGATGGAAATTTGACAAAATGATTTAAAACTGGTGTAAAAAATTAAAAAATTGACGACAATAAAAAAATTGAATAAAAATAATTGAAATTTGTAGAAAACAATTCTAAAATGGCATAAATAATAGAAATATGAAGAGAATAATTGAAAAATGACAAAATACCCAAATAATAACAAAAGTAATTGGAATTTGAAAAAAATAATTGAAAAATTATTCAGGTGGTTCCGGAACAGTTCGGGTACTTCCGGATCTATTAGGGTACCTCCTGACCCATTCGGGTGTTTCCGGAACCGTTCGGGTGCTTCCGGATCTATTCGGGTACCTCCTGACCCATTCGGGTGTTTCCGGAAGCGTTCGGGTACTTTCGGATCTATTCGGGTACCTCCTGACCCATTCGGGTGTTTCCGGAAGCGTTCGGGTACTTTCGGATCTATTTGGGTACCTCCTTACCCATTCGGGTGTTCCCGGAACCGTTCTGGTACTTCTAGATCTATTTGGGTACCTCCTGACCCATTCGGGTGTTTCCGGAAGCGTTCGGGTACTTTCGGATCTATTTGGGTACCTCCTGACCCATTCGGGTGGTTCCGGAACCATTTAGGTGCTTCTGGATCTATTTGGGTACCTCCTGAAACATTCGGGTGGTTTCGAAACCGTTCGGGTACTTCTGGATCTATTTGGGTACCTCCTGACCCATTCGGGTGGTTCCGGAACAGTTCGGGTACTTCCGGATCTATTAGGGTACCTCCTGACCCATTCGGGTGTTTCCGGAAGCGTTCGGGTACTTTTGGATCTATTTGGGTACCTCCTGACCCATTCGGGAGGTTCCGGAAGCGTTCGGGTATTTCGGGATCTATTCGGGTACCTCCTGACCCATTCGGGTGTTTCCGGAAGCGTTCGGGTACTTTCGGATCTATTTGGGTACCTCCTGACCCATTCGGGAGGTTCCGGAAGCGTTCGGGTATTTCGGGATCTATTCGGGTACCTCCTGACCCATTCAGGTGTTTCCGGAAGCGTTCGGGTACTTCCAGATCTATTCGGGTACCTCCTTACCCATTCGGGTGTTCCCGGAACCGTTCGGGTACTTCTGGATCTATTTGGGTACCTCCTGACCCATTCGGGTGGTTCCGGAACCGTTCGGGTACCTCTTGGCCCATTCGGGTGTTTCCGGAACCGTTCGGGTGTTTCCGTCTCAATTAAAAACTAGTGCGCATGTATTTGATTAATAAAAAACTAGATTCGAGATTCTTCGAGTCACATGCTTTAAGATCTCGTATTTTCTCTCAGTGTAGAGAACTCTGTTTCCTCGTTGCGAAGAGATCGCTCGCTATCGACTTGGAGAGTTTAGGCTATAATTGTCCTAGCCTGCTCAAACTCGAGGCAGTTCATCCCGGAGCAAGCTCGCGGACCTCCATAGAATGAGCCAGACTCCGAGACCGGATTGCGGTGGAAAAACCAATTCTGCGATATCTGCAGCTCCGGATACGTTAGAAAAAGAGCCGGTGGTAAGTAAAATTGGTGTTGTTCCGTTCGCCGAAAGGCAGGAACTTGCCAATCACGTAATTATTTCCCAGTGTACGCCGGAAGGCTGCTGGGAACAATTAATGCCACCTGTTAGAATCCCAAAAAGCTGCGAGTGTTTTTTCCGAATCACCAGAAGGTCGCGAGTATCGGTAGAGCCAGTGTAACATAATCCTAGTGTTCTTAATTCGGGTTATTCCGCGTCGCGATGTGCCTGCAAATAAAAAGACTATTTTAGTTTGGATTAATTAGTGACTGCGAGTCCTAGTCACTTTGATGGATACTCACCCATTGTATTATCAAGAACACTATAAAACAAACCGTTCCAAGATAAAAATTTCTGAGCGACTGAATTATTATGTTCCCTAAATATTCCAATTTTTGTTTTATTAGTGTTTATTTCCAATAAGTTGAGTTTACAGTATTCTTGTAACGCTTTCCTTTTTCATCCTAGTTCAATCGAGGTATCCGATAACAGGACCAGGGGCCGTATTCTCGAATCGATGACCCTAGATGTCGCATGCGACATGCCATGCGAGATTGAAAAAGCTATTCTCGAACGTGTGTCGCATGCGAGATTTCATGTCGTATGCGATAATTTTCGAATGGTTCGTCTCGAGTGGGTACTGGCCACTCGAGATGCAAAGTCGAATACGAAATGCTAGTGAGAAATAAGGTTGTGTGTCATACATGTAATAAACGTATATAATGCAAAGTAGTGTTAGCGGGCATGAACTAAAGTAAAAAATTAAAAATAACCTGAATGCCGAAATTAAAAATCAAAAGCATAAGTATTGTAAATCAAAAGCTTTATATAAACATTTTTTAAATTATCTTATGAAGCTATTTCAATAAGTATCAGTGAAAAAAGCTTTAAATCAAGCGATAATTTCAACATTTTAAATATATTTATGTTGTCTTGTAAAAGAATCATGTAGACAAGATAAATTCCGATTGATTAAATAATTGAAATTGGAATAAATTGGTCAAAAACATTTTTTGGAACTCAGCATTTCTTTATTTAACCAATAATTTCTTATGAAATTCGTGAATAATATATAAGTTATAATATTAGGTTAGGTTAGAGTGACAGCGGTGACAGCCAAAAGAAATACATGTGTGGTACATGCTTTTTTCATTTAAGGATTATATATATGTTCCTTGAGTAATTATTTTTATTCTTTATAAAAATATAAGTATACGTAGTTTTTGTATATTTATTGATTTAATGAAGAGTAATCACATATTTTATGAATGTTTAAAAATTATTGTCTACATCAGTAAGGTATTTTTATATAAATTCAATGCCCGCAATCTGCAAGCATTAAAGAACGTAATTGTTTTTTTTTCCGTAAGATCACTTTTCTCTTCTACCTTAATTCTTATTGGTATAATAGTATTTCGAAACGACGGCAACACTGTCTAAATGTCGCACACGGAAATTTCCGAACAACCTATCTCGAACGGTCGTCGAGAATACAGTTTTAAAGTCGCATGCGACATTAACCATTCGACATTTTACGCATGCGAGAATTCTCGCGTGCTTTCGAGAATACGGCCCCAGATCGTTTGCGTACGCTAATATCAGAATTTTGATCATCTGCTTGATAGAAATACCCCCGTAGCCCCGTTCTCTTAAAAATCTTTAAATAGCATTAATAAATGACAAAAATAAATAAGGGTTAAGGACGTCGCGCCGGGTAGCGGATTTCGGGTTGTGGGTTTCAAACAACGGAATCTGGTTTGTCGATTCCGGACTAAAAGACCCTGACTGTGAATTGCTTGTTGTAAAATGCAGAATGTGGGATTTAGAATCTTGAAAATGTGGATAGAGGAATTCCGAATTTAGGATAAGGAATCCTGAATCTGAAATATGGATTACATGTAAATGACGAATGTGTAATGAGGTTTTCTAGAAGTGGAGTTCAGGTTCTGAAATTTAGATTAAGCAATCCGACTTTTGGAGTACTTGTTGTAATTTGCGGAACCTGGAAACTGAGTTTTTGATTCGAGCTGGGAATATCTGGTATTTGAATCTAGGCCGTAGTTTCCGGAATCTGTTGAATATGATCTAAAGTTATGTGAAATTAGGAAAGTAAATTTTGGATTTTGGAATTCGGGTTTCGGACAATGGACTCCGGGTAGCGGATTTCGGACTGAAATACCCTAACTGTGAATTTCGTGTTGGAAATTATAGCATATGGAATTCGGAATCTGGTAAATGTGGAAACAGGTATTTTAAATTCAGGATACGGAATTTGGAATATGAAATATGGATTAAATGTAAATGATGAATATGTAATGTGGATTTCAAGAAATGGAGTCCGGGTTGTGGAGATCTCGTTATGGATTGCGGGACCTAGAAACTGAGTTGTGGATTCGAGCTGGGGAATTCTGGTATTCGAATTTAGGATGTTGTTTCCGGAATCTGTTGAATATGAGCTAAAGTTATGTGGAATTAGGAAAGTAAAATTCGGGTTTCGGACAATGGACTCCGGATAACAGATTTCGGGTTGTGGAATCCAGGTTGCGGTTTCAGACAACGGAATTAGGTTTGTGGATTCCGCACTGAGGGAGCCGGATTGTGAAATCAAGGATTTGGAATTCGGGCTCTGGAAAATGTGGAAAGAAAAATTTTAAATCCAGGATATCTGAAAAATGGATTAAATTTAAATGAGCAATATGTAATGTGGAATTCAAGAAGTGGAATCCCGGTTTTGGAATTAAGATTGAGGAATCCGGGTTGTGGAGTTCTGGTTATGGATTACGGGACCTGGAAACCTATTTATGGATCCTAGGTATGGAATTCTGGTATTTGAATCTAGGATGTAGTTTCCGGGAACTGTTGTATGTAAGCTAAGAATATGTGTAGAATTGACCAAGGAGAATCCGGGTTTTGAAATTCGAGTTGTGGAATCCGAGTAGCAGATTTATCTTTGTAGAATTCGGGTTGCGTTTTAGGGCAATAGAGTCCAGTTTTTAATTCCGGACTGTTTGAAAATTAAAATGAATATTTTTAGCAAGGTATGTTCTCACGATTTTTTTCACAATTTTTTAAATTGCAGATGCAGCCCATGTACTTTTTCATCTCCCCTCTTTTCAATATTGAACATCTTGAAGATCTTTTTTTTTTGCTCATTTTCGCCCAACAATTGGTTTTCGGCTTGCAAACCATGAAGACAAACGCGCTCACAGTTTGAGGCCTTGATCAGCCATTTGAAAATCAAACAATTAAGCCCACCATCAGTTTAGTGATTTCATAATTAAATTACGTATTGTAATCAAAGTGAAGAGTTTCTAAATGTGCAATGTTTAAGAATTAATCGTTGTTAATCCCTATCTTCTCATTTTTTAATGTAAAATTGACAATTTTGTGCAATTCTAAATTTAATTTAACTGAACTTTGACTGAATTACTGTGAATTAAGAACTTTTTCTAAACTCGTTATTTTGTGCTCAACCTATGTGAACTAAGGAATTTAATCTTGTTAATTGTGACAGCATTACTAATTGTACTGTTAATAAACAAGATTTAAGTGTATTTCATGTGGTATCAAGCGATGTGTCCATCTGCATGTTTTCTTCACCCAATATCTTCCCCAACATCATGTACAGGTCTACAGATTATAATTCTCCCTCTTTTTAAAATGTACATCAAGTGATGAATTCACCTTATCACTTTGTTTTTATTTTTTGTTTTTTAATTCGTAATGACTTTAACAACTTCCTTGTTCTAATCCTTTTCGTTTCATGTTTTGTTTAGAGTATTTGAAACAGAAGATAAAACTTATTAAGACAAGTGTACAATGTTGATATGATAATGGGATTATTCATGACAATATTTGTCAATAAGGTAGTTTGACTTCCTAGTTTTGTTCAAGTATATCATAGTGACTGAGACATACTTAAAAGAAGCTTAACTACTTCACTTTCCTGACAGTTACTTGTGATTGCGTCATCGTCAGTTATCTCCCCTGAGATATTGAGCTCATGTACGTTTTGCATTTCCTTACATTATTCCCTACTTTTCTTATTAAATTTCTGTACCATACTTCATGAGATCGAATAAGCGCACACGAACTTTCAGAATGGCATTCTGTTAGAAATAAAGTTTCTCAGCAATTCTTGAATATACTTAACATTTCAAACAGAATTTTCAATTCTTTGTGTGTTTGAAGAGACAGTCTTATTTAGCGTAACTATTTAATAGTAACTTTACTCACTTTATACATATTTATATTCTTAGTTAAGTATAAAAAATACTTCTTTCTCAAAATTTTCTATAATAAATAATAATGAAAAGCCATTGTTTAATCCAATTGTCGACAACTTTTTAAATTAAGAAGGTTAAAAAATATTCGAGAAAATAACTTTTTTAAAGAAAAGTTTTCGTTCTACTTGTCTTTTTATTGGACTTGACTTGAATGATCAGTTTTTCGAGAATGTGGAGAACTCTTCACATATTTACGACCCTGACGCCTGCCTGGAGAAGCCTTTTCCGTTTCCTCGTGGGGCACAAAGTCTCAAGTGCAACTTGAAAACTCGTTCGAAACTAGTGAGAAACTTTGCTGGCGATGCGTTGACGTACTTTGGTTTTAGTTTACGATAGCAAGCAATTAACAATTTCTTGCTCAGTCTTCCCGATTCCTGATGAAATTGTAGCCTCATTAAAAGGATAATTTTTTGTTTATAACTTTTGTTTCTTAAAAAAATCATTTTATAAGTTATAACTCGAATCGACGAATTAGCTTCTATTGAAATTTGTAACTAGAAAGTAAAGAAAATAGCTATATGCTTGTGGAAGAAACTAGAAATTTTATAAAATTACTAAAAAAATACAAAAAAAATTACTGAACGAAGAACCTATATCTAGAAAGAAAAGAAATCTAACTATTGAATGTTAAAAAATAACTAAATTTAGATCTTTAAACCAAAAGATGTTAAAATAAATATTCATATAAATTAACAAGAGAATTATAAATAGTAATTTAATAAAATATAGACAACAAAGAATAAAGTATATGTATTTTTATTTTTCAGGAAAATGAAGGATATTTTGAAGAAAAATAACTAGAAATTGTAAAAAATACACAAAAAATTTTAAAAAACATTTTTAATTTAAAATAAAAATCTACAAGAGTAAAAATATGCAAACAAATTTATAAAAGGTATAACCTCGTTAATAACTAAAAAATGAAAAGGTAAAAATGTTAAAAGAACAATGTAAGCGCAATTCTTATAAAAAGTGTAAGAAAAAATAAAGTAAAAATATTACTAGAAAATTACGAAATATTTGAAAATAGAATTAAAAGTAAAAATTTATTAGAAAGTAACAAGTATCTAGAATGCAAAAATAGTAAATAGAAACTTGTGATAAGTAGTAGACAATAAAAAAATTAACTATGAAGTAAAAAAATATTTTAATTTTTTTAATAAAGGATAACTAGCAAAAAAGAAAAATCACTAGTAAATCATGAGGTAAGAATGCTTGAAAGTCAGAAAATAATTTAAAAGTTAAGTGTCGAGATTATCTAAAAAAAAATTGAAAAATAAGAAGAAAAGGAAAAATATTAAAAGAAGTTCAGAAAAACATTTACTAATTTAAAAATCTATTAAGCAATATTAAAATAACACACTTTAGCAAAAAAAACCCATAACTTCGAAAAATTAAGAAAAATAAGAGGAGAATAAAAGTAGTAACTAAAAAATGAGAGAAGGTTACTAGAAAATAACGAAAAGTAACTAGAAATTGCTAATAAACTTTTAAATAAAGAAAATTGAACAATTTGAAAAACTACTGAAAAAAGAAACAATTATAAAATGTGCAAAAATGAGTAGAAAGTGTGCACAATAACTAAGAATTTATGAAAATTAACTTAAAAAGGAGCAAAATATCTAGAATTAAAAATTCTAAAAAAGTAAAAATCTAGAAAAAATTAAAAAAATTTACAATTAATTAAAAATACTTATTAATTAAAGAAGTTTAAAAAAAACATCACTAGAAAGTTAAAAACAAAGGACAATTAGAAAAAAAGATTCAAAAATTAAGAAATAATTAATAGCAAGCGATGAAAATTAAGTGAAAATTTACCAAAAATAACTTTAAAATTTAGGAAAAATCTAAAAAGTTGATAAAATTACCAGAAATAAAATAAGAAACACTAGAAATTGGAAAAAATAACTGGATAGTGTAGAAAAAAACTAGAAAGAAAATAAAAAGTACTAGGAAGAATAAAATGTTTAGATAATCAAACAAGTAACAAAAACAAAGTAAGGTAAATTAAAAGAATAACAAAGTGAATAAATAACTTGATATAAAAACAGCCAGATCATTATGATTTTAACAAGATAACTAAAAAATATGAAAAAAATGAAAATTATTGACAAAATATTAAGCACTAGCAAAATAAAACGCGCGCCAGCGCGCGATTGGTTTTCCATACATTTTAGAAATTATAAAATACAATAATAAATAATATTTATCTAATAAGAAGTAATAAATATTTTAAATATAATATTTAAAAATCAATTAATATAAATAAAATACCTAAATATTTATTTAGGACCAAATTTATAATATTTTAGAATTATAAAGAATTGCAAAAAATAATTGAAATTAAACAAAATAATTGCAAATTTTGCAAATTAATTGAAAAAAAAATGAAATCAATTAAAAATTGGGGAAAGTAATTTAAACAATCATAAATATGTTTTAAACATAAAGAAAATAATTTAAATTTGAGAAAAATACTTGAGAATCTTAAGAGTAAATTAAAACAAAATTGAATAATGAAAAATTAGTGAAAATAATTGAAAATTGATAAAACATGGTTAAAAATTGAGATAAATAAATTAAAATAAAAGAAAATAATTAAAATTTGAGAAAATAATTAAACATAAAATATTTTAAATAAAGGAATGTTTAAGCTCATGTAAATTTGATTATTTTCTACTTATTGAATTAAGTAAAAAGTATTCAATTTTTGAACAGTTTCAAAACTGCTGCTCAAAAGTAGTAATCCTTAATCGAAAATTTGTAACTTTTATTATTTCTTTTTTTCCGTGTAGAAATCAATTAAAAAAAAAAGAAAATAACTAAAAATTGGAGAAAAGAACTGATGAAATAAGCTAAAAGTAATGAAAATTTACGATAATTAATAAACAAAATTTGAAATTATAAAAACAAATGAAAATAATTAAAAATAGAAGTAAACAATTAAAACTTTAGAAAAATTCTTAAAAATTTAATAAAAATGATTTTAGAAAATGAGAATAACTAAAAATTGGAGAAAAGACTGGAAGAATAAAGGAAATAATTGAAAATTACGATAATTAATAAAAAAAAATTGAAATTCTGATAACAAATGAAAATAATTAAAAATTGAAAAAAATATTTGAATTTTCAGAAAAATACTTAAAAATTTTAGAAAAATATTTTAGAAAATGAGAATAATAATTAACAATCGAGAAAAATAATTGAAAAATGATAAAATTAATTAAAAATTGAAAAAAAAACTTGAAATATGCTGAAAATAATTTAAGATTGAGAAAAAAAATTGAATTATGATGAAAATAATTATTTAAATATGAAAAGTTCAAAACATTCAATAAAATTTGAAAGAATAACTAAAAAAATCATAGAACATATATGTTTAAAAAAAATAATAATTACAAATATACTTAAAAAATTTTAATTAAAGAGAATAATTAAAAAATCACAGAAATAACAAAAATTGATGAAAATAATTGCAATATCGGATAAATAATTGAAATTTTAAAAAGTAATGCCAAAATAATGAATATACTTATAAATTGATAAAAATTAAGAAAAATTGCAGAATTTATTTTTAAGCAAAAGAAAATAATTAAAAAATCGTTATATAATGGAAAATGGATAACAATAATCTAAATTTGAGATAATAACTGAAAATTTAGGAAATTAATTGCATGTGTTTATATTTTAAATTTCCTCAAAAACCATAACAGGGAACTAAGACTAACTTTATTTCAGTTTTTAAAACGTGTACAGAGAAAGATAAATAAATATCAATACCAACTAAATTCACTTTAGACTTTAAAACGTGGATAGAAAAATATGAATAAATATAAATACTAACTAACTTCAGGAGTTTACGGAGATTATTATTATTTAATTTTTAAATGTAAAATATTTTTAATTTCTGTTTAAATGCTGAGTAGAATTTTAAGGCTTTTTTTTCTAGAGAATATGCTTTTATTGAAATTTTTAAAACCCAAGATGCAGTATTAAAAGCTTTTACAAAATAGATTTGGATATGCAAATTCGTGATGAATAAAGTTCTCATTCTCTATGAAACTGAAAAGAAAAAATGATCTTTTTCTGCTTTCCTTTTTTAAAGTATGCCCTGAAAATGTTTCGGTCCATATTTCTTCTCCTTTTCATTAACTATATTTTATATAAATGAAAATGACAATTTTTAATAAGCTATTTTTAGCATTTATTTATTATTAAAAATATTTATAATTAAACGAAGCCAATTTAAGAAATTAAAATAAAAATAATATCATTTTTTGTGGGTTAAAAATTTTTTGGTTAATTATGTAATTTATGTACATTCTTAAACATATTTTAAAATTGACGAAAATTTTATTGACGAAATGAGAACGGAATTTTTCAAATGTAGATGCAGAAAATAATTGATGATACAGGGACAAAATGGTACAAGGAATGTAAGTTTTGTATTTCTAAAGATTTATTTTCTATACTAAAAAACGTATTATTCAAAAATAATATTTCTGATAGAAAAATGACGCTAAAAATAATTCTTGGGTATTTTTAAAAATCCCACTGTACAAATTTAGATATATATAAGTATAATAAGCATACAAAATTTTATTTAACTCACTTAAATTATTCTAAAGATTTTATTTCTAAAGAATTTGCAAGATTAAAATATTTTTCTCATGAGAAAGCAATTTATAAAAAAACTTATTATTATTTTTTGAGTGGGGGATTAATAATTAATCGATTAAAATATGCTTATTTTTACATTTTGTTAAACAATCATTAAATATGATATAATTATTTTTTAATTTTATTTATTTATTTATTTTAAGTTTTATCGTTTAACTTTAAATAAAAGTTTAGATTTCAATCCGACATGAAAACAATATTATAATTATCATTTCTTCCTGCTCCATGTTTTTAACGAAAGTACAGTTTTACAGAACATTTTAAAGATTTAATGAAAAGCTCTCAAATTCTGAGAGAGAATTTTTTTTAATGAAAAATAATGAAATTGGATTGAGAGAAGTATGCAAACAAGTTTGAACTCACTAACTTTTCCGGAAGCTGGTGTCGCACTGTTGAGGATAAAAAGGGAGTTTTTCGGAATTGTTGGATCTATGCAAATTTTTCGAATACTTCATTTCTCGAAGTCTACTAATTTTTGATTTAATTTAAATAATACGATTTGTTAAAATTTAGTAACGAATTAAAAAGAAAAAAATTTTAAATTACAAAAAAAAAGAATCTAGTAAGTGAAACAGAACTTACAGTAATAGTTTAAAATTTAATAGTAGCTTGCAATATTGGATTCTTCATTAATAAATTTGTTAGTTTTGTCAATTATTTTCATTCGGGACTTTTGAATTTTAAAAATATGTAAAAACATCACATTTTTCGAATACAAAACTCACTATTGTGAAATTAGAATCTGATGAAATTGAGGAAATTGTATTTAAAAAGATTACGAGATCTGATGTTGAAAATTATGTAATTCTCAAATTTTCTAATACAAAAGCGCATGATGACTTGATGACGTGTTAAGAGAGAATATCTGATTAAATATAAATATTTAAAAAAAAAATAATAATAATAATATTTATATTTTATTTTTTTACTACGTTTGACCTACATAAATAAAAGAACCAGTCTTTATAGTTTATTTTATAAACAGTATTATAGTTACATCATTTTTAACTTTTTTATCTTTTACATTCTTTATTAAACCAGTTTAAATATAAAGCTGCTATTAGCCGCTACCTTCTAGCCGTTATTATATTAATTATTTAAACAATATTTTAAAATTTAAAATTTAAATTAAATAATTTAAATTACCTTGAAAACGTAGCATACTTCAAAAAACCATGATTATTTCGTCAGAAATTTGCATTTTTGTGAAACAGTAAAAGTTCCACGTCTTTAAATATATTTCAAAGAAAAATTGACTAAATCACTTTACTCAGGTTTTATTTTCTTCAGAGTTTCATCTACTTTTAGAAAATAAAAATAAAAGAATTTTAATAATTATACTTTGTACGCTTAAAAAAGTTTTTCAATTCTTAAAAAATGGGTAGACTGACAAATTTGTCCGGTACTGTAGGTCAAAGGGTAGGTCTCTAGAGGGGGGCATAAGGTCATTTTAATGCATTTTAAATTGAAAATTGTGGTTTTTCCTTGACAACGCTATGATTATTAGCTCCAATCATTTTCTTTATATTATTTACGCAATTCACAAGTGAAACCAAATTTCAGCAATATAATTCGAAAACTGTGTGCGCTAGGGGTAGGGGTCACTCTTTTTTTTAAAAAAAGTTTTTTCTGGACAACGCTATGACAACTGCTTTTAATCAGGTTTTCTATATTTTTTGTGCAATCTATACGTCAAAATACATATATGTGTAACAGATTTCAATGTAAATTGTTTTAAACGTAAATAACCTAGAAATTTTGAAACAAAAGAAATTTAAAAAAGTTATTAATATTCACTATACTCCTAACCGCAAATAACATTTATCAATATGATACTTTCATGAAGAAAATACAACTATTGAATTAATGTAATAAGAAAAAAGAGGAATAAATTAGAAGCTTACAATAAAATAAAATAAAATAATTGAAAATTATTATTATTACTTACCTGTCACTAACCATTACTACGTAACTGGAGAATGATAACAAAAAATATAACATGGAAGTATATTTTTATTTTACAAAAACTTAAAAAGTTAATGAATTATAAACATACAATAAAACAAAATAAAGAACTAAAAATTATTATAACTTACCAGTTTCACAATTTCCCCGTGACTGAAAAGATATCCGATGACAATCACCACATGCATTAGAATAAAAAGAAACATCAGAACCTTAAATGACAAATAATTATGATACTTTATCAGACTGAAGTGGGAAACGTTTCTGAGTAACGAATGAAAATTTATTTTTTTAAACATTTTTTTTAGGGGTTGCGACCCTTAAATGTACTATTGAATGTTTTTTTTAACCGTTTTTGAACTGAATTGTGTCTTTGTAACAAAAAGAATGTGAAAAAAGAAAGAAAAAAAAAACAAAATTATTCATTCGTTACTCAGAAACATTTCCAACTTCAGTATGGTGATACTTTTAGGAAAAAAAACATTTATTAATAGAACTAAAAAACAGATAAATAAGTTACAAATAAAATAAATAGAAATAAAAGATTATTAATATTATCATTACTCACCTGTCGGAAACGAATGCCAATGTAAACAAAACATTATTTCACTCAAAACACTATAACCTTAACAACTTCACTAAAATCACTGTCACTTCTTAAACTATCACTCCTTAATTATTAGAATTTAATTTATTTTTAATTTATTATTATTTAATAAAATGAAATTATTTATTAAACGAAGCTTTTGAATAAATTGAAAAATACTACAAATAAACGTCTAAACTGTGATGTTATTGTTGACAAAAAATATCGAAAATCTGCTAGCCAATCAGAAGCCCGATAAAACGTGTTACACCTCTGAAGTTGGTTGAAAGGGTTCTCGTATAGGGAAGTCAAGGTCAAAGCTAATTTCTATGTATTAACTATTTTAATAAAATTGTTTGTTATTTTACCTTGCTAACATTATAAGAAATTTTATAAAATTAACTTGAAGTTACAATATTTAATTAAAAGATTTTAATTCGTCTGCAAAACAAAAAATCGAAACTGAAAACTATCGATAGTGAGGTTTGATATGTAATGACCAATGGCAGACTCGGAAATGGAGTTACACGTCTGAAGTTAACCACAACGTCTGTTCTTTTTAGAATAGGATACATAACTTTTGAACCAGTGAAGATATTTTAATTTTCTTTGGCTTGTTTTAAAGTTACTAGCTCAAGGTTTAAATTAGATTAATTTAAAATTTTTCCAATTTCTTTTCTAGAAAATGCAGCTCACCAAACTTGAACAATGAAAATTCACATAGAACGAAAAATTCACCTGCCTTTGTCACATTGTATCTCTGTTTCTTTTAAGGGGTAACATTACCCAGAGCCCACACGGAGAAAAGTGGATAGTAAAGGCGACTTTCATATGAGTAGTGGATACGCAACAGTCTAGTAGATTTTCGACGGACAGAATTAATAGTGAGACTTACTAAACAGCCATTGTGTAGTTGTGACGTTAACAGTAAAGTAACAGTTACTTCTACATCAGTCAAAAAGAGTATATGTTAGTACTTATAAAATTAAAACAGTTACATTTGTTATTTTTGTTAATAATAAATATAACCTATTCTATGGATTGTATTTACTATTTGTTTTTTCTTTTTTGCAGATAAATCTAAATATATAAGAAAGCTTTAAATTGCAAAGAAATTATTATCATGAAATATTTAAATAAAAATTAATTTTTAAACTCTAAGGTATATACCGTTATGTAACTTTTAACAATAAATTTAGTAATTAAATTAAAAACTTAGGTACAAAATATTGACCAATTGACAATATTATAAATATAAATAAATAAATCATTTAAGCGTTCTAATTTAAGAAAACTTAACTGTTTAATTAAAAATTAAAAGTAATAATAAAAAATTAGTTAAAAGAAACTTTTAAATTAGTTTAGTGCGGTCACTTCTTATATTCAAATAATATTCATATTGAATATATATTTTTTACAGATAACTATGTACTATTTTAATGCTATCACATATTTGTTTTATATTATAAATATTATGTCTGAAATTTTAGAATCTGAAATTCGTAAAAGATATTTTAAACATTTATAATTATTAAAGGAGTTTTAATCAACATAATTCAAAAACTAGGTTTTTATTTGTGTAATTTTTTTGTTATTTTTAGATTGTCAACAAATCTATGTCATTATATTTTTATATGTATTTATTAATAAAAGACACAACACCTTTTTAGAAAAAGTATATTTTTTATTTACTCAAGTAGCACCAATGAACTTGAAGGGACCAATTTAAAGGCACAACAGGTTAATCATAAGTCAAAATAAAAGTGTCCTGAAGTTCCACCTTTTTCAAAACATAAAATTGTCGAAAGTAAAAACTATACTCAAAAGGTGGTAGTATCTATTACACTGTTGGGTAGCGTAAACGATAAGAAACTAAACGCTGTCACGTAACAGTTACAAAATTGAAAGTATTTATAACTACATTTTTACCTACTAAACACGTTTAGTAATAAAAACGATATCCCTTTTCTCCGTGCATAAAAAATAGAGTCTATTTCAATCAATGATTTTAAGAAAACGGTACAGTATAATGATGTTGGGTTTTCTTCATCGTTAAACACATGTATTAAACTAAATTTAAAAATAAACAAAAAATTTTTTTTTATAAAATGGCGCCTTTACAGCAATTCAACTCAGATCATTTTTTTTGCAAACAACCTTTGCGGCCGGAAGGTTTTCTACATTCCAGAAGTACCTAGATAAAATTTCAAACGAATTATGGAAGAGGATGAAATTTACTAGAGAAGTACATAGGATATTTAAAAAATATTAATTTTTCGCAAAATGACATGACTTTGATGACAAAAATGACATTTTTCGTTAAAAAATCAGGGCCCGTATTATTTTGACACAAATTTCTTCGTGCAACTTGTTATATTGTACTCTCGAAGATGAATGTTATATTTTACTCCTACTAAAATCAAAGATTTTTAAGTTTTAATTATTCAAGAATTGAACTTACTGGATCAATTAAGTCTTTTAATATTAATTTAATGTATTAAAATCAATTATTTAATAAATAAGACTTAAAAATCTTTGATTTTAGAAGGAGTAAAATATAACATTCATCTTTGGGAGTACAATATAACAAGTTCCCCGAAAAAATTTGTGTCAAAATGATACGGTTCCAAAAATCACGGAAAAAAATATTATAGAACGAAAACGCATTATAACCAATCTGAAAAATCCTATGTACTTCTCTAAAGAATAATGTTTTAAAGCTACAGTCCAAATTTGAATTGAATCCGTCGAAAATTGTGGGAGAAATCCTTCCGGCCAGTTTGAAAAATCTAGTTTCAAGACAAACGAGTTTAAAATTTACAATTATGAAAACAGATGTTACCAGTGTAAAAAGTGGATCTAAGTTTACAAAAATTACCACTCGCACTGCAAAAAAAGGTGTCTTAAATTGTTCGAAAATGTCTTAAAATAAGTCATTTTTCGTGTCTTAGACACCAAAAGTATCTCAATTTAAGACATTTTTGGCCAATTTAAGACACCATGTTTTTGCAGTGCGGGGGTTTTCAAGGTTACTGATTACAGATCCGATGTCAGTTTTCAAATATTGAACATGTTTGGGTGATGTTACCCCTTAATCCAAAAAGCTTTAAAATATGACCATATAATGGCAAATTTTATAAGCCTTCCAATGCAAATTTTCAATTCGCTAATATCCAGCAGAGTTATCAACATTTTACGACAGTCATGTTTTTAAACTCATTTTTGTAAGTGGTCCTACAATTTTGACCGGTAGTGTATTATGACACACGAACTGACAAAGAACCAGATCAGTATGTGAAAATGACTCAAAATGTCGAGAAGTGACCCATCTCTCCTCGACTTACCCTTATGAAAGTAAGTAAAAATATGTTACAGTGAATTACACAGGAATCAGTTTAGGAAAGACGCAAGTTGCAAATTGCAGTTATCAGTGAGTCTCGGTACGAAAATGCAGGCACTAATATCAGCCTATTCAGTGAAATGTGTCAATTCATCTCTGGAGAATGGTCCACTTATAACAAACCAGATCTCGTGGTCATTCCACTTCAACCTTATCCTTTAACTTCCGACCCGCATCGTTGCGAGAAGATATCTGTATTTAAGAAGAACGAGGTGCGGACGATGTGGAGATGGCTGCGGTAGCGAAGGTGGTTGTTGTAGTGGGAGTAGAGGATTTGAAAGTGGGAGAGATCGGATGCTGCGGGGTCAGGGATGCTGGCTCGCAAGGGTGGAAAAGGGGCGATGCCGGCAGTCAGCGGGTTTGAGCCACCCTGCACGGGTGCTTCGTCTGCTCCACTTTCGGATCATCAGTTTCCCGAGATCTATTATCTCGTGAGAAATAAAGTGTGCCACATTTCAGGATTACACTCGCAATCAACAGAATCGGATTAATTAACACAATATTCTCCAATCATCATGTGTCTTGTTTAAAGATGTCACGTGTCCCATGTTAGTCCTCTTGTCTTGTTAGTGATACCTCGTGCTCCAAAAATCAGTTTGTCTATGAATTTTGTTTGGTTACTTCCAAACATCATTCATAATATCTCAAAAAAATCGTATTGCTAATTGAAAATAATCAGTGCTTGTTGAAATTAATTTGTGCTTATTGATAATTGAAAATAACCAGTGCTCCAGTTGTTATCTAACAGTGCTCAATTAAAAAAAAAAGTGTTTGAAAATAAGGTTGAATTGAAGTGTTTCTTTTTTTTTTTTAAATCGGCATCGTGATGATGTGAAATGTTTTTGAAAATTGTTAATAAAAGACCCCTACTGATAAATTAGAGGAATCCAATCGTCGATAAATGATTGGGAAATTGTATCATCAAATGGTTTTTGAAATTGAGCCCATTATCCGTCATCTAAATGGAACAGTGACGATAATTAATGCATCATGGCTACTGTTAATTTCTCTGTGGTCAGGTTAACGTGCTACAATTTCAATTGCTGGTTGACACACTACCGGGTTGATTTTTTAATGCGTTGTATTTCGACCGCGTGATTCCACTCGAAATTAATGTGAAACGTCGTTGTCAATTTTGCACCTCAGTTCACACATTTCAATGTTGCACTTTGATCTCTTTCAATAGAGTCATCTCTTCAATAAAACGAAGTTTATTTGCACACTTGGACGATTTTATTAAATTTGCAAGTGATTATCCAGATTGATAACACAATTGTTAATCCTCCGACAAAATGTCAATTGTCCTAAAATTTATTTTCGTATGAAAAATAGATTAGGACATGAGTGGTTATAATGGCTTTCATTAGCTAATGCGTTTTTTAACAGGACCATTTTTGAAAATCTGTGTGGGATTGACACTGGGGTAAATGGGTTTTAGTCTAAACGACATTGAGCAATATATATGCCCGAGTGGTCTGAATGTTCCGCGTGTAATTGTTGCACTGCTCGGTGAACGAATAGAAAAAACGTGGACAGCATTGCGGAGAATTTCAGCGATTTGAAAGTAGCGAACAACTCTATCCAAAGTATTCGAAATTGACGCACATTTGTTTTTTGAAGTACTTTGAACAACGCAAAAGGTGCAAGTGAAACTGGTCGATGATGAAAAATTTGCTAATACGGGGAAGATGAAGATGATGATGAAGGTTGTATAAAGATATAGAAGCTAATCATATGTTAACATAAAGAAGTATCTTAAAGAGTAAAAAAAATCTTGTATAAAGATAAAGATAGAAACATGGAAGAAACATATTGATATCAAAAGATAATGAAAGATAAATACAAACAATACCAAGATGCTTCTGTGAATAAACTTGTATAAAGAATGCAGCGATGTATGGTTTTTCAATCAGAACAGAATTCCCGAAATGGTACACGTGGGTCTGTGTTGCTCGTAAGATCGATGATTTTTTGCAGTGGTTGAATCAATTTTCCGCAGCAGCGCGCTTGGTACGAACTGTCGAGAGAAATTTTAGGAATGACGATTTTTCTACTACAGGTCGTTATTCTTCGACACCTGTGCTGGGAAGCTTGTGACTGAAAATAAGCGTGTAATCCAGCTTCTACCCATCTTTGTACGGCGGCAGATTGTAGCGATTGGTGGCAATTTGTCGATGTTGATGCGCGTGACTGACGGTCGGAAAATCTGTCACTGCTTGAAGGTGATCGATTTGATGGGAAGTCAATATAATCTACTGGTCACTTGAGCGAAAGTGTGACGTCTGCAGCTCTTTAAACGGAAGTGGTAGTCCTCTCGAGGAAATGGACGACAAACTGATGGGATAGGCACCTGTTAATTGACAACATGTATGCACACGTGCACGGCGACAATGGCATGTGTTGCTACTTGCCCACCGTCCTTTATTTGGAGCGCTTTCGTGAGTTAACTTTTAACTTTTTTTTTAATTTACTGTCTAAATAATACCAGTGTTGATAATTGTTTTTATGCAAGTTGATGTAAAACTGAACTACAACTCTGTAAATGGAGAAAACACAAAATGTTTTGTACTGGAGCAACTGAATTTTCAATGATTTAATACAAGTTTGAACCAAGAGTTTTGTTTCAGAATGTTGACCAAATGTTTATTAATAAAACTAAAATGTTACTCATGCTACTAAATTTTTTTTTTTAAATTTAGAATTGTAAATTTTGAATTTCAAAATTTAAAATTTCTAAAGTTTCATGGTGCAATTACAATTGTTTAGTACAACCAAAAAAGATTTAGGGTGTACTTCCGAAAAGCTCGAACCTCAAATCTTTTTGATACTTCGTAGACTTAAGTAATTTGATGCGTTGATTACGAAAATCATAGTGAAAAATGGCGCAAATTTGAATTTCATGGTAAAAAAGATGTATAAAGAATCATGATTGATGCATTTTTTTTACTAAAACCAATTAGTTTACGAAATAATTGCGAAAAACATAAATCACCATAAGTGTGACCAAATACCCATATTATATCAATACTAATAAATATTTCCATACATTTTAGAAATTAAACTATAATAATAAATAAAAAAAATCGATGAATAATATTTATCCAATAAGGAGGGCTACCAGTGGACTTGCAGGTTGAAAAAAAGTAAAAAAAAAGATTTTTTAATTTAAAAAAGTGAATAAATAATGAGTTTTTAAGTGGAAAAAATGAGTAAATAGTGAGCTTTTAAGGGCATGTGATGGGTTATGACGTCACTGGTATAGGCAAAATTTGTCCGTAACTTTTCTCTTAAAATATTAAATATTTTTTCCGCATGAAACTTGGTAGAATTACTTAAAATGTCATTATGAAGGTCTCTCAGACCCAAATTTGTTTAAATTTTGGGCCAAACTTAATTTTTGGTCGAAAAATTGCAAACTTTTTTAAACATCAATTTTGAGACAAAATTCAAAGAAACTCGGGTCTGAGAGACATTTCTAATGACATTTTAAGTAATTCTACCAAGATTCATAAAAAAATATTCTATATTTTAAGAGAAAAGTTGCGAACAAATTTTGCCTATACCAGTGACGTCATAATCCATCACATGCCCTTAAATAAAAAAAGCGATTAAATAGTAAGTTTTTAAATAAGAAAAGTGTATAAGCAATATTGAGTTCGATATTACTGATAACACAGCCCCACAAAAAAAACAACTTCATTGTCCGAGACACTACACTAGTGTATTCTTACGTATTTTTTTTTGCTGAATCCAAATCCGAAGTCAGAATTGTTAGATTGGCTAAATTTTTCGAGATAATCTCAAAAAACTTGATTTTTTCGTGTTTTTGAGTAGTTTTTTAAAAATATCTAAAAAATTTTAGCCAATTTGGTTATTCTGACTTCGAGTTCGGATTCAGCGGAAAAAAATACGTAGGAAAACACTATCATAGTGTCTCGGACAAAAAACATTTTTTTTGGGTTTTAATTGGTGATGTTTTTTTTATCTTTTTTGAGATAATTTTCAAAATTTTAGCTAATCTGCAAATTCTAACCTCTGATTTACATTCGTCAGAGAAAAATACATAAAAATACATTAATGTAGTGTCCCGGCTAAAAAAAATTTTCTTTTGGGTTTTTTGGGTGTTTTTGAAATTTTTTAAGATTTTGTTTTTTGCGATTATCTCAAAAAATTTAGCCAATCTAGCAATTCTGACTTCGGATTCGGATTCAGCGGAAAAAAATACGTAAGAATACACTAGTGTAGTGTCTCGGACAAAGAAGTTTATTTTTTTTGTGTGGCTGTGTACACTGCAAAAATTGCTGTCTTCTAAGTGTCTTATTTTAAGACACAAGACATTAAGAAAGCGTCTTATGGTTATTTCAAGTAATTTCATTGGTAAATAATTTTGAAAGATGCTTTCTCATTGGTTTAAAATTAAGACACCCCAAAACGTCTTAAAAGTGAGGACAAAAATGTCTTAAAATAAGACACTTGTTTTTACAGTGTAATAAAAAGGGGGGCTGCCAGCAGGAAAAGACATTCAAATTTGAAAAAAAAACAATTCGAAAATCGCAAAAATATTTGATATACGTTGAAAATAATTAAATAATGACAAAAATAATTCAATTTGAAAAAAAAGTTGTAAATGAAAAAACTAATTGAAAGCTTGATTAAAAATTAAAAAATTATGACAAAAATTGAAACGAAATAATTGAAATTTGAAGTAAATAAATGAAAAGTTTCAAAAATAATTAAAGTTACAAAAAAATAATTAAAGAATGACAAAATTAATTAAAATTTGAAACAAAAGTTTGAGACTGGTGTAAAAAATTTAAATTTTCGCACAATAATTGAAATATTGAAGAAATAAGTAAAATGTTAAGAAACTAATTGGATAATGACATAAATAATTATAAAAGCTGGTGGAAAAATTACACTTTTTAGACAATAGTGTTGTAAAGTTGAAAAAAATAATAGAATTTTCAAGAAAATAATTGAAATTTGAAAAAAAATAATTAAAAAATATCAAAAAAATGTATATGTGTAGAAAATAGTTGAATAATGACAAAGAGAACTGAAATTTAGAAAAAAAATTAATAAAAAGAAATATATTCAAAAATAAAATAAAAAAATAAAAAATTTAATACATTATTTGATATTTGAAAAATTGTATAAAATAATTGAAAAATTAACGATACAATTAAAATGTGAAGAAACTAATTGAATGACATATATAATTGAAAAATGATCTTCAAAAGTTAATAAATTCATGACAATAATAAAAGATTGAAGAAAATGACAATTAAAGAAAATAATTCAAAAATTTCAAAAATATTTTAATATTAACAAAAATAGTTAACTTGAAAAAATAATTGAGAAAAGACAAAAATAATTTTTAGTTTTAAAAAAATTTTAAATTTGAAGGAAATACTTGAAAACTTGACAAAACAATAATTGTACCTAATATTGAAATAAAAAATTCAAAACTGGTGTAAAAATTAAAAAATTATAGACAATAGTTGTAAAGTTAAAAAAAAATTTATAAGTTTGAGGAAAATAATTAAAAGATGAAAAAATTAATTGAAGTTTGAAGAAAATAATTGTAATTTGAAGAGAATAATTCAAAAATGGCAAAAATAACAAAAATATGAAAAAAATAATTGGATAATAATAAAAATAATTGATTAATGACAAAAGTAATTGAAATTTCAAGAAAAAATTAAAAAATAGCGAAAGTGAATTGAACTTGTGTAGAAAATTTGTATATTTCTGACAATAATTTGAAGCTTAAGGAACACAATTGAAATTTAAAAAAAATAATTGGAAAGTTTCAGAAATAATTGAAATTACAAGAAGATAATTGAACAATAACAAAAATAGTTGTAGTTTGAAAAAAATAATTGATAACTGATGCATAAAATTAAAAATTTAAAGACAATACTTGTAAAATTGACCAAAA
Organism: Ganaspis brasiliensis; assembly: GCA_037103525.1. NCBI lineage: Eukaryota > Metazoa > Arthropoda > Insecta > Hymenoptera > Figitidae > Ganaspis > Ganaspis brasiliensis. The sequence goes on along the minus strand of JAZKLR010000143.1, from coordinate 1,960,718 downwards.
AATTGAAATCTTAAGAAGCTGATTGAATAATGACATAAATAATTGAAAGCTGGTGTATAAATAAACAATTTATAGAGAATAATTGAAGTTTGAAGAAAATAATTGAAATTTGTTGTAATTAATTGAAAATCGATGTACAAATTTAATAAACTCATGACAATAATAAAAATAATAAAGAAAATGATTGAAATTTGTAGAAAATAATTGGAAACTAATATAATAAATTTTAAAATTCATGGCAATAAAAACATTAAATTTATTCATTTATGAAAAATGACAGAAGTAAATGAAAACTTGTGTAATAAATTTAAATATTCATGACAATAATTTAAAGACTAAGGAGAATAGTTGATATTTGAAAAAATTAAATTCAGAATCGCAACCTTTCAGGAAGTTTTCAAACTTGCAGCAAACCTGATGAAAGTTTCGGAACTTTAAAAATGGGTAAAAAAGTTACAGAATAGTTTAAACTGTCTTTAATCTTTTAATTTTAATTTTTTCCAATAAAATAAAATAACGTTATTTAAATTTTAAATAAATTCGACTATTCGACACTTTAAATTCAATTCAAGTTTTAAAACGTGGACAGAAAAAAATGAATAAATATAAATAGTTACTAACTTCAGGAGTTTACGGAGATTATTATTATTTAATTAAATTACCTACGGTCGTAATTACGTTATTACATTACGTAACGTTACATTCATTACGTAACATTATATTAATTACGTACTATTACGTAATAATGTAAAATTACGTATTTTCGTACAATTACGTACACTTATGTAATAACGTAAAATTACGTAATTAACGTAATTTTCATTCAGTAATTACGAAAATTATATTTAAAAAAATTGTAAACTTGATCATTTTTAAGATAAATACTTTAAAAATCAACACAACCATAGGTTTTCCCACCGTCGTCTACACGGAAAAAAATGTAAAAAACATTAAAATGTGTATTTCAACGAGACCTACAACTTTTGTCTAAAACATTTTTTATATTTTTTCAATTTACTGAAATACATGCAATAAACCATTATTTTTATGGTTTTTTATGGTTTTTACCATAAAGATGAGCCAGTCGCCAATTTTCACTACGATTTTCGTAATCAGCGCATCTAATTACATAAGTATACGAAGTATAAAAAAAATTGAGATTCAAGCTTTTATGAAGCTTATCTATAGAAATTATAAGAAATATATTTTTAGTGAGAAGTTATTTAAAAATGGACATTTTTCCACTAGTGACGAAAATAGTTTTTTTTTTTATTAGGGTCAAAAATTCTGGCAAGTGCGAGTTACACTCGCCCTGAAACCGTAGAGTTCTGTACCTCTCTATCTTTCTTATTATATATATATATAACCTATTTTCCTTTAATTTGTACACATATTTTATTTTATTTTTAAATTTAAGAATAAAACGTATTTTTTTCAATTCAACCAAATTTTATCTACCTAGCTCAAATACTATAACCGCTAAAGGGTGGGGGGGGGGTCACTTTAACGTATTCTTGGATAGAAATGTTTTTTTTAACAGCGTTATGATCATTATCTTTAATCATTTTTTTAAAATAAATTTTATGCAATCGGCAGGTGAAACTACATCTGTGTACAACGTTTCAGCACTCTAGGTAAAAAATTGTGGGCACTAGGGGGTTTTAAGTAAAACTAAAGACAATAAATTTTTGTAATTTTATTAAAAAAAACTATCTGCTTAAAAAATCCATAGCTTTATTTTTCATTCACTTTATTTTCAAAAATTTTCCGAAAATATTTTCAATTTATTTATTTACAATTTTTTTCTAAAAAAATCTACCAATTTCCACTTACACTACATGCAAAAATTGTGGGACCACTTACAAAAATGGGATTAAAAACATGACTGTTTTAAAATGTTGATAACTCTGTCAGATATCAGCAGAATTACATTTTTTACATGCCATTGGAAAGCTTATAAAATTTGCCGTTAAATGAACCTATTTTAAAGCTTTTTTGATTAATAGAATCGGAGATTTAATGTCATAAAGACAGGTGAATTTTTTGTTTTTATCAATTTTCATTATTTAAGTTTGGTGGTATGTATTTTCTAGACAAGTAATTGGAAAAATTTGATATTAAGGCTAATAAAACCTTGGAATTTTAAGTTTAAAATAAGCCAAAGAACATCAAAATATGTTCCTTGGGTCAAAAGTTATAAGTAAATGTGTATACTACAAGAAGACGCAACAATTTTTTTCTCGTATTATAAATTTACGTATAACTTTAGAAACAGTCAAGATATTTAAGTTTTCTTAGGTTTATTTTAAAGTTAAAAGTTCACGATTTTATTTAGCTTAATTTCAATTTTTTCCAATTACTTTTCTATAAAATGTAGCCCACGAAACTTGAACAATGAAAATTAAAAAAAAAAAATTCACTTGTCTTTATTACCTTAAATCTCCGTTTCTATTATTCAAAAAAGCTTTAAAATAGCACAATTTAACGGCAAATTTTATAAGCTTTTCAATCAACTATGAAAATTTTCATTACTCTAATATCTGGCAGAGCTTTCAACATTTTAAGATTGTCATGTTTTTAATCCCATTTTTGTAAGTGATCCCACAATTTTGGCCGGTAGGTAATGTACCTAATGCTAATTTCGTCCTAATCAAATTTTAATTAATTGAAATTTCATTTGATTTAAATTTGATTTCACTTCACAATTCCAAAAATGTTCTCTGAATTAAATTAAATTCAAGCTTCAAATTATCGAAAATTTAATAAGCGCCAGTTCAAATTTTAGAACGAATAAATAATATGTATCGTAAAGCTGCTTGTCTGAAAACATGAATAATACAAAACATAAATATAAAAGATAAACAAACAAAGAACACAAATAAACTAAAAATGAGATTATTTAACGTTTGAATACGTTTGGAATTAATTGCAAACAAGTTTTATAATTAAAATAATTTAAAGTTTATTCGAATACAGAGAAGCGGCATTTCAAGATTTTGATTACATAAAAAATTCATGTTGTATATTAGGATATTTTGAGAGAATGTGGCAGAGAATAGGAAGGCTTACAACACGTCGTTAATAAAATAAATGAAGGATAAACTTGAAGCCCTTGCTTAGAAGGCTTTAGTGTAGGTTCGCGCAAACGGAACCTGCTTTGACTTTCTATTGGAATAATTATAGTGCTTTTACCTTCTTCAAAGTTCAAGTCGGTAAAATACGTCAAATACATATGGTTGTGAGAACGTGGAAATATTTAATAATCTCGAAAATATATGTCTAGTGTTCGTTACTTTTACACTTGAAAAATTGTGCTAATACAATACGTTTAATGTAGATAAAGACAATTATAATGAGAACTTATTTGTTATTTTAATTCCCGTCAATATCAATATAATTTTTTAAACGAAATTTTCAAATAGCAGGTTTTTTAATTAGCAGAATTGTCAATTAACAGAACTTTAAATTTGAAAATTTCTATCTCATTCTTTATTTGGAATTTTAATTTTTTTAATTTTTTTTTTTAATACAGTTTTCAGTTATTATTAAATAGTAATATATCAAGATTATGCAATCTATCATAATTTTCTCTTAACGGAAATTAAAATTTACACAATTACTATTTCAGATCGAATTTTAATTTAGTGATATTTGTTAATAAAAATTTTGATGTAAGTGAATTTTAGTTTAATAGAATTTTTATTTCGCAGATTTTTTGCTTGGCAGAATTTTTTTTGAACATATAATTTCCATTTAACGGAATTTGTTTTTAACATAATTTAAGTACTACACTGTTTCCATTTAACAGAATTTTTATTTAGCACATATTTTTTTGAACCGAATTTTCATTCAACACAATTTGTAAGATTGTAGAAAATAATTTTGTACACAATCTTTTAATCAAAATTGGAATTAATTTTTATTTTGGAAACTTAATTTGAATTATTTAAAAGAGAATTTTCATTAATCAAAAATTCCATTTCATAGAATTTTTATTTAAGGGACATTTTCTTTAGCGGAATAGTCTTTTAATAGAAATGCTATCTGTCATAACTTCTACTCAACAGAATTTCCATTTAATGTATTTTTTAAACAGAATTTTATTTTAATATAATTTTTACTTAAAAAAATTTTTATACAATAGAGTTGTCATTTAGCAAATGCAAAATTTTCGAAAACAAAATTGCCTTTTAATTTTGAATGGAACTATTCTGAACAGAATTTTTAGAAAACCAGAAATTTCATATAGCAGATATTAAAGTTCTAAATATTAAAAGAAAGAAAAAATAAATGTTAAAAATAATTATTTAAAATATTTTAAGTATTTTTTTGATTCTACAAATCAATATTTTATATAAATTATTTAAATTTAAGAAGATTAAATTTAATTTCAGATAAATAAAATTATTAACATTTTTTATTTAAGAGAATTTTTATTCAGCTGAATTGATATTTAACAGAATTTTAATTAAATACGTTTGACGTCTATTGTAACTTTCACTCAACAGGATTTGCATTCAATACAATCACAATTTCAAATGTAACATATTTTTCTTTTAATATCATTTTTATTTTCAGCATAGTTGAATTTAGTTTTTAAAATAGTTTAAAATTATCAGTGTGCATTTGAAAAAATGTTTCAACTCTTCAAACATTTTTGTTTCCCTATTCGGATTTCTCACTCGAAAAAACATTTAATTATTAATTAATTCCATTGTTTAAAAATGTGCTTTGAGCTTGAGAAAGTAAGCTACTCGTAACAGAAAGTTTTTTATTATTTTAGTTCGCTTTCGCATTTAGTTTTCAGAAAAATTATTTTTCTTAACGATTTGTTCTTATTTTCATAACTGTTTTTGTTGCAAGTTTAATGACTCGGCATTTGTATCCTGAAATGTCTTTTATTAACGAAATAAAAGCTTGAAATGGCGAAAGTTTCTCTTGTTTAAACTTTATAAGCATCTTCGCACGTTTCTGGAAAAGGTCTTTGTTTCAATTTACAGGAACTTGGATTCGTTAAAATGATCATTCGTTATTATCGAATTATTGTTTCCAAGTGATCTGCGCCTACATTTATTTAAAAGTTACTTTTCTAATGAATAGACAATAAAACTTAATAAAATTATAGAGCAATCAGGTCGCATTCAGAGAAATTTTCTTAAGAATCTTGATTCCTCGCAATTTTTAAACTCGCGAATTACACTGGTCTTTAGTTATTACGGGCCCGGTACTGGCAGTCAGTACGGTGCCCGTACTGGGATATATCTGGCATATACTGCACTTCTGCACTGACAAGCAAGTACATTAGTTCGAACACAGATAATATCGTCATTCAATCGGCATTATATCAAGCGCAAGTAGTATTTTATACATAAATACATGCGCAGTAGTGTCCCAATGATGAAGTACATGCGCACTAGTGTTCAAGCGCTCAAATACATGCGCAGTAGCGTTCTAATACTCAAATACATGTGCCGTAGTGTTCTAATACTCAAAAACATGCGCCGTAGTGTCTTAATAATTAAATGTATGCGCACTAGTGTTCTAGACCACAAATACATGCGCAGTAGTATCCTAATGCTTAAAAACATGCGCAGTAGTGTCCTAATGCTTAAAAACATGCGCAGTAGTGTTATAATACTCAAATACATGCGTAGTAGTGTTCTAATACTCAAATACATGCGTACTAGTGTTCTAGTGAACAAATGCATGCGCAGTAGTGTCTTAATGATTAAATGTATGCGCACTAGTATTCTAGTCCACAAATACATGCGCAGTAGTATCCTAATGCTTAAAAACATGCGCAGTAGTGTTATAATACTCAAATACATGCGTAGTAGTGTTCTAGTGAACAAATGCATGCGCAGTAGTGTCTTAATGATTAAATGTATGCGCACTAGTATTCTAGTCCACAAATACATGCGCAGTAGTATCCTAATGCTTAAAAACATGCGCAGTAGTGTTATAATACTCAAATACATGCGTAGTAGTGTTCTAATACTCAAATACATGCGTACTAGTGTTCTAGTGAACAAATGCGTGCGCAGTAGTGTCTTAATGATTAAATGTATGCGCACTAGTATTCTAGTCCACAAATACATGCGCAGTAGTATCCTAATGATTAAAAACATGCGCAGTAGTGTTATAATACGCAAATACATGCGCACTAGTGTTCTAGTGCACAAATACATGCGTAGTAGTGTCCTAATGCTCAAAAGCATGCGCACTAGTGTTCAAGCGCACAAATACATGCGCACGAGTGTTCTAGGTCACAAATACATGCGCAGTAGTGTTCTAGTGCACAAATACATGCACAGTAGCGTTCTAGTGTACAAATACATGCAGAGTAGTGTCCTAATGCTAAAAAACATGCACACTAGTGTTCCAGAGCACATACACATCCACAGTAGTGTTCTTAGCGTTAAATATGTGCTATTCAGTATTCCAAGGTAGTAATTCAAATTCAGTGGACAAATTTTGGGTGTACTTCCGAATAAAGCGTACCTCCGATTTTGATGAAACTTGGTATACTTACGTATTTCGATGCGCTGATTACGAAAATCATAGTGAAAATTGGCGCAAATTGATTTTCATGGTAAAAAAGATGTATAAAGAATCATGAAAATTTTGGTTTTTTGCATTTATCTCTTTAAATATTGCAAATATAAAAAACAAATTTGTATAAAAGATGTAGATCTCATTAAAATACATATATTATGTTTAATGCATTTTTTACTAAAACAAATTAGTTTAGGAAATAATTGCAAAAAACATAAATCACCATAAATGTGACCAAATTCCCACACTATATCAATATTAAATTATCTACAGTCGTAATTACGTTATTACATTACGTAACATTACGTTTATTACGTAACATTACGTACACTTATGTAATAACGTAAAATTACGTAATTTACTTAATGTCCATGCAGTAATTACGAAAATCATATTTAAAAAATTGTAAACTTGATCATTTTTATAATGAATACTTTAAAAACCAACACAACTATAGGTTTTCCCACCGCTGTCTACATTCCACTTTCAGTATGGCACCCCAACCCGCCCCCCCCCCCCTAGACTGTCCAAGACATGGGGGGTTAGGGAGTAGCATAATATATATAATAACAAGCCAAATTAAAAGATTACATAAAAATAGGTAAATTACGTTATAAATAACGTATTTATGGTGATTTCTAGTTTTTTGCATTTTTCTTGAAAACTATGCACATTTCGAAAAAATTTGGTCACTTCTATGGGGAATTCCGGTTTTTTGCATTTTTCTCGTAAATTAATCAGTTTTAGAAAAAACTGTTATGTACATAAAATATGTATTTTAACGAGACCTACAACTTTTGTAAAAAATTTTTTTCAATATTTCTAATATTTAAAGAATTATATGTAAAAAACTCATATTTTCAAGGTTTCTTATGGTTTTCACCATGATAATCGAATTTGCGTCAATTTTCACTATTATTTTCGGAATCAGCGTATCGAAATACGTAAGTATACTCAGTTTTATCAAAATCGGAGGTAGGCTCTATTCGGAAGTATATCCCAAATTTTATATTATTATTAGTTTAATCTAGATTTTTTTTCTTAGACAGAGACACATATATATTCGAAAAGTTATGTGTTAAATCGTAAAATAATGTGCATTTTCTTCAATAGAATAATAGTGCGTCTGAAATTACTGCTTCTTATATCACTGCACATATTTATGTTGATTAAGACACTACTGAGCATGCGTTTAGTGCTTAGAATACTACTGTAAATATTTCTGTTGATTAGAAATCTACTGTGCATTATTTGTTATCTCGAACGCTACTGCGCATGTATGTAGTGTTTAAAACCCTTTTGCGTTTATTATAGATGATTTCAAGACTAATGCGCATGTATTTGATGCTCACATCACTACTGCGCATATATTTGTGCGCTAGAACACTACTGCGCATGTATTTGTGAGCTAGAACACTAGTGCGCATGTATTTGTGCACTAGAACACTATTGCGCAAGTATTTGTGGCCTAGAACACTACTGCGCATTTATTTGATGCTTAGAACAGCACTGCGCATTTATGTAATGCGCAAAACACTACTGCGCATAGTTTGTCCATTACAACTTTACTGTGCATATACTTGTACGCTGGAACACTAGTGCGAATGAATTTAATGCTCAGATCACTACTGCGCATATATGTGTGAGCTGAACAATAGTGCGCATGTTTTTGTGCGCTACAACACTACTGCGCATGTATTTGTGCACTAGAACACTAGTGAGCATGTTTTTAAGCATTAGGACACTACTGCGCTTATATTTGTAAACTAGAACACTAGTGCGCATACATTTAATCATTAAAACACTACTGCGCATGTATTTGTGCACTAGAACACTAGTGCGCATTTATTTAAGCATTAAAACACTAGTGCGCATGTACTTCAGCATTAGAACACTACTACGCATGTATTCGTGTGCTAGAACACTAGTGCGCATGTATTTGAGCATAAGAACACTACTGCGCATCGATTCGTGCGCTAGAACACTAGTGCGCATGTGTTTGAGCATTAGGGGTGTAATATACTTATTTTCTCAAAGAAATCTTGAAATATATTTTAATCCTCATAAAATGACCTTAATTATCAACAAATTTATCATATTTTATTAACAGTGCGGGCCCAGTATTGGTCCTGTACGGGTGACCAGTGCGGGCATGCCAGTACGGACCCCGTACTACGACATTTGTCAATACTGGCGCAGTACAGAAATTTCCCATTGGGATAAAGGGTTGGAAAATATAGTTTTCTAATTAATGTGTGATGTGAAATATACCCTTCTAGAGCAATTTTATCATCTTTATCCATAATGTATCAGTAATGTTTGTAAAATTATTTGTAAAAATTAGTAATTCATTTAAAAGAGATGCTTTATATATTATGCGAACAATTATGGAAAATTAAATAATTTATGTTAAAAAAATGCAGTTAAAGAAAAACATCAAGTTCTTTTTTTAAATTACAAAGGGAGTTCATAAAAAAAAATTAAAAGCCCTTAATTTTCCTGGAATTTCTTTTTTAATTTTTAAAACTTTAAAATCATTTGAATTTAAAAAAAAATTATTAAATTACGATTGACTTCACACATTATTACATAAAGAATTTCTAATCCTGTTTCCATATTTGTCACCTATTTAAAATTTTGTAATCTTTTTTTTTTTTTAATAAACATTTTAGTTTATTCAAACTTTAATCAATTGGAATTTGCATTGATAGCGAATTCTATTTTGCATTCTTTAAGGCTATGTGATGAATTATGACGTCACTGTTATAGGCAAAATTTGTCTGTAACGTTTCTCTTAAAATATTAAATATTTTGTCTCGAAACTTGGTAAAATGATCAAAAATGGCATTAAGAAGGTCCCTCTGGCTCGAATTTGTTTAAATTTTGATTCATTTTGGAAAAATGTCTAAAAATCTTAAATTTAAAAATTAATTTTTAGCGAAAATTCAAACGAACTCGGGTCAGAGAGACCTTTCTAATGATACTTTAAGTAATTCTACTAAGTTTTGTGATAAAATATCCAATATTTTAAAAGAAAAATTAGCGACAAATTTTGCTGATACCAAAGTGATGTCATACTCCATCACATGCCTAGCGTTGCACGTCGAGCAAACGATCTGATCGACTTCACATCTGATCGTCTGTTGTTTGCTCGATTATGATTGATTTGAACAAATTACTTTTTATTTATCTTTTAATAAATAGCATAATTTTTGAAAATATCTTCAAGTAAGTATCCTTTCTTTTTGTTGACTTTTTTTACTGGCACGTGGGTTATTTCATTGACTTTTGTCTGAGGGATGTTGCTTGCATATCTCAAAAATACACTTGTTTTATATATAAGTCATTATTAAACTCTATAGAGTTTATTTTAAATAAAGATTTTTATAAATATTTTTTTATTCATTTAAAAATTCAATTTTTAAATGATAATTTAAATTAAAGTAAAATATTTTTAGCAAACATCCCTCCGATGAAAGCCAATGGAATTACCCACGTAAAAAATAAAAAGTGTCAACAAAAAGAAAGGATACTTACTTAAAGATATTTTAAAAAATTATGCTATTTATTAAAAGATAAATAAAAAGTAATTTGTTCAAATCAATCATAATCGAGCAAACAACAGACGATCAGATGTGAAGTCGATCAGATCGTTTGCTCGACGTGCATCACTACACATGCCCCTAAGTATGTATATTACATTTTCAGTTCATTAAAAAAATTCTTAAATTTTTAATAAATCTTTAAAAAATTTAAGATTGTATAATTCCTATGATTTTTTCAAATTTTAAATATTTTTATCATTTTTCGATTCTTTTTTGCCATGATTAAGTATTTTCATTATTTTTTAATATTTTCTTCATTTTTCAATTATTCTCTGCAATATTCAATTGTTTTCTTCGATTAATACTTGTTTCCTCAAATTTTTTAAATATCCAATTTACATGTTTGTTTATTTATCAATTATTGTCTTTCATTTCAATTTTATTTCTTTATTTTTCAATTAATTTGGTAAATTTTTTATTATTTTCTTCAAATTTTGAAATAATTTCTTTAATAATGCATTAATTATATTATTTTTTATTAATCTTTACCATTTTTTTTCTTTTTTTTTTTTTAATAAAAAGTTCTTTAATTTTGATTTATTTGCATGCAAATTGCAATTATATTGTTTAATATTTTTAATTATAGTTATCTATATTATATTTGTGATTTTTCAATTTTATAATTGTATTTTTTGTCTCTATTATTTTCTTTAACTTTGATTTTTTTCTACAAATGTCCACCTTTTTACTTTTTTAATGATTTTCTTTATTCCTAAATTTCTCTTTTCATTTTTTTCAATACTACAATCAATTGGGTTATTTTTTGTTTAGCTCTGTCATTTTTATTTTCTTTTTTCTTCAAAAAAAGTCTGAAAAAATTATTTTCTGCAATGTTATTGTAATTTTCAATTTCCAATTGATTCCTCAAATTTCAATTATATTCTTCACTTTAAAAAAGTTTTTCTCTTTAATGTTCAATAATACCCTTTAACTTTTTAATTTTTTTCTTCAATATTCAATCTATTTTTTATTTACTAATTATTGTCTTGTATTTTCAATTTCTTTCTTTATTATTCAATTATTATTCTCATAAAGTTATAAATTTCGTTATTAAAATTTTAATTATCTTTAATTTTTCAATTATTTCTTCAATACTTCAATTAGTTATACTATTTTTATTATCTTCTGTCTTCAATAAACGTTAATTTTTATTTATTTATTTTAATGCAATTTAATTCTAATTAAATATACTGTACACATATCTGAATATTTTTAATTATATAAATACCCGGGTCATTTGGACCCAGTGTGTAGGCTGAGGGTTAAACTTATTTAATACTAAAATAAGTTATATTATTTTTTATTTTAAATAAATTACTTTAATTTTTATTTATTTCCATGCAAAACCTCAATTATATTTTTCAAAACTTTTAATTATAATATTTTTATGTCTTAACTTTTTAATCAAATATGGACTAATTTTCCAATAATGTCAATTTTATTTTCAAATTTTTATATGATTATATTAATTTTCTAATTATTCTTTTCTATTTTCAAATATATTTTATTATATTTTAAATAAACAGTTGAATATTGAAAATTGTTTTCTATATTTTTTATCTCCTTTATTTTTTTTTTCAATTTGTTTATTTCAATGTAAATCTTACTTTTCAGTATTTTTAATCATAGACATCTATATTCATTTTTTCTATTACTCTATTTCAAATACATTATTTACTTTTTCTAAATGTTTTTCTAAAATTTTAATTATTTTTTCATTTTCAATTATGTTCTTTAATTTTTTTCCGTTTTTAATTTTTGCTCTTCAGTTGTCAATAATGTTGTTCAAATTTTCAATTATTTTATTAATTTTCTATTATTTTCATCAATGCTCAATCAATTGAGAATTAAACATTTTTGTTAATTAATCACAATTTTACTTGAAATATTCATTTTTCTCGAACATGAAACAATGACGAAATGTAAATGAAACATATTTCATAAATAATACGTTTTTAATAACAAGAATGGAGAATGCTAAAAATTAATTTAGTTAATTGAGATTTTTGAGTAAAAAGTTAATTATTGTAATAGAGACAGTGAACAATTTTTTAGGCTTCAATGAATGGCAGGTAATTTGTAAAAGGTGTAAAAAGAGAAACTTGAATCACGAGATCTTTTTCGCAGTGTTAGTCTGACCATATAGAGGTTTTACTACTGTAAGTGAAAGAGATTCCAGAAAGGCTGGATATCGATTACCCTCTCACAACAGACTTCTAATCGTTTCCTTTGCAGAGATTCGGGAAAGCTACCATTTTCTGCAAGTGAAAAATTTTTGTCTTTTGTCTTTTTTAACCTCAAATCTTAGCCACTTTTAGTTTTCACTGATTCAATTTTGTGTTAAAATTGTATTCATTTGACTCTCCAATTTTGATTTTATTTTATTTAAAGCAAAAAATTGTATTTGAATTTATATGAACGAATTTAAAATTCAAGTTAGACCAAAATGTGGGACGTATTGTTTGAGAATTTTTGCATATTGTATTAGAATTTTTAAATTTGAGAGGAAAAAGAGCGAGAGTATGGAAAATATGTTACTGGGACAATGTTATTTCTTTAAAAGGAGAAAAAGAGAGTGAGATTGTATGAAAATTGCATTCGGGAAATCGTTTAAGGTAGGATTGTAAAGATTTACAAAATGTGATAGATATTGGATGTTGACCTCTTTTACAAGAAATCCCTTCACTTCTTTCTGTATGACATAATCGTGCAGTGGGTAGAGTACAACCACGAGTTGGCTGTACTTTGTCATTTGTCTCTGCAGATGGCCTTTTCCGAAACAACGTCATACTGCTGGATGTAATAACGCCGCACAACGTGCAATGCTCATTTCATAGTTGTATGGAGGACTTTCTGCCGTTGACACATATACACTGAACAGTCGGATCATCCAAAAAGTTTCTGCGAATAAATAAACGAGTATTTTACGTTAAAATTTACCTCTTTAACAATATAAAGAGCTGTATACATCTCTATTTTCGGTTCAGCTAAATTTTGATATTTAGGTTTATTGTATGTTATTATATTATTATTGTCATTATCACATTTTACGTTAACGTCCTAGTTACACCCTATTTTTTTGTATCGCAAAATCCTTTCTAAAAGTTTTATAGAATTTACATTAGTGAACGTAACTACCATTAAAATAGTTTTGCATTGTTGAAAATCGATAACAAATTATTTATAACAAGCTCAAAACTGTTAAGAACTTGCTTAACCCTTAGGGTACGGACTATAAAAGTGGAACGATCCGTACGGACATGGGTTAGCGTAGCCTAGCAACTTTGGACAAAGTTGATGATTATAACATAAAGAAACGACAGAAATTAATTAGAAATTTTTTTATTCTTAAACGCTTCTTAAAACGCTTTTTTAAAAATTGTTCTACGATGATTTTTAATGAAGATATGATGTTTTATTTAACATATGATTTTTTAAAATGTTAAAAACGCGTGAATAGTGAATTATGAAAAAAATTCTTTTATTTAAAACATATCATATCTTTGTTAAAAAATCATCTTAAAACAATTTTTAAAGAAGCCTTTTAAAGGTCATAAAACAAGCTTTCTATTAATCCTAGACATGTATAAATTTTAGGTCGGGTTCAGATTCTATCGAACAATTTCGATACATTTCATTGATTTTGAGGTTAGGTCCAAAATCATACCCTCTGGATCAATTTTGATGGCGGATTCGGATTCAGCGCATCAAAATACATAGGAAAATATTGGTCTCATACCCAGGCCAGGGAACTTTATTTTTTTTTTTGTGTAGCTGAGGTTATCAGTTGCTTTCTCATCTTCTTCAACCTCACGATAAAGCTGTTCTAAAGCATCTAGGCTTCTAGTGTTTAGACGTAGCATCTTTAGGAAAAAAATTTAACAATGAATTTAAAAATGAAACATTGGAATAAATATATTCAATGTAATATTTGTAACAACATTGCAAAAAGTGTTAATATACATACCAGTCAGTTTGACATAAACACTTCTGCTTCACACTTTAATAAATTGTAATAAAATTTATAAGTAATGTTTCTTTATTTTTGAAAACTTTCGATAATTGAAAAAAATTTGATATTGCTCTGCCAAAGGAGCTACCTTCGGTTGGAACCTCAAAGTTTTTTCTCTCTCCGGTCCAAGCCGGTTTAGAGATATTTAGAACAATTTGAATGTACTTAAAACTAGCTCAGAATTATTTAGAACTTTTCAAAACTACCTTAAGTTTAAAACTTGTTTAAAACTGTTTTTAACTCATTTAAAGCTTTTTTAGATTGTTTAGAATTACTACAAATCGAGTAAAATTTTGTTATGAACCATTTGAGAACTGGTTTAAAATTGTTTGACAAAATACAAACTTATTAAACTGATTTAAAACTCTTTAATACTGTTTAGAATTATTTTAAACTGCGTAGAATTAATTAAAAGCCATTATAAACTAGATTAAAAGTGTTTAACATCTAAAATTATATGACATTTTTGAAAAGAATTTAGAATTAATTAACACTGCTTATAACTCGTTCAAAACTTTTAAGAACTGTATAGCTTACTTAAGAACGTTCAAAGCTTGTTTGTAACCATTTTGAAGCAGTTTAAAACTGTTTAGCAATATCTAAAATTAGGAAAAACTGTTTCAAGCTGTTTGAAACTATTTTTTACTGGTGAAAACTTTTTTCAAACTATTCCAAAACCACTTTAGATTGTCAAAAACTCGTTTAAAACTATTTAGGGCTGTTTAAAACTACCTAAACTTGTTTACAACTTTTTTAAAACTGCTTTAAACTCATTTAAAGCCTTTTAGAACTGTTTAAAACTACTTAAAAATGCGTATAACTTATAAAGATTCATTATTCAACTGGTTCCAAACTGTTTATCAATATCTACAATTATTTAAAACTGCTTAAAGATATTTTATATTGTTCAGAACTTTTTAACGTCAACTTAGAACCACTTAACGATGTTTGAAACTAGTTTAAAACTATTTAAAGATGTTCAAAACGATCTAAATTTGTCTAGAGTTTGTTTAAAACTTTGTAGAACTGTCTAAATTACTTAAAACGGTTTCAAAATTCTTTGTTACTATTATCAACTAGTTTAAAACTATTTGCAAATATCTAAAATGATTTTAAACAGTTTAGATATATTTAGAACTATTTCTTATTATTCAAAACTTTGTTCAAACTGCTTAAAACTACTTTAGTTTGTTAAAATATCGTTGAAAATTATTTTAAACTGTTTCAGACTACCCAAACTTATTTAAAACTTCTTTGAGATTATTCTTAACTCAATTAAAACTTTTTAAAACTGTTTAGAATTACTTAAAACGGTTGAGAACTTATTAGGATCCATTATTAACTGGTTTAAAACTGTTAAACAATATCTAAAATTCAAATTAATGAATCTAATTCGGGGTGAGGATGTTAATGAGTAACTAATTAGATTTAGAAATATTTATTTATTGATTATAAGTATAAAAGTAAAATTAGGTTTACAAATTGTTTATTTGTCATAAGAGTTATCTTACTTTTGAAGAAGATAGTGATTCCGTGCGTCAGAATGAGTACCCGTATAACCTGGTCTTGGAGATATCAGTAGTTTAGACAAGGCTGAGTTGACAATTAGGCTTAACGGTCAGCTGCTGTAGATCGGCAGTCTCTATCGCTGTTTGTTGATTTAAGATAATCCTTGCCACGGATTTCACTCTATTCTGATGGTGAGAAAGAATTTAAAAATGCTTGTTGATTATTAATTCAGGTTTCTTGAAGATATTAAGTGAATTTGGAATCTTCTGATTACTTAAATTTTCAACACTCGTGTTAATTGAAAACAAGTCAAATAAGTTTTTCAGGTTGTAGAAACGTTATGTTGAATGGATTGATTGAATTGACGGCTGATCAATCGCTTCTATTAATAAATATAGTTAATTGTTCTACTAAACTGCTTCTAATTTCTTTTTAACACTGACTTCATTTTTTTTATATCGAACTTCAGGTTGATAATAACTGGGTTCTGTCTGAATATAAACTGACTCTACATTTTAATATTAAACTGGATTTCAACTTGCTGTTTTCATAATAACTGACTGATTGATTCTTGTACTGCTTGATTTGGTCGGTTTATATAGTTAACTCCTCCTTAGAAAAATAAGTTTTCTTGACGTCAATAGTTCTATGTAATTATAATTATATTTTCTTGTACTTTATGCTGTAGGTATTACTCAGTACTTGAATTACTCGGTAGCCTTGGATGACAATTCCACTGCTTGATAAAACCATTCCTTGTACAGTGAAAAAATTTCGGGCTAGGGAACGGTCCGGTTCCATAAGAGCCGTACGATCTTGAATCGGTGGAACTGACATCCCTGCTCGGGAGCTCTGATCGCCCAATATGGCGCTACCGCACTCCGTGCATTGTCAACCCAACCTTCTGGGACTTCTGTAGTATCAATGTTGGGAGTCCAGAGCTCCCGATCTGGCAGAGTTGCTTTTCCGAGTCCTACTCGTGCTGCACTCGTGAACTTTCGGCTCAATCGGAACAGCTGGTCGCCCAAAATTTTTTCAGTGTATTAGTCATAGCAATTGAAGTGTACTTATAATTGTAGAATTTAAAGAGTACTTATAATTGTTTTTTCTTTTATACTTGTAGTTCTTCCTTATCACTTGTTGTCACTATCTTTCTTCAAAATAAACTCAAAGACCAAAATAAAAGTATAAGCCATAATAATAACATAACCTCATTTAAAATATTAAATTCAACATTGTATTTATTTGATTTGACTGTTTTAATTTTATTATTAGAACTTGTAGTCTACCTGCCAATTTGTTTGACTGGTCAGAATTATCTTTTGAAAGATAAATAATAATTATTTAATTTATTTTTAACACGCACGAACGCTACTTATAACTTTCACGGTGAATCGCCGCTCAATAGTTTAGTCCGTCGGTAATGTTTCCATGTGAACTTTGATGCGTGATTCGGTTTAGCGTCACGTGGCGCGCATATCGCTGCATAGTGAACTCACAAAGAATCATTTTTGCTTTCGACATGCTAGACTAGTGAGTGTCTTTGGTACCTTTGTTGTGCACATTATTATTTAAAAACTTTAATTTAAAGTTGTAAAAATAACTGGGCAGGTTACATTCGTGGCCGTCGTGCCAGTCAGGTGAGCTTATTTATTAATTTTGAGTTTTTATTTTGTGATGGAATCGGATCTCCAACAAAGATGAATTGTAATTTTGAGACAATGTTCAGTGCACGTATCTCATTGTAAAGTAGCCATGGGATGTGGCCGTTAGTTTATTTAATTTAAAATGAGTGTAATTAAAATTTAAACATATAAAATAAATGCGTCATACAGTGTTACAGTTGAATCTTTTAGCATTTATAACGTCGTTAATAAATTTATTAATTTCTGACAGTTCTTGTTTACATCACAGAAGTGAGAAAATATTGAATAATAAGACCGAACGCGCGCTGTAGCGCGCGTGTTTACGTATTCAGATATAGTATTATGGACAGTTATTTAAATTCTTAAAGGAAATGAGAATAATATAATTAAAAATGAAATGAGATTATGGAATTATTTGTTTTGTTGAAAAATTAAATATATAAAGAAATGTAGTGCGACAATTGGAGGGGAAGAAATTTGGAAATAATATCATGTAATATCTTAAACTTTTGTAGGGAAAAGTAATTTGAACAGTTGTGTTTAGTATGAAACGTGTATGTAAGACAATGACGTGTTTTTACCCTTATGGAAAAGTGTAACATAAAAATAATGACACGGATGCGTCTCATTACTTTCGTGTCATTTGCGTATCATTATTTCGCGACCAGACGAGAAAAATGACACGTAAGAAAATGACATGGCAAAGAATGCACCAAAAAAAATTTTTTATTATAAATTTTACAATGATTCCATATAAACATACATTGTGCGCCATTTTGTGGAGGATAAAAATTTACTGCGCAGCCGTAGGTACTGTAGAATACGTAGAATTCAACTGCGCATCATGGCATTTTTATATATCCTTTGCCATGTCATTTTCTCTCGTGTCATTTTTTTCGTGTGGTCGCGAAAAAATGACACGCAAATGAATGACACTCACCCGTGTCATTATTTTCATGTCACATTTTTCCAGAAGGGTAGTTTGGGGGTAGTCCATGAATTTGGAACAAAATTTGAAATTAGGTGAGAATGTGTAAGCTGGTATTGAATGTAATTTTTTTTCTATTTGGTAAACGTCAAAGGATGAATGTGCTTTTAATATTTGTGAGATAAGTATCAGAAATTAGTGTATGCAGTTCTTGCGTTTTTATTCTTTTATTTCTGTTATAATTTATTACGCGTTTAATAAAGATAATGATGTATAAGAATTATAAAACTTTTTTGTATGTTATTTTGCTAAGCATTGTTGTAGTATCTGATAATATGAAAGTAATGATTATGAAAATATTTGTTTTGAAAATTGGTAACAGTAAAAGTAAAGAAAATATATTTGTAAAAAGTGTGACGTGCTCATTAGATGTGTCAGAGGAACATTTTTAGAATGAAAATATTAAATTGGATGATAGATGAAGTAATAGGAAATGATTGGTAATACTTAATTCTGCAATTTTCAATGGCACAATACCAAATCTCAGTTTGTTTGTAAATAATATGTTATTGTAACATAATAAATAAATCCCCATTGATGTAGTAAATATAGAAGAAAATGCAGAATAATGTAGGCCCAATATGGCGTATGAGTTTTTTTAGGGTACTTCAATCCTGAAGTGAAATAGCTTTACGTGTCGTTTGACTTATAAAGGACTAAATTAACATAAACTTTCAATAATGAAAGATGATTTGTTGTCCAACTGTAAGTATGTTATTCTTGTCAGGATAAACGATAAAATGATAAAAACAAAAAGAAATAAAAATGAAGTATTTGTTAAATATGAATTGCAAGTAAACTGTACATTTACAGAGGAGCATACAATTGAAATACTGTCATTGGATTTAATAATAAAAAGAAGTTTTACAAACTTTTCTCACTTTGACAATAATGGAGAGTGATTTTGATGTTCATTTTCTTAATTTGAAATAAATTTACATAGAATATAAAATTTTAATTCTTTGTTTCTATAATTATGTAAATTATTCATGGACAAATTATTTTAAATGGAACTTGTAAGATTATTGAATAATTCTTGGTATACGTACTTCTTAATATTTGAATTACTTCGTTGATCTCCGATGAAAATACGTAATGACTCTAGAATCTTACTCTGGAAAAGGCAACATATAGTTGTCCATGATTAAAAACGTTTTTACGAAGGTCTATTCCAATTTTCTTGAACGTTTGTCCTTGACTTTTGTTTATTGACATTGGAAATGCAATTTTTACTGGAAATTGTCTCCGTTTAAAAGTAAATGGATAAATGTTTTCACAGTATTATGTAATACGATAAATGAAAACAATATTTCCAGCATTATCACCTGTTATAATTCGGCACATTAATAAATTATTTCCAAGTTCTAAAATTTGTAATCGTGTTCCATTACACAATCCTTCATGAAATCGTAATTTTAATTCGTAAGGTGAGAGAAACATGACGTAGACATTCGTTCGGTTTGCATAACAACTTTAAAGATCGTACCAACGATATTTTTCTGTTTGAAATTCAATATCAAATATTGTGTTTTGCTAATGTGTGCATGATAAATTGTGCAAGTATTGACATTTATATCATTAACGGAATGAATATTATACTGTTGTAACTGAATCATTGTAGGGAATTGATTGAAGTTAGAACCATCTTTAAAAAGAAAGTTATTAATTTCTTCATAAGCATTTTGGTAAGCTTCCCCATTTATATGCTCCCTTTTGAAATCATCTGATAATGCGTCTTTAAATGTGACGCTCCGCGAGAGAAGGGACCTATCGCTGAGAAAGCAAACTTTAAAGGACGGACGGACAAAGAGGAGAAAGAAAAATTGAGACGCTTAACATGTTCATGTTTAAAGCTTCATAACAAGAAAACTAATTGCAGGAATCAAATTTTTATTTATTTTTATTTTTTATCAACTAAAAAACTATCAATTACCATAAAAAAATCAAAATAATTAATTGTTAATTTCACGGGACGGTCGTTCAAAGAAAAACCCAAAAAGGCGATACACTTTGTACGCCTAGGTTTAAAGCATTATAGCCAAAAGTGTAATAAATTTTTTTTTTTTTTGAAACATGAAAATGAAAGAACAATTCAAAAGCTATCTTTTATCATAAAAAAATGAAAATTGATTTTTTCCTCGATAGGTCCCTTCTCTCGCGGAGCGTCACAAATGTATATCATAATTCATGTGGATAAATTGGTTGACAATGAATTAAGATACGAAAAAATTGATGTCTTAACTCTCTAGGTATCATCCAAGTTTCTCCTTCCTTCATGGCATTATGCCATTCTGCATCATGTTTAATGAGACCTAAAGCTAGACATGCATCACGAAAATTGTCATAAAGTTGACCGTTAACTGTTCGAATGTGTTCAAAACTTTAAGCTCCCTTGACAGTAAGAAGTAACAATCGAAGATGAAATAGTTCTACTTGGGTGAGACTTAAAGAATACATGCGACCAATAACATTAAATTGTGTTTCACGTCTTAACCGTTTGCATATAGTTTCTCTTTTTTATTTTTTAAATAATTTTCTAAGGCAGTTGTAATGGAATCTATATTGTCTCCCAGAGGAATAACGACAGTTTGTTGATTACGTAGATGAACTGGTAAGCGAGTGATCAAATGACTTTTACATTGTAATGGTCTTCAAAATACTCTATCACACGCTTCAACAGCCCTCATGGTGTGTGTATCTATAAAGTATTTTATTGCATCATGTTCCAAAATGGGATTAGTACTGTCGGATGGAGTAATAACGACAGCAGCAGAATCATGTCCTTTGTAAATGTACTTATACAAATATTTAACAGACTTAATGCTTGAAACAATTTCAACATTAATGTGCCAATTGAATCTTTGTAATAATTCAATATTATAAGGTACTACATACTGAGTGTCTGCTGTTTGCCCATTGGGGCGATTATAAACACCGGTATTTCTTCTACGATATGTTGGATAACAATTTTCATCAAGTGTTGTTTCATTCTGAAAGGGTTAGGGGAAATGTTTGGAACATTGTCCTTTATCGTCTTGACACCAAGAGAAATTTATCGACAACTTCAGATACAGTTCTTTTGTAATTTTGCTTTAATGTGATTAAGATCTGAACATGTGGTAATCCGCGCTTTTGGTATTCAACAACATAAACATATGCAAGTAACTCACCGAATAGATGTTCCTTAACTATATATTTAATAAGTTCCTTCATCTTTATTTGGAAAACCCGTGAAATAAAGTCAGGCCTATTTGATGCCGTTTGATTAGGTGACGTATCGTCTAGTATCCATTCCTGGTTTTAATGTAAATAATAAGTGCATTTCAGGTTTCATATATTTATTATTGTCATGCACCATTTCTTGTATTTCCTCGTGCATCATTCGATATGATTGAGCAAAGATATTACAATCTCTAAGAGCATTATCAATATTATGAAGTATATCCTTATATAAGTGAGAAGTGAAATTGAAACGGATATCTTTTGCCTCATTTTGATCAATAATAAATAATTGTCCGTAAGAGGGATTTTCATTATGTGCAGGATAGGGGGAATTATTAATTTGATAATATAACTGACCATGTACTTTGAAGCAGTATGGTGCAGGTCTGGAACTATTGAAAGTATATAAATTAGCATTAAAGAAAGCAAAAGAAAATGAATTATTATAACGTCTGATATTTTCTTGAAAATGATTGGACATTTTATGACTATCATCAAATAGAGTTTGTAGTATGGAAGGTAAAATTGGTAATGGTTTAAATGCATTTCCTCCATGTGCACAACCGTTCATAAAAGAATTCTTTTTTTTTGTTTACTGTTTCATCTTTAAAATGTTTGGCATTACACTCTTATAAAAAAACACATTTTATGTTGTATACATTTTTTACTAAAAGTTAGTGGTTTTCACAAAAAATACAAAAACTTTTTAATGACCATGAACATGGTCTTTAGATATATTAGTACTGAATTGTAGTGTGTTATACTAAAACAAATATTAACTATGTAATTTGATTTACGGACAGATTCTATTTTTTGTCATCTAACACCCTCCATATACAATGAGAAAAATTTTACTTTTTATGGCACATCAACCCCTCGGTATCCTGCACAGTAAAAAATTCCGTAAAAATTAAACATTTTATGAAACCCTTCACTATTTTTTACTTGATATTTTCGCTACATTTGTTTAATGACATGTGTTATTTTATATTGGAACCCCCCCCCCCCCCCTTTAAGTTGAAAGAGATAAAACCCTGGCTTGGTTTCATTAAATGAACAAACAAACGCAAAAATAAAATATCAAATAGTGATGTTTGTTTACATTTACGAAACTGTTGTTCAGTAATAATATTTATAGCTATAGACTATGCTCATGGTCATTAACACGTTATTGTATTTTTTATAAAAAATACTATCTTTTAGTAAAAAATATGTAGAACATAAAATGTACATTATTATAAGATGTACAACTTTTGTCTACATTTTTTTTTTAAATTTTAAATATTTTATGAGATAATATCAAAAGAGTGCGAATTATTGATGGTTGAAACTTTTTTGTATTTAAAAAAAACTATTGACTTTTTGTAAAAAATGCATAAATGATAAAATGTGTATTTTTATAAGACCTACAATTTTTGTTTGTAATATTTCTAAAATTATCCGGAAGAATCTTCTTTTGGCCGAGATTTTACAGTTTCGAATGTTTTCAATCGAACATAAATTCATAAATTAATCCGAATTTTGACCTAACATAATGTTAAGTCACCGAATTCATATTTAACAAAAATTTCATTTTACAGAAATCCTTTAAACCAACTTTTCATTTTAAAGATTTCCAAGTTAAACGAATTTTTGTTTCGAAAAATTTTTAATTTAGAAAATTTTAAATTGATCGGATTTTTAAATACAAGAATACTCATTTGACAGAATCTTCATTTGTCCGAAATTGTATTACTACGAATTGACAATTGATAAAGAACTAAAAATGCACAATGTTGATTTGCCAGAAATTGCAGATGACCAAAAAAGTATCCGACAGAAATATTTTGGCGCAAATTTTGAAACTGACTAATCAGAATATATGAACAAAATCGCAATTGGTCAATTTTAAAATTCGCACCAAAATATTTCTATCGGATACATTTTTGGCCATTTGCAATTCCGGGCAAATCAACATTCTGAATTTTTAATTTATTATCAAATGTCAATTCGTACTAATACAATTTCGGACAAATGAAGATTCTGTCAAATGAATATACTGGTATTTAAAAATTCGATCAACTTAAAATTTTGTAAAATAATAATTCTCCTAAAATAAGTTCGTTTAAATTGCAATTTCTTTAAATGAAAATTTGGTTAAAAGGATTTATGTCAAATGAAAATTCTTTTAAATATAAATTTTGTGACCCAAAAATTCTGTTAAGTCACAATTCGGATTAATTTATGTTCGATTGAAAACATATTCGACAATGCACTGAGAAAAAAGAATTGTAATAATAGCAAACTGAATTGTTAAAATAGCGCCTGCAGTTTTTTTTGTCATTATAACAAAAAAGATTTCTAAAAGAGCTAATGGATTGCTAAAACAACAAAACAAATTAGTTAAACTGCTAATTTAACAAATTAGACATTGCTACCTTAGCTAATGATTTGCTGTCTTAGCAAATTTTTTTGTTATAGTAACAAAAAAAGTTGCAGGCGCTATATTAACAATTCAGTTTGCTATCAGAGGTTTAGCAATGTCGATGAAAATTTGAGATGGACATTTTAAAAATAAATTCCTCGATAAATTTAAACAAACGATCGTCTTTTCTAGATCGTACACATACCATGTTCTCCCCACATCGTCACTTTCACACATTATATAGAAACAGATTTCCTATTTTATCCTAATATAAACGCAAATTTTAATTTATTAACGAAAAATCTCGCAACCAGGTTTTGAACGCTGGTTCTTATCGCACGACGATGCTTGAGACAGCGCATTATACCCATCGGCCATTCAAGAATACGTGAGAGTCTTTTGAATGAAATGAGTGACACTTAACTATAGCATAATAGGCGTTACGTTTCCTCGATTTAACGACTGTTGAATAAATTTTAAGTGGTAGGGATCAACGTTTGGAACTATTTTGAACATTTCGTAAACAACCTTTGGTTACTTATTAATCAATCATTTCTCACTCTGTTTTACTACACCAGAATTTAAGTTTAATCGACTGCTTGATGATTCCTTCTTATTGTGCTCATGAATCAGTATGCAATCATATTTCAAGCTTTATGAAAATGTCTCTATGTCCTGGTTTTCATCGACTTTTGAATTAATTTTCATAAATAAATTTTTCCCGTGTAATAATATAACATAATTCTTACAAAATACTGGGGGTTTCTTTTAGATATTAAAAGGCCTTACATATAATAATATAACATAATTCTTACGAAATACCGAGGGATTCTTTTAGATTTTAAGGCATTTTCATTTACAAAAATATAATAATAATAATAATAATATAATAAGAATAATAAAGACGTCATATAATCCAAACCAAGCCCCCTGTATTTCGTAAAATTATATTTTATTATTATACAGAAAGACGTCTTAAAATCCAAACTAAATCCCCTGTATTTCGTACAATTAAAAACGTACTAAAATTATCGACCTTTCCAATATTTTAATAACGTAGGACCTCTACATAATGTATAAAAATGCTTTATTCAAGAAGCAACTTTAAGTCAACAGCTTGTAGCAAAAAATGACTTTACACAAACTGAATTTGAGCAAAATTATCCTCTTTTAAGATTTTTTTATTATTCTTTTACAAAGAAGAATTAACATTTTGGTAATATATATATATATATATATATATATATTTCAAAATATATTTTTGTAACACGTTATTTTAAAAACAATTAAATTTTATAAGAATATAAGTTGTGATAAACATTGAATTAAAAGTACGCTGGCAAAATTAATTTACATTGAAAACATTAGGGTTATCTTGCGCTTAAACGTAGAAAAGAATTATATTGAACGTAATTTCACATAGGATTATATATCACAAAGTTTTGAGAAAGGTTTATTTTGCACAAAAAATGAGAAAAGGATCATGTTGCACTAAGCTTTAAGATGACTTCATATTGAATCAGCGTTTGACATAGCATTTTGTCGTCGGTAGGTGTCGAAATATTCTAAATAATTAATTTTAGAACTTAATCATACGCAACGATTTTACAACGAAATTACACTATTTACACACTTCACAAATTTTTAAATTAAATAATGCACTATTAATTAATTATTATAAAATTATACTTTCTAAAATAACATGCAATTTAATAGAAATGGGGAGTTAAGAACACATAATGTCTACCTGTCAAAATCACTTTTACAACAAAATTACATACGCCACGATTTTACAACGAAAATACACTATTTACACACTTTACAAATTTTAAAATTAAACTATGCTCTGTTAATTCATTATTATAAAATTTTAACAGGATACATATTTTAAGAAAACATAACCTCTACCTGTCAAAATTACTTTCACAACAAAATTACAAAATTTACACGATATTAACAAATGTCCCCACACAGCACCGGAATCACTATATATTATAACTTTAGTAACAAACGAAAACATACAAAAAATTTTAACAGGAATGAGGAGTTAAGAATACATAACCTCTACCTGTCAAAATCACTTTTAAAACAAAATGACACAATTTAAACAATATTAACAAATGTTTGGCCACACAATACACTATTACCCCATAATAACATAAATAAATACTTACTAAAAGAATATATATTTCTTTTGCTAATAGCAAACGTAAACACACTTTATATTTCACACAGCCAACTTCACTGTTTACAAAAAACACGTAGCGGAACTGAATTGCCAATATCATTACATCCAATAAATAAATTGCTATTAAGTGAACGACAACTCATTTTCACAACAATTTTCACAAAACTAATGTCAATATATATTATTAATAACTAACTTTTAATTTTTACAATTCATATGCGATACAGAATTAATCGCATTATGTATAAGTTCATTAAAACTAAATGTTACATTTACTTGCGATGAAAAGGGAAAGTTATTAAAACTGTATCGAAAATTTCAATTAACAATAGGAACGATCAAACCTTAAATCTGCTGATAGAAATAAATTCTAACTGGTATCAGGTGGAATTTATTAAAATTTAAATGAATTGTTATAACGGTTGATTAATATTTGAATCTTTCGCAATTGAAGGCAATAAAAGTTTGTACGGAAAATTTTTTTATTTAATTAAATGTTTGTGATTTAAAATAGTCTTTAGATAAAAAATTTATAAAAGTGCACACGTTGCATGATTAAGTAGAAATTGATTTAATAGTTGAATACAACTTTTTAGATACATGGAAAAAATATATGAAAAATTCTATTATCAGAGATATGCACGTTATTCGATATCGGCAACCTCGCTGAAGGGAAATTAAAATTTCATCTGTGAAAATAAAACTTTATTACTTTCCGCATCTTTTGTACAATATTTCGCCGTTCTGAAAGCGTGCTAGGAACTAGTGGGATAGGATAAATGTTTCGTAACAGATTTCAGAGTGATTTATATTCTACATTGGATGGGTCAAGGTCTTATTTTGGTAATAAAAAACTCGAAATACGGTTTTATATTAAAAAAAAGCTTTGATATTTTTATTGAAAAAATATAATAGTGTCAATCATCCATCATCATGTATAATAAAATAAATATTTTTGAATACTTTTTTAAATTCATTAGATAGCGCTGAATAATTGAAAAATTGTTATAGTTTTTCTCTCTTCTAATTTTTATCCATGAAATAGTTTAGAGAATTCCAGAGACAATAAAACTCCGATATTTCTTTTCCTAGATTTTATTTTTCCAGCTATTTCTAAAAATTTATAGCTGTATTGTGTTTGTATTTGCAAAACTATGCGACTTTGTTTTGGCCCAGTTTCTCTGAAATTGTCAGTTGAAAAATAAAAAGTATAAACACAAGACATGTCGTGAATTTGGGAGTTAAATAGAGATAGAAGCGAGTGTGTGATTCGTAATGGATGTTACGTACCAAGTAAACGAACAAAACTCGCTTTTTGCTTGGTGACAAAATTGACGGCAGGTAATTACCCCGCGTTCACATAAGGGACCACTTATCAGGTTCACAAACTCGAAAATGTCCGGAAATCCCGACCAGCGACAGATTTTGCTTACCCAGGGAACAACCGCAAATGGAAAATAATCCTGCAGTGGGCACATAAATAGTAATTTCATCTTGTACCGAAATTATTAATTGGATATGTTTGTCAATTTGTATTTTAAATAAAATTTTCAATTTGTCGACAAATTGAACAAAACACAAAAGAAAATTAAATAATCAAAAGGGACTAAATCCCCAAAAAAATCTCGAAATCAAAAATTTTCCGGCATTGCTGACTAGCTGCAGACCCTCGATGGAAAATGGTAGATGGGGAAGTTCGTAGTTTAGCCAAAATAAACATTTGTCAAGAGAAATATTTGAAAGATAAAATTAACAAAATAGATTAACAATTTATTCAATAAATCAAGATTTTTAAGGTTAGACAAAATTGGTGTTTGAGTTAAAATATTGATACTTTTGAGGTTAATACACAAAAGAAAATTAATTATGTGATGCTATACAATATCAAAGTTAAATTGATCGAAAATTTTTAGGTCAACTGTCAATGATGTCTTGTCTGACAAAAGAACAAATTTTTGAAATAATTTAAAGACTAACTTCAATGCAACGAACAGCATTCGTCAGCTTCTCGAGCCGGATAATAAGTCCAAACCGTGGTTACATTGGAGGGTCTTACTCCTTTCCGAAAAATTTGGAACTCATCCGAGGTACAAAATATTACGGAAAATTTTAAAAGTCATAATTAAGAGTTGAAGAAGTCGGTTCCAGGGTTGACCTGGCGTAGTAGAGGTAACGTAAATTGACCGCCCTTTGATTTCCTGGATGGTTCTTAATTCATCCGCCATTAGAGCTAACAGCTAAGTTAAATAAAATCATAAATATTTTAAGTTCTTTAGAATCTGGAGAGCAGCTGCTCTTTTACAGTCTTTAAGTAGCCACTGCTACTTTAATATTTAAGGCCTTCCTTCACCTTCCCAGCTTTTCACCCCTTATCAAGCTTAAATAGCTCCGTTAATTTTTTCACCTTATTTAAATTCCACACTATCTGTAACTCTAGTGAACTCTTCTCATGACATTTCAAAGTCGATTTTGCCCCGCCAACTAATCCTCCATTTTAACCCATTATTTTAACGGACCCTTCCTTATATCGCCTTCCAACCACTTTAGGCACTCATAATTGACGTTCCCCTCTTAACTCATGCTTCTCTATACTCTTTGTCCTCCATCCCATTTTCTCTATCAACTCTCCCACTTGACATTTAGATTTTAAAGTTGATATAAAGAACCCGCCCTCTTGCCCTATCAATTGCGACTTGTCATTTCAATAAATTCTATTTTCTTCACTTTCCTGTCATGTCTTTACAAGTTTCCTTTCCAACCCTCTATAAACATTTTACTCTGTACGCTGCCATATGTCAACAAACCTATCATCTTTTTCCCACTCGTCTTTGCATTCCCAATTTCTTTGTACCTCCAAAGGTTCGTTTGGTTGATGGCCTTGAGCCCCCGAAGGTCAAATAACCAGATCTTTCTAACTATATCTCGTAACAGTTTAATTAAAAAGTTACCATATCAACAAGTTCAACACTCTAAACCAGTCAAGTGCGACTTTGGGATGTGAACAAAACCTCTCTTAAAATTTTGCTTTGGACATTGCCTTTTCAGCAAATCTTCCCTCTTTCCCTTGCAGGTTTACTCTTTACATCGTCTAATTTTTCTGATCCTCTAGTCGCCTTTTCCTCCTTCCTTTCAGCGGCGAGCAGAGGCAGGCTATATAAACAACTTTGGCAACCTGATTCTCCAGTCCCTTGGCTTTCGGGACTCCAAATGCACCTCAGATCTCGTGCTAGGTTCTTCAAGGATTGCTGACGCCTTTCAGTTTGAGAGTACTTGAGTGAAGCTGCTGACCAGTAGTGGAGTTGTGTGTGGGAGCACATGCCAAAACACTGCATTGGTACCTAGCGCCTTTACGAGAGGCTTAAGAAGACAAAGAGAGTATTTGAGGGATGTTGGAGGCATACCGCTCTCATCTTTCAGATGTTTCATCCGGAACTCATAAAGGTGATGCACATGCCATCTTTTTTAAAAATTACCAGAGTCTTACTCTCTGTAATTTAAAGAATGGAGAGGGAGCTATGCGCCGTCTACAGGAGCATCCATAGTGTTATGTCAAGAAGTTTGGGTCCGAAGTTTAGTGTAACCAACCAGATTTCGAAAAAAAAAATTGTTTCTACCATTAAAAATCTGGAACACACTATTTCGAGTCTCATTGTAATGAAGTGATAGAGACAGAATTGAGGGATAATATAGTTGATGTAGTTTTAAATGATTTGAAACAGAAAAGACACATTTCTAAATTTGCAAGAATTACATCGGAAAAGATAAAACACTCTAAAGTTTTTCTTAAAGAGAATCCGGATATTTTCTTCACAGAGGCAGATAAAAGCAACGTTACTGTTTGTCTAAAAAAATCTGAATATATATAAAAAATAACAATGTTTTTCCGATGTTTCTTCTTACAAAATAGTCTATCAAAATCTTTTAAAAAACTGTGATTTGTTCAAGACTATTTACAACCATTGCTTCGTCAATGGATCCAAAATAAGGTACTAGTAACACACTTCACTTAAATGATTTATTTATAAACAAAATCAATACAAAAATCAACACAGAAACTACAACTTGAAATATTTTGTGAATAAACTCGACTTATTTGTTCTAAAGTTCGAACTAATCTGAACAAAAAATGAATAGATCTTCTACCTGAGACCCTCTTTTCCTTATCGAAGAAAGTGACGAGGGCTAAAGTATAAAATCTTTACAATGGCAGGCACAATAAAGTAATTAGCCTTGGCATTTCGAGAGACTTATTTGTGCAAAGGAAAATATAAGAGAATTATTTGAAATTACTATTTTGCAATAAACATTTGCAAGACGATCCAATTGTTCGGAATTTTATCCGATTTAATTTAAAAATAAATTTTGTTGAAATAAACCACACTTGTCTTTGCTCAGAGTTCTTTGCGCATGCAATTATTTAATAATTTGATTATTTAAATAATTTAATAAATATTTCTCGCTTGCTATGCAGCTATGTCTGGACAAATAAAAACTCGATTTTACTCAAATATTAGAATCCAAAAAATAAATTTTGGACAAAACGTTTCATTCTAATTTCAATTATTTCCGTTTGGTTAAATTTGGCGTTTGGTTTAAAATTAGCTGCTCATTTATGTACTGGTATTCATTAGGTGGCTATTAACAAGTCTTGGACTAATTATTATTAACCACGCACAATTGGAACATTATTCCGTGGCATACCTACACAAGTAGGGTACTAACAAGGTAGAATTAATTTGGGCTTTCCATTAGTTTATGAAAATCTAGCACGTAATTATCGAAAGTAAATAAACTGTATGTACTATACTTATGAGTGAACAGTATTTATAATATTTGATTATTTCAATTTTCTATATTCAACATGCTCTGTTATTTAGATACAAAAACATTGTAGGACTGAATTGATACAACATGAATCGATCATTTATAATTATATTCGCTCTTTTCTTTGTGAAATTTGATCACCAATAGTTTGTTGGGTGAGACTATATATTATATAAATCTGAATGTATCCACAATGAATATCGTGGCACATTCATTGGAAAATAAACTCTTTGTTGTATCAAATATGTCTCTAATATCTCACTCAATGATATGAAATTACAAAATTATGTTAAATGTGTTAAAAAATAAAAACTGCAAGGGTAATGAAAATTATAAAAACTATAGAATTATTTATTTCTTATATTGTCTAAAAATTGCATTAAAGATCAGAAGTAATTTTTAAATAGTTATAAAAATTATAACTAGAAAAAATACTTGTAATGTCACAAAATTAATTGATATCGTTTTAATGAAACTGGTTTTAAAAGAGTAATTCCAATTTTCAAAAAATTCCATATCATAGACATGCGCAAAAATACTTATACGCATGTTGTGCAGGCGCACTGCTAACTAGCACTCATTGAAAAATGCATTACTTAATGATTTCTAAATATATTTTATCACCTTAATTTTCCGGAATATTGCCAACAGTTTTCGTTTCAAATTTCATGAAACTGTACACTTTTTTAAATTCAGAGTAATATTTATACTCATATAGATAGTTGGAAAACTGTCGACTTTGGAATTCATCTCTTCTGGATGCAGTACATCATCGATCAGGACCAAGTGACGTTTTACGAAGCATTTTTCATACACTCCACAGCAATGGAGGACATTCCATCTGTCTTGATATATGCATATATAGATATCGGTTTTATAAGAGGGTGATAAACGTCAAAAATATAATATGCTTACCTGTCTTTGCTCTCTGCTAGCTTCTAGTATTTGACATATAAAGAAGTTGAAATTTCTTGCACTAAAACGAAACAATTGACCTTTATAAAATAGACATACAATTTTCCAAAAATTTGTAGAGATATTGACGATCAATGAATGAAGAATGTTTTAGCTCATAAAGTATAGGTCTTCTAGAGTTTTTGTAGCAACCGTAGCTTAGCAACCATAGCCAGTAACTGTTACCTAGCAACCGTAACATAGCAACAATCGCCTAGAAACCGTTACCTAGTGATAGTAAGCTAACAACCATAGCCTACTAACCGTAACCTAGCAACAGTTACCTAGTAACCGTAACCTAGAAACTATCGCCTAGCAGCCGTTAGTTCGTAACCGCTTTATGGCAAGCATTTTTTGCTACCTTTTCCTAACAACTATAACCTAGCAACCGTAGTCTATTAACAGTTATCTGGGAACCGTTATATTTCGACAGAAACCTAGCAACTGTTACCTAGCAATCATTGTTTAGCAACTGTTACTTAGTGCTTTTTGATGACAACCATTGTTCGGCTATAATTTCCTAACAATTCTAACCTAGCAACAGTAGTCTACAAACCGTAGTCTAGTAACAGTTGTCTCGCAACCATAACCTAGTAACAGTAACCTAGCAACCTCAACCTAATAACCGTATCCTAGCAACCAAAGCGTAGTAACTGTCGCCTAGCAACCATATCCTAGCAACAAGTACCTAGTAACCATCGCTTAGGAACTGTTACTTAGTAGCCGCTTTATAAAAACCATTTGTTTGGCTACCGTTTCCTAGCAATCGTAGTCTAGGAACCGTAATCTAGTAACAGCCATCTAGCAACCGTTACCTGTCAACAATAACCTAGCAACTGTTACCTAGGAATCGTTACTTAGCAACCGTTACCAAGCAACCGTTACCTAGCAACCATTGTTTAGCAACTGTTACTTAGTAGCCGCTTTATGGCAACCATTGTTCGGGTACTGTTTCCTAACAACTACACTGAAAAAATTTTGGGCGACCAGCTGTTCCGATTGAGCCGAAAGTTCATGAGTGCAACACGACTAGGACTCGGAAAAGCAACTCTACCAGATCGGGAGCTCTGGACGCCCAAGATTGATACTACAGAAGTCCCAGAAGGTTGGGTTGACAATGCGCGGTATGCGGCAGCGCCATCTTGGGCGATCAGAGTTCCCTCTCCTGAAATTTTTTCAGTGTATAACCTACCAACCGTAGTCTAGAAACCGCAGTACAGTAACAGTTGTCTAGCAATCGTAACCTAGTAACTGTAATCTATTAACAGTAACCTAGCAACAAGTACCTAGTAACCATCGCTTAGGAAAAGTTACTTAGTAGCCGCTTTATGAAAACCATTTTTTTGGTTACCGTTTCCTAGCAACCGTAGCCTAGAAACCGTAATCTAGTAACAGCTATCTAGCAACCGTTACCTGTCAACAGTAACCTAGCAACAGTTACCTAGTAACCGTAACCTAGAAAACATGGCCGTGCAACAGTTACTTAGTAATCGCTTTAAGGCAACTATTGTTTGGCTAGCAATTGTTTCCTAACAACTACAGCCTAGCAACCGTAGATTAGGAACCGTAGTCTAGTAACAGTTATCTAGCAACCATCGTTTTGAAACTGTCACTTAGTAACCGCTTTATGGCAACCATTTGTTTAGCTATCGTTTCCTAGCAACCGTAGCCTAGAAACCATAGTCTAGTAACAGCTAGCTAGCAACCGTTACCTGTCAACAGTAACCTAGCAACTATTACCTAGGAACCGTTACCTATCAACCGTGATCTAGTAACAGTAACCTAGCAACCTGAACCTAATAACTATAACCTATTAATCGTCACCTAATAACTTTTGCCTAGCAACCGTATTTTAGCTTCTGTTCCTTAGAAGTTGACAACTAGTTATTTTATTTTATGAACAAAATGGATAATTTATAAAATTTTCTTAAAAATATTGGTTCTATATTACTATTTAATACATTTTAATTTTTAAAAATGTTTTAATAATCGGTTTTTTACCAATGTAAAAAATTATTATTGTACTTATATTTTTTTTTATAATTTACGTATTGATATTTCTTCCATGTAAAAGCTAAAAAATGGTAAAAAAAATGGTGTGGTAAACTTAATCACAATTTTAACCACACATAAAAATAGTGATTGTAACAATGAGAGAAAAGATTTATTTTGATAAAGATGAAAATATGTTTACATTTATTTCCCTTTAAGTAATCATACTTATGATTGTTCTAAGAATATTTCAAGTTTGTGAGAAAGAAAAGTTATTTGGTTTATCAAAACAATAACTCAAAAAGGAATAAGTACCGAATTTTTCTCTGACTATGTAACTATATAAAACCCACTAGGAATAAAGGTTTTCAGCAATAAAAATTCCTCATGTATTCTACAATTTGAATTTTTTCTTTTTGAGAATAATTCACATAGCTGAGTGGTATTATTATTTCTTAGGTTGAAAATTTATAATAGTTTTTTTTAACTTTCTGAAACGATAATGGCGAAAAAAGTTCAACTATATACGTCTACTAGCTATTCTCGAGTGCTTTATGACACTGTCTGTTCAGGTTTTATGTCGCGCGAGGACGGTTTATATTACGTTGAAAGTGGCCCAAGTGCATAGCACTACAACGTCATCGTAACAACTTGCTTCCTCGACACCATAGCTATCCAACAGGAAGGAAAGAAAATGTCCAGAAGGAAGATTTCAATATTGTCGGTCCTTTAATGAGAAATAAAACTAAGCTGACTATAAATTTTCCGCATAAAATAAATGTTACTATGTATACATAATTTAAGTTCTAAAATATAATATAGAACGATTAATCCCTAGACTCTTTCACGGAGATATAATACTTTCTGGGTCAAAAGTGCAAGGACGAAAGTTTGTAATATTTTCGAAAAAATCTGTTTTAGCCTCATCAAGTACAAAAGTTTGCATCAAGCAAATGCTACGATTTATCGCCTTAATTGTATTAAATATATTGAGTTGAATTTATAGGTTAAAAAATATTTTTTTAAAAAAATCAAAATTTTCAAAAATCAAGATTAAGTTAAAAATTTTTTAATGGTTATATTTAAAAAACCTTGTGTTTAATTTCAGATTTGGGTAGTAAAAATAACCATACCAAATTTTATCTAAATCCGTTTAAATGTTTTTGAGTTATCGTGTTCACTAAAAAAAGTACATCCACACACACACATAAATCGGGACATTTAATCAGGAACTCATATGACAAATTCCTGGATGAAAGAAAGTTAAATTGAAACATTTTAAAAAATCTGAACTCGGTATTTTAAAACTTTGTACGTGGAAAAAAAACCATGGGTGCCAGGATTCGAACTCAAGATGACGCCAACATAGAAGACGGAAGCCGTATCCTCACCGCTACTAAATGCTACAAGAAGATGTCATTAAATTATTACATTTTTGAGAACTAATTTTCTTCTAAATTCTCGAGTATTTTTTTATTTTGATCATCAGTCAAACACTCTTTTAAAAATGTATTTACAACGAATGATTTTTTCAGGACTCGTTTAAAATATACGATTTCCTCATAAATTTACATAAAGATTTTAGTTACTACCTGAGCGAAGGAAATGTCGCAGTAAATATCCCTTGATTGACCGCTGCAACTGTTGCTTCATGTTCGCAAATGAAATTATTCGAATTTGTCGGTTGCTTAGTTTGACATTCCCAAATATATTCTGAAATTGACTTTCCTCCAAGTTCCGTTTTCCTGAAATTAGAAACCTTTGACAGAATACCTCATGGTATGAGGCTAGAATAATAATAACACATGAAAAAAAAAGTTTTGAAAGAGAGTTTATTTCTACGTGTTTTTTTCTGCTGTATCAGGATTCAAATTCAGAATTGTTAGATTGGCAAAGTTTTTAGAAATAATACCGAAAAATGACCAAAAACACCAATTACAGCGAATGAAAACATTTTTTTGACTCGGACACTAATTTAGTGCACTACTCCGTATTTTTCTCTGCTACCAGAATCCAAAGCTATAATTGTCACATTAAATAAAGTTTTTGAGATAATCTAAAAAAAAATGCTCAAAAACATAAAGAGCAATTTAAAGTTCGAATTCAGTCTTATTGGGAAAAAATACTAAAGAAATAAACTATAGCATAGAATCCCTGCCGAAAATAATAGTTTTTTAGGATTCTGTACCGTTCAAACGGAACAGTATTAAATTCACTATGTATATTATTTTTCGATCCCCACTCACAGGGGATTTTTAAAATTCCCATTCAATTTTTATTTTATTATGATCGGTCCTGTAGATAAAATATTCTATAATAAATAAAGAATTTATTGATCTATACTATAAAGTGTATATTTTTCTGGAAATTGATAGAATAACTATTTTTTATTTTTAACGAAATTCAAATTTTGTTTTATCAAACAATGTTATAATCAAACTGCATCCTCTATAAGGAAGCACATTTTTTTATTTCTGAGGATAAATAACTAAAAGCTTCCTTTGTGTCTGTGTAATTATTGTTTTGCTTTACATAGCGTTGCACTGAATACTGAAATGGAAAAAAATTCAAGACAACTTGACTTTATCCTCAATTCTGCTTATTAAAGTCTTACTTTATTTCTCAAGTTGTGTAAGTTTCTTGCAAGGAATTTGTTCCAGGAGATCTTAACTATATGCTGTTAAAATTACCTTTATGTTCCCACAAGAATCCAGAAAATCGTCGTTTCCTAACATTAACATTGAATAAGTGAACTAAGCTTCATTTGAAAACGCCAGAAATCTAGTTTACATTCATTGGATTTCTCACTGGAGGAAAATTGTGTCTAAGAATATGATGAAATATGATTTTAAGGACGACGATGACTTTTTAATGGAAAAAGCGTTTAGTTGGTATCTCCTCGTGATTTTTTCAAATTTAAAATATTGGATTTAACATGGAAAAAAAGCAAATTTTTTGAAAACTGCTTGGAAAACTTGCTTAATACTTTTTAAAACTAGCAAGAAACAGTTTAGAGCTATTTAGAACTACTTTGACATTGTCTTGTTCGAAACTATTTAGGATAAGTAAAAAAAAATGTTTGGATGTCTTTTTAACCTCACAAATATCTAAATTTAGACACAGGGATTTTTGAAAATACCCAATTACATTTTTTAAGCACCTATTTTCAACGAAAAAAATTGTTTTTGACAAATTTTTTTTGTATGCTAAGAAACAACTTAATGAATAAAAATATCATATTTCTTATCTCAAAGCTATTTAAAGTATATAATTCACTGAGAATTCGCATAACAATTCATGATTTTTCAGGTTTGTTTGAAATTAAAATTTTTTTTTCCTTCTATAACTTCTCTAATTTTTATTTTTCAACTATAGTTCCCTTGGAAAAAATATTGTAGGTTAAAAAGCGAACCAATTGGTCTACAAAAAGTATATATTTTCCCTGACATTTATAGAATTAATCGCTATTGTTGTTTTTGACAAAATTAAAATTTTCGTATTTTTGTATTACGGAATAAACATTTTGACGACAAAACTTTTTAGAATTATTAATGTCATTTAGAAAGTCTGTCTGGCCCAAATTTGTAAGAATTCTTGGTTAAAATTACTTTTTATTCAAAATTTGCTAATTTTCGAAAATTTTAAAAAGGCAAAATTTTACTAAATTTGGATCAGACAGACCTTTTTACTGATATTTTGAGTAATTCTACAAAGTTTAATGTCAAAATACTTATTATTTCTAGAGAAAGTTTACGGACAAATTTTGCCTACATCAGTGAAGTCATACTCGATCACATGCCTTTAAGGAGTTAATCCCTATTTAAAAAACTTACGTAGGATCTGATGTAGGATCTTAGGTAAGATCTTACCTAGTAACATATGTTAGTTCTTATGTGATTCCTTAGGTAAGAAATTACCTAACATCTTACGTGTGCATTTGGCAAAAGGTCTTACGTTAGTTCTTATGTAATTTCTTAGGTAAGTTCTTATGCAAGTTCTTATGTTCTGCAATAAAAACAAAAAACTTGAATTTTTATATTTTTAATTTTAAAAAATGTTATTTTCATAAATGAAGTTAATTTTATTTATTCTATTTTTAAATTTAATTTTTAGTGTTTTTATGAGTCGGAAAAAACAAATTTTGAGATTTTAAAAATCGAAAAAAATTAATTCCTGGTCTGTATAATTTGGTTCGTATTTAAATATAATTAAATTTTTACTAACATGGAGATTATAAACTTGTATGTAAATGTGTTTGTTTGTATGTGATAAATTGAATTATATGGTTATAAAGAAAACAAAATAATTAATTTCATGTTGGAAACATCAAAAAAGGTAGTTTCCCGGGTAGTGCAGTTTTGTTCATTGTAATATTAAAGAAATTTTTTTAAGAGCATCATTAAAAGCTAATTTGAAAAAAAAATTAAATAATTTGTTTTTAAGATGCAAAAATAATTATTTACATAATTTTAAAAACGAATAAAGTAAACTACAGCTCATTTTTTAGTAAATTAGAAAGTCAGCTAAATTTTTACTTATAAAAGGATATAAAAATTGGTTTGTATGTGGGAAATTAAATTATGTTTTTCTTGAAGCTAAAGATGATTAATTATGTATGTTAATAGATATTATTTTAATTAGAAAAGAATAAGAAGTTGGTTTGTATGTAAGAAAATGAATTACCTTTTTCTAAGAGTCAAAAATTATTAATTAGGTATTTTTGAAAACGACAAAAATAAGATACCGGGCCAAATAATTTTGTAAATTGGAATTTTATTTTATAAATTTATGCTATCGATAAGATAAAGAAAATGTAGGAATGTATTAAGTTAAAGCATGGCTTTTTAATATCCAAATTGATTAATCACGTTATTTCAAAAAAATAAATTATTAACTGTTTAGTATAATTGTGCAAAATTGAAATTTTAATTAAATTCTTACTTAAAAACGAATTAGAAACTTTATTGTATATTAGAAGCTAAGCTTTTTTAGAAAGTCAAATAACACTAATTAGGTGTTTTAAAAATAGATAAACTGTAATTACTGGACAGTAAAAGTTGAACAAAGTTCTTTCCCGGGAAATGCAGTTTTGGTTATTGTAATATTAAATCATTTGTTTTTTCCGACTCATAAAAACACAGATTTTAATTTATAACATACAAACGAGTTTCTAAATCTTCCCCAACTTAAAACTTAGGGAAGATTACTTTGCTTCTACTTAGGGAAGAGTTAGTATTAGTAATTTATTTATTTAATGGCATGCCATGAAAAATGACGTCACTAGTATAGGCAAAATTTGTCCGTAAACTTTCTCTTAAAATAATAATTTTTTTACATCAAACTTTGTGGAACT
Source organism: Ganaspis brasiliensis (assembly GCA_037103525.1). Classification (NCBI taxonomy): domain Eukaryota; kingdom Metazoa; phylum Arthropoda; class Insecta; order Hymenoptera; family Figitidae; genus Ganaspis; species Ganaspis brasiliensis. The sequence goes on along the minus strand of JAZKLR010000143.1, from coordinate 1,921,466 downwards.
ACTTAAAATATCATTAAAAAGATCTCTCTGATCCAAGTTTGTTTAAATTTTGCCTTAAAATTAATTTTTTTAATTCTCCAAAAATCAGCTATTTTTTTAAAAAGTTAATTTTAGAGCAAAATTTAAAGAAACTTGGTTCCATTTCTATAATACCTCATTACATACCTATGTAAATTGCAATCTTAAATACATTAGTCAAAAAACACCAATTTTGAGGTTTAGAAGTCGAAAAAAATTAATTACCAGGCTGTAACGTATTGTGACCTTTCTTTTTTTATTGACTTCCTGCAAAATAATTAAACAATATTAATTGCCTAATATTATTATTCTTATTATTATTATCACTATTTACATTAATGTCCCATGCTATTTTTTTTACATATGTTTCATAGTTTTTAATTATTACCTCAAAATATTATCACTGTTGACAAAGGTGCACATAAGAATCCGAAGGTAATATCATTATGATTTGAAGCTTTATCTTCAAAATATTAATAAGTCTACAGCATCTGATGAGAAATTTCTTTAAAATAGAAATTTGTTTGCAAGATTTTCTGTAAAAAATAAACATTAATTATTATTTATTACAGTTCTTTCCAATTCAAATTTATTTAAGCATTCATGGATTTAATAAGAATAGTTTTAGAAAAAACGATGTGATCAACTATTTTAATAAAACATTGTTTAGTTTATAGTTAAATTCGAACCAGTTGTAGTTTATTTTACTATTTATAGTTAAATTGTCTAGTTTAAAGTTAAATACAAAATGTAATTTATGTTATTATAAAACTAAATGTAAACCTGAATATTTGTAGTTATTGAATAAAATTACTGTTATAAGAAACTATGAAATCCTTCTTTTAATTAGTTATTTATACTTATTTATTATATATTAGGGTAGGATAAATAGCAATCATGTTTATTATATTAATTTATAATTTTATTTATTGTAATAATCAATAAAATAATTTATAAATAAATTGACGAACTATTAAGTTCATTATGTTTTATAATTATAGATTTGATTAAATTTAAAAATTAAATTATACGTTTAATAAAGAAAGTATTAAAATTACTAATCATGGAGGTTAGGTATTTAAAAATAATTAGCATTAATCAATAGATTATACGATTTAGCTTAATCCTTAAAATAATGATGATGATATTTTATTAATTTCATTTGAAAAGTATATACTTTAAATAATGAAAATTTTATATCATACAAAACATTTTTAAAAATAATAAATGTAATTCTTTATTAACATATATTTTTAAAAAAAATTTCTGACAATAATATTGAAACACTTACATATTCAAAACTGTAATTTAATAAAAAATATCCTTTTAAAGTTTAATTATACATAATTTAAACAAATTAGTATTATTATTTAAATGAAATATAATATATTTAAAAACAATAACCTTACTTTCATAAAAATGCTTAAACACAATTAATTTATAAAAACTTACCATGTTATAACTGTCATGTAAATATTTGCTTAATTTTCGTCCTCCTCGCATCTTGAAATTATGTAAGGTGCCTCACTTTATTTAAAAATGTTTAATTTAAACAATTTATAACCTTCTAGTTGAAACTTTGCACAATGTAAACAAAATATCGTGACGTATACTCCCTACAGGTGGAACGGTCTAAAACACAATAATCCCGCCACGTTGTTTCTTCGGCTCGCCGTCGGAGGGCTGCCATCATGTTTCCTCACAAATGACATTGAACTCTTCGGTTATAAAGAGGATCTAGAAATCAACATTTTAAAAGGACAAGATTACAAGACATCTTTCCTTTAACAAAAAATAAAAGGGCGTCAAACTATTATGAATGGTTATGAATGACTTTATGATTAATAACTTGTTAAAAAAAATAATTAATTTTAATTTTTAATTTAAAAATAGAATAAATAAAATTAACTTCATTTATGAAAATAACATTTTTTAAAATTAAAAATATAAAAATTTAATTTTTTTATTTTTATTGCAGAACATAAGAACTTACATAAGAACTAACGTAAGACCTTTTGCCAAATGCACACGTAAGATCTTAGGTAATTTCTTACCTAAGAAATCACATAAGAACTAACATATGTTACTAGGTAAGATCTTACCTAAGATCCTATAGCAGATCCTACGTAAGGTTTTTAAATAGGGATAAATATTTGATTTTTATCTTTTGTTAAAATTTTATATTTACTTTTTTGGGACTTTTTGACCGTTTTTCAACAAAAGAAAGTTTTATAACTTTTACAATGCAATTTTCTTGTTCTATCTGAAAAGTTTTAGTGCTGAATGTGCGAGTTAGAATTATATAAGCATTTTCACGATTCTAGATGATGCTGGTCTGCTCTTCTTTATAATTAAGGGTCGCCTTTACAAGTTGTGTTTGCATGTTGTCGCGACGTAATTGCCTTAATTAAAGCCTGCACATTTTATCACTCGCATCACATGTCTTTTCCACTATAGCAAATGGAAACGATTAAAAATACATTTTTGGAATATCGGAATTTCTTCAAGATCATAATTCGTCAATATTTATACCCAGTCACCGTAAAATACTTTATTTCCGAAAATTTAAAAACAATACTTTTTCTTTAGAATAATCTGTGAATTCGCTTTGAATAAGATAGTTTTCGTTTAACAATGATAAATTTTTTCAACAATTTGTTATATTCATTTCAAGAAAATTGCTTTTGTCTGTAATTTAAAGCTGAATAAAAAACTTACTTTTTTTACGAAAACTGTTTTTAATGAAAGAGAATAGTTTAGTGGACACTTATTTTGAATAAACAAATTAGAAGATGTGAAGATATGTAGAAATTGGTTGGTTGTGTTCTTTCACGGACCATTTATATTGTGAAAATAGATAAACATGAGGTAAGGTCAGTCATACATTTCCTAGTGGTGGTGTCTTAAATTTAATTCAGTCTCCATCTGTTGGTGTTAAAGTTGTGCCAGGGCAAGGACCGACGCATCAAAGGCTCAATGCCAACTAATTCCGTCTACTAGAAGGCCATGGCCTTAAATTTCTCAAGTACTTTGTTGAGCTTAGCGTAGAGTTTGTTTTCATTGAGTTTTTGTCAAAACCGTAAATATAGAACAAATAAAACACGTTAAAATAATGAACTGGTTTAAAACTAGTTTGAACTGTTTCCAACTTATTTTAAATTGTTTAAAAAAATTCAGTACAACTCAGATTTATTTCATGATATTATTTTATTTGACGTGTAGACATTTGTTTTAACCTAGCATGCAATCAAGAAAGTAGTTTTAAAATAAATGCATCACTTTTTATATTAACAATGATTAAACATTTATTTGTAAGAGTAGTTGAAATTAATTTTACAGTATGGTTTTTAAAAAGCGGGAGCCGATATTGCTAGATCGGTGACCCTAGCTAGACTGGCGAAAATGTTGAATACAAAAAAAATCCCAAATTTTAGATCTGCCAACATTGCATTTTTGACCTGAGACTTGACAACGTAGCATTTTTAAATGTGGGGGGCAAAATCATAAAATTAAAAGGAAAAAAGTGGTAGGTAGCAAGACCTAGGTACAAATTTCTAAAAGGCAATTAATCCTAATCCTCTCTATCGCTGACCTTCGCAATACAGGCAGATTTCAAACTCGAAAAGTTTTTAAGTTTTCGTAGTTTACGAAATAATAAGTTATTCAAGAATTTCAAAATCTAAAAATATTAATTTAACTACCTCAAATATTTAAACATTTAAAAACTCAAAATTGCAATTAATATTTTTCACAAATGATTATTTGAGAAAATTACAAATGTTAAATCATCACACAAAATATAATAAAAAAAGAACAGAATTGAAATGTAAATAATTATTATTATATGTTAAACCTAACTCATTTGTTTTCTAGCCACGCAACCATATTTGAATAATTATCAAATTAAAAAAAATCTAAACATTGTTAACAACTCGATAGAATTATTTAAATACTGATTGGAATTGTTTATAACCAGTTTTCGACAGTTTCTAACTAAAACTCATTTAAAATTGTTTAGAACCATTTGAAAACTGTTTAGAACTTATGTAAATCTCTTTGGAATTAGTTCAGTATCTTTTAGAAATTTTAAAAGCTATTTACAAGTGTTTGGAATTTAAAACTGTTTTAAATTAGTTTAGAAATTTTTAAAAGTGTTTAAATCTGCTTAGAACTCGTTCAAAATTGTTTAGAACTTTATAGAATCGATTATAATTGTTAGAAGAATAAAACTGTTTACAACTAGTTGAAGATTCTTCAGAGTTTGTTTGAAATTACTTAAACTATTTATAATACTTGTTTAAAACATTCTAAAGTCTAATTTTGTTTTGAATTAGTTTGAGGCAGTTTTTAATTTGTTTAGAACTTTTTAGAACTAATTAGAATTGTTACTTGTCGAAAAATGTTGATTATAACTCTTGAACAAATTAACTCATTAAATACTTCTTTAAAATGGTACAGACAGATTTATTTAGAGTGCCACAGTTCAATATTTTTTTAATAATTAACAATTAAAAGCATTGTAATATAAGAATCAAAAACAAAATTAAAAGTGACAACATTCGCCATTTTGAATTTTAGAAATCTGACATCAGATTCGTAATCAGCGGCCTCGAAAACCTCCGAATTTTCACGAGGGTAGCTCAATTTTTAAATATTGTCCGACAATATTACTTTAGATGTTTTTTCTCAACTTAAAAATGTTTTACACCCTTTGTTTGCTTTCTGGCAGTTTTTCACTTAGTAGTAAAATACTTTAATACATTTTTTAGTATTTTTTTCTCTGACTAGAGATTTTCTCAATATTTATATTGAACTTGATATCTTTAAAATAGGTTTCAATTTGAGAACTGCCATTTAAATTTTTTGAATTCTGACTTCAGAACATATTTTAATAAAATTCACTAATTGTTTCGAAATTCTTCCAATATAATAGATTTGTCATTTTGATTTCTAAAAATTTGGTACAATATATTACTTAACTATAATTTCAATAGATTTTGCATAACCACTTTCAGTGGTTAGTACAATTATTTTTGTTGTTATTATTATTATTATTATTATTATTGTTATTACTATTATTATTATTAGTATAATAATTTTAATATTAATTTTTAGAAAAAAAATAAGCAATAGATTTAAAATGCGCGTCTTTGTTTGCCGTAGATTACACGTCTGGAACAAAAACACAGAATTGGAATGCAAATTGTAAAACGGGAATGTCAACGGAAGAGATAGTGAAAATTATAGGGTCATGGAAATAAAAACACGGATGTCCGACATCGACAGTCGCGTTCATCTCTCTATTTCCTCTCTTTAATCATGGTTGTATTTCGAAGGGATGACTTTTCTAAAATCAAAGTGGTAAAGAAAATATCAGTCGTTATTTTCATTTCCCGCAGCTTTCTATTTACTCGTAACGTAATATACATGTTACACATGCACGGCAAACCAAGTCCCTAATGTAAAGAAAGTTCAATTTATATTAATTTCGACGTGGCAGTTAAATTGTAGCATATCCAGCAAATGTTTATTTTTTAAACTAAAAGAAAATCTATTTTAAGGCAGAAAACTTCTCGATAGATTACAATTTATCAATTATTAATAATGATTTTCCCTGCACTAAACGTATATTAATTCAAATATTTATAATTTATAATTACAAATATGTTCTAAAAGCAAAATGGCAGATTCATTATGTCAGTTAAAAATGTTAAATATGTGAAGAAATTAATAATATTTGGAATTTACAGGATTTTAGAGCTGTTAATTACAAAACTCCTAATGATTTTTAAAAATTCAAAATGGAAAACAAAATTTCATTTTTTTACTAAATATTTACGAAAATCGGTATTTTGTAAAAAAATTGCATTTTTGGTTGTGTTGTCTACTGATTCGAAATTTTGAATGTTTAATCATCAATCTCAAGATTTTAGAAATACTGAGTTTCGTTAATTTTATTACATATTTTACTTTAGCGGTCATGTTGGATCCGTCATTTTAAATTTTTAAATATCATAAACAGATTTATCATCAGGAAGACAAAGAAGCTTAGCTTCTTAGCCGAATTTTATTTATCTTTATCAAACAGAGAAAGTTTGTCCAAAAACAAGAATAACCATAATACAATGTGAACAAATGATTGAAATTCTTTCACTCAGAAAAGTTCCACAAATTTAGTATTTTGCGCCAATTTTAATTGTTTTTTACATAAAAGTCGCGTTTGTTTGGAGTAAAAGGTTAATTGAATAATATTAATGAAATTAAATTTTTCTTTTTCAGAGATAATTAATTTTTGATTTTACTAGAAATAATATAATAATAATAATAATAATAAATTTATTTCAAGATAACATATCGTCAATTTATAATTTTTGAGGGTTGGGGCGAGTTGATTATGAATATGAAGTTACATTTTCAAAAATTGTTTAATATTAAAATTATAATCTTCAAATTCATAACTAACGTCACTAAAAGACCTTACATGCTAATTCATAGGATCATCCAATAATTTTGTCAAAACTCCTCCTCCATATTGGATCCGACGTTTTAAATATTGAAATTCGGTTTTCAGATTCGTAATTAATAAACACAAAAAGAAAAAATAAAGCAACCTAAATATTTTTTGCCTTATTTCATGTTTTCAAAAAGAAAAATTTGACAGATAAAAAAGATTATAGTGAACTGTGTGTAAAAATTGTTTTTTTAACATTGTTCTAATTTAATAAGAATGTGATAATCATGAAAATTACGGAGTTTTGTTTTTTTGTCACAAAACTTGGTACAATTACCTAAAATGGTATTAGGAAGGTCTCTCTGATCTGAATTTGTTTGAATTTTGGCCTAAAATTATTTTTGGAAAATTTTCAAAAAATAGCAAATTTTTTAAAACTTAATTTTGAACAAAACTTCAAACAAATTCGAATTAGAGAGACTTTCCTAATGATATTTAAAGGATATTTACCAAGTTTCGTGACAAAATATTATTTAAATATTATTAAAATAATATTAAAATATTATTAAGAGAAAAGTTACGGACAAATTTGGCCTATACTTGTGACGTCATACTCCATCACATGCCCTTTAGTTACTGGTGTTTGAAGCCTGATGTTATTGTTGAATAACATTAGTAAGTAAACAAGTTAGTTTATAGTTAAAACAGCTTTCAGTACTTTGCAAAATATCTCGTTTCGTTGATAGAATGTTCGAACAATTTTGAGGAAGAGATGCTATACCTTGAAGCTAATCTAAACAATCAACACAACTTTAAAAGTATACAATTTTACGTAAAAGCGTTTTAATTATAACTTTGTAAAATGGGAAATTTGATTTCAAAATGGTTTCAAAGTTGTTTAGTGGTACTTGAAATACTAAATCTCTTAAGCTCCCTTTTTGTCAAAAGGCTATGAAATTTAACATAGATGTCGTGGAAAAAAATACTTTTTCATTAATTTATTATAAAATCGTAAAATTGATTTCACCTAATTATTACTACAACCACGGTACTTACATTACGTTAAAATTAATGAAGGTTGACTTTTAAATTTTAACATTTATAAAAAGCTGTTAATAAATTAAATACTTATTATTTATATTACCTATTCAATTAAAAACTGTATTTTTTACTCATTTAAGTAAATACTTTTACTGTATATTTTTCATAAATATAAATATGAATGCTTAGAGTTAAATAAAAGTGGTTTTATTAAAAGATTTAGATAATGTTATTATGTACAGAAAAGTATTTTACGAAAATTGTATTATATTGAAATTAAACGATTAAATTAATTTCGAAAATTTTTGTTCATGAAGTTTTACTGTCTTTCGTTTATAACTTTTAAATTATTAGAGTTAAGTGAAAATGTTTTACATAAAAGTTATATGTAATATTATTATTATTTATAAGAAAGTATTGTAAAAAAATCTTGTCAGAATATTTATTGTAATACATTAAAAATTAAAGTCTACTTTTAAATTCAAGCTGGCAGCCTATTATTTTGCTTATTATTATCCTGAGTGGGAATGATCGGTCCTTAATAATTAAAAATGTCTCCTCAGGCTTCCTATCGTTCGTAGCGTGCCTTTTATTTTGCGCACACCAATTTTAAATTAATCGCCACACTTGAAAACAAATAAAAAAAACCAAGCCAATAAATGAAACATTAATCGATCACTGAGATTGCTGATAAAATAAAAGAAGTTTTTACTATAGATACCTTTGGACCATCAGCGATGCACGCAAAGGGTGGCGTAGAAACTTCCCTCTAGGAATACAAACGAGCGATAAGGCCGAGAAACCCTGGGAGCGCAGTTTTATTAATTAGCATTTTCCTCTCTCTGATAATGTATTGATAGGTCTGACGATTTTTCATGCCCCCTTACAATATTTCAATCAAATCCATATCGATGATTCCCGGGCCCTTCCTAATCGTCAATTTTAAAACTATGCTCAATTCGTTTGTAGACAGAAAATAATATGATCGTACAAAAAAAAGACTAATTACAAATCTATGTGAAAGAATGGTCAATATTCTTACGATACGAAGAAAGTGGGCTGTCGGAACGAGTGCTTTAACAAAACTGAGATATTAGATGAAAAAATGTTGTCAGTAGGTTCGAGCTATCAAAACAACTACTACTCCCACACAAACAGAAATGCTTGACGAAAATGTTACCTCGCACAATGTTTTCAATTAACGTTTAAAAACCTTTAATGACACCAGTCGGGAATCTGTTTCGTTTTGTACGGTACAGTTTGGTGTAAGCTTGGCGATTTGTGCCTTATTATTTTATGCTTGCACTCTGAAATCAAAGAAAGTTTATGTAATTTACGTTTCAATTAAATTATTTAATTTAACTTTAATTTAATTTTAAAATTTGTTTATTTTATTCCAAATATTTAATCTTATTAAGTTCACTTGCCAGCTTGCCAATCCGGAATCGTTGTACTGTTGTTAGCAACATTTTGTTCACAAAAAATTTTTATTTTACTTTCCATGAACACCGACTTGCTATCACATTAATGAGTGGAGAATTCTCGACTTTTAAGATTCTGAGAAGTTGCACTGAGTAAGTCCTTCGTCGTGGGATCGTCCTGGCACCAGGTACGCATGTGAGCCCCGTCCTGACAAGAGTGCCAGGATCAGAAGACGAGGTCGATGGAGTTTGTTTACTAAGCTGTCAAAATAACAGTAGATGATTGAGATACAGGGATGGGCTTACAAGGCCGCCAACTTGCCGCGCGACAGAGTTCGGTCGCTCGCGGTTGCTACGTAACGGCGACGGATGTTGGCGTAACTCACGAACTTTCAGCGATTGTGTCCTCGGCTTGTTGCGCCAGGCGGTGATTGTGCGTAGACATTTTGGCTTGACGACGGCATGTTCAACCTGTCCTCATTCTTGACTGGTGTGTCTGGCTTTGAACACTTGCGATTTGAAAAATTTTATTGAAAAGGACAATTAAATTGAGATTTATAAAACTCATGTCGGGACGAGGCTCTATTAGACGTCGAAGACCTCTCCCAGGTGAGCTCAATAGAAACTATTGCATTTTTTGTAAATGTTGGAGTCGGTTCTCAGACCAAATTGTAAAAGTCGAGTCAGTGTTCAGTGCGCGTCTATTTGTAAATGGCCGTGCCATGTGGCCGGCTGGTTTTGATTTCTTGTAACCTTTTGAAATGGTTTTCAATTAATAAATTTGTTATATTGTTGTTTGATTTAAACTATTAGTTTGTTGCTGCTCCTTACTCCCAACTCTCCGGATTATGAGTTAATCGTGGCTGTATTTTCAATTAAAGATCAAAAAGTATTTGAGTAGTTTAATTAGTCTTTTATTTTACTATTATTTTTGTTTAGTTATTTTTCATGAAAATAACTTGGCGTCCTGGTTTTATTTTTATATTATTTATTTGATTAAATAATACAAATTAAATTAATAAACATTATTAAACATCAAACATAATTTGAAAAAATGCGTCATACCACATATATTACATGACATGATCAATACCACTTAAAAATCAATACAAGTAAACAATGACTTAAGTACGCAAAAAAGCCTTGATGAAGGAATTAACAAAACCATGTTTTACTTAATTCTGAAGTTAATCTGGTACTGGTTGCTTGAAGAGAATAAAGTTCGTCAGAGTTGTAACTCAGCATCATGATCTTGTTATGAAGGGGCAGTCTAGTCAGCTTTGTTATAAACTCTACTCACGCTTCTCATTGCTCGTGTTTCTTGTAACATGGAAAGGCTTTCCTCGCTCTTTTTCTATCTCTTGCCATTTTCTCATTCTCTCCTTGGTATAGAGTAAGCTCTCTATAGTAATCTCTCTAAAGGAGTTGCACTCGAGCCAAGAAATTGAAGTTTTGGTTAGTTGGTATTCGAATTCTGGATCGATTATTTCCGGAAGATGGGCACTTGCTGTATGACCATTGCAAATGACGGGAATATAGTAACCTTATTGCCAATATTCTACAACCACTTACTATCTCAGATGTTCAAAATATTTCCTACAACTAAGATTATCTTGTACTAGTTTGACCTCTAGTTGGCACCGGAGATTTAACTCCTAAGAGGATAACTGTCAATTTCAGAATTCTTGGACGATTTCATTATACACTTGAAGAGTTCTCTAGCTAATTCAAAGGTTCTAAAAGTTTGCAGTAGAAGAGTTTTAAAAAATGAATCCTCAGGAGATTTAAAAAAGTGCATTAAATTTAATGTTATTTTAGGTAAATTCACAAAAGTATCACGGGTAATCTTGTAAAGAAATTTTACAAGAAAATAATGAAGAACAAGTGTCTGGGATTTTCAGACTTGAGTATTAAGATGGAGTCGACATTAGTGATAGGTTGACAGGTAAAATATATAGTTCACAAGAGACGCTGTAAACTTGAAGTAAATACCATTACTTGGCATAGTTATACCTCATTGACGTCTCTTAGGATGACATATGTTCCGCTATCAAGGAAATTTACTCAGGATGTGCGGCTTACTGCTGAAAATGTCCCTATAAGAGGAGTTTCTATGATACAAGTTTGCGTTTATGTCAAAATGCATTTATGTAAAATATCGAATGAAAATAAGTTTTAACAACTTTTTCTCAACAACTCTCACTATTCGTTTTTTAAAATTTAAAAATGTTTTTAAAACATTCCGGATACAACTCATCAAGCCAACTTAAATTAAAATCTTCAGGGAAAACGTCAAAACTTGTTTTTAAAAAAGTTCTTCTTTAAAACGTTATTTAATAACTAGTAGCGAAATTACTTTCCAATGATGTTTCAGAAAGTCTTCAACAATAGAAATAAAGTTTAAAAAAAAAACGTTACAATAATTTTGCTGTAATCTACGAAAAGTTTGTAATGAGATTGCAAGAGATTAATAATAATAAAAATGCTAAACAGAATAAAACTTATAACAAGTTTTCTTTCAGCATTATCTTCTTATTCTTCATTTTCAATTAAGTATCCTAAAAAGTTTTCAACCGTCAAAAGTTTGATGAAAGATTTATAAGTTTTAATTGACATAAATGTAGATTTATCTAAATTTTAGCCAATGCAAGTATCACTTTATCCATTTCAGTTTAACAATTATAAAAGAAATTAATAAAAAATTACTTTTTTCCTTGAAATTTAGTTTTCAAGAAATAAATGTTTTTGTATTTAGGAAATATTAGATCTGCTTAGTACTTCAGCTTTTCAAAGAAGTTAGTCATACTCTAAAGGTTCTTTACATTTTGTTTTTCTATTTGAAAAGCTCTTTCTCCAAGTCTCTTTAAGTAAAATCTAACTTTTCAGGAACTCTTCTGCCTTCGATATTTAGTTTCTTTTTTCCTTCATCCTTTAATGTGACCTCTTTTACACCTAAAATAGGGACCTTACTGAAAATTTTTGGATTCACTCCTGATTTTTCTGCCACTTGTTAAAAGATTGATATTTAATTTATTTAATATTTTATAAAAGCGCTAAGATAAGGTTCTAACTTACAAAAGAAAACTACCAAATTAAAAATTAATGACGGCTTCTTGAAATTAATTGGAAATACAAATTTCCACTTTAAGGGTGTCCATGTAAAAAATTAATAATTGTAGGTCGCTAATATTTATTTTAACCCAAAGAATATAAAGTTTTTTCCATGGGAAAGCAAAAAGAATCAATAATTAAACTAGAATTTTAATCACTTAAAACAAAAACTAGTTTTAGAATGGTTTAAACAATAGTTTAAGCACAATTTTTTAAGGTAAATGGCAAATGTATATAATAATTCGTTTTTTATATATTTATACATTGATTTTTTATACTGGGTGATTTCTTGTGTCACTCTAGTCAAATATAATGTTTGATTGTTGAAATTCAAAATGCCAAATTCAAAATGCCAACTAGAATTAGAAAAAACAATTTTTTACTCTGCAAGCAATATGAATAAGTGTTTAGAGTCATCAATTGCTTTGAAGGTTCTGTAACAAACATTTTAATTTATATAATAAAATAAAAATATCGTAACATAACTTAAAAAAATTGTTTTAATGATACTTGAATGCATTTCTTTGAGCTTAGGTCCTTCTGTAAATGCATATTGATAAATTTTGTACCACTTTCTTGATGAATCTGATGTTGCAAGATTACAATTAAAAATAACAAATATAAAATGTCGATTAAAATTTTGAAAAATGGTTTCGTTTTCTCGATATGAGTTTCTAGACATGTTCTGAGTTATTAAATACTCAAGATTAATTCTTGTAATTAATTTGTAATTTAGTTTCCAAATTTTAAATTATATTATTGCAAAAGAATAAAACAAAACAGTTCTGAATAATCTTCAACCATGTACAAACTATGCAACATGCTGCAGACATCTAAGATCATGCAAGGCAGCTTTTCAATATGGATCTACTAATTAGGATATGATTATAATGAATTAATGAACAAAAAAAAAAACAATCTGTTATAAGAAATAGATTGAAATTGATATTTGAAAAAATAGGTCAATAAAGTTTTGGAACTAGCTGTTAATTTAAAAGTTTTTGAGCTTGTTCAGATAATGCTTTATGATTTTTCTTCTCCTTTATTTTCATGGAGGTAATTAATAGATCTGATCCGATAAGCAATTGGTTTAAAATTCAAAGGTGTGATTACTTCAGTAGTTAAATTTGTAAAGGAAAATCGCTCTCCAAAAACGCTTTCCCAGTTCACTCTCTCCCACTCCAGACAATTTAGTCGACACTCATCATTTCTCCCGAAAATTAACGACCGATCAAATTTATCAATTAACACAATTCAGTCACACATTGTCAAACCATTACATGTAGAATTGATTCCACTAGTTTATTTAATATTATTCGAGAAACTCACCTTAGATCCAGCGTGTGACTCGCAGAACTACTGGACCAGCATAGCTTTTAATTTTATTCAATCATTAAAAAAACTGTGTTTACGGCATCAGCATCTGGTTGAACAAGTAACTATCACAAACTCCGAACGATCAATGAAGTTACGATCTTAGCTCGCTAAGTGTCAGGTCTGTCGCGAAACTAGCGCCGTGAGAATTATTGGCACTATTCGGATTATCAATCCATGTCTAGACAACGCTCGTCGATCGTAAACCTTAATTCAGATGCAGCAATGTAGAGCGCCACAAATAAAGGAACAATTTTTCAGTAAAAACTTGTCTCCTTAGATTTTATTTATCCAAAATTGTCCGGTCAACATTGATAAATGATACGACTTTGTTCGGGAACGTACTTTTTGTCAAGAATTTCAGTTCTGAATACTAAAACCAGAAATAAAAATGGGTTAATGGTCACGTTGTTGAATTTTTTTCAATAAATTGTTCGAGTAAAAAACCGCGACAAAAGTGAATTGAAATTCGGATACGGAAATGTTTTTTTTTTGCATTTTAAGCTTGCAGTTGTTGAATTGCATTCGTAATAAATGGAATTTTCTGCGTGTACGAGACAATGCCCGACGGCTAGCCAGTTGGCAAGAGACCTCCTGGATTAGTTTAGTGGTCTTCGACGACTGCCAACGTCGGGGCATTTTAACCCTTTTACGAGCTAATGACGAGCGTTAATGACATTCATATAAGTATACATATATGAATATTTAACATTACGAAACTCATGAAGCACTGAAGTGCACGTGCTTATATTTTTCTCATTAAATTTTATATTATTAAATATTTGTTTCATTTAATGATGAAACAGGTCATTCTGATAGTATTAAGATATGTGTAATTGTACAAGCAAAACAGACAACAATAACACAATAATAAAAAAGCTGAAAATTGGATAATCGAATGGAAACAATAAAAGACAAATTATGACATTATGAATCGTGTAATTAAAAACATTTATAATTGCGGAAGCTTGAGCAAATATAATATTGATTCATTTAGTTGACCACATTTGGAACACATGGATTCTTAGTATTAATGTAGGTGAAACTTTGTCATATTATCATTACAATAACTATATTCTAGAAATAAATGTAGGGAAACATTATGAGAGAACCTCCGAAATTACTGCATTCTCTAAATCGAAACTATTTAAAACTCGGACATTAATTCGGATTAGTGAAAATGTCTAGCAATTTTCATTAAATTCTACCTAAACTTTAGCAGAAAAATTATAACTTTGGATTAAAACTATAAAATTTACTGAATGTTTAGTGAAAATGTTTATTTTTGCGAAGTATATTGCCGGCTAAAATAGATTTGATTTTTAAAAATGGGAAAGAGGGTTTTGTTTAATTATTGTTGACCTGAACTTAGATTTTGAGTCACTGACCCGAAAATAATTAATTGTGTATTGACAAGTTGATTTGAGCTTAAAGATTACTACAGTGATCGATAAATATGGGGAAATAGGGGCTTCTAATTAAGAATGGAGACAAGGTAATAATTTACCTTACACAATATTTTTAAATCCATTGAAAAATGTAAATAACACACCGGTTATTCAGACTGTTGTCATAGGGAGGTTTTCCCTGTTCTGTGGCCAAGCCTGCTTTCTTTCTCTCTCTTTCTCTACCGGATGAAGCTCGAATCGTTGGTGAGAGTTCTCCCTCCCTTTTGGTCAGTCGGCGAGGGCCTGATGTGATGATGGCATCCAGTTCCGTTTTGGCTTTTATATAGTCCACATCGGACGGGTTTTCCCGTGCATTTATCGACTGATTGTTGGCTGGTTCTTCATTTTGTGTTCATAACGGGTGTACAAATGTGACGTATTCAATAATTAAATAAGAAGAAACTATATTACGTGAAAATAAAAGTGCTGTGAGTTTTTCGAAAATTCCGAAAATTTAAAAAGTTTACTGCTGTTTCAAGTAATTAAAAAATCCTGCTGAGATATGAAAAATAAATAACGGATGTATTATTTCAGTTGTTTATTATATGTTTATAAGAATATAATGTATGAATAGTAATCTTTTTCTTTTATCCGCAAACTCATCTTCTTGTTTTAGATTCTCAGTGTTCCGTTACACCGAGTGATGAAAGAAAAAAGAAGAGAAAAAAAACGAATCACGATCGTTTACCGCGACCTCTTAGAAGATCAAAGTGCTCTGCGTAGCCCATAAATTTCCCAGAGCTACAAGAGATGTATATACATGACCTCCACCTGACGTCTAGAAAGATCGTTTCTGGAGAAGATTTTTAAGAAACGAGTTTTCCATCCAAGTTATTTCGAACTACCCTTCATTTAAATTGAACCCCTTTTTATCAGCATATTTTTTCTCCCGTCCTTCTCGGATTCTAAAATGCATTTTTTCGTAATTTAAAATAATTTTTCGAAAATCCATTTTTACATTTTTTTAAAGCTACCTAAATATATTATCTACACTTGAGTAAATACCCAATTATGATGTATTTTTTAAGTTAAAATTGTGCCCCTTTTATGAAATTTCTCTCTAAACTTTTGGAAGTAATCCGCTTGGGAGAAATCAACAAGTGCGTCGAGAGTTTCTCGGTTTTATATAGGCTGACGTTTATTTTTTAGTGGGCGGAAAATGACCTTCGTACAAGATTTAGCAAGAGGGTTGTTGTCTTAACATTCCAAGACTTGTATGCACTGTTTTTCAGTTCGTGCTCCGCCTGTCAAAATATTAACTACCTCAGGTTCTAATTCACTTTGCATTGCCACGAGTATAGAGCTCGTTAAGCCAGAGTTTGTGTATAATTCGCCAATTCGTTGGCCAAAACCAACTTCAATTCATTATATGCTAACGTCCAAATCCGGTTTATCCTCCTTTTTCCCCTAGAGCCACACTTGTTCCTAATTTTCCTCATTTTCTCTTTAACTTTCATAATTTTATTCGCCTGCATATTCGAGTTTTAAATAGAAAAATAAATTAGTGAATTTATAGGAAGATTTCAACTGTCAGGAATTTTTGTGTTGAATATCATTTATACTTGGTCCCTAAATTTAATATTATTCTCTCATAAATTTTTTTTTAAATATTTATCAAAACTCGTTATACATTTAAATTTTTAAATTTAACTTTAAATTCGTAATCTTTAATTAAATCTTAATTTCTTATTGTAATACAAAGCTTGGAAATAGAAATCATCTAGATTTCGAAACGGCGGCGAAAAATACAACTAAAATCTAGTTCATTAATGAATATAACAAAAAATATAAAAATCTATTGATTTAAATTCCATAAATTGAGGACAGTACTACCTACAGCTGAGGATCGAAAGAAGCATAATTTTTTTTTATAATATTCTGGACATTAAATGGTTTATCATGAAAATCATCCTCATCACAGTAATACTTGATATTGAAACGATTCATTCTCTTGATAAGTAATATTTAATTTTTTCTCAATTCAGTACATTTTGTGTGAATTATTAATTCTGAAAAATAAAATATATTTTTTTTTTATCCATTCGACTTCTTCCTTCTGTGTCTAAAATATCCCAGGGGAATATATTTTTCACGAAAGTAGACAGATAGAGCAAAATCGATGTCAACAGTTTCATGCATATAAATTTTATGTCTATTTTACCTAAGCCATTGTATTATTTTTATTTTGTTCTTGCCATCATTGTATGGGGTGTTGAATCATCTAATTATTAACAATTTTATTTTTTATAATTTCTAATTGTCTAGAACTGAAAATTTATAATTCAATTAAAAATTACATCAGTTGAACATTCGTATTATTCCACTCGTTATATTTGATCAAGAGTTAAATACTTATGAAAATGACATGAATGTACTTCACAGTATGGTATTTGCAATTTAAAGTGGTTCTCTTTGAACTTTTCTTAAAAAAAAAAGAAAAAATTCTTATTGAAATAATAAAATATCATATAATGCAACATTCAACGAATACAATATTTTTTGAAATGTAGGATGTGGTGCTAATTATTAAAATATTTTAGATCGATGTTTAAGCTTTTAACATAAAAGTATGTGGATGATATTCTTCGAGAAATAAATTTTGTTAAATTGTAAACCACTGATCCAAGAGAACTACTTTAATGCGTCTTTTATAATTTATAAATAATTTTTGTCCTGGAATTTAGTAAATTGCACATTTTATACAAGAAACAACTCACCTGAATTATTCTACATTATATTATGCTAAAATATGTTTAATGGATACATTATTTAATGAATGGAAATAAGTAAATAGACAAAAGATAGAGTAAAAGTTAGTGGGATGGAAACAGAGGAAAATGATCGTTGTCTGGACAATCATGTCACGAGCGGAAGCAATAGACATTATTTACACAGAGGCTTTCCCACTGGTACTTACATTCTTGAATCGTTTATCCCTGGCTTGCGGCAACTTTCCCATACTTGGTCACGTCTTATAAAAATGTCTATTAAAGCGGCAGTAACATATCCACTTTAAATTGAAGAACAAGTTTTTAAAATAGAAACAGTTTTTTAACAAATAAAATTGAACCCCCTGCAATCAAAAGGGCTTACGAGTGAAACCCCGTCGCGTCGTTTTAGTTGGCCCCTGAAAGATGCTTTTTGTTCATTAAAAATTTTAATATTTAAATTATATATCCTAATAGAGAATTCTGTGGCACATATTTTTCATTCAGGACTAAATCATTTATCTGTTTTGGTTTTCAAGTTAATCTAAAAAACTGGATTTTTTATGGCGCCCTCGACTGCCACTTGTGCTACAAACATCAACGTAATCAAATGGCTGCCTTCCTACCCTTACGAGATCGAGCGCGCGCAGAAACGCGCGTGCTTACGTCTTACTTATTAAATTGTAAATCATAAAGTATTTGTTTTATTTAGTAAAATAATGAAGTAACTGATTCCTAATGCGTACAAAAGTAAGTAATTTTTAATGTGAAATAAAATGTGGTTACTTTATAAACACATAAGGTCATCAATACATAAGGTGATTTAGAACCTTAAAATTGGATTAAAAAGTATGTAAATTGATAGTTCAAAACTGCTAATCTAGTTTTATATAAATAATAATAATAATTGAAGATAAAAAATACATATTAATAGTGCAAAACTTTTAACTTGATATGATATAAACAAAAATAATAATTAACAATAATAAAATTCTCTGTACCTTTTCAAATTACAATTACAAAAAAGAAGGCGATGAGAATTATTTTTTTTTATTAATACTCACCTGTCATCAAATGTAAGGAGGATCGTCATGTGACTGAACCTAAATAATAACACCAAATACTTTAACCTTAAACTTTACCATTGAAAGTGCAAAATTACCAACTTAATTTTATATTTCAATATAATATTAATAGTTAAATATAATAAAATTAATTAAATAAAAAGAAAGCAATGAAAAATATTGTTATTATTACTCACCCATATAAATCTGCAGCAGATTGACAGGTGAAGCACACTAAATAAACACACCACTTCTCTTATAAAATTAAAACACTATTAACCACTAAAAACTTCACTGATTTTTTTTATAAAACACTTTTCTCCTAAAGTAAATTTCAATTACATATTACAAAATTACAAAATAAAAGAAGAACAATTAACCTAAAATATTATTCTTAGCAAACTACCATCAAAATAACAACAAAAAACTATCGAGAAATATCGAAAATATTGTTGACCAATGAGAGATCGAAAAAGGATCTTACACGTCTGAAGTTTCTCGAAAGGTATTTCTTTTATCAACGTCTAACCTCATTTTTAAATTATGGTCAACTTAATTAAAATTATTATAATTTTAAATTCCATGTAAAGTAAGTTTGAAATTAAAATTTAATATTTCACTATAATAATTATTATTATAATCATCAAAAAGTCGAAATCGAAAACTATCGATTATATCTACTGATTTCTACTGATTAATAAAATGTCACGAAAGAGTCTTACACGTCTGAAGTTAATCAAAATGTCTTTTTCTTTTTAGGATGGGAGGATGGCTGCCTTTCTACCCTTATTGACTAATATACTATTTATATATTAAATTATTGAATTTTGGAATTTAATGTAAAATTATTATTGTATTTATTTAGTTTTTTAATGTTTATTGTTTACAGGGTTTGTTGAATCTATGATGAAGCCTGATATAAAAATATAATTTTATTAATAAAGTCAGATGAGAGATTCCTATAAAAATAAAATTATTTGAACATAAATAAAAAGTAGTATTAATAGTATTTAATAGTATTGAAATTAGGAAATCAGAAAGTAAAAGAAAACAGGTGGCTAAATTATTATCTGATTTATGGTTCCATGGATTTAAATTTCCATTTATTGAATGTATTTCTCTTTCTATCTAGTATGCCGTTTCTATAATTTCTCTTTAAGTAGAGATCACCAAATACCCGGTTTAAAAAATATTTGTGAGAGAGAAAACGTTACATGCTACACAATACAACTTGATTATTATTATAAAACTACAACCCGAAGATTTGTCACTACCCACAGTAAAGTAACTTCTGTACAGAATTTTAATTTAGCAATTTAATTTTAATTTTTTTAAAGTGGAAAAAATATGTAGTAGGCTTAATGATAAGCCGATTCAAACATTGTCTCATTTACAACGAATTAAATAATTTTAACTTAGTCAACAATCCAAAATTTATTAAAACCGTATCTATTCATTTTAAACTAATTGAAAAATTTGTCTTTGTCTTGAAATGAGGAAATTTGCTGAGCTAATGAAAAGGTTGATGAGTAAGAGAAGTAATTGTACACTTATTATCACAGTAATTTCTTGGTTCTTAGCAATGCAATTGTTTTTTCTTATTAGGTGTCCTGAAGGTAAAATGGAATGGTAATTAAAGTCGTTTGCTCTCATTACATTTTATGTTCATTTACTCTTCTTTTCATCTTCTCATAGTCTTCTTTCTCATTGTCTTTCTTTAGATAATACCAATTGAGAGAGAATCTTTCATTTCTAGAAATGCTGATGTCCTCCTCACTTTTTATTCTCTAATATATAATTTTGTAGAATTTTAAATTATTTAAAAATAATAATAATGTTACGTCCGTAACTTATATATAAATAATATTATATTATCTTATAAATTTCGATTTTCTGACCCTCGAAGAACGTCGCATAATATCTTTGATAATATTTATTTGTAAACTAGTTAATTATAAGATTGATGCGCCTAGCTTATTCAGCTGTGTGAATTTTAGAATTCCTAGAATTTCTACTAGATATACTTATCCGTTTGTAATCAAGAAAGCCTCCTCAAAATATGATCAACAGGCTCCAATTAGACTCGCGAGTTGTTACACTAATCAGTTACACAATAACACCTCCATTGATATTGACATTTTTACGTCATCACAAAACGAAATATGGAATTCAGCTAATGTGTTCGTAAAGTCCATACGAATCTAATATTCGAACGCTAATTTGTAGCATCTAATTGTTCTTTACTGAAACCATTGTTTTTATGTTTTCAGATTTTTGATTTTTCAATTATATTACAGTTCTTTATAGAATAGACTTTGTTATAAATTTAATCTCAAACATTGCATAGCGCTTTCATTTAGCTTGTAAATAAATAAATAAATTATTGTATGAGTTATTCAATTTATAATTGACAAGCGTAATGAACCTCGCCCGCTAACGCTTGCTCGGTGATTATTATTATTTATTTAATTGCTTATTGATTTAGACATTTTATAAAAGGTTAGTGAACTTACTGTTCATTGAATGTTTAATATTTATTTTACAAATTTTTTATACTCTAATAATTTTTATTGTCATATTTTATTATTATAAACATTTTTAAAAATTAATTATCACATTAAGGAAGGGGGGGGGGGTATGGTCTCACGGGCGAAAAAAACACCTTTTAAACTATTTTTTTTACGAAACTACTAAATATTTATAAATGATTTTATTTTTACATTATTTTGTAACATTTGAAGTGAGTTCTCACTTAAAAGAAAAAAAAAAATATTTCAAATTAAAGGACTTGCAGCCACTCGATGTAGACCATGTCAAAAAATGGAGTCTGTTGCGGTGCCCCTAATTAAAAATCGTGAAATCATCTGAAACTAATGGGGTTAAAAAAAATTAGTTATTTGGAAGTATATCTCCCAACCAACGGTCCCATTTTATAAAAAAAAAATTTTTTCATTTTTTTTAAGGTCGGTTAAGGTAAAAGTACGTTTTTTATCCTAAAAAAAGCGCCACTTTATCCCTGTATAATCGATTAAAAGCAAAAAAATAAAAATAAAAGGGGACCGTTGGCTGGAAGTCAAATATATATTATAAACATATATAAATATATATAACTATCCAAGACGTCCACGTCGTGGGATTTGGGCAACATTGTATAAAAAATATATATAATGGCTAACATTGGAAGGGTTTAAAAAGCAAAATATGCTTCACAAACAATTTGTAAGCTAAAACTTAAAAACAATGTATTAACACAAAAAAAGTATAAAATATATTATTTCTAAACCAATTATTTCAAAATCTAAGAAAAATATACTTAAAGTAGGATACAAAATAAAAAATTAATCTTAAAAAACTAATAAAAAAAAATTGCGCGTAGGTTTTTGTCGATTTAACACATGCGCAGCAGTTTTTTACTCACATTACACATGCGCAGTAGCTTTCTACAAACGTTAGGTATGCGCAGTGGTAAAAATCGTAACAAATAATGATTACTTAACAATTTCAACATGAACTGACATTAAAAATCCTGTTAGCAAAAAAGTTTAATCCACTGTTTAAAACATATAATTTTGAAGACTAAATTGAACGCACAACATTTTACAAGTGGAGAAGAACAAAATTTTATTTTTTGTTGGACTTAAAAAAAAAAAGTTGAATAAAGGTACCTTTGCGCATGTGCACTTACAATGCTACAGTGTTACGCATGCGCAATAATAAAACGGATTTCTACTGCGCACTTTTTAAAAAAAGTATACTATATGTACTGAAAATATACTTATCTGGCAAAGTACAGCAATGCGCATGCGTAATTTTTAAATTTAATCAGAGCACATGTGTGACTATCACTGTGCATCATTGCGCATGTGTAACAGCAATACAAAACAACTGCGCATGTGAAATGTTTGTGTTGTAGTGCGCACGTTTACACAGTTGTGGTGCACTACATACAACAATATGTTGTGCATGAAAAAATGTTCAGTTTAACATGCTTGACATGAATAGTGCCAGTGCGCATTGTTACAAACTGTAATAACATGGTAAAATGAACATTTTTGTAAGTTGCCTATTGGAAAAAGTAGGTGAACTTTGAAGTGTGTACGACGATAAACGAAGTTTTCTCGGTATCGTATTAATATAATAGAAGATTATGTCATTATTATGGCTCATACTTTTATTTTTGTTTTTGAGTTTATTTTGAAGAAAGATAGAGGCAACCAGTGATCAGGAAAGACTACAAGCATAAAAGAAGAAACAATTGTAAATACTTTTCAGTTGCTACAATTATAAGTACTATTCAATTGCTATGTCTAATACAAGGAAAGGTTTTATCAAACAATGGATCTAGTCATTGTCGTCCAAGGTTACCGAGTAATTTAAATACTAAGTAATACCTGCAGCATAAAGTACACGAAAATATAATTACAATTACATAGAATTATTCAGGTCACCAAAACTTTTTTTTCTAAGGAGGAGTTTACTATATAAACCGACCAAATCAAGCAATTTAAGAGTCAGTCAGTCAGTTATTATTAAAACAACAAGTTAGAGTCCGGCTCAGGATTAAAATGTAGACTCAGTTCTTATTTAGACGGGAATCAGTCATTATTAAAGACCAGAGTCAGTTATTATTCAGACAGAAGCCCGTTTTTATAAAGCTGAAGTTCGGTATTAAAACACTGTGAAGTCAGTGTTAAAAGGAAGTTAGAAGCAGTTCGGCAAACAATTGCAAGTTATAGAAGAAACAACAATCAACTACATTTATTAATTGAAGCGATTGCTCAGCCGTCAATTCAATCAATCCATTCAACACAAGATTTCTACAACCTGAAAAACTTATTTGACTTGTTTTGAATTACCACGAGTGTTGAAAATCCAAGTAATCAGAAGATTCAAAATTCACTTAATTTCTTCGAGAAACCTGAATTCATGATCAACAAGCATTTTCAAATTCTTTCTCACCATCGGAATCAAGTGGAATCCGTGGCAAGGATTATCTTAAATTAACAAACAGCGATAGAGACTTTCTTCAAAAGTAACATAACTCTTATGACAAATATACAATTTTTAAACCTAATTTCACTTTTCTACTTATAATCAATAAATAAATATTCTTAAACCTAATTAGTTATTTATTAACATCCACACCCCGAGTTAGATTTATTAATTTGAAACTAATTCAAGAAGAGGAAACTAGGTAAATTTGTAAGTGCTTCTTCTCGTCGTAACAATAAGAATGAAATTTTTTTTTTAAATTAAAAACAGCAACTCTAACATGTCGGTCAAACAATTTTGTATTTTTTATTAATTTTCTTTATGCTTGTTGTTTGAAAATTGTTGGGGTCGTCTATTGTCATCAAAAACTCATAAGTTAAAAATTAAAAAAACACGTCTCCAATTCAGCAGAGATTAAGTTTTTTCTTATTGTTACTTAAAGACAGCTTGTAGGTAAAATTCTTGTAATTTGTTAGTTAATAAGTTTTTTCCGCAGTTGAATAAAAATGTTCTACGTAATTTCCATGGTTTTAGCTACTAATTTAAGGATAGCGCAAAAGCTAAAGTTCTTGAAGATATACTTTATAGTAGTCGGTTAAACAGCGCGGAAACATTATTCGTTCGCGGCGTAAATTAAGTGCGAGCAATTAAATTAGTTCCTCCTTAAACATATAATAACGCTACAGAATTTCTTGTTATAATCCGCGCCCTACTTGCGTCCTCGAAATTATGTTTTCTACTTATTGGAACATGTTGAAAGTGTGTATAAGTATATATGTTCACAACACTTTGTTAAACACTAATCTACATACTCTAGATAAATTCTAGTTATAAAATAATTTACTGCATGATTCATTAAGATTACTCAGAACTTTTTTACCTTTATTTCTTATTAGTATTAAAATCTTTATGTCAAAAGGTAAAATTTTGCATTCGTATGCGATATTATTTCATCTCACTTTTATTCCAAATGTATTATTAAAATTTTTTATGGTACTTTCTTTTTTATGCTAATGTTGTTTTAATTTAATTTTTAATTGCTTTTGCGAGAGAAAATGAGATAATTTATTTCAAAAATAGCTTGAATACTTGAAAATACAATGTTTCAAGAGAATATATCCAATCTCACGTGAGAAATATTTTACCTGAATTGTATTGATGGTTTATTATAACAGAAGTGGGTCGAATGATTTTCTTCATTGTTTATTAACAATGCACTGCATCTCATTCCGTTCCGCTTTCTGCAGATTTCCGATTAAACTCTCTTTATTCATACGCAATTCAATCTTTTATGAACGATGCCATTTCAAATTTCTATATCCCCAACTCGTCGCACCAGCACCCTTTGGAGTACACCATCGCGCCAGATTATATCTCTAAATTGCATACCTCGACGCCATATTGCTTTGGTGCATCGAGTTCGCTCGTAACCTGTTTATTGAAGGTAAATTTAATAAAGGTTCAACGGCGTCATGGCGATCTTCGTTAAAGGAATGGAACGGTGTTGTGTACAAACATAAAGGGAAGCCAGATCTGTTTAATTTTAGGCTTCAAGATCAAACCATGTCTTTAATTAAATCAGACTGCAAAAATATATAGGGAGTTAAAGTCTTTTTCAAAGGGTACCTTGTTAATATGCTACCAGTGTGACTAAAAGTCAAGCGAGGTTATAAAAAGTGAAAAAAAATTAAGTATTTAAATATTTAATCAATGAGTGTAATTTAATAATATGTAGTATCGATTAGGAAAAAAGTCGTAGTTGCATAAAACGGATTTAATATATTCGTGAGGACATATAACCTATTGGTTCTTTCTTTCTTTCACGCAAAAGAATATACTGGATATTGAGCGAGAATGGACAGGGTGAAAGGTGGATGAAGGGGTTAGAATTAAGAAACGGAAGCCCGAGTACTTCGTGAATTTAGATGTAGCATTTGGTCCTTAGGATATAAGTAATTTAGAAATTTTTTAGGTTAAGGCTAAGAAGTAAAAGGTTTAAGAACGAGTGGTTAAGGAATTTTTAAGATGATGTTTCCTTAAATCCCGCGTTATGTGCGAGGAGAGTAAGTAATAAATATTAACTTATTTATTAATCAAATCCTTAATTAGTAATTATGTTCGTCATGATTTGATTAATTTAAATTGTTAGAAATGTATGATGGTATTTCACAAAATTTCACAGCACTTTTGCAGTTTCCAAAGGATAGTTTATTGTTATTTCAAATTTTGAATACGTGACAGTTGTTCACCCGTTATAAACAGAAATTAGAGAACCAATTAAGAAACCATCGGGAAATGCACGGGAAAACGCGCCCGATGTGAACTATATAAAAGCCAAAACAGAACTGCCATGCATAATCACATCAGGCCCTAGCTGACTGGTAAAAGGAAGGGGGGAGCTCCCACCAACGACTCGAGCTCTATCCTGTAGAGACAGACAGAGAGCAGGCAAGGCCACAAAACAATTAAAAACTTACCTTAGTAGGAACTTTAAACTCTATTAAAGGGTTTATGACATTCAACCACCCATTTAAATGTTGCAAAAATTTTTCTTTG
This sequence comes from Ganaspis brasiliensis, assembly GCA_037103525.1. NCBI lineage: Eukaryota > Metazoa > Arthropoda > Insecta > Hymenoptera > Figitidae > Ganaspis > Ganaspis brasiliensis. The sequence goes on along the minus strand of JAZKLR010000143.1, from coordinate 1,895,282 downwards.
TAGCTTTAAACATTTAAACACAAATTTAGAGAGTAGAAAGTGGAGAAAAGTTCGACCTTCAGGGTAGATATGGTATTATGTCTTGTCTTTTTCTGCTAGTTTTCACCCTGCTTCATTCTAATTCAAAATTTATTTCAAAATCGGCTCTGTTAGTTTCTTGAATAAATTTCCCATTAACTAAAAAGATCAGTGCGTCAATTAATTTAGGTAAAGAAATATGTCAAATTACACTCTCATTTAAATATTTATTGTATTTTCTGTACTAATCTCATTAGCTACACATTTTACGCTAATAAAATTTAAAATGTTTTCTAAACTTATGAAATTATCAATGCAGTGTTGACAAAAAATTTATTTTCATTGCAGAAGCTCATCGAGCGTTGGAATTGCTGGAAGACTATCATGCGAAACTAACCAGGCCCCAGGATAAGCAGCTCCGATTGGCGATTGAACGTGTAATCAGAATTTTTAAGAGCAGACTCTTCCAGGCGTTATTAGGTAAGTTTCTCCATAAAGTTAATCGACATGGTTTTAATTTTAATTAAAATACAAATTAATTTAAAGAACCAATATTGGTACAGTAATTGATTAAATCAGACAATAATTAAATACAAACCAGAGAATAATTCTTTATTAGACAGTTTGTATTTATAAAAAAAAAAAAAAAAAGATAACATTTTCGTGTTCTGAAATCAAAATCACTAAAGTTTAGTTTTACAATTCTTTATTTTCCCAAACCAAAGGAAAAGCATGCTCAAAATATTTTCCACTTTTTATTTCAGGAAAACCGATCCATTTCCGTTTTCTCTTTGATCACAATAGGCGATTGAATGCTCTTTACAGTGTACTTTTATTCAGAAATAAACGTTTGTAATTCAGGTCTGCGCTTCTGAGTTGCATTTAAAGCAAAAATTTAACAAGGTAACTTACAAAAGAGATTAAATTGAAACATTCTGAAATCCTTTGAACTTGAGGGGATTTTTCAAATCTGATTCTAATTTTCTCGTTCAATCTTAGGTTTTCTTTTTATATATCTTCCCTAAATACACTTTATGGTTTTATGGTATTTTATACCAGTTTCAGGCATATTTTCAGGTTATTTGCACAGAAAGAGTGGTAAACTTTCGAAATAGCGTTATTTAAAAAATATTTAATTAAAACATTATTCGGATTCTTTTACAGTAGGAACAAAAGTCTGAAATCTTGTAAACATTAACGTAAATGGACCTGCCTATCTATTATTTCGTGACACTTATGGTACTTTTTATCTTAAAACTATAAACAAATTGAAAAATTTCAAACTATGTTGCAAAAAAATATGTGTTAATTTATTTTTACCTGGTATTCAGGAAGATAAATTTGATTAACCTTTTGTTATAAAATCGCAGCTTTGTTGTTTCGCAAATCATAACGCCTGTGAATTTCTCTCTGCGTAAAAATTAAAAAAATGTATGAATTAAAAATTTTTTGAACCTGAAATGTCGGTAATGAAACCAAACTATTTTGGTTCTCATGACGAGAATTCCGTTGCGAAAATATTTGTGACTGTAATGTTATCATAACAATTAGGGATTGCAATCCCGCAAAGTGGGATCCCGCACATTTTGATGTCTTGCGGATCCCGCATAATATTTTGCGGGATCCGCAAAATCATGCGGGATCCGCAAAACTGACATTTGTTTTTTATATGAGAGATTTTATATGAAGTGATCAAAATAAAAAAAATTGTTAGCCAATCATGCTTAAATTCGAAGTATTTATAGTGCGTACAGATGGTAATCTTTGGTGATTTTTTTTTTTCCAATATTTTCCGAGTGGGAGGGGGGTAATCTTTCTGGGTTTTACGGTACAACGCAAATTTTAGTAATTTTTGCTTCCTCGTAGAGGAAGCTTTGTGATCGTTAAAATATTTGATTTTCCAAAAATAGTCTAAATCGACTCATTTTTATCTAAAAAGCGAAAATTTTCATTCCTAAGCGAATGTCCAGATGTATGTGTATGTGTGTGTGTATGTATGTGTGTGTGTGTAGCGTTTTTTGTTTACAAGATATCTTAAGAACGCTTAAACGGATTCCAATAAAATTTGGATGACTTATTAAGCTCATGAATATCTAAATTTAGACACAAGGATTTTTGAAAATACCTAACCAAATTTTTTTGAGCACTATTTTTCATCGAAAAAAATCGGTTTTTGCCAAAAAAAAATTTTATGCTAAAAATACAACTTAATGAATACAAAAATCATATTCCTTATCTCAAAATGAATCGATTGACCTATAAAACTTTTATAATTAATCAAGAATTCGTAAAATAATTCATATTTTGACATTTTTTTGCATTAAAATTTTTTTTTAACAACTTCCCCAATTAAGTTATATATTATTAATTTCTTGCTTCCTCTATGAGGAAGCAAATTATTTTGCTTATTTGGAAGCGAAATGTCCATGAAATGGACATAATTCTCACCTAGTTTTATATTTAACAATAAATTAAAAACATTTTGCTACTATCAGTTTCGATAGAGTTTTTCATGGTTTTTCGATTGGTGATATGTATATAAAAAAATAACATTTTTTTGGTCAAAAAAATATATAAATACCTCAATATTAATACCTCGAGTTTAAGCATGATTGGCTTAAACTTAAATATGAGTGTGTCTTGTTTACTCATTTTTTTTACATCACCTAATGAATAAAGGGCAAACATTTGTCTATTGTTTACGACTATTTAAAATCTATAACGCCAACCAGTGTAGAAGCAGAACGAGCGTTTTCAACAGCAGGATACATTTGTAGTTCCTTAAGAAGCAGGTTGGGGGACGAAACCATTAATATAATATGTTTTTTGAGATCATATTTTCAGTTAAATGAATAAAAAAATTACAGATTATAATTATAATTTCCAATCTCAATAAATACCTATTACTTAAACATAAACACACATATTTTCTTTCTTGATTACAAATTAGTGAGTCTAAATGTACAGTACAATAGCCTTTTTATTAGTAACTTTTTTGAATAAAAATAGTTTTAATTTTGAAGTTCCCATCATATTAGAATTATCTAATTAACAGAATTTATTTATTAAATCATGCACTTATACGCAGAAAAAACCATGAACGCCGGAAAAATTCCAAAAACACTGCGGGATCCCGCGGGATCCCGCGGGATTGAAAACTGTGCGGGATTGCAATCCCTAATAACAATAAATGAAAAAAAATAAAATAAAAAAATTAATTGAACAGGAAATAGCAAGTTAAATAGTTCTTCAAGAATTCGAAATTAATTGTAATTGGGAATTAAAATTTTATTTTTTATTCTAGATCCGTCGAGTTTGTAAAACAAAATATTATAAATTCGAAACACATTAAAGTATTTAAATTATTATTTTAACGGTTCAATTTTAACTTTTAATTAAAAATTCCTTTTTAATGTTAAAGATTCTACTTAACTGTGTTACGCAAATATTCTAATTTAACGTTTCTGTTGATTTTCTCTCAATGATTCGCGTTATGCTTTCAGAACTACGATTAGTGCTTCATTATTTGTTATTAGAAGGTACATTTCAGTTCTGTGTTGCGAACCGATAACCGCTTCTATTCTACTCTGTTGGTGAACAATGGTGGTAAGATTACATGGCAAACATACACAAGAAATACTGTCGAGTCGTTGTGAAATCCGTATGACTACATTCAACATAGCTTGCATCGATTCGTGCGTTATTTATTATACAATGCTGCATTTTCTCTCAAATTAAGTTTAAACAGTCAGTAAATCGTTTTTCGTTTGCTGATTAGCTATTCGAGATGTTAATAAAAATAACCAAACTATTTTGGTACAAAAGTTCTATTTTCTTAAAACACGCTTTATAGTTAAAATAGAGGTAAATCCTTCCATATTATTTAAGTTGAAAAACCAATAAGTGATCTTAGGAAGGTAAAATTGAATAAAACTTCAACAATTTCGTCAAATTATCATAGCGACGTTTCCTTGGCTAGATTTGCCAACCTCTTCAGGCTAAAATATTTATTTAAATTTTTTAATTCACACTTCACTAACAAAATGGTTTACAAACATGTTTCAAAAAATTTTTTTAAAATAATAAATAAATAACAAACATGTTTTACCATACCAGTCAATAAAAGTGTCTAAAATCCTTTGAAAATATTACAAAGAAGGTCCAAGTTGACAAAAACACTTCTGGTTCACACTTTAATAAATTGTAATAAAATTGATAAATAATGTTTCTCTATTTTTAGAAACTTTCGATTTTTCAAAAAGAATTAATATTGTAACGTTCCGTACGGACTGGGTGAAATTTAACCAATTGTAAATTTTCAACAATACCAGCTTAAAGAGGAAGCATCGACTGACCTTGACAAAGAAGCTACCTTCGGTTAGTACCTTAAAGTTTTTTCCCCTCCGGTCCAAGCTTCCTCCATCGACTTGTTTTTAAAACCCTGAGGGTTAATAGTAAAAATTGTCAACAAGGTCAACTTCAAAGTCAAAACCATAAAAAAATAATAAAAATTTAGTTTTTTGCAAATAGCTCAATAACCCGAGTTTTAAAATGACTGAATCCTAGGTTATGGATGTGGAATTCAGAATTCGGAATATGATACCCTGCATTCCACAATATGGAATTTGGGATTTTTGATCTGGTAGACTGGTACTCTACATCCAGAATTTATCATTTAAAATGAAAAATCCATCATGTTGAATACAAAATATAAAAAGTACATAATCCTGAGTCTCGAATTTGGAACTGGAAAAGTGGAATATTTAAAAAAATTAAATATGGAATTCAGAATTTTGAAAATGATGTTTGGGATATAGAACATGCTATTTTAAATATAGGAGATCGGAATCCGGCAGCCAAGATTCTAAATTCAGAATGAAAAATCCGGAATGAGAAGTCTGAGAAGTGGAATATTAAAGATCAGCATCTAAGATGCGAAATGCTAGAGTCCAGCATCCACTTCAAGGAATTACGGTGATTATTACGGTATCAGATTTGGAATTAAGAATGTGAAGTCCAGGATGTGCCATGTTTAAGATGAGAATCTGGGGTGAGGAATTCGGAATATTAAGTCCGGGATTTCGAATGCTGGAATCCAATATTCATTACGTGGAATTTAGGATTTTGAAGTTGGAAAATGAAAATCCGTCTTCTCAGATTTGAAATGCAGATCTAGAATTTGGATTGCTGGAATCCGGTGTATACTTTGCGCACTTACGACTATTTTTAAATTAGTAGACGGGAATCGGGCATACAGGTTTTAAAATTAGGAATGTGAAATCAATGTGGAATTCAGGTTGTGGAATGTTTTAATCCTGGGTCTTGAATGAGGACTTGAGAATTTAAAAAAAAGTTTAGGTCTTGGCTGAGAAATTCAGAATTCTGAATATGAATTCAAAATATAAAGTGTGGAATATGAAATTTGAAATGTGAAATCCTATATGTGAAATGTTGAAATCCGGCTTCCGGGGTATGCAAAACCGTGGAAATATCAGTGCGAATTTGAAGATTCTGATGCATCGAATTTGTTACTACTACTGTGATAAGGCAACAATTTACCTCGCACAATATTTGGAAATTAATTTAAAAATATAATTATAATAATATTATACATTATAATAATTAATATAATTATAATAATAATATATATAATTAATTATATAATTATAATGAATCTTACACACCAGTCTGGAATCAATTTTCAGGCTACTGTAGAGTCGAACGTAGACTTGGCAACTGGTGCCTTTATTATTATGAGTATATATTCTAAATTCTAAACAAGATTTAAATTCTAAAATTTATTTAAATTTATATTTCTTTTTATTGAGTTGAATTTAAGATTTTGTTAAGGGGGTTAAGGGTGTCCCGGATTAAAAATCATAGAATCATCTGAAACACGTAGGATTAAAAAAATTTAGTTATTTGAAAGTATACCTCCCAGCCTACGATGCCCTTTTATTATTAATTTTTTTATTGTCGGTTAAGGTTTTTTAGCCTAAAAAAGCGCCATTTTGTCGCTGTACAATCGATTAGAAGCAAAAAAAATAAAATAAAAAGGAAACGTTGGCTGGTAGTCAAATATATAATAATGAAGTATGTAAAATTTCAAACTGATCGGTGCAGAATTTTTTGAGTTATCGTGGACACCGACTTCAAAAGAGTCGTTTTGAGAAAAACGCGTTTAAAGTTTGTAGTAAAAAAATTTGAAGAATAAAAATTGTTTCATGTTACTTACATAGAGTCGTCGATGACAGCACCATAAAGCAATGTTCCTACTGCATCTTTTGCACAATTGACTAAACCGACACCGAAAACCGTTGGTAAACAATCCGACTCTTGAACTTGCCCGACTACCTGCTTGACGCACTCGACCGCTTCCGAAAAAGCCGTGCGTTTGGCTCCATATCTCGTTCTGTTTAACTCCAAATGGGCTGTAATTTTAGGACAACATTTCTGAAGAGTTGTACTTTCGATTAAAAAAAAAAAAAGTCGATTTATTTTTGTTGCTAAACCATACCAAATTATTTTTTAACTCTTTTCCGTGCACGAATATGTTGTTGGGCGTCAGAGCCACCACAACTATTGTTGATCAACGTTCGGCGCACAAGTCGTCATTCTAGACTGGTGCGTGTCTTTGGCACCTTTTTAGTGGACATTATGTTATAAAACTTTAATTTAAAGTTGTAAAAATAACTGGACAGGGCTCCATTCGTGTCCGGAGTGCCTGCCAGGTGAGCTCCTTTATTGATTTTTTATTTTGTGATGAAGTCAGATCTCCGACAGAAATGAATATTTTGTAAATCATTCGAACTATTTAAAATGCTTAAAAGTTATAAGGATGATTTCTTGCAGGATTTAAATGGGTGGTTTATGCCTTTCTTTAGTCATTGTGAAACAATGCTTAATTTGTCATAAAATCTTTTAATTGAGTGTAAGGTTCCTATTGAGGTGGAAGTTCCCCTTTTCTGTGGCTAGTCCTGCCCTCCTTCTCTCTCTACATAATGAAGTTCGAATCATTGGTGCGAGATCTCCCACCCTTCACTTCGGTTCAGCCAGCGAGGGCCTGAAATGATGATGAAGCAGTTCAGTTCTGTCTTGGCTTTCTTACAGTCCACATAGGACGCATTTTTTTAGTGTTCTTCCAGCCGATTTCTTTACTGTTCCTTTATTTTGTATCTCTACCGGGTAAACAAATGTGAAGTATTCCCAACTTTGAAATAAGAATAAACTATCTTTATTGAACATAAAAGTGCTGTGAGTTTTTATGAAATACCATCACACTCTTTTATCATGAACTCGTTTAAATAAATATGTTAACTTGTGATTAAAATTCGATTTGTTGCTGCTCCTTATCCCCCACTCTCCGCACTTTATTTGTGTTAGTCGGGACATATTTTGTTTAGATTAATTTATTTGATCAGTCTATTATTTTTCTTTTTTGTTTAATTATTTATTTAGTTTCTACATTAGTTTAATATTAAAACGTAATAATTGTTATGTTGCGATGAAAAATAGGATTTTCTTATGAGATGGTTGAGAGTAGGAATTCTCGAGGAAAGATTGTGTTGTGGAGTGGAATGAATTGTGAACAACTGAATTGGTTACTACATTTAATTTAACATTTATTTAAACAAGTTGATAGATCAAGATTCACATTTCTGTTTGCAAGTCAAAGTGCAACTGGGCGTCGGTGCCAGTCCTAGTCTAAGCGGAGGGGCCCCTTTGGGACCTAGGTGGGTTTGACAATCCAGGAAGGGACAAGAGTTAGACCCACCTCCGTTGACGTATTCTCATTACAAAGGTTTTAGTGCAGATTAAGATCGAACACTGGTTAATGACAGTCGGCCCAGTCGTAGACCGTAATAAAGAATCGTAAATTGCAAAGATGGACCTTACGAATCCATTGAAGATTACATTTATTATTTGTTATTTTAAGATTCTAAGGATTTTAGCATTTTATAGCTTAAATATTTCTTAAGTGCGGTATTATTTATGTAGAAAATAATCCTCCTATTGAACACAAGTAATTATTTTTCGTTGCAGCTGCCGGTAGTAAAGGCATAAATTTAGAAAATAAAATAATTATATATAAGTTTACATTATAAAGAATTTGATTATCAAATAATTTGAGTAAATAATAAAAATTTTAATTTTGCACAATTCCAAATAAAATTATAAAATAGAACGAAATGAATACCATTACCTGTCTAGGTCTTGTATAATTTCTTTAAAAAAAATCTAGTATTAAGAAACAGAGGACGAAACATGAGTTGAAAACTATCTAAGTTCAGCTGCAAGTTCTCGACATCCCAATCTCCTTTCTGTCCCTGATCCTTTCTCTTCCAGAAACGAATGGAAGTCCAACTAGAGAAAGTGCCTACTGTGGAAAATAGTCTAGGATAGCTACTTGCGCTTCGGGGCTGGGTTGTTTCTCGTAAATTTTCAACTGACGTAGATGCGCTGGATTCTTTCTACAGAAGTTCACATGAAATCGAATTTCAACCTGTGGCAAAGCCGTACATTTGGCTGGTTAAAGAATAGAATCAAGATAAAAGCTTCCTGTTCAAGATTTTCTAAAGGAAAAAAAAATCCTTGGAGGTTTTTCCAGTGGACGATCTGAAGTTAAATAAACTTCTCATTTTATGGAATTTGAAAAACACAAATCGCATTTTATTTTTTTATTTAAAATATTTCCACAGATTGATGGGGAACAGAATAAGCGTGTTTTATAAATTTGTAATTTAAGTTAAAGTTTGTCGGTTTATAAATTATAATTTAAATGGAAACTTTTTCCTAAATTAAAATCCAGATAAAGTGGTGTTAGTAACATTCTGGGTCACATTCTGAAATCTCTGATTTAATATTTGAATAAAATTTCATATTATAGTAAATGTTTTATGATGAAACCGACAATTTGTCATTTGTGGTGTTATAAAGCTCAAGTGATGAAAGGTTTCTCTCTCTTTTGTTTCATGTTTTAGAGCTCCTGGCAGCGTTTTGTTATCTCTAGATCCTATGTGTTTATTTTGATATTATCCTCTGTATAAATTATACAGAGATACGATTTAAAAAGGCAAATCTCAATGGGGTTGTAATTTATGTCACAAATGCATCAGACGTTTTTGCTTTAAAAAGAGGTTAACTGTTGGTTTTATTCTATACGTTTCATAAATCATCTTTTCAAGATATCTTTCTTATTATACAAATATGTTTTATGCATATCTCTCTCTAACTATCTAACTCTTAAATTTTTTTTTATATAAAATGATGAATTGAATTTTTTTTATTTTAATACTGTCTTTGTGTTTATGTGGAGAATAAATAGTTTCATTTTTCATCAGCGGCTTGATCTAATTATATGTTTTAAATTAGAAATAGAATCGGTCAATTCAGAAAATAAGATAAATTGTAAAAACAACTGTCAGAACACGATGGATTATAAAAAATATACACGAATTATGAAAATTTGAACAGTTTTTCCAATTATAGATTCTCCTCGTTCGAAATATTTTTCATTTTGTGCTAACAGCCAAGAGAGGATTAAAATGTGTATAATTTATCAGCTTCAACATATTTCCCTTTGGTGTCTTACAAAATACATTAGTTAACTAAAAACAAAAGCAAACTGAGTTTCTGAGCTTATGAAAAATTTCTATTTATTTGCTGGATAAGAAAGAATAAATTTAAAAAAAAGTGAAATTTCCTGAGCTACTTTCTAAATTGATATAATTCAATCTATTGGTTATACAAGGTATTCTTTATGAGGAAGGATATATTAATTTATTTCTAATCCTTGGAAACAATTGAACCAAAATTTGATGATCGAATATTAAATCAGACAAGGGATTGAAAATGTATTAACAAGTAAAAAAGCATCATTTAGCAACCCAGTGAGAAACAAAGAGCAATAAATACATAAGCTGCTTATAAGGACTGTCGATATTTACCTACTCATAACAGCTGCTAATACATTTGCTACTGTTTATTTTTCTCTTATAATAAGTACTGTTTTACATGTTATTAACATTTTAATCTCTCTTTTCGGATATAATTTTTTCTCAGAAACTTTGAATTCAGTTTTTTACCAGGATTACAAACATAAATATCTTCACTGACAGTATAATAAATACGTATAATAAATTTATAGCACATTTCCTTCATGAATGGAATACAAATATGTAAAACATGTTATAATTTATAATTGTTTCAATTTTCAATAAAAGAGGTTGGATATTAATAAATTATATTTCAGTTTTATTTTGCAATCGCAAACATAATTCAGCATGGAAATTATTTCCCTTTGCTTCTGATCTTACACTGTTGACACAAACTGAATTTGTGAAATATTTAACCAGGAGTCTATGTTGCTAGCTTCTTTGTTTCAAGCTTTAAATTATTTCAACAGAAACAAAAATAAAACCACTTTAAAGCACTAAGTATAATCATAAATCATTTCATCCTAACAATAATCATGTGTAAGCATCATAAGGACGGCTAAATTAAGGAAAACATCAATAAAAATATCACTCGAATGTCCGCAATTAAAATTTAAAACCGGCATGAATTTTTCAATAATAAATTGACTTAAACACTAAACAAAAATTCTAGTCCAAGCTGAACAGATAGGGATTTTATGAAGAAGCGTAAGGCCTAAAAGAAAGTAAATAAAGGAGAGACAATACCTTTTTGTGACATTATAAGACCTTGGCTGACGAAAATTAATGAAGTTCCAAGAGTTCATTTTCCAAGTAGAATAAAAAAATTAGTTACCACGTTGACTTGTCAGGTTGGCAATTGCTCCCCAAAGATGTTAAATATGCAGAGCTGAAGATCGGACCAGGTCCATGATTCGTTGACGAACATGAAGCAAGGCGACGAGTGAGATAGAAGTGGAAGACGATATGGAAATAATTCAGGGGAAAAAATTTTCCGTCAGCGTGTCGAAATTCTTACAAGCACAAATCATGTAGCACTTGTTTTGCAAAAGAGTCGAATAATTTAATTTTTAGATTCTTTAGGTCCTGCAGAGGTCAGAAACACGTGGCGTCAAATGAATAAGAATTCTTGAAGTGGCCTCCTAATAGGGAAACAGAAATATAGTTATTAAGAGGTATGCATTTAGGGTGAAGAGAAGAAAAAGAAGAAGTGGAAAATCTGTTGTCGATAAATGGGGCGAAAGTTATTATTAGAAAAATTAATGGAGTGAGGATAGACGATATAGAAAAACCGACGTTGTGGATTGTGGAATTCAAAGATAAAGAAAATAAGATTGAAATGTTTCGAGTAATGAGGGAAATTCCTTGCATTTTAAAAAGTGGTTTACAGCTTTCTGTAAGCATTGTGAAACAATACTTAGCCTGTTACCACGGAGTTAGCTCAGTTGGTTAAATACTAGACTCTGCGGTTGCGCCAAGTCCAGCTTGCTGGGTTCGCACCTCGATGAGTCTGGGATTTTTCTAACTCGTGAGATAACTTCAGTGGAAGGTTTGACGTCGAGGAATAATGATATGCACTGTCGGTAATCGACCTGTGCAGATCACTAGAACTCGACTGTCGATAAACCGGTTGTATTCGGTGAGGTTTTTCTACAGTTTTCCCTTTCCACTGACGAGAAAACCCAATATACCGGGTGGTCCAGGCAAATGCGAGTACTCCTAATTTCAAGCCGTTCTGTAGACGCAAAAACACTTAAAAAAATATATACAAAGGTACAATTCTAGGAACTCCCAACGGGGGACACTCATTGGGCCAGTAAGGTCGTTAAAACGAGTGTATAATAACTACTTAGCCTGTTCTAAAATCTTAAATAGAGTTTAAAATTCCTATTAAGGTGGGTTATCTCCTATTCTGTGACGATACCTGATCTCTTTCTCTCTCTACAGGATGGAGCTCGAGTTGTAAGTCAGCTAGGGCCTGATGTGATTATGCAGTTCAGTTCCGTTTTGGCCATCTTACAGTTCACATCGGGCGGGTGTTCGATTGTGATTCCTGACGGTTTCTTTACTGGTTCTCCAATTTGTGTTTGAAACGGGTGAATAAATGTGACGTATTCTCAATTTGTCATAAAAAAACTATCCTTCGTCATATATAAAAGTTCTGTGGGTTTTTTGTGAAATATCGTCAAACACTGCTGATAAAGTGTTTCTGTAGATGAAGTAAAAATTCAGGTAAAAGAGGGTACAAAACGGGTTATCAAATTGGGTCCAGAAATAGGTGTAGATGTTGAGGCGGATCCTCCTTTTCAAAGATAGAATGCCTACCCGTTATACGGATGACAATAGACCCAGCAAGGATGAAATTCGCCGAGATGCGATAATCAGACTCGTCGACAGATGGCACTAAAGATGGAGCGGGGAGGAGACAGGCTGATGGACGTATCGGCTGTTACCAACACTCGCTACCTGAAGAAGTAGAAAACACGGAATAGTTTCCTACTACCTAACCCAAGCCCTCACAGAGCACGGATGTTTCGGCTCATACCTTGAGCGATTCAAAAAGATTGAGGCAGGTCATGTTCACCGGTGTGAACCGTAAAGTTACACCGAAGAACATGATCCTGCTTTGACTCTTTCTATCAAAGATTGGCGAACCGCCGAGACCTTTATACATTATGTTATGAGGGTCATTGATCTCGACGGTCGTCAAAGAAGGGAGGTCCCGTAGGATAGGGGAGAATGTTGCTCCGGCGACAGAGTAGAGGATCTAAGACCACTCCTGATGGCGATACGCGCGGAAAGTGCTAGCCGGGAGTGGTGTTAAGGTCCCCAAATAATGGTGTGTTTTTAGCGGGTCGGCAGGACATCGTCACCTCCGCATAAACCTGTGGTATGGGCTACAGGGTACCTGGTAGCAGATTTTCTCATCCTACGCAGAAAAAAAATTATTTTGAAGCGAAATGTAAAGAGATCAGAAAAAAGAAAGAAATTGAATTTGGAATTTGGAAAATTCGTTTATAGGTCCGAATAGCCTAACCAAAAAAATATAGGTGTCATTAACAATGCTTACCAAAACGGGAATTAGGGGTACAGTTTAAGAATTCTTTCCTCAACATAAAAATAATCATCAGAATTCATCAAACTTATTATCACTAAAATATAGTTGTATGGGAATATATTATTTGTAATTTGGGATATAGAATCCGAAACGTAGAAATAGGGATAAGTGATCTAGGATGTGTAACCTGAAATGTGGAATGTTGAAATTGGTAAGTGGATGGAGAAACCTGTGTTGTGAAATACATAATGTAGACATGTGAAAACCTGGATATAATATCGGGAATGTCGAATAAGACTCGACTTTCGGATTGTCAAAAAATAAATTGGGCATTGAAAAAGTCGGAATTTGGCATCTAGGATTGGGAATACCGGAAACAGGAATTTAAAATTTCAGAATTTTTTATCTGGTATGTGGAATTTTCGAACCAGGTATATGACTTGTCTACTCTGGAATGTGAAATCTCGAAATTTAATGTCCGGGATATGAAGTTCGAAATGTTCGTTACAGGATATGGAGTAATGGAATCTTTGGTCACGGATGTTTTAGAAAACAGGATATAGAATCTGCAATGTCGAGTATTAAAGATCGGCATCCGGGATGCGAATTCGGATTATGATCCATGAATTTTTAAGGTGCTGGAGTCGTATTTCAGAATGTGGTGTTCGGGAAGGGTCAGGAACAGGATGAACTGTTTATCCACCTTTTTCCTTGAATAAATTTCATCCTGGAATTTCTACTGATTTAGTAATTTTGTTTACTTATTCTTAAAGGAATTTGATCAATTTTAGTCTCATTTAATTTTATTGCCACTATTTTAAATATTCGGTTTCTGGTAAGTGGCATTCGGAGTATGGGAATTCGGAATTCGGCATCCGCGATGTGGAATTCTGAACTTTGAATACAGAATGGGGTATATGAAAATCCGGCATCTGGGGTTTGATATTCAGAAAGTGAAATAAGAGATGTAGAATTGGGAATGTGGAATCTGTATGCCATGTTTTATATTAGCCTACAAAGAGGCGTTGAGATTATTAACGGAACTGTGCTCCCGACGGTACAAGTTTATAGGATTTTAGGTAGCCAAATTTTGGCAATTCCTGGTCTTCCTCGTTCGGAACCCTTGTTCTCTACAGCACTTCGTTCTTAGTTGGTTAAGATTTTATTTGATAGGTGAAAACCCCCACAACACCTAAACTTGCCTCAACTTTGCCAACCTTTCCTCAAGTGTCGACAACTTTCAGAAATTTTGCTGCAAGTTTAGAAACTTGAGGAAAGGTTGGCAAAGTTGAGGCAAGTTTAGGTGCCTAGGGGGGAAAGAAAAATTGGGAGGGAGGGATGTAATTATTTTCGGAAGACAAGTTCAAATAATTTTGATTGACCTTCCTTACAGGTAAGTCAATCAATCTTTTAATTATTATTAACTTGTCTTCCTTCAATAATTACACGTTGTAGTATCGCATATTTACACCTGACAGTACAAGTTTATAGCATTTCAGAATGCCAAATTTTAGAAATCTCTGGATTGATGGTATCTGGTGTTCTATATGGAAAATTCAAAATATAGAATCCGGTATGGGGAATATGGAATCTGGAATGTAGGATGTGGTACTTGGAATGTAAACTCTGGAGTTTAGGATGTGGAATCCGGAATATGACATTTGAGATAAGTTATTGAATCGACCCCTAGGAAATATAGCAGAATATATGTGACCTTTGTGTTCCAGAATATTTGTCGGTTAATATGTTATCGACAATCGATGACCAGATTAGTGTCATAGATTCTCACGGCGCTGTTGTTGATGGAGTAGCGATTCTTGTCGAGACGACATTCATTGCCTCATTCTCCGCTTGATGGTTATAGCAGCTGCTGATGCTGTTAATATAATTAATATTTACTTGTTAATGTATAAATCAGATTCCTTGTTCTTTCTCGATAGAAACTGTCGTTTTTTGTTACCAATAAATATAATTCAGTACTGTGACAGGATTTTTATTCTGGAGACTCAGCACTCCAATTTATTAAACTTTTGTTATTATTTAAATGGAGATGCTGGGAAACTTGGGTCGACAGGTGCGACCCTGGGGACCACGTGACGTTGCGCCTGCGTGCTTGTCTGATCAACGGGGACGCGGGTCGATAAGCCGGTAAGCATGGCATTCCTGGGTTTTAACCTGTACTGAGTGTATTGCTTTTGATTTTAGTCGACTTATTAAATTTTATAATTTTATTAGTGAGTGTGTGTGGACAGGTGTTCAAACTTTGAGTCGATTAAATTTGTACAACAAAACCTGTAAGTAGATTCTTGATAAAATATACCTTTTGTCGACAAATTTTGTTTCTTGTTTTGAATTCACCTATTTTACCTCCTTTGGGATTCTCTTGCTCACCGGGTATTAGTTGTTTAATTATTAATTTTCACTATAAATATGTCAACATGGATCGACATGCGCTCGTAAAATTAATAATGTTAAGTTAAATTTTGAACCCTCACAGGTTAATACTTGCGTCCCATGTTTCTGCTGCTATTGTTGACCCAACTCAATAAAATTTATTGATGCTTATAATAATTACATTAATATCAATCGTATTTTTATTCACCGGCGCTGTTAACCTTTCCTTCGTAGTTCAACATATTAAATTATTTAGTTACTTTGGCGCATGCAAACATTAATTCAAAATTAGTTATTGATCCTTTTCTCTGTGGATTTGTTAAAAATAACCTGGCGGTTTGGAGAGATAAAAGTTGAAAAGAAAATTATAAAATAAAACTAATGCTAATCTGTAAAATTAAAAATATTATCTGAGCATCTAAAAGATTGTTTTTATCTCCTTATATGAAAGTCAACTCGAGTTCCAAAGAATAGCTGATGAACAATAATAAAAGTAAAAATTATCCACGACAATCGTTCCTTAAAATCTTATTGTTTCTTTCTTTTAACAGGGATGATTCTAAGAAATTGACAATAAACGTATATAAGCATTAAGAACTTAAGAAGAATTTTTTAAACAAATGTTCCTGAGTTGTTTTAGGTCCGAGACGGTTAGTTTCTTGGACTTAACCCATTTGTCTGAGAGGCTCATGTTCTTCGGACTTGTTTCTATTCATGGAATATACTAAAGGTGAAACATCGTCTCGATCACTAATTCAAGCCCTAGCAAGGAACTTTCTGCTTCTCTCAAAGGAGAGTTGCTTTCATGAACTTTGTTTTTGTATGTAAAGGACAAGACAAAGGAAGAAAGAGAGAGTAATGTTCTTCTTTATCATAAAGCATCGCCTACATTTTTAACAAGTCTAGATGAAAAGAACTTAATCGCCACTTTAGAAAATTCTTGGTAACTTTTTAGGCAACAGGTGCGATCGTTAAATTCTTCGCGTTATTAATGAAGCTGCACGCGGTTTAATTATGAACTAAAATTGTTTCTTAGACTTAAGAATTCGTAAGAATTTCCATTAAAGAATTAATTTTTAACACAATTTTCACGTTTTATCATCACGAGAATATATAAGAATTTGCTCAAATTTAAGATATCATTTAAAAGATATGTTTAAAGGAATTTGAACCCAATAAAAATTATGTCAAGTGTAATAAATTTCTCCGACCTTTTGCAGTGCAATTTCGGAACTTTTTCTCGATTTGGCCACGCCGATGCGATGGCTCGACTATGAGAAGCAAAAGAGAGAACAATGTATATGGTCGCGATCTTACAATTCCGAGCTCTCGTTCTTCCTTTAGATCTGGGTTTTCTCCTGTGTTTTCTTCAACGTTTTCTCTATCATTTTTTCCCTCTTTCCACAGACACACTTTACTTTTTGTTAGTGATGAATCCGGCAAGGAGTAGCTTTTATTTGGCCGCAGGCGCATTGCGTGGCACTGGTGCAGAAAATTGAGACTTCAACTGGTCGAACCACTGAACATATACTTTTTTTTGAAGTACCATCTAAAATGAAAAGCATGTAGGTATATTTTCCAAAATGGTGCATATCGTGTTCTAAATAAAACTGTGTGAATTTTAAATATAGCCCTTAACTTCAATATGAAAAAATGCACTTCTGAACAAACAAATTTTGTCATAAGTTGAATAAATATTCACAAAAATGGCACATTTGGTTCAGCACATTCTCTTAGATTACTATTATTAGTTTATTATTATAGAGCTGAAAAAAATAAAGCAAAATGTACTTTTTCATTTTGTATTATTTTCAATAGTTTCCAAGTTATTTGCAATTTAAGTTCACCGCTTATGCTGTAGGCCGCGCGTAATTGGTTAACTTTAATGATAAATAACTCGAAAACTACTAAAGATAATAAAAAGTGATACAGGGCTTTTCGCTCTAGTATTTTAAGGTTAATACGAACCTGTAATATGATGCCATAAATCACAAATAAATTATTAAAAATATTTTTTAAAAAATCATATCTATGAAAAACATATTGTAAGAGTTAAAAATATCCAAATAAGATACTCAGTTGTTTATTTTGCGGTTGATTATAAATAATAATTTAAAGAAATTTTTATCAGAATTTTGATGTTACATTCTTTATTCGGTATTCTTTTTACTGAGCCAATTCCTTCGACATTTGAACTCGATTTAGAACGATGAAGAAAGAGTAGGCCATCCTCATAATCTGTAAAAGAAAACAAAATTGAGTTCAAACATTTTATTGCAATTTTGCATTTCAAACATTTGGAAATATGGATTTGATTCGTCAAACGGGACATTTGAAACCACGCGTACTTCAATTTGATTTTAAAAATTGCATTCCTGATACTTTCACGCTGCGTTAGATTATTGGATTCGTGTTGATGAATGGCTTTCGATTTTCAAGATTGATTGAATCGTCAACTGTCAAGCACCACGATAGAACAAAATTTCTCTTATGAATCAAAGAAAAAATTCAATGCATTACGATTTTTTATTGCCTATACTAAATGTGGAAATTTGTTTTATTTTCTATTTTGAAATTTCCATAAAAAAAAAGAAAATTGCGATAATTGTGAAACTTATTAACGTCATACAAAAACTAGATTTTTAATTGTAACTTTATTCAACAGATTTAATATTCCGTATTGATTTTAATATTGATATTAATATTCAAAAGTGGCCATGGAATTAGTTAAAAATCTCTTATTACAAATGGCGCCCAACGTGGGACAGGTATGTTTCAACTGTTAAAACTGGATTTTTTGTTTAAAGTAAAAATTTATAATGTGTTATGTTTGGTATTACGAGAAGGAATTATTAATAAAGCAAAATTTGTATAATCTGTCGCATACATAGGTTATAAATATTTTTGCCACTCGGCTCATTCATATTTTAATAGCTCCGGAGGGAAAATAGTAATATTAATGACTCAGGCGGCCGATTATGTTGCACCGTGAAATTTTATCGCGTTTTCTCATAAGTAAACTGTACTGGCCTTAGAACGTTAACTTTTGTTCTATACGTAGAGCCAGGCCATTAATTACCATTTCCATGGAGTCACTGTATTGTCTTGCCAAAGCATGGCTTTATTTTAGGCGTGAACTCGACTACAAACGAACCCCCTTTAACTTACTCTTTCTAAAGGGCGTTCTCGGTTATTAACACTGTACCTCTACTCGTTAAGAAGTTAATCACTTATGCTCCTTAAATTGTCAAAAAAAAGTAGATTGATTAGTTTTCTTGGCATAGATATATAAAAGTTTCTTAAAAATTAACTCTGTAATCTTAAATAAAAGCCTAATAAATAGTTAATACAGTTTTTACTATCTGCAACAAAACTTAAAAATGTATTAAAGGGAAAACTTTTTTTTTCTGTAAAATTTCAATTTTTCGCCAAAAATGGTATGATAGTAATTAAAACCACAATTTTTATGGATTTAAAAAATCTCTGCATAAGATCACACATTTCTGCCAACTCCCAAGCTTCCAAGATAAATAGGCTGAGCTCTAGCATACGGGTATTTTGTCATTTTTTAATTTTTCATTAATAACTTCTGAAAACTAAGTCTAGTAACTTTCGCCATATTTTTCCTGTAATCTACACGTAAAAATGCCCAGGTATACTAAGTTTTAAACATTTAGGTCAAATAGTTTGGAAGATAAGTGATACATATATGTACACATGTGTACCAAATTTCAACTCTCTATCTCAAAATTTTTTTCTCTGGGAAAATTGATGTATTAAGGGGAGGCACCATCTTCATGTTGATCCCCTTAAATTTTTAAATCGTAAGGTGGCTATATTTTTTTCTTGAATTATTTAAGTCCTAAAAACATGCAGGTTGGTCAAATTTTAAAAACCTTAATTTTAGACAATTTTAGAATTTTTATCTTTTAAAAAATTAAAATTTTTTTAGAAGTTTTTAGAATGTTTTTGATTTTTTGAAAATTGGAATTTCGGAAAATCCATGCAAGACATTTAATTAAATTAAAATTAAATATTTCTTTAATTTAAGTATAATAAACTGTGGGGTGACTTTATTTTTGTGTGTTATTTTTAATATTTTTATCACGAAAACAATTTTTGACAAAAAACGATATTTTTAGCTAAAAAAGGGTGCTTAAAAAATTTGTCTAAGTATTTTCAAAAATCTCTGTTTTTAAATTTAGATATTTGTGAGTTTATTAAATTTACTAACTTTTATTGAAATCCTTTAAAATTTTTAGGACTGTTACAAACTAGTTGATGAGTGTTTAAAACTAGTCAGAAACTAGCTTAAAAAAGTTTGACACTGATTAGATGCTTTTTTGTATTTAAAAATTATATGGAACATTTTTCAGCTACTTAAAACTATTCAGAACTAGTTTTAAATTGTTTAGCATGTTTAAAACTAATAAGATCTTGCTTTAAAAGGTTTTGAACAATTATAAAATTTTTTATGTATAATAGAAAACTGTTCGAACAGTATCAGTCTACTTAGCACTGTTCAGAACTAGCTTTAAAGTATTTAAAATTAGCATTAAACTATCTAAAACTGGTTGAAAGCTGTTCAGAATTATTTAAAACTATTTAAAAGTAATTAGAACATTTTTTACACTGTTCAGAACAAACTGGTTTCAAAAAAATTTAAACTAACATAAACTTGTTTATAACTAGTTCTAAACTGTCCATTCTAAACGAAAAACTGTTTAGAACTGTTTGGAAATAGTTTAAACTGTTAAGAACTAATTTAAAACATTTGAGAACATTTGTTGCCAACCGTTCAAAATAGTTTTAAAACCCACAAACTGTTCAGAACTAGTTTAGTACTGTTTAGAACTAGTTTTTAATTGTTAAAAACTAGATCAAACCTGTTTAAAAACAATTCTAAATTCTTTATAATGCACTTAGGGTTGCTTAGAACTATTTGAAGCTGTTAACAATTTGTTCAAATTTATTTAGAACAAACTTAGAACTGTTTACAATCAGTTTCACACTGTTTATAACTAGTTTCAAACTATTCAAAACAGTTTGAAAGGACTTAAATCTGTTTAGATATTTTTAAAACTACTTAGATTTATTTTAAACTATTAAAAATTGTTTACTAATTGTTTAAATAAATTTAGAACTGGTTTCTCACTGTTTAAAACTAGTTCCAACTTATTTATAACCAGTTCTAAACTGTATATCTTGCACTTAAAATTATTTTGAATTTTTTGGTACTATTTCAAACCACTGCCAAATTGTTCAATACTGTTTAGAATTATTTAAAACTAGTTAGGGGTCAGAACTTGTTTAAAACTGTTTAAAACTGGCTTGAAATGGTTTATAACTAGTTCCCAATATTTTAAAACAGGTTCGAAATACTTGAAACTCTTTAGGACTAGTTTTAAACTGACCAAGTCGAATTAAAACAAAATAGAAATTGATTTTAACGTTCAAAATCATTTAAAATCTTTCTAAATATTTAAAATCTGTACCGACCTACTTAGAACTGTTTTAAACAACCTTCAAACTATTTAAAACTTGTTTAAAACTATTCAGGTTTATGTAAAACTATTTACAACTTGTTTGAAACTGTTCAAAACTGATTTTTAATTGTCTTAAACCAGAACTGTTTAGAACTATTTCGAACTACTTATAAGTGTTTAAAACAAGTTTTGAACAAGTTTATAACTGATTAGAACTGGTTTGAAGTTATAACTGCGAATTAACTCCATTGAAATAAACTTTGACTTACTTTAAAAAAAGTTTCCACAGACAGAAGAAAGAAATATCCCACATAAAGCCTGATCGGTATCTGCAATCGTGACATTATGATGCAGAGCGATTTTCGAAATTTTTTGTTTGGAATCGAATCCCACGCACACTCATAGACTGCTTCCTTTAGTTCTTCACTCTACAAAATAAAAATGGGTTTACTACTTTTTTTCAGCTTTCGTAGTGACATGAAAATGTCAATTTTGATTTCAAGTTGAACTAGAACAATGCAAACCATTCGAAACTATTGTTTCCAATATCTATATAGATTCATGTATTGCTTAAACTAACTCCAAACTGTTCTGCTTAGTTTTTATTTGACTTTAGATCTATATTGATGCTTTTAAATTCTGACTGAAATATTTTCGAATTTCTATTTTCTCAGCTATAACTGTACTTTCGAAATAACAAAAATAAAATATGAAAAAAAACAAGCAAACAAAAAAAATGAATAAAATGCTTTTATTCTAAAATTAAACTGCTATCTTTCATTTGTCACGGTTTTTTTTTGATAGAAGTACAAAAATTATTAACAGGTGAAAAGTCAGATTCTAAAGATCATATAAGTAATTAAAATATCCCTACTTTTGACTCAATTTTCTAAAAAATTAGTATTTTAATTTTTGGAATTTTTAAAAGGAAGAGGATGGATTTGTTTTTAAAAAGAATATTTTCTTTACTTTCCTGTAAAGGAAATGTAGAAATAAGACGGCGAAATGGCTAATGGACGTTTTTGGAAAAAAAATTCTTTAGGATATTGTACAATGCACTTGATAAATTGTAGCCACGTTATTCTGCATTCATATGCGTTGTAGGTAGCATTAAGCTGTGAACATATGACAAAACGTTGGCTGCGACGATATGGGGATAACATTGCGAATACATGCATTTATGTATTCATGTTGTTGGTAATTTATACGAAATTCCCAATCCAGACTACCTATTATTACATGAATTCTTGCAAAACATGGTTTTCTATTTCTGAATTATGTTCCTCAAATTTCAAATAATTTTTTGTACTGCAAAAAAAAAACAATTCAAAGTTTGCTTGAGTTTAAAGTAATATTTATTTTTTTACTCTAGCATATCAAAAATATTGAAAACTGCTGTAAAATCAGTTAGTTTTTACTTTGTTTTATCAAGAAAAACAAACAAATACCTCTTTTGAAGCAAATTTGACGTTCTGTGTCAAATTTTTATTATATTTCGTAAGATTTAATAACGGAAGTGTAAGTAAAAGTAAGTTGACAAGTTATTTACGTATCAATCTATTTTTTTTCTTTAATTACTTGAAATATTTGCTTTAAATACAAAACGTAAAATTCCCTTTAAAAATGATATTTTTTTCTCTTCAGAAAACAAAATAATAATTACCTGGTTTCACAGTAATTTTCAATTTATTTGCATTGATTGAGTAAAAAAGTAAATATTATTTAAAACTCGAGCAAATTTTAAATTCTGTTTTTACAGTGTAGACGCGTTTAAGTCAATAAAATTTTAATGATTTAAGATAAATATATGTGGGCCATTACACATGACATTTTCATTCAAAAAATTTTTTTGCTTGTAATAATTTTTTTCTGATTCTATATACAAAATAGGAATACACGTATTTTTTATTTTATTATTGAATGAAAATTACGGAAGTTACGAATTTTTAAAATTGGACGTTTTTAGGAACAGAGAACTTTTGACAAGCGTTTTTCTCTTTTATTATTTAAAAATTTGAAATTTTTTTTCTAAATTTGCAAATACATTTAAAAATGTAACTTAAATTTTAAAGTTATTGTAGTATTACTTTCAAATTTACTAATACTTAAAAACTACCGGTTTTCTTTAATAAAACTTAAATCATATGAGGGGTAAATTGTTAAAAATTTCCAAAATTAATTATTGGTTACAATTTTATAATTAATGTAATACATTTTTTCTGTTCATTTTTGTACATATACACTGCTACAAATTATTATCGATTATTATATTGCAAAATATTTCTGCACATATTTTATTTTTGAATACTTTAACTGAAAATCGCCATCGTAGTGACATCTACCAAGGCAACTCTGAAGCTATTTTAGCTCTCTGATGATAATAACTTTAATAAAATTTTTGTCTTATATTAATGTTATTATTATTTTTTGATTATTATTACTAGCTAATATCAATTTTATTTAAAAATTATTTTTTTTAAATATCTGTATCATTCGATTTTTTATATAGGATTTTCTTAAAAATAAATTCTGCAATTTTCTATACTTTTTAAATTTTGTTAAACATTAATTTATAAATAGTTTATTCTTTTTTAATAAACTCTAATAAATTTTATTAACTTTAATAAATTTATTCTTGAATTTTTCTTCTAATAAGAAATACATTTTCACTTATATTTTAAATATTTAGAATTGTAAACATTTTTCATTTTAGGCTATGTTTAAATAGAAGTAATGCATTCAGGTTCAGATTCTAATTTTCAAATTTAAGAATGAATGTTTTATTAAGAAAGAGATAAAAGATTTTTTCCCTTCACCAAAAGAGAATTTATTTGTAAATTAATGTTCAATAAAATTAAATAAATCTAAAGTTAACAAAATGTAAAAAAAAAACAGAAAAACATTTAAGGACGCTTATACCCTCAAGCGGTTCTCATTCTATCGGACCATGATACTCAATATTTTTTTAATTCCATTTCGTCTTATAATTTGGTTTCTCTATAGTATTTTGTAGTTAAAATCATTACACAAACAAATATTATTGAAAAAAATTTTTTTTTTTGAAAATTACAACTTTTTAAAATTTTGTATTCCTGATTATTTCAAAAAAGTGAAGGATTTCTACCCTTAAATAACATTTTCTTAACAACGGAACGGTAAATTAATTAAATATTATTGTAAAAGCTGTATTCTATTACAGTTTAAAATATATTAGTTTTTTAAAAAAATGTGTAGAACTGTGTTTTTTAAATTAATCAAAATATAGTCATTTTGCGCGTTTTGTTACTTTTTCCATGTAAAAGTCCCAACTTTATAAATTTATATCTTAAAAACAGAACGGTAAAATTTAATAAAATTATAACAGTACATGTAAAGTAATGCATTTATTATGTCATTGAAATTTTATAAGAATCTGTAGAAATTGGTTTTTTGGATAAACCTCCTTAACTCAAATATATTTGTGTTACATATTTCTTAACAATAAAGCATATTACAATAAGCATATACATTTTGTAGAATTTTCATAATTATTAGTGACATTAGCATCTTTATAATAATCCACTATTAAGGTACATTCACTGTGGTTCAACATTAGGGTACCTTCACAATAGTTAAACATAATGTTGCATGCATAATATTCTACCATTAAGGTGCCTCTAAAAATTCCATCATTAAGGTGCATCTACAATAGTCTATCAATAGTCTGTTTTCATAATAAACAACCATAAGGGTGCATTCACAATAGTCAACAATTAAAGTGCATTTGAAAGAGTTTCTCATAAAAGTATCTTTTCAGCAGTTTATCAGTAGGGTGTTTTCACAATGGACTCCCATAAGGTGCATTCACAATAGTTCATTATTAGGGTGCATATCCATAACATGTGTAATAGTCTACTATCTGGGTGAAGAGTGTATCCATACCTGTCTACCATAAAGGTGCATCCTTAACTTCTGTCTACGATAAAGGTGCATTCTTATCAGTTTACCAAGAAAACAGTACTACAATATTCGACCATTAGGGTGCTTCCCCAATAATCGACAATTTGAGTGTCTCTGTTATTAAGATGCCTCCACAAGATTTTACTATAAAGGTGTCTCCACAACATTCCACTATTACAGTGCTTTTAGAAAAGTTCGTGAATAAGGTGTTTTCAAAATAGACTACAATAAAGGTGCATTCACAATGGTTTACTATTAGGGTGCATTCATAACAGTCTCTTACAAGACTGCCTTGATATTAGTTTACCATGCATTTAACTACAATAATCTACTATAAAAGTGCATTCACAATAATTGACCATTTACGCAACTCTCCAGTAGTCTACCGTAAGGGTACCCCCACAATAATTTATCTGAAATTTTATTCAAATTCTATAAATTTTATGCATTTTTGTTTAAAAAACAAAAACAAAGAAAATAAAATTAGAAATTTATGTGCTTTCTTAACTTATATTGCAATTGCGTGTTAGAGAAGCCTTGCAGTAGTTTCAATTAAAAGCGATCAGACATGTTGCTGCACAGGGATTTTAGTCAATGTACGGTAAGACAAATCGATCCTAGTTTCCTTCCGAACGTAATATTATAATGTTCAAAATAGAAAGTAATTTTCAAAATTGTTATTTATATTTAAAATAATATTTTTTCTAAAAATTAAAATTTATTTTTCATTTATTCTTTAGGAAAAAACTGAATAGGAAATAAAATCGCAATATCTCAAAGATAAAGAGAGTGAATGTAATACAATACGAAAATTTAAATGATGAAGTTTGTAACTACAATAAAAACTTGAAATAAAATAAAAATATTGTAAACACTAGTTCGTATATTTATTTAATTATTTTCTTTTAAAATATAAAAAAAATTACAAGTTTACCTTCACGGTGACATCGTTTCCTCTCCAAGTGTAAATAAATATCTGAAACGTCATGCACATGCAGTATTGTATCATGACATAAAATTGCATCGTATTGTGAGAAATCTAGAAAAAAATAGAAAAATTATATTTTATTAATTCTTCAATTTTTAAAATTATTAACAGATAATTATTAATCATCAGTGACCTGGTATTATTTAAAATATAAAATGACAGTGATTATCAAAAATTGAAAAAAATTATCATTCAAGAAAATTTTTTGTTTAAAAATGCAATTTTTCAAAATCTATGCGAAATAGGTGGATATGTGTCTAATTGTATTTCATAATCCTTCATCTCATAAAATAAGTGTATTAATTTAATAATTATTCCTGATATAAATGGAATTATTAGTAATTAAATATACATTATAATAATAAGAGTTTAAAAATAAATAATGAATTTTTAGCTTTCTTTATGAGAAAACAAATCTGCTTGCAGACTTGGAAGCAAAATGTTTCTGAAATCAGTATAACTTTTATTTTCACTTACCATTGTCATTTCGAAACATGTTACACAAATGATAATGCTACTAGCACAAATTTGTACTACAATTCCAAATTGGAACAGTTCCGTAACGTCATTCACAAAACTAAATATTATATAATTAAATAATGAATATTAATATAAAACTGCAAACGTTAAAGTACACAAAATACACAATTTTAACCAGCAGTTTATCATAATATTTAAAATAATCCCTTGTAAGGACACTGTTTACTAAAAAAAAAAAAAAAAAAAAATACAGAGAAAGAAAAAAATGGTTTGAAAAGCGTTTGAAATTCCCAATACTTGAATAATCAGTGATTTGGAAATGACAGTTTGACATAAAAGCCGGTTCTACTTACTTGAGAATTGCCTCGTAATGTTGGGTGCATTTGACAATACGTTCGTTTAAAGTTTTCTCCAAGCAATCTTCGTCCCTGCTGAAAGTATCCTCGGGTGAATTTACCGTTTGCAAATAACCGTGATATCGTATCGTCTCTGCAGAAACTGAGTAAAATGTTAGATTGGAAATCCCATCCTCTTGATTAAGAGCTAATTCCTTATCAGCGGTTACAATCATTTTGGGAATTTCGAAACTCGGATCTGATAAATTCTTGTCATCATCAGCAGTATCAGCTAATTTTTTTAAGTCGAGCTTGAGAATTTCCAACTGGGCCACCATAACCACGTAAAAATTTGTCGTCATCATGTCTATCATCGAATCCATAGATGCTGTTGTCAATAGTAAAACAATTTGAGAAACGTAGGTGTATCCATAGACTGGATTTTCTGTCACGTTAAAAGGATACCATGCTGAGAATAATAATACCTTGTTCTGTAAATAATAAATTTATTAGAAACATACGGGACAAGCAATAACATTAATTAATATTTATTAATTTTGCACTTAATAGGGAAGTGAATCTTTTCCAATCACCATAAAATAAATTGATTTCGTCAGAAATTGAACTAGCTTTTTTATAGAGTCGTGAATGATTGCCATAATTAGCCTTATGGAACTTTACGTAAAATACGGGATGAGTTCTTGTTAAAATTAAGGAAGCCGACAATTTAACTTTAGATAATAAAGCTGGGCAGTCAATTATACCATTTATCAATTTTTAGAAAAACAGAATATCTATGTATATATAAAAATCTGGATGAAATCAAGGGAGTTCCTAGCAAACGGAAAATTGATTTTTCGGGCTGCTAATTTAAGAAATATATTTTGGACTCTTTCAATTCTTATTAAATTAAAATTATAAAACGATTTCCAAATTATTGTAGAATATTCCAAATCAGATCTAACAAGTGTAATATGTAAAAATTTTGTTTTACTCAATTTACGAAAAACTAATCCATTTCTCATTAAATAACCCAAAGATCTCAGGAATTTAGATATTACTTCCGAAATATGCTCATTAAATGAAAGATCACTACAGATGAGCAGACCCAGATCTCGTGCTTGATTAACCCGGACTATTTCGTCTCGAGCAATAATGAAATGATAAACTACTTAACAAGACAAAATTAATAAATGTACCCAAATTTGTAGTTGTAGATTTACCACAGACAAAACCATGTTGTTCTTCGATTATTATATTATAGAAACTTCATTATACATCGAGTCATATATGAGACTTTCAAAAGTTTTTGCAATAGAATTTAAAATTGTTATTGGTCTATAGTTTGCAATATTATATTTATCCTCACTCTTGTGAATAGGAATAATAATACCCCTTTTCCACACATAGAAAAGATGTTAAATTAGCTAAATCAACATTTTTAAAATCATACTTCACATGATCATTAGAATAATAACATAAATTTCCATTGTAATCAATAATGATATCTACTAATAAAGGTGGATGATAGTTATCAATCGGCAATAAAAAATCATTCAATAAACTAGTCGAAAAAAACTCAGGATTACAAAAAACCAGATACAAAATCTTTGCATTCACATTATCATTGACTTGAGCTAAACATAAAAAATCAATTATATCAGAAATTAATGAGGTAATTAAAGATTGTAGATCCGAAAATCCATTAGCTGACGTACAAGCTGCATTCATGCTTTGATTATTTTCGTAAAATTTTCAGAATTTAGAATAGCTTGTTGTAGTAGAAGGTAGTTCAAAGGGATGTTACCAAAATTTTGTTATTGATTGTAAAATAATTTCTCGATTTTTAGAATCTCCGGAAATTATGACATAGTAATTTAGGCATAGTAACAAAATTTTCCATTATTGAGAAAGCTTAATTTCTAATTATTGTGTATCATTGTTTTGATATCATTTAATTGTCGACGACTTATTTATAAATGTATTACATTTGACAAAATCATTCGCCGATTCGACAATGATTATTAATTTTATATATTTGACTTATTTTCTTTCAACTTATTTTAAACATTTCAAAACAGATGTACTATAATCCTTCAAACTTATGAGGGTTAGTTATAAGTCGACCCTTTTGCAGGTAAAAATTTCTTTCGAATGTTTGGAAATTTTTCCGAATGTTTTGGAACTTTGCTTCTTTAACATTTGGGTAATTTTTCCGAAAAAATTCCTTACAGTGTAATTAATGTGTTTAACATTATTAACTTTCCTATATCCAACAAATTTTCCTGATTATGAACTGAATAAGATTGTAACGATTAAAAGCTATTACTATATATTTAAAATCGCACATTTAATATAAAATATAAAATTAGAAAAGAATTGAAATAAAAATTATGAAATATTACAAATTGTCACGATCGGCCCTGTGACTTTATTTTTTTGTTATTAAAAAGTAATAATATTTTTAAAATGTTTAATTATTTAAACATTATTAATTTAATAAAAAAGGAATCAAACATTTATTTGTTAAATTAAAGACCTTTTTAGGTCAAACAAACTGTCTTCATTTTTCATTGTGAAATGTAAACCATATCGCAAGATTGAAATTGGTTAAAACCGCCAGCAATGCAAAATACGAATCAACCTAATTAATACACTTACAAAATGGATTTAAGTACATCTTATTATTAATATAAAGAGTCAAATAATCTAAACATTAACAACTTCTATTTTCTTTAAATATTACTGGTCACGAATACGTAAACAAAGAAACAAAGAATAAAAACTACACTTTTAAGATCAAAACATTATATTACAAATCAAAAACGCAAGGTGAGATGCTCTCAATTATTTATCGAGAATTGCATCAATAACAGCATTTTAAAATCACAGCGAACTAATTTCATACAGCGAACTAATTTCATCAAGAATGATGAAAAGTTCATCAGCAAAATTACGATGACCCAAAACATGAGTTAATAAAACGAATGAACAGGGTTTCATCGAGGTCTTTTCGGCCGAGTCTCAAGAGGAGACGGAGGTCGTTGTTTGAGTTTTTGTAAGGTAGCCGTCGCCTTAAAAAGACGAGATGATAAGTTTTTCTTGAGTGGATCAAGAAAACGCCCCTTTAGGCGTTTCATTTTAAGTTTTGTATTTAGATCATTTTGAAAGTGTAAGAAAATATTCATTAAATATTAATATAATTATTGAGAATTTAAAAGAGTTTTTGAATAAAAAAGAAACTTCAAAATAATAATAATAGAATATTTGATAAAAAAGAGAAGAAAAATACAAATAATAAAAGAGAATAGAAGGAATTATAAGTTGGAAATAATATATTAAAAGTGATTTAAATATATTGTCATTTAGTGACAATATTTCTCTGAAAGATTACAAAACCAATTTTTTGAGTATATTGATTATGTAAACACACCACATATGTATACACTCATACAGTAAAATACACATTTTATTTAAATGAGAAAAATTATTAAGTACTATAGAAGTACTATTTAGATTGTCGTAATTGTTATTGTTATTTGCAGTGTAAGCATTAATTAATTTCAATAAACTGTTAATGTAGAATTCACAAATACAATTGTTTTGTTTTTCTTCTTGATTATCTTATATTCCAACTAAAACAAAATACTGCCCTCTGCCGGCAAGTTTGAATAAATAACGTGATATAAAGACGATCCCCTACTTTTTTTTGATTATTAGATTGAATTAATATAATCTACGATCAATTTTTGTTAGTATAGGGTACATTATAATCATTTCACATTAATTTATTCTAAGTTGAATTGAAGTTTATAATTAAATTTTTGACTTTATTTTTATAATTTCAAAAACCACCCTCTACTCTTACACAAATATATAAATTTAGAACACAAAATATTATTGAAATAAAATAAAAGTCGGAATCTATCGTCAAATACATAAAAATGATATATTGTCAAAATTAAAATAACATATAAATATTATGAATAAAATCAATGTGACATATACATAATTTTCAATAAATAAATTAGATAAACAAACAAGACAAGAAAAAATAGAACAATTAAATAAACGTAAAACTTATATCTTTATCCATTTTTTATTGACGACTAGGGCGATTATGACGAGAAGAGTGATGACACTCAGAATTTGGGTCTCCTTTTTTCTTATATTTTTTAAACGGCACAGTTTCTATTGTACCACTGTTTACATGCGCATGATCACAGGATTTCTGTCTAGTCGAGATTTAATATTCTAGTCTCAAAATCCACCCCATCGTCCTCTATTTTTTGGAAACCGTCACATTATTTAAAAATCGCCACACTGATTAAAAAAAAGATTAAATAAATAATTAATAAAATATTACATAAATACACTGTCCAAAACACAAAAGAAATAAATTATTAAAATAAAATAAGCACCTCCGTGTTGCCGGCGACACACAAAGTTGTCACGATTTCGGATTCATCGCCAGGAAACGATTGTGAGGACGATGGGTGAGGAAGAAATTTTATTAAATGCCCCCTCCCCGAAATTACCCCCTCCCCTCGTCAGTCTTAACGCCCTTAAGAGATCTTGGCGCCCAGGTAATAAAAAGACTCTTTTTTTAATAAAAAATTTAATAAAAAATATCTCTAAATTTCAAATTAAATTATTTTCGCCATAAATATCAAATCCCTTCAAAATTTAAAGAAAACATACAAAGCATTTAGAAGATCATATAAAGATTGTGCACAAAATTGTAGAAATTGTTTCATATTTGGTACCTGGCTGGTGTCAATTAAAGGAAAAAGGATCCAGCTCGCGCAAGTGATCATGGACAAAACCATAAATGTCATGGAACTCGCTCTAGCAACACCTGAGTAATCTCTTAACACCGAGAAATGCTCTTCTCGTCTGGGTGCAAATATAGGATGATGCAATCTCTTAAAAAATCCCTCTACTTCTTCGCGCCGCACGATGAACACGACAAGCTTGGCTACATATCCAACACAAGTCAAAGTGAAAAAGGAACTGTCCACCACTTTTTGCACATCACCTCGCATAAGATAGATGTTGATAAATTGCGTCGGTAAGAGTGCAACAATGTAGAACAATTGGAAACCATATCCGTAAACATTGTAAACGCATCTGAAACAGTGAAGAGTTTAAAAGAAGACTAATAAACTAACATGTATACAATAAAAGTATTCACTCCAATAAAATACCCGTATGAAACTTGCATTTAAGTAAAAACTGAATAGAAGAATTTCTGTAATGATACACAAAAGTTGAAAAGTAATGATATGAGAGTACGAAATACTAAGACCTTCTAAGAACCTTAGCACTGGATGTTTCACTGCAGAAGGCCAAACACCGAATAGCTTGAATGTCTGAAGGTTCATACCGAACGCGTCTTCGGGTCTATAGGTTTCCATTTCTCATGAAATGAATTTTCTCCTAGGGTTGTTGTTGAGCTGGAGAGTGGCTTATTATTCAGCTAGTCGACGAGAATTTGAAATGATTGGTACCTAGGAACATACTGGAGGGTGGATCTGAATATTATAGCTTGATGTGCGAAATAATAGGAGCCTGTAATAACGCCCACTCTTAATACAGACCTTCAGTATTCGGAAGCAATTCTGTAATTTTGTATTGATCAGAGGAGGCTTTCATTGTTTCACCCTATAGCTTCTTCCAGCAGTAATAACTGCTGTCCACGATAATTGATACTCCGTTTATCAAGGGGTATCATTTTCTGCATTTCCAGGTCATAAATTCCGGGAATTGTTTTGCTGCCGTTTAACGGTACTGGGAATTTATGTCAAATTAATCAATTGCGAAATAAGTTGAAATTTCTGAGTTATTACAGGCACAATTTACATACGTTTTGGACAGTGACCAAAAATTTTACAATTTTCAATGGGTAGATGAAGAAGAAAATTGTGTATTATTTATTACTGCAAAATGTTGTGAAAGTTGACAGATTTAGGTCGTACTTGGAACATTAAATAAAATTAGTATATATTGAAGAATGTGGAAAAAATGTTAAAGGATGAAAATGATCATTTCTTTAATTTTAATAAATTGCAAAATTAAAACAAAAGCATAATGCTAACTTCTGTAAGTTAATGTTCTTTGTTTCTGCTATAAAATAAATGAGAAAAAAATTTGATGGATTAGAAGAATTTTACTAAAGGTGGAAGTCTTCTATTTTCGTTTGGCTAACATTCTTTTTACAATTTTTTGTTTTATAAGACGACTTGTTATAAAAATCGTAGTGGTTATTTTCGTTCTGAATTTATAGTTTGACATTTTATATTTTCATATGATTTTCTCTTTTAGCTGGAGAAATAGCTTTTTCTCATTCTTACGAGTTTTTTTACGGTTGATGTTCTTTGAAGGGAATATTACACTTACCAATGCTTATACTATCTTGTCATATCTTTTACTCTGAGTGCACATCGATTTTTTTCAGAGTATGCATTAGAAGTTATAAAGGTTTATAATGATATACTCACATATGTACCAATTCTAACCAACTACTTTATTTTTCTTATTTTCTAAAAATCTTTATTATTCAGGTATTCTCTAAATTTAATTTAGTTTAAAATAAATAATTTGAAAGCAAAAACTCAGTGCCTAATTGCAGAAACAAAAACTCATCAGCCACGATTTTACTAATAATTAGTTATTCTTAACTAATTTACATCTAGAGAGTAAGAGATGTATCAAATGATTCTGAGATTTATCCAACATGTGGAAAAAAATTGTATTTTGTATTGAAAAATGAGGGCAAGCGGTACCCCTTTATATTGTCTATTAATTTAAGAACAAAACAATAATTATTTATTTTGTTTTTATTTGTAGCCAATATACACAGAAATAGAAACAGTATTCGAAAACTTTTTTTTTTGCCTCATCCTACTTTCTTTCTAAGAACAGATTTTCTTAAAACATATATATAAAAAAACATTCTTGATATTAAAAATATTTGTTAGTAAATTTGAAGTTGAGAATTATTAATTAAATATCAGTTTACACTTAATTATGTTGAGTTGAATTAGTAATTCAAAGAAGACATTGAAATACGTGATTTTTTTGTTTCATTTTCTAAAATACATGCATACGCAAATTTTAAAAGAAATTTCGAAAATTCCACAGAAACGATACTAAATTTCGAATATCGAGACATTGATGATTTGAATTTAGATGTTTTTTTTCAGCTTGCTTCGCTCATTTTCTTTTTGTCATTCATTTGTTTCAAAAGAACGTAAAATGTATAAGCAGTTTTTATAATCTGAAAAAAAAGGTACTAAATAAGTAAAACTTTTAAGTTAAGTTTCGATTGTAACAACAAAAACCAACATTACCGACAAAGTGACATCTATGTCAGAAGGAAGTAAATTCTCATCTCTCTTTCTACTGTGTCGGTAATGTAATTTCCTGTTTAATTTACCATACACTAAACAACTGAAATAAATAATAAAAATAGACTAAAATAAAACTTAAATGTTGACTTGCTTTGAAAAAAGTGTCCAACGATAAAGAAAAAAATTTCCCAACATTGACTGTTAAGGGAATCTGCAATGGTGACATTATAATGCAAAGAGATTTTCTGAATTTTATATTCGGCACGGATATCCATCCACATTCGTACACTGCATTCTTTAGCTCTGTCGCCTATAAAACATTATGACATACTTTTATGCATAATGAGCAGTAAACATTAATGAATTCTTTAAAAATATTTAAATAAAAATACATTACCTTGACGGTAATGTCATTTCCTCTCCAAGAGTAAATAAATATTTGAAACAGTATACAACATTGATATTGTATAATAACAAAAAACTGCATACTAGCCGGGGAAATCTAAAGAAATTAATTAGTCAGATATTTGATATGAAATAAATAAATGACAGTAGATCAATAATGGAAATTTGACACATTTGAAGTTAAGGTAGATACTACATAAATGCAGACAAAAAATGGCTTCTCTAGCATGTTTTGTAATTATTTTTACATTAAAAAAATAGAATTTAATTTTAGATGGATATGCAACCTGTAAATAAATTTAAAGGATGCTACAGAAGGCTTTTGGCTAATTATATTCTTGAAAAAATATTTAAAACCAAAAAGAAGGCAATAAGAAGAAATAAAAGAAGAAATATTAAACATTATATTTTAGTAAATAGAACTTACGAATGTCATTTCATAAGTTGATGTGCAAATAATAAGGCTACTGATGCAAAGCTGTGCGACGATTCCAATTTGGAATAAATCTGTTACGTCATTAACAAACCTAAATGTAAAGAATGTAATTATGTTTTTTTTCTTATTTAAATATGCAGAACACATTAGGATCCGGATTCTATACGATAAAAAAAATTTAGGTACTGCATTGAAAAAACCTGAACTCACATTTGATGTAACTCATTTTAAGTGGGGTTTCAAATTAAGTAAAGACAATCTTTAAGTTACTCAAAAAGATCCTTTATAATATAAAGGGTTTATGCTAATTACTATTTATGCTAGTTTATGCTAATTTATACTGCAATTTAAGGTTTTTTTTTATTTATAAGTTGGTAACATTTGCAGCTTTTACGTATTGCGACATCTTACGGAATAATCTTAATTTATCCTTAAGAACATGACCTTAGCAGACGTTTTACTTATGCTGTTAAACAAATATAAATAGTTCAAAATATTTATGGATTTATTTATTAATGAAGAATGCATAGAAGTATAGATGTTTTATGCTAGCATGAAGACGAGAAAGTATCTTTAAATAGATACAACACCTTTTATATTAGTAATAATTAACATTTATTATAACATAAATGTGTGTGAGTTTACAGTGGGAACTTAAAAGCGAGAGTGGATATTAATAGTTCGATGACCCTAGCTAGACTGACGAAAAGGTTGAATACAAAAAAAAAAAATCCAAAATCTTACATCTGACAACATTGTATTTTTGACCTGAGACTTGATAACGTAGCTTTTTTAAAAGTGGGGGGCAAAGTCATAAAAATAAGGGAAAGAGTGCCTAATCCTCACTTTCTATGATCTTCGCAATGCAGCACTTGAGATGTTTTCACATTTTCGTAGTTTACAAAATAATAAATTCTTCCAGAATTTCAAAATCCAAAACTATTAATTCAACTACATTAAATATTTTAACATTTAAAAAGTGAAAATTGCCATAAATATATTCATAAATTATTATTTGAGAAAATTATAAAATTTAAATTGTCACACAAAAAGTAGTTAAAAAAAACAATATTTTAAATATAAATAGTTAATATTATATTTTAAACCTAAACTCATTTATTTACTAGCGACGCAACAATACATTTATAAGAATATAATATATTTGATAAAATCGATATGTTTTAAGTAATGAATATTTTTTTTAAAAAAGTAACATTTCCTTACTAATAGTTATAATTATCGAAATGTTTAATAAATGCGCAGTAAAATAAAAAGGGTTTCCCGAAATTTATTTATGGTTTACCTATAAGAATAATAAAAATATGTAACGACTAAGTTTTCATTAATGTAAGGAGAATTAAACATTTTTTTGAAAGCAGGATTTAAAGAAATTAATTTTGATTAATTAACATATGCCGAAAAAATTATTATGTTAGATTATAATAATGTTTCTACCAAACGAGGAAAGTTAACAAAAATTTTTTGCAAATGCTATTGTAACATGGAAATTTATATTACTTTTTAAATAAAAGCTTATATATTTCTTAAATGAATTCACCGATTTAAGTGTACTTTGGATAGAATTAAAGGTATAAAGTAGACTTCCACTTAGAGTTCAACAATTTAAAAAAATATCATTTTTTCATAATTTTCTTATAAATTGTTTATTAATAATTAATATACTTATTTAGCACATAAAATACTAAAGAAAACCAGAAAACTAAAAAATAATGTCTATTTTAGATCAAACGAATTTCTCATGGAATGCCCCCAAAAAAATAATCGCTCCTTAGTTTTCTTAATGGATTTCGGTTCTTTAGGGTTTTAAGTGTACTTTAATATTTTTTCCCGATTTTTAAGAGTCCCAGAACATTGAAAAAAATTAATTGTTTTTAACATAAACAAATTATAAAAAGATTCTTTTTTTTTTTAATTTTCAAACTGTAAGTGGAAGTTTATTTTATGCCTTGTGATTCTATCGAAGGTACACTTGAATCGGTAAAATCACTTAAGAAATTTAAGTTTTTATTTAAAATTTTTTATTTTGCAATAACTATTGTAAAAATGTTTCTTTTGGTAGAAACAATTTTAGGATCCAACATAATATTTTTTCAATATTTAAATGTAAAAGAAAAATCTTTTTTTCTGTGCACGCCGATTTCAGGAATTCTGACCTGTGGTTATTTTATTTTACATTTCTATGAACTTTTATAAATTTAATCAAAATTTGTGTTTCATAAAGCAATTTTAAACTAGTTAATTAATTTATTTTAAGAATCTTGTAATAAAATCTAACATTTTTATTTTAAATTTTTTTATTTTAAAAATTTATAATTTATTTTTATTTTTGATAGTTTCAATAAATTCTGGATTATGAGGTTGTCACCCTTTCTGTTATGAAAACATATTTTTATGTTTATATAACCTCAAAATAATGCCAATTTAATGCGCTAAGCAACAGTCTTTAAAATTGAACAAAGTATTGAGTCTAATATCCTACATAAGAAATCAGCCAGCTATAGGTCTGTTTTACTTTTAGCTGTTACGCTGTTCGTCCGTTACGGTATAGAGAGACAAAGATTGTAGGTATCTTAAGTACACTGAAACATTTGGAAAAACATTTGGAAAAGTTGGTTCTTGGAACATTTGGAAAAGTGTCAATCTTAGAAAATTGGTAATTAATTATTGGAACATTTAGAAAACATTTGGAAAACTTTGTTTTTTGAACATTTGAAAAATTTGAACATTTGAAAAACTGGTAATTTTGGTTGTTTAAGAAATTGGTTATATTGGTAAATTGGTAATTGGAACATTTGGCATTTATTGGAGAAATTGGTCATTTTGGTAAATTGTTTATTATTGGTTATATTAGTAAATTGGTTATTGGAACATTTGGCAGTTATTTGAGACTGGTTAAATTGGTTATTAGAATATTGCAGAATTAAAAAAATTGGTTATTTTCGTAAATTGGATTTTGAAACATTTGTAAAACTGTCAATTTTTGAAAATTGGTTATTGAAATATTGGCAAATTGGCAATTGTTGGAGAATTGGGAAATTGGTTATTGGAACATTTGAAAATTTAGTTATTAAATTTGTCAAATTAGTTGAACTGGAAAATTGATATACTAGTTACATGAAATTTTGTAAATTGGTTATCTAAACTTGCAAAGATCTAAACTGAAGAATTTTTTTCTGATTTCTGATAAATAATAGTCTATTGTTAAATAAGTTGTACTAATTGGAAAATTGGTAATTTGGTTAATGATATATTTGGAAAATTAACAATTGTCGGAGAATTGGTAAATTGGTTCTTAGAAAATATGGAAAATTGGTAATTGAATTTCTCAAATTAGTTAAAGTGGAAAATTGATAAATTGGTTATTAGAAAATTGGTAAATTAGTTATCTAAACTTCCAATGGTCTAAACAGAAGAATTTTTTTCTGATTTCTGATAAATAATAGTCTATTAATAAATAACTATAATAAGAAGCTGAATTAGGCCTGTTACGCTTTTAGCTGCTACGCCGTTCGTCCGTTACGGTATAGAGAGACAAAGATTGTAGGTAGCTTGAGATACAATACAAGCTTTCTGTAAAATTGTTTAAAAGTCTATTGCTAAATGAGTAAATTAAAAAACTGATTATTGAATATAAATCAAACTTTTACTAACATGAAGAAAAAATAAAAATATTATTAAAATCGTTTTTGAACGTGTCATCCTTTTGACACGCGTAGCGCGCTTTGGATATTCTGGTGTTATTAACATCAGATAATTATTATATTTTTTACATTTTTAAGTAATTATTCATTATTTAACAATATTATCCGATTTTTTTAAAAGCTCATCTTCAATTTGGTTTACTTAATTTGATACGTTTTAGCTGTTACTCAATTTGAACCGAAGAGGTTCCATTTTGATCTCAGGTTTCTTCAGTGTGCTTAGGTTTATTTTTATGTAACTTTTGAAATTAAAATAAACTTAAATAGTAATGTATCTTACCCAAGTTTTTTATCGTACAACAGAAATATCACAGAGATTAATACAGAAGTTAAATAATATTTATATTCATACTCACTTGAGAACCGCTTGATATCGTAATGTGCAATTAATTACGCGATTGTTTAAAATTTCATCCAACAACTCATCGTGACAATAAAAAACATTTTTGTTTGGACTTGTCGATTGACAATACAATTCGTAAGATATCGTTGTTTCCATATCGAGTAAATTCTCATCGTTAAAATCCAATTTTTCATTTTTATTAGCATCCTTTTCATAAAATTGGATAGTCTTATCTTGATGAGTGTTGACAGTAATAAAGTCAGTCAACTGACTGAATTCTAGTTTTAGAATTTCCATTTGTCCCACCATAAGAACATAAAAAGTAGTAGTCATCATGTCTATCATAGCATCCATAATACCGGTGGTTAATATAAAAAATGCCTGAAAGACGTATGTACTAGCATATGCTGCTTTCAGTGTTGTGTTATACGGATACCAAGCAGTATATAATAATTCTTTTTTCTGAAAGTAAAAAAAATTTAATTTATACACTAACGGCCAAAATCGAGTTGACATTTCACTAAACGCTACTAAAAACACGACTGCCTATGATAAACTAATTAATTAATTAATTTTAAATAAAAGGAGAAAAGACAATGATATAGATTTTTAATTTGTTCCTTATAAAAAATTCTCGCTTTTTAACTATGGATAAAATCTTTTGAACGGTGATTAAACGTTGCTGAGATATTTTGTAATTGTCATATATTACAAATCAAAAACATGATTATGCTATTATTTTTCTATCAGCAAAAAACTCTTAATTTTAGTGACGTTGCCGAATTTACCGTTGGACGATAGCTTTTAGAAAAATGGCATGTAATCAATTCTAGTTATTTTTTGAATTGTTTATATCGCAGTCAAGATTATTTAGAATATTTGTCAGATTTCTTATATAGTTAGAGGACTACCGAACATTATTTATACGCCTGACATCACACATTTGAATTCCTGTTTATGCAACTCTGATAAATTTTAAAAAATGTTCAAATTTAAAATTTTAGAAACACATGCGAGGTGAGAAGATTGGTATTAGTTAATAATTATAGTATTATTCAAGACACTTTTTTTTAAAATTGCTTGCCCGAAGAGTTGCATAAACAGATTTTCGGGTATACTTATTACCTACTGTAATTTTAAAATTTTCAAAAGCATTTATCGATACCTGTTCAGAATCCAGTAAGGGAACAGTGACCCAACAAATGACAGTGAGCATTGTCAGAGAAAAATAAATCCAAGAGCTCTTTTTAGCAGTAAATGCAGATTCTTCTAACACCTGAAAATGTTCCGTTCGTTTTGGAGCGAAAATAGGATCATGCAATCTCACAAAAAATTCTTCTACTCTTTTGCGTCGCAAAATAAACAAAATAAGTTTGGATATATATCCAGCACAAGTTATGGCGAAGAAAGAACAGTCTACAAGTTCTCTCATGTCATTCCGTATAAAATACATGTAGACAAATTGTGTTGAGAGGAGAGATCCGATATAAAGTAAGTGGATGACATAACAGTAAATTTTATAAAAGAACCTACAAAGTGAAAAGAAATTAAATTGTTTTGTAATTTGTTTATAAGTATTAGGGGGATTGGAAAAAGGTGGATTTTCGAACATTGTTTATAAACGAAATAAAAATTCTTTAAACAATTAAAATTCGTTAAATAATTTGTATACTAATAAAAGCATACAACAAATATTGCATTTTGTCAATTAAACACATTTTTGTAATGAAAGATTTAAAAATCATCTAAATTATCATTTCATCTTCTAATGTGAAAATAGAGGATGTTTGCGGCACCCCTTAATTTTGTAAGATTAAAAAAATAAAAAATACATGTGAACTTTTTTTTAGCATTGGCACCAATCTATAGCAATAAGTGTAAACAATTTTCGAAAATTCACCCCTTCTGAATCACCCTAATAAATTTGAGTATTACTGTAACCTTAAGACTGGATGTTTCACTGACGAAGGCCAGATGCCGTATAACTTGAATATTCTTAGAACAATATCAAATGCGGCTTCTGGTCTATAGATATCCATTTCTCGTGAAATGTATTTTCTTAAATCGTTGTTGTTGTGTCATAGACGCACTTAAAAGTTACTTTAATATTCAAGTAATAGAAGGGAGTTTGAAATGATTAGTATGAGGCACTGCATGGGTGGTAGAACCATGCATTGTTGCTACGACTCGAAATAATATCAACTTGTCGAAACGCCCCTTCTTGTGTGCAGCCACTAATTCGCAGAAAATAACTCTATAAT
The DNA here is from genome assembly GCA_037103525.1 of Ganaspis brasiliensis. Lineage (NCBI taxonomy): Eukaryota > Metazoa > Arthropoda > Insecta > Hymenoptera > Figitidae > Ganaspis > Ganaspis brasiliensis. The sequence continues at coordinate 1,854,130 of JAZKLR010000143.1, read as the reverse complement.
TTAACGTCTTCTCAATCGATTAGAAAACACCGTTAAGCTATAGATAGCAGAAGTCATCTCTAGCGTCTGCAGCAATGTCTTTTTCAATTTAAATTTCTGGTAGATGAAATTCGACGTCGTGTATTTTCATATATTTACAAAATATGGTACATTTTCATGGATGTCGCTGATATTATTGGAAAATTCTTTCATAACTGTACCCTGCAAAATATGAATGCAAAACGAAAAATGTTTTTAGTCATAAACTAAAAAAAAATTTAATACATTAAAAGTAGGAGTAGTAAGTCGTGTAGAGGTAAGGTTATAAGAGTAAGAATGCACCACAGTGGGGCAAAATGTAGCAAGAAGCGTCAAAATTCTGTTACCACGTCAATTTTTAATAATAATAATGAATGCAACTTGGTGACTTCAAACTTCAAGTATCACAGAATTTGAAACCTTTGCCGCATTTAAAAAATTTAAAATGTCGGTTTAAAAAATAAAATAACCGGGGTTACTCTAAATTCTTGAAAAAATCAAGTGACCGTATTTAACCTGAAAAATTGTGATTTAGAAATTTGGTATATATGTATTAAATTTTTGTAAAAGCTTATACCCCAAAGTTATTTGGGTCGCTGATTATGAATGTGAGATTAGACTTTCAACATTCAAAATGCCCGATTCAACATGGCGGCCGAAATTCTGAAACATTGTGTAAATGATTCTAAAAATAAGTTATCCAAAATTTTTCGAGTTGCCGAGTACGAATCTAAGGTCAATTATTTAAAATGTAAATAGCCGATCTAACATGACGAAATTCCAAATTCAAATTCCTACATTTTATAAATCGCTGATTACATTCTTGAGGTCAAATTACCAAAATTCAAAATGACCGATTCAATATGGCGAACATAATTTTGAGAAATTGAGTAAAGTTTCGTATAAATCCGTATTCAGACATTTGAGTGGCTCATTACGAATCTGAGTTCAGATTTTGAAAATTCAATACGGCGAAACTTAAAAAAATTATGTAATTTTAAAAAAACTTTCTTCTTTTTTTTCTTCTCCTCTCTGCTATTTTTTAATTACAATATTTTATCCATTTTTTTTACATTCACTTTTATTACTTTCTTCTTTTTCGCTCTACTATGTTTGGAATTATCTTATTTTTGAAGTGAAGCTATTCAAGTCAGTATTTAAATTTTAAAATTAAAAATAAAAAATATATAAAGATTTTCTAAACAAAGAATAAGATTAAAAATTTCCCTAATACACATCTAATAATTTGGTTTTGATAATTTCTACATTTTCTGTTAATGTCGCAAAGAATAAAGATTATGTAGTAAAGAAACGTAACAAAGAGGAGCTCGATAACTCCCATTAGTGCAGAAATTGATTTTTGTAAATAAATTTCAAATTTTTAAAAAATCTATACCCATGTTGAATTGTCTAATTTTAATTTTTAAATATAACCTCAGATTCGTAATCAGCGACTCAAAAAATTTTGAGATACTGATTTTTAAAAAAATTCTCATAATTTTTCAGAGTTCCGTCCTCCATGTAGAATCAGTCATTTTGAATTTTATAAATCTGACCTCTGATTCGCAAACTACTACTGAAAAAATGTCGGAACATTCACTTTTAGAATTATTAACGCAATTGTTAATAATTTCGTCGGCCTTGTTAAATCAGCCATTTTGAATTTTGAAAATCAAACCTCAGATTAGTAATTAGCGTCTTAAAATATGTCAGAATACTAATTTTTAGAATGATTTACATAATTTTTCAGAACTTCATTCGCCATAATGGATCGGCCATTTTGAGTTCTTAAAAGTGTGACCAGAGATTTATAATCAGGTACCCAAATAGCTTTGATGTCTAGACTTTCATAAAAGTAATCTCTTTTAATAGACATTTATAAACATTATTGTCTTTTGAGCATCCATATTGGATCGGCCATTTCGAATTTCGAAAGTTGCAATGCAGATTCGTAACAAGAAATGCCTTAGTCCCAAAAAAAAATTTTGACGCCTCTCGATACATTTTTCCCCTTTCCGGGGGGTTTTATTTTATATTTTGCTAAATTGTTTCATAATTAGTATAATTTTTCTAGTCAATTAAGTTTGTCAATCTTATTTTAATGTTTCATCTATAGGTTTCTTTTGCGGAAATAAATTGGTTATTCTATATATCATTATGAGTGGTTCCACTAAACAACCAGGTGCCGAAAAATTAATTCGCCTGACGAATCCTGTTGAAATTTGGGTAATCCACCTGAAAAAGTCTAATGGTTTAAGTACAAGTGAAACCAACAATTACAACACTTTCAAATTAATTCTTATCCGCAAAAATTTTTCAGTAAAAATACTTTATGTATCTTAATACGCAAAATTGTTTCTCAACTTATGTCTTTCTCCTAATACAACAATTTTTCAAAAATTTTTTAAAGAAAAAATAAACTACTCGGAAACATGGAGGAGATTAAGAATAAAAAGTGGTTTTTATTGTTTTTTACTATAATTTAGATTTAGTGATTGTTAATGTCAGTCTTGTTTCTATCTGTAACATTTTTCGCTTATTGTCGTTTGGCATTCACTTGTTTCAAAAGAACGTAAAAGGTATAGGCTACTTTTATAATCTGAAAAAGTAAAAAGGTCTTATGTGTTAACCAAACGAAAAAAGTGTTTAACAATAAATTTTTGTATAAGATTTTCGAATTTATTTATTTCTTTGAATGCAATATTCCAAGTAATAAATGTTTACTTACTTTGAAAAAAGTATCAACTGATAAAGGGAAAAATTTTCCAACACATATTGTTAAAGGAACCTGTAAGGGTGACATTATAATGCAAAGGGATTTCCTGAATTTCACATTTGGTATGTATATCCATCCACATTCGTATACTGCGTCCTTTAACTCTGTTGCCTTTAAAAAATTGTGTAATATAGTTACTTAATTGGGGAATTTAATGAGAACACAATTTTTTGGTTGCGGTCCTCAGGTTTGGCTCCAATATTTACTTCACCAAAAACTGCGTTTCATGGACGAAACATAAACTTCTTAATCTCAATTAAAAAGAAACTCACTTGTCACTAAATTAACGACTTTTGTGTAAGATAGGACCTTTGAATTTTAGTTAGTCATACATTTTTTTAATAAAAACCATTTGAGATCTTTGAGTCATTTTGAAGACTCGACCGTCACCAACAAATATGTGTTCTTGTCGTGGAATCCTTCAAGTTTTTTTTTGGCAAAGAAAACTTGTCAATTTTGGACAGATAAATACAAATCCGAGTTTAAAATTCAACTGTTGATTTCTTTTTTCTTTAAAAACCGAAAAAAAATATTGTTAATGTACTAAAAACGAACACGCGGCTTTTAAAAATGATCATAAGAACTGCTAAGATGTCACGCGAGAAAATACAATTGACCATGTTTAAAGATATCATTATGAATCTACACCAACTTTATTAAAGGTGTGTCCTTGACTTTTATTAATTGGCATTGCAAATGCTAGTCTTATAGCAAATTGTCGATGTTTAAATGCAAATGGATAAACACGCTTACAATGTTATACGATGAATAAATATAATTTCTCCAGTTTTATTATCAGTTAATAAACGATATAGTAGAAGCTTGATAGCAAACTTTGTACCTGTAATCGTATACCATTACAAAGACATTCATCGATACTTAAATGTCGAATTAGCATTACTTTGAAATTTACCCATCTTAATAAGGAAAATTAAATTTTTATACACTGGTCAAATAACATAATTTATTTCTTCCTTATCATAATTGCTGACACTGTTTACATATACGTAGTGCAAAATATCAAGTAATTGCCACGCATATAATATTGAATTAATTTAATTTAGAGACATTTGTTTCAAATTAATTATGAAAACATCATTAAATTCAAATTTATAATAACCAAACCTGAAACAATTCACGACTCATGATTAATATTAATTAATCTTATGAAACTTATGTAAATCCGCCTGCCAGAACACTAGATTAGGTTCAATGTAAAGTAAATCAGATTAGTTTTTGAAATCAAATAATTCTTTTCATGCATATCACCTGGAAAATATTCCACCACTATGATCGCGACATTACTACGTCGGATCACCGAGGATTATCATGGGATTGTCCTGTTCCACGAGATTGGATATCTGATTGGATCTGAGGCTCTGATTTTACAAGAATATCAAAACAAGAAAACGATTTCTGTCTAGAACTATTCCTGAATTCCCTTCTATTACTACTTCTAGGGTGACCTATGAGCATCTAAATAAAATGTTTCGACATCATCATGATTTTTAGGGTTGTCCTCTTTGGATTTTTCCGTCCATTTCCAATTTAAGAAATCAGTATTTTCAGTACATTAATGTTACAACTCCATGACCTTGGTTAAAGAAGGGATCCTGCTTTAGACGGTAAACAAAATCCATTTTTTTGCTTTAGTCTTATAGTAATATATCCAAGAATATGCACCCAAAGTTTTAGAGTCCAATCTAAAGTATTTTTTAAGTTACGAGCCAGAACGCAGCATGGAAAGGTACTAAGGAAGCAGAAGGTATATTTTACAAAGCCGGAATTGCTAACTGAATTCGACATTAAATCAAATTCTATGACACTTTAACATTCATCCCAACACACAGTTTATACATTTATTCCAAATTGTACTGTTAGAAACTTTGGATGATGGTACTTCATAAAAACTCACAGCACTTTTAGATTTTACGTAATATAGTTTATTTTTATTACACCATAAAGAATACGTCACAATTATAAACCGTTGTAAACAGTTGAAGAACCAGTCACGAAACCGCCTGGAAATGCACGGTTAAACGCCCATGATGTAAACTGTATAAAGTTCGTAACGGAACTAAACTGGGATGGGATGGTCGACTGTATTCTAAATTCACTTCCATTTACAAACGCACTTGTAAAACACTAAATCAAAACAAATAAGCCCTTATGTTGATGCTTCTATTACTTCCTATATTGTCCTTCAAAAACAAAAATATGAAGGAGGAGTTTTTTAATACATGAATACCTAAGTGAACAAACAAGTCTTTCGTGCTGCTTGCCGCGCGGACTAGCCGGCAGTCCATATACTCATTGCTTGCTCGGTTTTATGCTAATAAAATCTAAAGTATTGCGAATTTTGTTTCGAAATTTTGACAAAGTACTCTTAGATAGTAAAGTTAACTAATTATGCAATAAAAAAAATCGAATTTTTCATCATCCTAATGTAGTTTCCCCCCTTAAACTCAATTGAAGATTTTATGACAGATTAAGCTTTATTTCACAATGCCCACAGTGAGGCGATGGTTTTCTTTCACGAAATAATATTAGAAAAGGGCCTTAGTTTTTTGATCCGTCACGTTACTAAATTTTAATGGTAAACATTTTCTAAGTATGTTTAATGAGTATTGGGGGAGTCACGTGAAAGCCTGATTTTCGGGGGTGCCGATCGATTAATTTTTGGTTGATCGTCACACCTGGAGACTGGCTGCTGGTCCGTGCCGCACTCTTAAGTACTCGCCGAGGACACTGATAGGTAAATTTTCATTTAGTAATTAAAGTTTAAAAAAGAATCAAATTTTATAAATATTTCTAAAATTGTTAATTAAATTTTTTTTTTTATTAATTGTTAAAGTGGGGCGTTTTGATCGTATGTGTGGATCAGGGAAACGTATTTATTGGCAGCAAACTAGCCCATAATTTTGCTTTGAGATTTCGACTGAAAGACAACCAAGAAAGAAAAGTAATCTCTATAAAAATTTAACCAATCTACACCAGAAAAAGAGTGTTAATTTTGGAAGGGTTGCCAGAATCTTCCGTGAAGGAGAGCCATTGTTTTCCGCAGCCAGTTTCCTCGTATTTTGGATGAGTAAATTTTTTATTCATTTGTCTATTTGAATGACTAAGGTGTGACGATTTTGCTCAATTTATTATAACTTTGAATTGACCAAAGACTGAGACAAAGATTCGTTTGACGACATATGTCTTATTCGTTTGACGACATATGTCTTATGATATATACTTTTTATTTGTAAGTAATGTTAATCTAACCAATTTGTGGTATTATAAAGAGAAATTTTAATTGATTGCTATATTCTTAAAATTAATTATTGCTATACTTGCTAAATTTGAGAACGTTAGAATATTTGAAATGTAAAATTTATATTCTGTGTGCTAATGTGTGTAATTTATGTATTTTTGATAGTGTTATTTGATATTTATTAGAATTTTTTATTTTATAGTAATTACTTTCCAAATTTTGTATTTATATGCCATTTTATTAAAATTGGCACTGCATTATATTTGATAATTAGCGTTAGGGTGACGTCACCAGGAATTAACTGATTTAATGAATGTCTCGAAATAATATAGCCTTGGTAATTACTTTCTATTGTGTGACTACTTACTTTTTGAAAGAGTGGAAGACTTTTGACATCTAATAAGTGAATTTTCACTTATTTAAATTTAGAGAGAAAAAAGACATCTCAATTATAATCACGATAACTTGGACAAATAATAAGATGAGTTAAACCTTAAAAACTTGGAAAGCTTATTAAATTCTGCTTTAGAAAACCTACTAATAAAATTATTTAGAAATTTCAAAGTGATTATATTAGTTGATAAGTTAGAAAAAGAATTATTGAATTTTTTAATAATCGTTCAATATTTTTAACTTGCTGCCTGATCTACAAAAATACCATGAAACAATTGATACTTACTTCATCTTCTTCGCTACAATGTCAGCTTTAACTAGAGCTACGGAAGCTTCAAAAATTTTAAGTAGTTCTTGGGCTATGACTAAAAATGTTCGAGCATGATTTTTTTAATAATCGCCGTCTCTCACCGTGACATTGTTTATTTCTTTCGTTGCTTAAGCTGATGGCTAATACTTAAAGCCTCTCATGTACTTTTTCTTTTTTTTAAGCAATTCTAGTCTAGTCAATTCTTTTTTTTCTATAATAAGTTATTTTGAAAAATAAGGTCTGGAATTACAATTTAACGGTAAAATATGCCTGAGGTAGGTGACAGCGCGAGACGGCGATTAGGGGCCATACTTAAATTACGTAACGCTTTTTTCAGGAATTTTTAGACCCCCCCTCCTCCCTGTAACAGTTTTTATAATGTAAACATTTGACAGTCTACACAGGTGTAACAACTTTTCAGAACCCCCCCCCCCCCCTCTAGAGCGTTACGTAATTTAAGTATGGCCTCTTATTGAGAAAAACATGCTCGTACATTTTAAGTCATATCTCGAAAACTACTTAAGAGGGGATCCTACTTTAGAAGGTCAAAAAAATGGATTTTTTTTTTTTTGCTTAAATCTTTAGGTAATATATCCGAGAATATGTACCCAAAGTTTTAGAAGCCAATCTACAGTATTTTTCAAGTTACGAGCCCAACCGAAGCTAGGGGTCGGGCAGGTGTTAGAGCGCCTGGCTAGACTCAAAGGCACCCCTCTCCCTTTTATTGTCTACTCCGAATTTCTTACCTGCAGAGGAGACCCTGCAAAGGTACTCAGTTTATATTAGTATTTCCTTTATGGAGCCGGGATTGCTGATTAGAGAAATATTTATGTAAGTCGCTTAAAATTTATACTTTTTGAACCTCAAACTTTAAAGCGTGTTTTCTCCAATTCCACTTTTTACGTTTTTTACAAACTGGCGGGTGTGATTGACGGAAAACGCATTGGCCGATTTTAGTGAATAATAGCTTGTTTTACTCCGCATTAATCCCTCTTCTATCTAAACTAAGAAAATTTGAAAAAAAAAATTTCAACAATTATTAAAACCAGTTAAATTTATTTATTTTTTTTTGAAAAAACTTTTTTTTTTTTCTATCCCTCAAAATATTTGAATTTCACTATTTCTTTGGAATTTTCTTAGTTTAGATAGAAACTGCATATGTAAACTTTTAAATTTGTCTTAGTTCTTATGTTTCAGACAAGAATTCCGATCTCCATTTTTCCCGACGCGGCGGGAAAAATCGGAATTCAAAACGGCGCGCCGTTTTGGAAGTCAGGATATACACCGCCGTCAACAATTCAACATAACTAGAGTGGATTTTAATATTTCTTGTAAAATATTTTTTTACAAAAACTTTAAATACATACCAGAAATATCCCACATAGCCCGGAGGTTTAAGTTATTTTTTTCCTTCTTAAAAAAATTACCAAAAAAACGCTATTTTTAAGCCTTCTAAAGTAGGATCCCCCCTTAATATTTTTTAAGTTTTCTTAGCTCAAATTAAAGCTGATATTTCAACGAAGAAGGTAAACTAAGTACCAATGTTTTCATATAATTTTTGTAGATTAGGTAGCGAGTTAAATATATTGAACGATTAGTAAAAAATTCAAGAATTAATTTTTCTGTGTTATCAACTAATATAAGCACCTTGAAATTTCTAAAAATATTTATTAATATGTTTTTTAAAGCAGAATTTAGTAAACTTTCCAACTCTTTAAGGTTTAACTCTCTATCTTATTGTGATTAAAAATGAAAAGTGACTTTCTGAAAATTTTTTTATTGAAAACAAATTTATTTATCATACTCAATTATTTTTATCCAAAGTTAAATTCAGAATAGGCTTAATGTACTTGTCAATAATAAAATTAAAGAAACAAAAGAAATTCTAATTTAAAATAATAATTTAATTGTTACCAAAGCAGATGAAGGTAACGTTAATATTTTTTTTTTTAGAAAAATTGGATTACAAAAAAATTTTTTTGACTTTTAAATGATTCCAACACTTATGTAAATATTAACAAAGATCTTACTAAAAACATTCAAGCTGCATTAGGTAAAATATTAAGAGAATTTTTTATTAAAAAATATTTTAATTGTATTACTTACGATTTTTTAAATTGCACTAATGGTTATATTCCTGGATTTTATAATTTACCAAAAATCCATAAACTGGGAGTAACATTACGTCCAATATTATCTTTTTGGAGTAGTTCTATTTATTTATATCTAGATGTTACATCAATGTATACAAACATTTCTTGGAATTCTATTATTCGTTCAATTAAAAAGAGTTTTAATATTATTAAAAAATTCACTAATTTTTCACAAGTTGATTTTTTTAGAATTTTGGAATTCTGTTTGGGTTCATCATATTGTTCTTTTAATGAAAAATTTTTTAAACAGATTTTTGGACTCTCAATGGGTTCTCCTATATCTCCAGTGGCTGTAAATTTAGTCATAGAAGATTTAGAGAAAGTTACTTTTGAAAAGTTTAATTTTTAAATTTTATTTTACTTTCGGTATATTGATGATTGTTTGATTTGTGCACCAAAAACTAAAATTTCTTAAATATTTAATACTATTAATTCCATTGACACTAGAATTAAATTCACCATTGAACAATCTGTTGATAATGTTATTAGTTAGTTAGATTTATCTTTCATTTTTGAGAATAATTAATTTATTACAAATTGGTATAAAAAAAACACTTGGTTTGGGAGATACATCAATTTTGCATCTAATCACCCAATTTTACAAAAAATTGGCGTCATCTATTCACTTGTCGATAGAGCAATTAAATTATCAGATACACGATTTTAGTTTGAAAATTTAGTATTGATTAATGAAACATTATTATTAAAGAATCCCTTTCCAATAACTCTTTTAGATAAAAAATAGCTCGATTATAGTTCCAATTCTACTTTTGTATTTGAGCCAGTATCATTTTGACACATGTCTTAATTTTAGATTGTTATATTGTACAGAACGGAAATGTTATTTTGTACAACTGCTAAATGATATTTTGTACAATTTTGAATAATGAATTTGTTATTTTGTACAATTTTTTAAAAAAGCTAAAATATTGTACTCCCAATGTTTTATTGCTTTTTTAAAAAATTGTACAAAATAACAAATTCATTTTTCAAAACTGTACAAAATAACATTTAGCAGTTGTACAAAATAACATTTCCATTCTGTACAATATAACAATCTAAAATTAAGTCATGTGTCAAAATGATACTGGCTCTTGTATTTCCATATCTTTAAAATTATGATTCAGTTTTATATAATGTTTTTAATGGTACTAATTGCACTTTGGTCTTTTCAATATATGTACTGCACGGAATAAATTCAAAAAAATATATTTTTTTAACTTTTTCCGACGCAATTTCTTTTAAAATACTTAAAAAATATGTTTTAAGTATGAAATATGATTAATTTTGCAGTTCTGGAGGATGAAAGCACCCCTCGAAAATAACTCGAGTGCATTTTAATATTTTTTGTTAAAACTTGTTATTCATTGTCAAGAATTTTTTCGGGTCGTTGAAAACAAATCTAACGTTAAATTTTTAGAACTTACATTGTGGGCGTTAAATTGCATATGCCATTTTGAATTCAGACCTCGGATTTGGATTTAAAAGTTCAAAATAAGTAAAGCTAGTTGAGTTTTAATAGACAAAAATATTTTCCTATGGGGCTCAACTTCTACTTCAATTTTTAATTCTAATTACCTTCAAACTAATGTCATTTCCTCGCCAAGAGTAGATAAATATTTGAAATAAAATGCACAATTGATATTGCAAAAAAACGTAAAATTGCATTGTAGCAGGGGAAATCTAAAAAAATGTATATGTTAAAGTTTTATTTAAAATATTAAGAAAGAAAGAAAATAATTCATTTAGCGATAAATAATTCTTGATAAATAAGTTACTCTTTTTTTAAGGGATTGTGTTGTTAATTCTTTGAAAAGTAACTCACTATTGACATTTCATATGTTGTTGTGCAAATAGTAATACTGCTGATAAAGACTTGTGTTACGATTCCAATTTGAAATAAATTTGTTACGTCTTTAACAAACCTAAATGTGAATAAAATATACCAATACAGTTAATTTTCCAAAAAAAATCTCTTTTCAACCTCTCTCTTTCTGGTTGCAACGTTGCTCTTTTGGTAAAAATAAGAGAAATCACATTTAGGGAGCCTTCACAATAGTTAATTTTTTGCAATAGGGCTCTCACAATCGGCCCCTCTAGCCTCCTCAAATTCCTGTTATAAATCACACTCTTACCGGTTTTATTACGACTGCTCTATATTATTGAAAATAAGGGTAACAACCTTTAAGCTGTCTTCATAATAGCTTTCCCCACAACAGGGCTCTCATAATTGGCTCTCTCATAATTACCTTTTTTTTTAATAATTTAACACAGTCCCAATTGAGTCATCTTTTTTTTTAATTGAGCCATGAAGAATGATTTTGGTAGGAAAAGTTTGTGAAGGTTGTAGGGATTTATTGTCAGAATCCTATTGTGGGTGATTAACTATTGTGAAAGTACCCTAATGATATTTACCCTTATTCTTATTTTTGTCAATATTGCAACGTGTCGGTTAAGGGATGAAAAGCAGAGGATTTATTGATATAGCAACGTCATAATTTAAATGTCATTAGAAAAAAAGTGGAGAAGAGGAAGGAACATGAAAACCGTAATTAAAATGTAAACCCTTTCACTCACTTAAGAACTGCTTGATATCGTAATGTACACCTGATTATCCGTTTGTTTAAAACTTCATCTAACAATAAATCATTACAATTTGAAGTATTTTCCGTAGAGCCAATCGACCGAGAAAATAGATTGTGAGATATCGTTGCTTCTGAACCCTGAAAACTTGTTGAACTTTGTCGTTGAAAACAGTTTACTTCGTCTTGATCAGAACCTAGGTTGTCATATATTTTTGTTTCATTTTCAGTAACTTGAATAGTCATATCTTTTCGATTGTGAAGAGCAATGAAATCCGTCAATTGTCTAAATTCCAATTTAAGAATTTCCATTTGTCCAACCATAACAACGTAAAAATTGGTAGTCATCATATCCATCATGGTATTCATGATGGCAGTTGTTAATAAGAAAAAAGTTTGAAAAGCGTATGTACACCCATAGCCTGGATTAAGTGTCGTGTTGTACGGATACCATGCAGTATATAGTAAAGTTTTGTCTTGAAACTTAAATAAGTTAATTAGGGTAAATCTGATTTTAATAATACTTAATAATAATAATAATAATAATAAAAGTGGTACCTGCTTGCTATCAAGTAATGGAACAAAAATCCAAGTAGTAACCGTGACCATTGTCAGAGAAAAGTAAGTCCAAGAACTCTTTCTAGCAGTTAATGTGCTTTCTTTCAAAACATCAAAGTGCTCTTTTCGTTTAGGAGCAAAAATAGGATCATGCAGTCTTTCGAAAAATTCCTCTACTTCCTTACGTCTCAAAAGAAACACGACAAGTTTCGTAGTGTATCCAACACAACTCATTGTGAAAAAAGAACCGTCTACAAGTTCTTTCAAGTCCTTCCTTATGTGATACATATGAACGAATTGTGTTGAACAAAGAGCCACAATATAAAGCAAGTGAATGATGTAACAGTAGGTTTTATAAAAAATTCTAAAAAATGGGTTAAAAAGTTGAATTCGATAAATTTGCAGTTTGTAGGTTATAATAAATAGTTGAATGAAATTTTGTAAAATTTTGCCATTAAAAGACGTTTTAGAGTTTTACGATAACCTTAACACCGGATGTTTCACCGAGGAAGGCCATATACCGAATAGCTTGAATGTTCTTAGGTTTATGTCAAATGCTTCTTCTGGTCTATAGACATCCATTTCTCGTAAAGTGAACTTCCTCAAAGTGGTTGTTGTCGTGCCACAGAGGCGTAGTAAACTTACCTTAATATGCAAGTAATAGAAGGGAGTTTGAATGATTAGCATGTGGTGATATGTAGGAGGTGTATCCATGCATTTTAGCTACGTCTCGAAATAATAGCGACTTGTCGAAACGCCCCCTTTTGTCATAAACACCAATTTCCTGAAACTAACTCTGTAATTTAGCATCCTCTCAATCGATAACAAAACGCTATTCAACAATATCTTAATCATCTTCTGCTGCAGTCAATTCAAATCATTTCTATGGTATTTTTCTTCAATTCTGCAGTTGGATAAATAACGTTCGAATATTTAAATAATTTAGATGGGTTTTATAATGTTTTTTTTTTTAAGTATCCAATAAATATATTTCATTTTGATAATCAATTTATTCTGTCGCAATCTTTATTTTGCCTCCAGGTTGTTTAAGTTACTTATTCTGGGTGTTGAGTTGTTTCAAAAGGATATAAAAGGTATAAGACATTTTTAGAATCTAAAACAAAAATTATTTTTAAATTTTAACTTTGCGGACAAGAAAATAAGGAATTTTTGGATTTTAAAAATAGATTGTTTTAAATACACTTGTAATTTTGCAATTTTTAGGTTAAAAATGTTTACTTGCTTTGAAAAAAGTATCCACTGATAAGGGAAAAAATTTTACAACTCGTATTACTAATGGTATTTGTAATGGTGACATTATGATGCAAAGTGATCTTCTAAATTTTACAAATGGTACGGATACCCAGCCACATTCGTAAACTGCATCCTTCAGTTCTGTAGCCTATAAAAATAAATAATAATAGAAACAGTATAACGTCCGTAAACGTATTGTTTCCTATCATAAAACTGATTTAGAAAAGAAATAATATAATAATGAATTTTCTGTGCATTTAAATTGCTTTTTAAAACTAATCACCTTCAAAGTAATATCATTAGCCCTCCAAGAGTAAATAAATACTTGAAACAACATGCACGCTTGATACTGTAGTAACCCATAAAATTGCAAAGAAGCAGGGGAAATCTGCACAATGAATTCGTTAGATCCTTGTTTTTTGTTAATTGCTTAATGATTACTATTATAATTAATTTAATTATTTTTATTTATGTAATTAAAGATGGCTTACTAATGTCATTTCATAAGTTGTTGTGCAGATAATAATGCTACTAATACAAACTTGTGCTGCGATTCCAATTTGGAAAAACTCTGTTACGTCATTTACAAATCTAAATATAAATCAAATAGAGTAATATAATATTACATTTTCAATTTAGGGCATTTTTTTAAGCATAACAGCATTTGCAAGTAATTTATTTTATAGTGAAAAGGTTGCTTTATTTTACAAATTAATGAAAAAAAAATCCAGAAATACGAATTCTCATGAGAAATTTTATACATTTTGTGACGAATTAGAAAAAATTTAATGAAAAATTGGAAATTAAAGGATTATTAAGGGCATGTGATGGATTATGACGTCACTGGTATAGGCAAAATTTGTCCGTAACTTTTCTCTTAAAGTATTGAATATTTTGTTATGAAACTTGGTAGAATTACTTAAAATGTCATTAGGAAGGTCTCTCAGACCCAAGTTTGTTTGAATTTTGTCTCAAAATTGATTTTTATAAAAGTTTGCAATTTTTCAAAAATTTCCAAAAATTAAGTTAGACCCAAAATTTAAACAAATTCGGGTCTGAGAGACCTTCATAATGACATTTTAAGTAATTCTACCAAGTTTCATGAAAAAATATTCAATATTTTAAGAGAAAAGTTACGGACAAATTTTGCCTATACCAGTGACGTCATAATACATCACATGCCCTTAAATTAGAAATTTCATTAATGGGTAGAAGAATGCTAAAAATTTTAGACTCGACAAAAAATGAGTTCCTTAAAGTGCGCAACGTTTCTGAAAAAAGGAATTTTTTTTTGTGATTAAATGTTATTAATTATCATTAAATTAGCTATATAAGAGAACTAAAAACAATTTTAAAGGATTATTTGACCGAAAAATTTGTTAACAAACCATTTAAATATATAGTTTTTCTTGTTCATTTCTTAGAAACGTTGCGCGATTGACTGTAATAAAAAAATGTAGTTAATAGAAAATTACAAATATAAAAATAAAATTTTGAAAATGTAAAAAGTTAGTAAAAAATTGTACAGAAGAAATAAGAAAATTCTGTAGTACTTTAATTAGATGAGAAAATTAAGTTACAATGAAGACAACTTTAAAAGAAGGAAGAATCTTACAATATTTGAGAAGATTAAGAAAAAATAATGTGGTATAAAATTAGTTAACAAGGCCTAAATCTAAAATATTTATAGAAATGTTGAACAAATAATACAAACAAATAAAACATGATAATTTTTAATTTAAATAGTTTTCGGCTTGTTTAAATATGTCGTACATAAAAATAGATGTATTAACCCTTAAGCACGATATTTGTTAATATTGTTAACATATCTAATAATTTTTGGAGTTGCAAAACAAGAATCCGATGTCTTTTTATAAATGACCAATCGAAAATATTTAAAATTGAATGATTAAAATGTTTTTGAAAATTAATTTCTAAATTATATGATTCTTTTCGATTATATTGTAACAAAAAAAGTTCATAATTTTTGCATCATAATCTCCTATGTTTGGTTCATAAAGAATTTCTTCTTCTAGGATCAAATCAAACATTAGATTCATAGTAAAATTAAAGAATACTTACCCCTATTATTTCGTTAACAATTTTCAATTGTTTAATCAAGAATTGTTTAAGTAAATTATTAAAAAACTATATTTTTAAAAAACTATTCATGCCAATCGATTATATGAGAAAAATAATAAGGATTTTGTATGGATACATTTTTTGTACAAAAAAATAATACATAATTTGTTTATAACGATTTTATAAACAATAGTGTTTAAAAAAAATAAAATTTTTGAAAATCGTTAAAAGTCGCACGGAAATCGACTACAAATAAAAAAAAATTACCCCTATTTTTTTGTTTTTTGATCTGACAATATTAATATTTCATCCCCTATTTTCCCATTTGAAATACATGGGAAAAGTGTACTTTTTAAAACACTGCAAAAATTTATTCATAATTTTATAGAAAAAGGTTTAGAAGTTTATGAGACCTCGATAAATGTTCAAAGTTGAAGAAACCGTGGATTAATATTATTTTTTTGCAAACTGACCCTGTCTAGGGGTGCGTTAAATAACCACCCCTAAACAAGAATTCAGCATTTATAAGTAAATAGGTCTAAAATATTTTTTTTGCGTCGCTTTTTTTCATAAATTTTACTAAACAAAAATAAGGCTCGCTGCATTATTAAATAAATGTTTAATAGTTTAAACAATTTTATTCATATTTTTTGTTTTAATTAAATATCTTAAAAGCTTATAACCTTTTGGATAGCGAAGAGTAAAACAATTAAATTGATATAATTTAATTTATTTAATCAATTGATTGTTTAAAGAATTAAAATTGGTTAAAATCAACTTTTCATTAAATTCACCTAGAATCATGTGGTTTTTTGCAATTTTCATTGAAGAATTATAAAGAAGTTATTTAAACACAATTCGCAATATAAATTCAATTGTTTAAACAATTTTAATTTGTTTATACTTATTTCTAATACTTTCTGCTTGAATTAAATATCTTAAAAGCTTACAACTTTTTAAATAGCAAAAAGAAAATCAATTAAATAGATATAATATAATTTATTTAATTTAATTGATTGTTTAAACAATTAAAATTGTTTAAAATCAACTTTTCATTAAATTCAGCTAGAATCATGTGGTTTTTTTTTACAATTTTCATTGAAGAACTGTAAAGAAGTTATTTACCTATACCTATATATGTGTTGTAACAAAGCTTGTTTTATTATGGCGCATTTTTGTTTAGCTTTTAAGATATTTAATTAAAACAGAAAGTATGAAAAAAATATCTTTAAACATATAAAAATTGTTTAAACAATTGAATGTATTTTGCCAATTGTGTATAAATAACTTCTTAATAGTTCTTCAATGAAAATTGCAAAAAACCACATGATTTTTGGTGAATTTAATAAAAAGTTGATTTTAAACAATGTTTATTGTTTAAACAAATAATTAAATTAAATTAATTACATTATATCTATTTATTTGTTTTTTTCTTTGCTATTTAAAAAGTTGTAAGCTTTTAAAATACCTACATATTTAATTTAAACAGAAAGTATAAAAAATATGTTTAAAGAAATTAAAATTGTTGACAAAATTGAATGTATATTGCGAATTTTGTATAAATAACTTCTTTATAATTCTTTAATGAAAATTGTAAAAAACCACATGATTCGAGCTGAATTGATGGAAAAGTTGACTTTAAACAATTTTAATTGTTTAAGCAATCAATCAAATTAAATTAATCAAATTAATTTTCTCTTCGCTATTTAAAAAGTTATATAAGCTTTAAAGATATTTAATTAAAACAGAAAGTACGAAAAAATAAGTTTAAACAAATTAAAATTGTTTCAACAATTGTATGTATATTGCGAATTGTGTATAAATAACTTCTTTATAATTATTCAATAAACTAGGTGAGAATTATGTCCATTTCATGGACATTTCGCTTCCAAGTAAGCAAAATAATTTGCTTCCTCATAGAGGAAGCAAGAAATTAATAATATATAAGTTAATTGGGAAAGTTGTTAAAAAAAAACTTTTTAATGCAAAAATACTTATGTAAAAATATGAATTATTTTACGAATTCTTGATCAATTATAAAAGTAATATAAGTCAGTCGATTCGTTTTGAGATGAGGAACATGATTTTTGTATTCTTTAAGTTGTATTTTCAGCATGAAAAAATTTTTTGTCAAAAAACGATTTTTTTCGATGAAAAAAGGTGCCCAAAAAAATTTGGTTGGGTATTTTCAAAAATCCCTGTGTCCAAATTTAGACATTCATGAGCTTAATATGTCATCCAAATTTTATTGGAATCCATTAAAGCGTTCTCGAGATATCTTGTACACAAAAAACGCTATACAAACACACACACACACACACACACACACACACACACACACACACACACACACACACACACACACACACACACACACACACACACACACACACACACACACACACACACACACACACACACACACATACATACATACATGCACACACACACACACACACACACACATACATACATATATATATATCTGGACATTTGCTTAGGAATGAAAATTTACGCTTTTTAGATGAAAATAAGTCGATTTAGACTATTTTTGGAAAATCGAAAATCTTAACGATCACAAAGCTTCCTCTATGAGGAAGCAAAATTGCAAAAAACCACATGATTCTAGGTGAATTTAATAAAAAGTTGTTTTTAAACAATTTTTGTTGTTTAAACAATTAATTAGAGATCAAAGATCAAAGAAGTAATTAATACTTATTTGTGTATAACGATTCTATAAACAAAGTACAGCCGACACAGAAAAATGATTCATTTAAAATCTTCTCATTTTTTTCATATAATTGATTTCTATAAATAGTTAGAAAATAAAAAATTTAAATAATTTGTTTAAACAATTAAAAATTGTTGTTTGTTTATAAATAATTAATCAAGTTTTTAAACAATATACATTGAAAAAGCAAGGTACAAATTTGTAAGTAATACTGTGCTGCTTAAAACATGTTTATCTATGTTCTAAAAAAACATTTACTTACTTGAGAACTGCCTGATATCGCAATGTGCATTCCGTGATTCGATTGTTTAAAACCTCATCCAACAATTTGTCATTACAATAAAAAACACTTGTTCCTGAGTGGGCTGATGAAAAAAATGTATCTTGTGCTACAGTTTTTTCCACATCATAAACATCAAACATCATTTTCTTTTCGTTAATGTCAATTGCTTGACTACTTTTTGCACTCGTTTTTGAAAATTGTAAAGACGCATCCCTAAATTTGTTTCTGTCAATAAAGTCTGTTAACTGTCTGAATTCTTGTTTGAGGATTTCCATTTGTCCTACCATGACAACATAAAAATTGGTTGTCAACATGTCTATCATAGCATCCATGGTAGCAGTCATCAACAAGAACAACGTTTGAAAAACAAATGTATATTTATAAGCTGGATTTAGTGCTGTATTGTATGGATACCATGCAGTATAAATCAACGCCTTATCCTATGAATAGAAAAATCTTAGTCTCTTAAACAACGCTTTTGTTTTTGTTATTTTTAAGAGGACTAATATAATAATACCTGCTTACTGTCCACAACTGGAGTAATGATCCAATTAGTACAAGCACCCATTACCAGAAAGAAAAAAGTCCAAGAACCGTTTCTTGCAGTAATTGCACACTTATTTAACGCCTCCAAATGTGTCTTTTGTTTCGGAGCAAAAATAGGTTCATGCAATCTTTCAAAAAACTCTTCTACTCTTTTACGTCGCAGAATAAAGACGAGAAGTTTAGCAACATACGCAACACAAGTCATTGTGAAGAAAGACGAATCTACCAATTCTTTCAAGTCACTCCTTGTAAAAAACAATTGAACCACTTGTGTTGTCAAAAACGTCATAACATAGAGTAAGTGGATGACATAACCATAGATTTTGTAAAAAAGTCTAAAAAGAAATTGTGAAAAATTAGTTTAAGAAGTGATCATTTTAAAAGAAATTATTAACAAAGTCGCATTATTTTTGTCAATTGTTTACAGAGACAAACTGTAACCTCAACACTGGATGTTTGACTGAAGTAGGCCAAGCACCATAGAACTTGAATGTCTGCAGAATTAAACCAAATGCGTCTTCTGGCCTATAGACTTCCATTTCAAGTGCAATTTCTTCAGCGAATTGTTATTGAGCCAGGAAGACGTATTTAACTTTAGCATGCAAGTAATCGGAGGAACTTTGAGATGATTAGCATGTGGAAATATGTGGGAGGTAGATCCATATCTTGTAGCTATGTCGCAAAATGATACGAACTTGTCGAAACGCCTCTACTTGTCATAAACACCAATTTCCTGAAACTGACTCTATAATTTGATATTCCCGCAATCGATCACAAAATACGGTATAGAAATATTTTAGTAGCCTGCTGCTGTTAACATCAGGAAGCATTCATATCTGTTTTCGTCTATAGCTATACGTGAAATGTATATTGTGGATAAAATTTCACGTCACGTACTTATTTTACATATTATTACATAAAGTGAGAAATATTTAAAGTATGTAGATGTTACAAAATAATGTAGAGAAATTATTGAAATAAGAATGTTGCTATCAAACAATGCAAGTTCACTATTATTGTTTAATATCTACTAAATTTAATAATTTGAATATCAAATTTACTTAGGGTATGTCATACTTTATTTGTTCGTTAAGTATTAAAAAGAAATTCTTAACTATCTTAAAATTTAGTCACATTAGTTTCTTATGAAAACGACTACATTACCGTCGGAAATTGTCAACCGACCGAAATGGATCGAAAAAAGATACCTCATTTAAAATCATGATAACTTAGTGAAAAAATAAGATAGAGAGTTGAAACTTAAAAATTTGTAATACTATATAAGAAATCAGTTAGTTATAGATATAGGTATAATGCTATGCTTTTCAGAAAGTGAGAGAGAATAAGTTATAGAATTTACCTAGGATAGATAAAGACAAGAATAGAGTGAGAAACGCAAGGAGTGTTCATAGTTACCTGGGATAGATAAAGACAACAATAGCGTGCGAAACGCAAGGAGAGTTCACAGTTGTGGTTCTTGAAGCAAGAGAGAATAAGGTTACCTGGGATAGATAAAGACAACAATAGCGTGCGAAACGCAAGGAGATCTTTTGATTGTTTAAACAATTTATATTTGTTGAAACAATTTAATTTTCCCACATTAGACGTTTACTAATTTTTTTTCTTTAACTCATAAAGAAAGATTTTTAAATCTTTTT
The DNA here is from genome assembly GCA_037103525.1 of Ganaspis brasiliensis. Lineage (NCBI taxonomy): Eukaryota > Metazoa > Arthropoda > Insecta > Hymenoptera > Figitidae > Ganaspis > Ganaspis brasiliensis. Next base: position 1,833,527 of record JAZKLR010000143.1, on the reverse strand, counting down.
TACCTCATACTTACCCAGAAAGTTATTTTCCTTAATAAACAGCATATTAATTTAGAAAAAGATTTATATCATACGGTATTATTATTTAGGCTAGATAATAATGAGATAGGTTCAGTGTGACAGCAGGTAGTTTAAGATTTAAATTTAGTTGGAATTTTTTTTATAAAATTAGAAATGGGGTAACTGGAAAATATTAAAAAAAAGTACATTGTTTTGGGAAAATTGGCAAAGTAAAAACATTGATAAATTAGAAAATTGGAAAAATTTGTAAGCTGGTAATTTGAGACATTGAAGATTTGGTCATTGAAAAAATTAGGAAATTACGGAAGTTATTATTCTAAAATTGGAGAAATTGAAAATTGATAAAGTGGAAGATTGGCAAATTAGAAAATTGTTTAAACTGGTAAATTAAGGAATTGGAAGTTTGGTTATTGGTAAATTGTCAAAGTAAAAAAATTTGTAAATTGAGAAATTGGAAATTTGGTTATTGGAAAATTGAAAAATTAGAAAATTGGAAAAGTAGTTATTGGCAAATTGAAAAAATTTTAAATTGGTAGATTGGAAAATTAACAAAATAGAAAAATTCGTAAACTGGTAAATGGAAATATTGGAGATTTTTTTATTAGAAAATTGACAAATTAAAGAAATTGGTAAAGTATAAAATTGGACAACTAGCACGCTTTGGAAGTTCTGGTGCTTATTAAATTCTGCTTTAGAGAACATATTAATAACATTTTTAACAAATTTCAAAGTGATTATGTTATTCTGGATTTTTTAAAATAATCGTTTAATATATTTAACTCAGTGCCTGATCTACAAAAATACCATGAAACAATTGATACTTACTTCGCCTTCTTCGTTGAAATGCCAGTTTTAATTTGAGCTAAGAAAACTTAAAAAATATTAAGTGGTTCTCGAGATATGACTAAAAATGTCCGAGCAGATTTAGATTGATACTTATAAAAATAGAAAAATTAAAATTAAATAAAAACGAAAATGTTCATTTTCCGACTTTTCTATGAGAAACCCCCCTTGAACGATTATTAAAAAAGTCTATAGATTATTAATATATTTCTAACTTATCAACTAATATAATTACTTTGAAATGTCTAAAAAAATTTATTAATAGGTTTTCTAAAGTCGAATTTAAGAAGCTTTTCAAATTTTTAAGTTTCTCTATCTTATTTTTTGACCAAGTTATCGTGATTTTAAGTGAGTTGGCTTTTTTCGATTCGCTCTGGTGAGTCGGACTGACAATTTTCGACGGTAGAGTATTTCTTAAATTTTTTAATTTTGAGAGTCAAGAGAGATTTTGATGATACCCACTCATAAAAGTTTATGTTTATATTTTGTTTAAATCTGTTTATTTAAAAATGTTTTTATTATAAAAAGAGCGTGCATTTCACTAACAATAATTTTTGTTATGTTTTTATAGGTAAAAAATTGAAATAAAATTTAGAAGTAGTTAGTAGTTCAAGATATATCACTTAGTGTTTATAACAAGATACTCCACTGAAAGCAATATTTATTAATGCGTTTATTTTCATTACGTGGTTCTTATTTTAGTCGTTCGAATATATTATACAAACGTTAATTTAAAAGAAATATAACGCAAAATAGTCTTACCAACCTCTTGACTAGCTAGAAAATTGTTCTGCTAATGGATGTCAACATTTTGTTGTATGAACAAAAAACAAAAATAATATTGCAGTTACAAATTATCATGACGGAAATTGTTAAGAGAAGATTCTACTTTCGACGGTCAAATAAATCAAGTTTTTTGCTGGAATTTTCAGGTAATATATCCAAAAACAAATTAAGTCTTTTTTCAACAATTTTCAGAGGTAAAGCGATTTTTTTTCGAATAACTAATTTTTTTGTTTCTATCTTTCAAAATATTGGATTTTCACCATTTCTTTGGAATTTTTTTAGTTTGAATAAAAACTTAATTTGTAAAATTAAATTTTTTTTTCGATCTTATGTTTCAGAAAAGATTTGCGATCTTGATCTTGCGCAACGTTTTGAAAGTCAAGATGTGCATTGCTTTCAATAATTTATAATAACTCGAGTGCATTTTAATATTTCTTCTTGACATTTTTTTTCATAAAAAATTCTTCAAATGAATACAAAAATACTCCAAAATACCCGAAAATCTAAGTTATTTTTTTCTTTCCTAAGGGCATGTGATTGAGTATGACGTTAATACTGGTATAGGCGAAATTTGTCCGTAGCTTTCCTCTTAAAATATTGAATATTTTGTCACCAAATTTAAGTAGAATTAATTAAAATCTCATTAGGAAGGTCTCTTTGACTCAAGTTTGTTTGAATTTAGGCTCTAAATTAATGTTTTAAAATTTGCTATTTTTTGAAAAATTTTTAAATTAAATTTTGGGTTGAAATTCAAACAAATTCGGCTCGGAAAGACTATCCTGATGACATTTTACGTGAGAAAATATTTAATATTTTAATCATAATCCATCTCATGCCCTTTAAAAAATTCTTAAAAATTCTCCACCCAGGCCTCCGAAAGTAAGATCCCTCCTTAAAAAGGTATTTTTTTAGTTGTTTTCCATGATTTGATTTTTTTTTCGATGTATGTATTTTCATCATTTATTGTTAAAATTGACTTGTTTTAACAGAACGTAAAAGGAGTAGGCAATTTTGATAATCTGAAAAAATGTATTGAATTTATAATAGAAACTTAGAAGTTACTATTTCATAATCTGTTTGTTTTCAAAAATCTAATACTTTCATTTACATTTAAAAAATACATGTTATTAATATTAGCTAAGACGTTTTTATTTCTTTAAATGCACTTTAAAATGTTAAATTTCAGATAACACTTGCCTTGAAAAATGTGTTCACTGTTAAGGGAAAAAATTTTCCTACACATATAACTAGTGGAATTTGTAATGGTGACATTATAATGCAAAGTGATCTTCTGAATTTTACATTTGGAATAGACATCCACCCACATTCGTAAATTGCATTCTTCAGTTCTGCAATCTGTAGACAAAATATAATAATTAATATTGACAGTAAAGTTTGATCCTTTTTCTATTTTTAATATTCAATATTATTACCTTAACGGTAATTTCATTTCCTCGCCAAGAGTAGATAAATATTTGAAACAACATGCATGCTTGATATTGCATCAAACAATAAAATTGCGAAGTAGCAGGCGAAGTCTAATAATCCAACAGGTTTAGCGTTTAACTTAAAATAACCATAAAAAAAAATTGTTTGGGGAAGAATATTCAAGTATCCGTTCTGTCGACATGTCAGGACGAACGCTTAAACTTTCTGTATTTATATGTAAATAAGCAATTTAGCATCCATTAAAATATTTCAATTTAATTTCTGTAAAGAGAACTTACTAAAGTCATTTCATAAGTTGTTGTACAGATTACAATACTACTGACGCAGACTTGTGCGATAATTCCAATTTGGAAGAACTCTGTTACATCGTGAATAAATCTGAATATAAATAATGTATATCAATAGAAAAATATAATTCTCAAATTAAGCATCTGAAGTTGCTTCCGAATAATGTTTATTACATTCAAGCATTTAATTTGAATGAAATATTAAATTAATGAAAATATTTTGCAAAACAGATTCTTAACGAATGTGACAAATAATTTTGAGTTACTAAAACTGTCTTCTATGTTGAAATTTACAAAATATGTTCTTACTTGATAATTGCCTGATATCGCAAGGTACATTTGATGATCCGATCATTTAAAATTTCATTTGACATAATGGCGTTACAATACGGAACATTCATGTTGCTCTCCAAATGAAAACCTGATTTCGTCTTTTCTTTTTTCCGACAATTTATTAAGTCAACCGTTAATTCCTTTTCAAAAATATCAACTGCTACATTGTTTGCTTCATTTCTTTCAGAAAACTCAAAAGACGTTTTCTTAACATTAGTAAAAGCAATGTATGCCGTTAATTGTCTGAATTCTTGTTTTAGAATTTCCATTTGTCCTATCATGACAACATAGAAGTTGGTAGTCATCATGTCTATCATGCAATCCATCAAACCTGCTGTAAATATAAAGAATCCTTGATAAACAAATGTGTATGCATAAGCAGGATTTTTTTGAACATTATATGGATACCAGGCAGGATAAAGCAATGATTTCTCCTGAAAGTAAAAACATTTAATTATATCGTTAATACAACAACAAAATCTCCAAAAATATTAAAACCCTTTCTTTACAGATTCAACAACAGAATATAATTTTTTATACAAGGAGTAAATATTATCTACCTGTTTGTGATCAACAAAGGGAATGATGATCCAATTACAACAAGTACCAAATGTTATAGAAAAAAATATCCAAGAAGCCGCTCTAGCGGAAGCAGCTGATTTTTTCAATTCTTTCAAATGTCCCTTTGTCTTAGGAGCAAAAATAGGAGCATGCAATCTTTCAAAAAATTCTTCTAATTTTTTGCGTCGCAAAATAATCACCAGAAGTTTTGGTATGTATCCAACGCAAGCCAGAGCAAAGAAAGAAGAGTCCACTAATTCTTTCAAGTCACCTCGCGTGATAAATAACTGAACAACTTGCGTGGAGAAAAATGATATGATAAATATCGAGTGGATAGCATAACCGTAAATTTGGTAAATTAGCCTAAAATTAGAAACAGTTAAATTTATAAATTGATATGAACTGATAGGTAAAAGTACAAATTCACTATTGGCATTTTTTTTCATAGGAATATTACAGTTAAGCATTTACCTTAACAACGGATGTTTCACTGAAGAAGTCAAAACACCAAATAACTTGATTGTCCATAGATTCAAATCAAATGCCTCTTCTGGCCTATAGTCTTCCATTTCTCATTAAACGAATTTTCTCAAAGGGTTGTTGTTGAACCGCAATGGTGCTTTTAATATGCAAGTAATCGGAGGGAGTTTGGGATGATTGCAATGTGGGAGGTACATCTATGTCTTTCAGCTATGTCTGGAAATAATAGAACTAGTCAAAACGCCTCTTTAGTTATAAACAGCAATTTTCTGAAACCAACTCCATAATTCGTCATCTGTGCGATCGATTTTGAAATGCTGGTTAATAATTATTTAGTAGCCTCCTGGTATTGAATGCAAGAGTTATTCCCACTGACTTTGACTATGTCTAGTTTAGAGAACAAGATACTTTCAGAATGTAATTACTGCATAAAAGTTTTAATTGTGTTGGTACAGAATGCTGAAACTATATGATACTTTGTAATTTATTAGAAATTTAGACAGAAAAATAGGAATTTCTTATTTTAAGGGCATGTAATAGAGTATGATGTTACTGGTACAGGCAAAATTTGTCCGCAACTTTTCTCATAAAGTATACAATATTTTATCACGAAAGTTGGTAGAATTACTTAAAAATATAATTAAAAAGTTCCCTATGACTCAATTTTGTTTGAATTTTACCTCAAAGTTAATTTCTAAAAAATTTGCTAACTTGCCCTTGGTAACGCGAAAGAGACAATTGCATTAGGTAGCTTAAAGATTGAGAGAGATAGTTGTCTATTTCTGTAGACTCTTGGTAACGCGAAAGAGAGAAATGCATTAGGTTGCTTAAAGATTGAGAGAGACGAAGTAGTGACTGTTAGAGCGAGAGAAAGTAGTGATGGCTGTTAGTGTGAGAGATGCAGAATATATTACTTAGCTTAAGATTGAGAGAGACAGGAAGTGTTGGCTATGGATATTCTTGTTATGTTCCAAGCTCCCTTGAGAGAGACAAGTAGTTATTGCTGGCAGTGATAGGGAGAAAAAATTATACAAAATACATTGGTGAGTTTTTGACTTTGCTTTTACCTAGATTGGAGCGCGTAGCGCCGTTTTGAAAGGTCTAGTAAAATATTCAATATTTTAAGAGAAAAGTTACGAACAAATTTTGACTTTACCAGTGACGTCCTAATCAATCATATGACCTCTATTTCATTAAGTTAGTTTTAATAAAGACACAAGAAAGGATCAATAATTAAACTCGAATTTTTACTTTTGTACCAGAACTAGCTCGAAGCAAGTACTCAAGAATCGCGGAGATTTGATGGTCAGGAGCATTGCTCAGTAAAGGAAACAAATTTATTTATATCAATACTAACGATACTATTTTATTCTTAGGTTGTATTAATACTCATATAAGGTTGTATGGCCTAAGTAAGTAAAAATGTACCACCAGACACTGATTTTTAATATTACTAAAAAGCAATTCAGGAAATCAATTGTTTTTCACAAAATCATTTCAAAAGATATCTTCTTGAAGCACATCCAACTTAATAAATTCAACTTGTAGAATTTATTTTATTATAGCCATTTAGATAAACATTTTCAGTTAGATAAGTTTTCACCTGAATTGAAAAAAAAACTAATTTGTTTCTAAAGATGTTCAATGTACAATTTTAATTAAAATTTGAAACATTTAATGATTTTTGCTAGCACTTAACTCAATTTAGTTTATAGATTGATGATTTCAGTCTCCATTTGTTAAGTATAATGTTTTATTTATTTTTGGCGTTTACTTGTTTTAAGAGAACGTAAAAAGTATACGCCATTTTAATAATCTAAAAAAAACAATGCATTTTATAATTCTTCGGAACTTATAACTGACATCTATAGTAACTGGTAATACTGTCATTGTCAAGTTTTTACCCGTGTCTCAATAATCGTTCACTTTTGCATGTTTTAAGGGCATGTGATGGATTATGACGTCACTGGTATAAAAAAATTTGTTCGTAACTTTTCTCTTAAAATATTGAATATTTTGTCATAAAACTTCGTATAATTACATTTCTGGTAACTATACCAAGTTTTGCGACAAAATATTCAATACTTCAAGAGAAAATTTACAGACAAATTTTTGACTATACCAGTGATGTCATACTCTATCACATGCCCTTAAAGTGTATTTTCGACCTACATGAGTACATTCTTATGTTTCATATTCTTGATATAATAATATTTATCCAGTGGTTAATATTTATATATTTATAATTATATTTTAATGACTTGAAATTTTTCTAGAAGTCGAAAACATAGACGATAACTAAGAGAATGAATTGCATGGAACTTTACTTACTTTAAAAAAAGTATTTACTGATAAAGGAAAAAACTTTCCAACACATAGCGTTAAAGGAAACTGTAACGGTGACATAATGATGCAAAGAGACTTTCTAAATTTTACATTTGGTATGTATGTCCATCCACATTCATATACTGCATCCTTTAGCTCCTTTGTCTGAAAATAAATTTTCATTAGAGCTATTGAACATTTTTGTCTATTTCCTTGTAATTCTAAAATTTTGAAGCTATTTGCCTTTAGGGTAATCTCATTTCCTCGCCATGTGTAATTAAGTATTTGAAGCAACATGCACACTTGATACTGTATAACAGTATAAAACTGCAAGGAAGTATAGGAAATCTAAAGAATCGAATTAGTTATATAGATTTTCATGATTAAAATCATTATTCTTATCAAATTCCTTTTTGTCTAATACGAAAATTAGAAAATTGATAATAATATGAGACGTTGCTAAATTATTTTATTTAATTCTGGTAGCAGATGACTTACTGTTGTCATTTCATAACTTGTCACACAGATGATAATGCTACTAACGCAAACTTGCGCTAAAATTCCAATTTGAAAAAAATCTGTTATGTCATTTAGAAATCTAAGTGTTTATAAATTTGATAATGTAAGTTATTTTAAAAGACGGGTTTTGATAAACTATTTTCAAAAAAAGATCTTGCACCTACTTGAGAATTGCTTGGTATCGTAATGTACATTTCGTAATCCTCTTTTTCAAAATTTCGTCCAACTTGTTGTCATCAATTTTGTCAAAGCTTCTGACAGTTGCTTTCACATACGTATCGAAAGGCTGCTTATGTTTTGTATCGTAAAAATGTATTGAACGAAATAGCGATTCTTCTTTATTAGGATTTACCGTTTCATACTTCTCGATATCCTTTTCTAAAATTTGCATAGACTCATCTTCTTCAATGTTGATGGCAATAAAGTCCGTTAATTGACTGAATTCTTGTTTCAAGATTTCTATTTGTCCGACCATAATAACGTAAATATTGGTAACTACCATGTCTATCGTTGTATTTACTGCAGCTGTTGTAAGCAACATATATACTTGCAAAACGTATGCACATTCATAAGCCGGATACTGTGTTGTATTGTATGGATACCATGCAGCATACAGCAACTTTTTTTCCTGTTAATAGTAACATGTAAGAATCCAAACAATAATATAATTATTTCATTATACAATGATACCTGTTTCATGTCAATCAAAGGAAAAATGATCCATGTAATACAAGTGCCAATTGCTAGAAACAAAAGAGTTCCAGTACTCGTTGCCGCAGTCACATTAGATTCTTTCAATACCTCCAAATGTTCCTTTCTTTTAGGAACGAAAATAGGATCATGTAATCTTTCAAAAAATTCCTCGACCTTTTTGCGTCGCAAAATAAATATGACAAGTTTCGGTACGTATCCAACACAAGTTAATGTAAAGAATGAAGAATCGACAAAGTCTTTCAAGTCTCCGCGTATGAGAAATAATTGGAAAAATTGTGTGCAAAGAAAAATCACTATATAAAATAAGTGTATTGCGTATCCGTAAATTTTGTACAGAAGCCTAAAATCAAAAAAAGTAATTCACTATCTGATTATTTTGTAAGTTTGCAGTATTAAAGGAAGAGAGTTTATTTTTGTCTAGTTTATAAAATTATTATTTATCAGTGACCTTAATACCGGATGTTTCACTGACGATGGCCAAATACCGTATAACTTGAATGTACGTAAGTTAAAGCAAAATGCGTCTTCTGGTCTATAAGCCTCCATCATTTCCTATAAAATGATTTTTCTCCAAGAGTTGTTGTTCAACCACAAATACGTATATAGCTTACCTTTAATATGCAAGTAATCGTAGGGAGTTTTCGATGATTAGCATGTTGAGATATGTAGGAGGTGGATCCATATCTTGCAGCTATATCGCAAAATAATACGGAATACGTTTCCTGAAATTTAACTCTATAATTTAACATACTTGTAATCGATTAGGAAGACAATGTTCAGCAATATCTAAGTAGTCGTCAGGCTCTGCGGGTTAAAGTTAATCTTGTTGTTCTGTTGCCTATTACGGATCGTTGAATTGTATGAATAAAATGTAACTTGTGAATAGTCTTTCTGATAAAATGAAATATAAAAGTGATAAGACGTTTTTAGCACATAAATGTTGCATAAAAAATTGAAAAACGCATAATCGCAAAAAAGTTTGCGAAAGGTCTAATGTAGGTATGTTTATTGCAGGACTTTAAAGATTTTGAAATGATATATATGTTTGAATGTATGACATTTATATCCACATTAACGTCTGAAAGATGTCATTTTTATGTAAAATCAATATGGCGGCTTTTTTGGAAAAATGTACAGAAAATTAGATTTTTTGTTTTTTAATCATTATTTCTTACCAAAATATTTTTTTAATGTATAATAAAGTGGCATAAAATGACACAGACTGTTGGAAGATTAAAAATATGTTTTAGTTAATTCATCAAATTCAATATGGCGGCAACAAAATGACGGATATTAAAAAAAACAAAGTAAAAAACTAATATCTGTTGGACCAGTCTTTAAGTTTTATATTAAAATTAATTAAACTTGTCACATAAGGTTTTTTGGGTCGCATATTACGAATCTGTTAATAATTTTTTATAATTCAAAATGACTGATCCAATATGGCGGACGAAAATACAAAATTTTTGTTAATATTGATGAAACTTGGTATATAGGTGTTTTTGGCGGTGCTGATTACGAATCAGAGTATCAAGCGAATAAAATTACTTTTTCAAAAATCTTTCGTCATATTAGATCCGACATTTTGAATTTTGAAGAAGTTTTAACCGATTCGTTATTAAACGGCCTGTGTTATAAAATATTGCAAATTTTGCGTTAAAGAAATGTACTTTTCTTACTTATTACTATTTTCAAATACGTATAATGTATAAATCGTTACACGTTTTTTTTTAGTTAAACCGTTAAAATTTTCCACGGCGCAGAGTTCTAAATTTTAAATCATTGTTTATTCTAAAAACATGAAGCAAATATAATCCTAAAAGCACATTTAATAGTTTTTAACAAATTTATTATTAAATAGATAACTTATAAATTTAAAAATAAAAATGACTGACTAGACATTTTTCAGTCATTTTCTATCAGTAGGGAGATGGGTTATTTTTTATGGTCGATTTGGATTTAACGCATTTTTAAAACACAGGAATGTATAGGTCTTAAAAATCCGCTTACTTTTTTATTTGGTTGTGTTATTATAAAACCTGAACAACTTTGACGATTTTTATTTTGTTTTTTATACTAAAAATGTACTACAATACATTCAAGAAACATTTCTTTTAGCATTGACTTGTTGTAAAAGAATGAAGAAAGAGTAAGCTATTTTTATAATCTGAAAAAAATAGTAATTTATAATAGATATAAATAATTTTTTTCTTTAAATAATAATCCTTCTGTGTCCTAAAAATTATGACTAGTATCACTGGAGCATTTTTTTATTAATTTTGTGCCTGACTATTTTTTATTTTAGTTAAATTTTTTTTTTCAGGATTCAATTTCAGGCCCTTTTATCTTATTTTTTCTTCCGTGTGTTAAAATTTAAGAACTCAACATGTTTAACCAAAAAATTTGTGATAGATTGCGGATCTTAAAAACATGTCATGACGTCATAGTAGTCACATGACCAAAAGGAAAAATTTCTTAGCGTTTTTTCTCTTAAACTACTGAATATTTTTAAATGAACCTTTGTAAAACTACTTAAAATACCATCAGGCAATTAATTATTGTATTACATTTTTTTTCTGTAGTTAGACTTAGCAGACAAAACATTACATTTTCCAGTTAATAAATTATTACTTACTTTGAAAAATGTGTTTACTGTTAGAGGAAAGAACTTTCCCACACATAATGTTAAAGGAATCTGCAATGGTTGCATTATAATGCAAAGAGATTTCCTGAATTTTATATTCGGTACGGATATCCATCCACATTCGTATACTGAGTCCTTTAGCTGTGTTGTCTAAAACATGTTATTTATATACAATTAATATTAGCATTTGTTAGTTACTTATATATTTAAACAGTATAAGAATTATAAAATTAATTACTTTTAAGGTTATGTCATTTCCACGCCAAGAATAAATAAATATTTGGAATAACATGCACACTTGATACTGCAGAACAGCGTAAAATTCTAAAGTTGAAGGGGAAGTCTGCAAAAAGATTTGTTTTTTTTCGTTTAAAATTGTGCTAAACACTAAGATTGACATTACTTTAAGAAATATAGATATAAGAGTGGTATAATATTTTATCCTTGATATCTGTAAATCTGACTTACAATCGACATTTCATAAGTTGTTGTGCAAATAGTAATACTACTAACAAAAACTTGTGCTATGATTCCGATTTGAAAGAAATTTGTTACGTCATTAACGTATCTAAATAAAATAATAATACATTTTTAAAAATGAAATAGATCAAGTTGGTGACATTCAAAATTAACAAAGAGAAAATAGAAATAAAAAAAACAGTGTTTATGTCTTTATTTTTGTTCTATTATTTTCAGAAAAAAGAAATATATTTTTATTTTCAGAATGATTGTTTATTTTTTATATGCCTCAAAGCTTTCTAAATGATGAACGTTTTAAAAATGATACTCACTTAATAATTGCTTGATAGCGCAATGTACAGTTGATAATTCTGTCATTTAAAATTTGATCTAAGTTGTTGTCATCATAAAAATTTTTTTTTGTCATTGATGTAGCCGACTGAAAATACGTATCATAATGTGTCATTGTAAATATAACAATTTGTTAAATCAAATTATTAAACTGTTGATTCTTTACATTATTAATAACAATGAATTCGGTTAACTGCTTAAATTCTAGCTTGAGAATTTCCATTTGTCCCACCATGACGACATAAAAATTGGTAGTCATCATGTCTATCATGGAATTTATGGCAGCTGTTGTGAGTAAGAAAAATGCTTGAACGCCAAATGTGTATGCATAAGCTGGATATGCTGTTGTATTGTATGGATACCATGCAGCGTAAAGCAATGTTTTTTCCTAAAAGTAAAAAATTATTCTGTCTAATATTTTTTTTCCCTTTTCATAAAATTATTTTTGTTATGAAGAAATATTTTGATATATGACATCTTAATTATTAGAGGCAATGATGCGATGTTGTTACAAGTTAAGATGACAATAAATAGTAAAGAAATAAATACATAATAGATTAATAATGATAACAGTAATTCTATGATGTAAAATTTGAAACACCCATTAACAATATCCCATACCTGCTTGTTATTAATTAATGGTAAAATGATCCAACTAATACAAGTGCCTATTGATAGAGAAAAGAAGGTCCAAGAACTTATTGTAGCTGTAACTACAGATTTTTTGAACACATCTAAATGTTCTTTTCGTTTAGGAGAAAAAAGTGGACTATTCAGTCTTTTTAAAAATTCCTCTACTTTTCTACGTTGCAAAATAAACATGATGAGTTTCGGCGCATATCCAACACAAGTCATTGTATAAAACGAACTGTACACTAGTTCCTTTAAATCACCTCGTACGATGTACATATGGACAAATTGTGTTGAAATGAGTGCCATAATGTAAAATAAGTGAATCAAATAACCGTAAATTTGGTACAAAAACCTGAAACATCATGGGAGCTTTAAATCATACACAGATATCTTTTTAGTTTAAAACACACTTAATTAATTTAACAAATTTAATTCTCTGAAGCAAGGTTAACCGGATAACATTTAGAGTGTTACATAAACCTTAACACCGGATGTTTCACTGAAGAAGGCCAGATACCATACAACGTGAACGTCCGTAGATTCAAACTAAATGCGTCCTCTGGTCTATAGACTTCCATTTCTCATAAAACGAATTTTGTTAGAGAGTTGTTGTTTAGCCACATAGAGGCATATAACCTACCTTAATATGCAAGTAATCGGAGAGAGTTCGAAATGATTACCATGTGCAGATATGTGGTAGGTGGATCCATATCTTGTATCTAACTCGTGAAATAACAGGAACTTGTCGAAACGCCTTCCCTCGTTATAGACACCAATTTCCTGAAACTAACTCTATAATTTAACATAGGTCCAATCGATTACAAAATACCGTATAGCAACATTTTAGTTGAGTTCTGTTAAGACTGTGTAAAAGTTATTCTAGTAGTTTTTGACCGCTGCTGGTTCAATTATGTTTATTTATGAAATCTTCTAAGTGAACTGTGGAGAAATAAAATACTGATGTTCTTAACTTTAAAATTACATTTATTTATCCCGTTGTAAAAATTATGGGACCTATTGTCTTAAAATGGTTTCAGAAGATGATTTTTCAATCATCGAAGGTAGCAACAACAAATATAAAAAGATACAGTTTCTAAAATTAAACTTTCTTTTAGACTCAACAACTGTTGTCCATTTAAGTAGAAGAAGCTGATAAATATCTGCATGAACGAACTACTCTGAGGGTCTGTTTTCTTCTATGTGACAACACCATTGGTCACTTAAGGATGCAATCTTATAAGCAGGATTAGAGGAATAATTGTTGACCAACGAGGATGCGATTTCTATCGGTAGGTGACATGTTGTCGCAATAAGGGAATGTATTAAGGCGATTTTAGAATAACGGCTTGCGAACATCTACGTTCATAGCATGGTTATGATATCAACGCATCGGTTGGTGGTTCTCAACTTTTCGGAGAAACGTTGTCGTTTGGCTAAGGACAATGATTGTCTGAAAACATCAACTATGAACTTCGACGTTCGCAAGTTCCTATTCTGGAATTACCTTTAGAAATGGTTAACATTTTTTTAGTTGTCCTCTAATAATCCGCAAAAGACTGATTCTTGATATGAATTGTAACGAGTTGCTAATAATTTAAATTTTACACTCAACTCGAAACGCGAAACTCTAATTCTGACTTTTCACCCCGAAAGAATCACAAAAAATCCAACGCTGGACCAAAGGGGGGATCCTCCAAATCCACGAATTAGTGCAGAAATCGACTGAGACACGAAATTGATAAATTCTAACTTACCAACGGCTTTCCGCTGAAAATAGTATAACTTGTTGCCGACCTTGGCAACGCAGAAATACAAATTAGGAAAAACACTTGAAATTAAATTTAAATGAAGAATACACTATTTTACAATAATTTCCTCTTTATTTTCACACAAAACCCCCTCACAAACAATTTCCCATATTCACTCAATTAAGTCTCTAATTTACACTTTCCCCTGAGCACGTTATCTTCACGAAACCGATTAATTGATAATGATGATGGCCGTGACCCACTCCAGAAATTGATCAGCCGGTCGATCCCCTCTTCCCTGCGATCTTCTTCCTACCTCTGTTCTTGTCCCTCGGTCCTATGATTGGTCCCTTGATCCAAGAATCCAAAAACCTACGAAAACGCTCGGAATACGAAGCTGACCTCACGCAACTCATTATTCATTGAACACTTAAACTAACGACCAAAATCACACGCAGAAACAAATAAGAGAATTAACGAAATACTGACAACTCAATGAATCAGAAAACTCGTTGCCAAATCTCAAAAAAATATCTAAATATCTTACTAACTCTCAATTTAATTTAAACTCAATCAAGTAACGATTTACAACGTTACAGAATAAGGGCACCCATGCAGAATTTCAAGTTCCCCATAACAGTTCTTAGAAAAGTTGTAATGATCTGAAATAGAATATACAGTGCTCTCATACCATTTACTCATACCATTTTCTTGATGACGAGACTCGAGGCACACCTCGGTTTGAAATAGGAGACTGAAGGATTTTTATTTACTTATCAGGATGAAATAATTAATACTTTGTTGTTCTGCAATAGAGTGATGCATATATCTGTCGACAATACCAACTTTTGTGTATGCAAACAATACACCTTGCGTCACAAATTCAATTAAAGAGCTGTTTTTCTAACAAGTGCAAAAAAAAAGAGGGAAAATGGTACATTTGCGCGCAGTTAACTCCCCCACCAAATTACCCATTTGTTATTGTCTCCTCTTTTAGTGACTGCTTTATTTGATCATACTCATTGCGTCGCGTTCTATGCCAGTCTATGTAACACTTCGGATGAGTTGACATTTAAGGCATGTTTTGTGTATATTTAGTATGTAAAATATTTTACCAACTGAAAAATTAAAATTAATACTAATAAGACAGAACTTGTAATTTTTTCTCAGAACGATGGAGATAAACATTATACGAATCCTACATTTTACGACGAAGTTATAATTCCTGTTAAAGATGCCAAATATTTAGGAGTAACTCTTGATTTAAAATTATCTTACACTCTCTCCATTGCACCATACTCTTAAAGTAGCCTAAATAAAAGATGAAATATATAAATTAACCAGAAAGCAGGTTAGTTGGCTTGTTGATTTATGTAAATAGATTAGGTTAAGTGTAAATAGTTATAGGTTAAGTTAAATTATTTATTATAAATAATAACTATTCAGGTTTTTCCTAAACATTTTTTACTGAAATCTTCCTTTATTATATATGCGATGCGATGTTACAATTCTTTATATTTTAATATTACTCAATATGACAATTTATTAGGCTAGATATCGTTAAAATAGGATACCTTACTTGATGTTAAAAACTCTTGTAAACTAAACTGAATTTTTGATTAACAATAAGAAGAATTTTGAATTTGAAAAAAATGAATATTTGGTATGCTGTTCGCTAATCAGTTGGGTGAATGGATTTCAGTATAGATTTGTATTGACTGAAATTAAATTATCCAACTGATTAGAGAAACACGTTACCAAGTATATACGCTTAAATGGCAACTCATCCAACATGTTACGTATAATTTTTAAAAGATTTTCTCTTAAAATTTGTCAGTGTATTTAAAAGTGACAGCTTTGTATTAATCAAATAAAAAACTTTTTAAATTTTAGTGAAGTTTATCTAGTTTACAGTAAATTTTAATAGACTAAAACAGTAATGGTGAGTTCTTGGAAAATATTAGATTTAAAAATTGGTGACGTCATTCATTTTTTTATTTTTTAAGTTGGATTTAGTTTCCTTTGGAGTTGACATTCTTCAAAAGAACAAAAACTGAGTAGGCAGTTTTTAAAACCTGAAAAGAAAATTAAATATTTAATTTACAAGACCGTGTTTAACAATTTATTTCTTTTTCGCAGGGCCCGTATCATTTTGACATAAATTTTTTCAGGCAACTTGTTATATTGTACTCCCGAAGATGAATGTTATATTTTACTCCTTCTGAAATCAAAGATTTTTAAGTTTTAATTATTCAATAATTGAGCTTACTGGATTAATTAAGTCTTTTAATATTAATTTAATGTATTAAAATCAAATATTTAATAAATAAGACTTAAAAATCTTTGATTTCAGAAAGAGTAAAATATAACATTCATCTTCGGGAGTACAATATAACAAATTGCCCGAAAAAATGTGTGTCAAAATGATACAGGCCCTTTTCGCATGTATATATTCTTCTGTTTGTATTGTGTATGATATCGAAAAAACTTTAAAGCACAGCATTATTTAAAGTATAATATTATAAATGTTCATTGTTTCTTATATTAGGAAAAAATCTATTTGATTCAAATAATCAGATTATTTGAATATTATCAAAGGATATTTATTTGTATCAATTATAATTTGAATTAATTAAATTACATTTGTTTTAAACATAAAGTGATAGTGAACCTTTTAACTCTGGAACTTGCCCGATGGATGTATGAAAGCTTTTAATTTGTAACTAAAACCTAGAAATCCTAGAAACTTAAGTGGATAGAATTTGTGACGATTGAATAAATCTGGAGTTCACTATACATTGAAAACTGGTATCATTAAATAAAAACTAATTAGTTCGAACACAGTTCGTTTAGTATAAATAAATATTTATTTAATAATAGTTAAGTAAATGATTATTTAAATTAAATTAATTCTTTTATATAATATATATATATACTATATAATAAATGTTAACTTGCTTTGATAAAAGTATCCAATGATAAAGGAATAATTTTTCCAACACATATAACTAAAGGAACCTGTAATCGTGTCATTATAATACAAATAGATTTTCTGAATTTTATATTTGATACTGATATCCACCCACAATCGTAAAGTGCATTTCTTAACTCTGCTGCCTGTAAAATAATAATATTCAATGTACCCACTTATATAACTATTATAGTAATTAGTAAATTGTAGCTTTTTTTTCGAGAACATAAATTGAGAAATTATTTACCTTTAAAGTAATGTTGTTTCCAATAAAAGTATAAAGAAATATTTGAACAAACATGCAAGCTTGATAATGTAAAAGACTAAGATATCTTAAATCATTGGGAAATGCCTAAAAAAACAGATCCATTAGATAATTAGTTTAGAATATTTATAAAAACAAAAGTTAATTTACCAATGATCAATTAAAAACATACGAAAAGCATCATGCAGTAAAATATTTCTGATATGAGAAAAGATAACTTTTTAAGCTCCCTACCCCGAAAGTTAAAAGTAGAATAGTTTGGATCGTCATATTTTATAAAGATTTTATTTAATCAAGATTTAACATCAGCAACGATAAAGCTATTAAATGTGGAAGAAATTTTTTCTTGCTTAGATCTAACATTGATTGCCCAGGGAAGCAAAAAGACGATATGTACATTTATATTATATAAATATATATATTATTTTATACATGTTTAAATTGTATTTATTGTCACATACATTAAACACATACACATGTGAATTGTCACATCAATTCACATATTATTTTTTATATTCTCATATATTCTTATATTATTTTATCAACATGAAAGGTACATAATATTAAACGCTGTAATTGGGCTCACTAAAAAGAAATAAGATAACGATGACATAATACATTTCTGTGATGCGTACAATACTACGATTTTTTACGAATCAAGTAATAGTCTGATGCGGGGTTTGCGTCGTAAGGAAATTAGAGAAAACGACTTACGGTCATTCCGACGAAAAGGTTTCGGGGAGAAGATGAGGAAGATTTGAATCTCAAACTGCGACAAAGGGACTAAAATATGAGGGGAAGTCGGTGAAGACTCTAAAACTGCAGCAGAGATCGCGGGTGACACATGATCAAAAAACGACTATTAACCTTCACCTTCCTTGGATATAAAATGACAGACGGAACAATAAGAGACTAGTCAGTTTTACAGAATCAGTTTTAGAGAGTCAGTTTTACTTTGTCAGTCAAGTTTATTCGTTGACCCTAGTTTGTCAAACACTCATTTTTGCCCATTGAACGAGTTAAACTCGGTGCTTACTGCAGTGTTAAACCAGTCTTAATTCTACTCAAATTATTAAGTCTTTAACTTAATCTTTTCCGAACAAACTCAGCCATTAATTCAAAATAAACGAATTAATAAACAGAATCAGACCAGAAACTTATCGTATCAACCTAAGTGACTAAAATAGTTTGGTTCAGTTCAACTTAGTGTTTCACTTGGACTTGCATCCCGTCAACATTTTATTTTCTACTTCGAAGAGCGTGCCACTAAAAATTCACATCTAGTTCTGCCACCAATCTGTCTGGAGTCTTATCACCTCTGCAGCACATCATCAAGATTATCAACCTCGAGGTTGACGACGAATAGACCATCGCTAGTTCAACTCAAAGCCTACATCGTTATCTTTTTTTCCAAAAGTAAGACCCAATTAATTGATATTTATACATATGTGTAACTTTGTTGTTCCTTCTTTTATAATAAATAAATATTCTACAAACGTCTTAGCTTCTCATTGACTTGTCCTCATCCCAAATTAGGATCATTTATTTTAACCTAATTTAAAAAGAGGAACTTAGGATATATTTGGAGAGACTTCTGTCCAAAAACGTAACACTAGTGTGGTACACTCAAAGCTGTTATATGTTGCTGCAGTATGAGCTTTTGAACTAGAAAAACATAAAATCTCTAGAAGGCTACTTTCAGCTCAAAGAAGAGTCTTATTGAGAATAGTCTTGGCTTACAAAAGGGTATAAAGTGGCGATAAGAATAGGGACATAAATTAGGGATTGATATTAATGTACTAAGATCTCTCAGTCATTTCGTCGATCGCCGTGTTTAAAGTTAAAAATTTTGTGTCACCTCCGTCTCTTGCCAAGAATTCATTGGTAAATATTTTTAATATTTTCAGATTTAAGCATTTTATAATTTTCAAAGTTTTTTTGTGCTTTTCTTGTTACATTTTTAAGTGCAGCATTTTTAAATTAGTGGACAAAACTTCAATAATTACTTTGGTAGCGTGCTCTGGTCACATGGCGGATTAAAAACCCGTAATTGACGATCTACGATTCTCTGTTGGTGTAAATTTAAGATAAAAAAATCCTTATTGGTGGATATTCAAAAATCCTGCCTTCAGTCAGCCGTCCAAAATTTGCTGATTTGAACGTGTTCAGAAAAAAATAGAGATCTCGAAACAGGAAGATCTAAACGAATCAGCAGCGATGATCGACGATATGCGCGAGGTATTTTGTAAGACATTGTTTATATGATTGTTAATTTATTGCTTAACATTTATTTGTTATTGAATAATTCGAGATTATTATTATTCGATTATTATTATTCGAGATGTACGAGTTAATTCTCAATCGGAAATATAAAAGTTTAACTATACTTCTTGCGTGTTAATTCAATTATATTTTCTCTTTTCATTTAAATGTATTTGTTGCTTTATATCAAAATTAAATAAAATAAAGAAACGTTACAAAAGTAACCCCGGATAACATGATTGATTAGAAGGTAATAGTGGCATCTTTGTACTGTTGTGCAATGTTTTACTACTCTTAACTACTGAGTAGGTAACTTACTATTGATAGTTCATAAGTTGTTGCGCAAAGAGTAAGACAACTAATGAAAACTTGTGTAATAATTCCAACTTGAAAGAAGCTTGTTACATCATTGATAAATCTAAATAAGTAGAAAATATTATATACATTGAATATTGCAAATTATATGTTTTATCAGCATTTAGCATAGTAGGTTATGATTCAAAATTTTCTTAACGCTAAAACTTACCTGAAAATTTCTTCACACCGTAATGAGAATACCATTATCCTATTGTTTAGAAAATCATGTAATTTTTCATCCAAATTTAACGAAATTTGTTTATAATATTGAAAACCGACATCTTCGGGAATATAGTCCGTTAAATGCATAAATTCTTGTTTAACCCGGCGAGCGTAAGGTGAAACTTCGTAACACGGAGCGTAAGGTAGGGTATTTTTTACCCTGTAAAGATTTTCTATTTGTATATTAAAAAAAAGCTTGAAATCTTATAAATTTTTTAACATATTTGTTTTATATTCCTTATCAATGTCATTCATTAATGTTATAATAAATCTTTCATTTGTTTAAACAATTTATTATTGCGAGATTGTAACAATGCCAAAACTAATATAGAGAAAAGTGAATTTCTATAAATTTGTTTAAACAATTGAAAAATTAATCGTTACAATAGTAAAATACATTATTAACTTTTAGTAAACAATTACAATGTTTAAACCTAATGATTTAAACTTTCTTTTACAATATATAAAGAAAAAAACTCTTGGTGTGTTCTATAGTCAGCGTATAGGTGTTCACAATTGTTATAAATAAACAATAAGAAATCTAAAAAAAAAAATGTTTTTTAATCGTTATTGCTTTGTTAGCGTGACACGTGCAGCTATTAAAAATTACAGAAAAATTCATCATGCCAAATTCAAATTATTGAGGAATAAGAATTTAACAGGGTAAATTTTACCCTACCTTACGCTCGCCGGGTTAAGAATTTCTATTTGTCCTAGCATGAGAATGTAGAAATTGACAATTAGCGTATCAATTGTTGTAATCAAAGCACCTGTTACTAAAATGAAGCAAGATTGATACATGTATGTATATTCATAAACTGGACTTAAAGTTACATTGTACGGATACCATGCATCATAAACTAATGGTTTCTCCTGTAAGTATATGTAACGTTCAATTTCTTTTTGTGGATTATTATTTTCCTTTATTTCGTGTATAACTAACTAATTTGTCATTTTTCGCATGTTTTCATAATGTAAAGAAAAATAGTTCTATGTTTTGTAAGCAATATTTATCTGTTTAAACGTACTTGTTTTTATAATAGGATAAGCAATAATACTAATAATAATATAATGGAAATTGTATTTACTGATACCATATTACTATTGTATAAGGTTAAAATTATCCCAGTAATGCAGGAACTCATTCCTAAACCAAAAAAGGTCCAAGTATTGATTGAAGCTACAAAGGCAAATTTTTTTAACACTTTAAAATGTTCCTTTCGTTTAGGAACGAAACTAGGATTATCCAACCTTTCGAAAAATTCTTCTATTTTCTTTCGCCGAAACAAAAACGTGATAAGTTTAGGTATATATGCAATACAACTCATTGTGTAGTAAGAGCATTTTATTAGATTTTTTAAGTCAGTTAGCAACATGCACGTAAGGACGAGCTGTGTTCCAATAAGAGTCGTCATATGGAATGAGTGAATAGATACACAATAGATTTTGTAGAAAAACCTAAAAAAGTTTATTTAAGCTTGAATTCTATTATTGATTATGTCCTAAATTTGATACGGACTATAAGATTTAAACAATTTATTAATAGGAAATATTTTTTATACTGAAATATTGCGGTCTTGATGTAGAAAGTGGACATTTGACATTTGTGACGTGGTATTTTTCACGTCACAAAAATCGCGTAGATCTCTTATTGATTTCGGAATAGGAGTCAAAATACCTGAGAAAGAGCACTATATTAATTTCTTTTATTTGTTTATTAATAACATTGATTTACTTTTTTGTTTTATGAGCAACTAAATTGTTTAATGGACAAGAGGGGAAAACTTAGTCAGTATTTTGAATTGAACTTCGCGCCAACTGCCAGAGAGAGACAGCTGTCGGAGCGCCTGGATCAACAGCGAGTGCCTAGTCGTTTGAGTGTCACTGTGGTTTTGGAGATTTTTGGATTTTTGATTATTAGGCTCCAAAGGTGGACTCTAACTCTGTAAACTGGGAGAGTTGACTTTGTTCTGGATTTTTGGTTATATTGCAGATTTCTTTCAAGTTATAAATGTATTATTCCGGTGCACGGAATGGCAGCTGCCAGGGCTCCTCAACAACTAGTCTCTTCAATGAAAATTTGTCTCTGCTGACGTACGATCACGTGACTGAAGCAGAAATTACGTGATTAGCCGGAAGAATCAAAGTCAAGAAATGCTTACGGTACTTCCTCACTCTTGTTCCGAATGTCATATAGTAAAATTAAAAGATGCATTGTCCTAAAGTTTTATTTTATATTTTAAATAGTTACTTGTTTCGTTAATAATTAAGTACCGAAATATGGAAATAGCTCTGTCGACTATCACGAAGGAGGTAACCCTTTCTTTTTTTACACAAAAGAGTGTCCCAAAAGAGTTAGTTTTAGATATTTCAGTAGTTAGGTTAGAATCCCGGGATTAGCTTAAAGTTCAATTTTCAGTTAATTAAGTGCTTTATCTCAGTTCTAAACGTTGGATTTTTTATAGATTTAATTTTTCTCGTTTAATTAAACCGAATAGTTCTTCTGTTTTATTGTTATTTTCTGAGAAAACTGATTGATTCTTGTGAACTTCCGGAAAACGTGCTCAGTCTTTTCGGATGAAAAATTTAGATTATATCAAGTCAAACTTAGAGAAATTTGTCAAAACTAATTTATGTAAATTGCTTTATTTTGTTGTTTAATAAACATTATTTGCCGTAGTTGAGAGAATTCATGTAAATTGATCTGCAGTTATAATGTCATTTCTAACCTCAAACCCAACCGGATTTCCGGAAACAGTCTTTCATGTATTTGAGTTATTAAAGTAATAAGTGAACCTAAAAATAAATTTGTTACATAAATAAAAATTAAATAAATAATTGATAATTTATAAACATTAAACTTTATTAAGCTGGAGCCCTTGATTTTAAAGTCTTAAGTCTCAACATATTAGTGATTTTGAATATTCCAGTTTTATTATGAATAATTGCTTAATCATGATCAGAGGTTAAGCAATTACTTCCTACACATTGTTGCTTTTGTTGACTTATGTGTGTTAATATTTTTGAATTGGTGACCTCAGCGACAACTGCAGATATCCACTTTCTTCATCAGGACAGCAAACTACTAACCTTAATGCTTGATGTTTTATAAAAGAAGGCAATAGACCGAATAACTTCAACGTTTGTAAGTTCAAATCGAACCCATCTACTGCTCTGTAGATTTCCCTGTTTAATAAGAAGAGTTTCTTTGACGGGTTGTTGTTTAGATTTGAAGACGTATATAGTTTATCTTAACATCCTAGTCATCGAAGGTGATTAAAGATGATTAACATGTCTGGATATACAGAAGGTACAATTTTCGTATATTTTGCTCCTGAGCCACAAATTTGCATGGAAAGTACTTTAAAATGCAAGAAATCGAAGGGTGCTTAAGATGATTGGCATGTCGCAACATGCAGGAAGTAAATCTATACTTTGCATTATTGTAACATAATAAGAGACAAGTCGAAACGCCTCCTCTTACTATAGACACCAGTTTTTAGAAACTAAATTCTGCAATTTAAACTTTCCAAATCGATTACAAATTATAGTTTTGTAATATTTCAGAAAAGAGCTTTAGCTGTTGACGTCCAGAATCATTAGTAAAGAATCGTTTTAGACTACTGCACTTTCGAAAGTATAGTAGAGAGAATTCCACGTCATATGTTACATTTATTTTATAACAAAAACTAAGTGCAAGATATCAGTTTGTAAATTTTCAACAAATTTCAACAATTTATATGTATGATAATTTTTTGTTTAGCGCGTTTTTGCTGACATAAGATTTCACCTTTTTTCTAGTAATAACTACAGGCGTCTCTCCAAAATTGGTATAAGATTTAATTACCGGTCATGAGCTTAAAATTTATTTAAAAATGTTTACTTTTAAATACTGAGTGGCCTTCTTGAAATTCAATGTGGATGACTGCATATGTCTGACATTCTCATCGAGTATCACTTTAACTTACCTTTATGACCTTATAATTTTTTTACAGCCTGACTAACCGGTGGAAATTATTTATTGATCATATACAAATGGTATTATGTAATAACAGAACATGCTAATTCCTTTAAATCCACCCTTGATGGATATTTTCATCCCTTATAATATTAACTTACTTTCGTAAACTGAAAAATTTTTTGCAGCCTGAATATCAGGTGAAAATAATTTACTGAACACCTTAAGAAACCTTAAAAACATTGATGAATCGAGAGAGACTCTTGCAGTATCTATCTGAGAGATAGGTTATTAACAGAAATCTTGTTATCCGCATTTGATATTTTTGCTCCTTTGCGTATCCCTTGTGGCAGCAAGAAGTCTCCTATTTGGTTCACTGATGAGATTAGGGCTCTTATTAGGAATCGGAACCGTCTGTATCGATTATTGTATGAAAGATAAAAAAATTTAAATGTTCAAATTCAATATCGTAAGCTGAAACATTTAGTACCAACAAAGATAAGAGATGCATCTCACAGACACAATAACCTTACCATTAATAAAGCAAGAAATAATATATGTCCCACACTCAAAAATCTAAAGATTATCTCATCTAATGCTAATTCTGTGTACCATAACCTTCCAATAAATTTATTCATTAACAGTTTTACTATTGATCCGATATACTCTCCATCTTCTTTGCTTCCCTTAAATGACGTTCTCCCTTGTAATGATTTCAATTTCTCTTTTATTGATAGAATTAGAAGAATCTTTCACCCAGAATCCATACCATACCAGAAACCCAGAATCTTTAATCAAAGCCCTCTTACAAATTAAAACTAATGCTATCGGTTCCGATGGTATTTCTCTAAATATGATTAAAATTTCCCTTTCCATTATTTTCCCAAGTATAACTACTCTGGGTGTGTTTTCCAGGGTTTAGAAGGCAGCAAAAATTAGACCTATCCCTAAAAAAACTAGTCGATTATCTGTGTCAGAATTTAGACCTATCCCCAGCGGGAAATTTCTGTACTGGGCCAGTGCGGGCAACATTTCCACGCATCTACTTAGTGCTTGTAACATTAATGTGAATAAATTTGTTATTTAGGAGATTAATATGTATGTATTTTTTATTTGAACATTACTGCGCATATATTTATTGCTTAGATGACTTCTGCGCATGCATTTCTGATGTAGAAAAATATTACACAATAACCTGCTAAATGTTGGTTAAAAATTTGTTGTGCACGTTTTCCACAACTTTTACGGGCATGCCCGTATCTTGCCCGGATTGCCCGTACTGGGCCCGTACTATGCCAGATGTAAATTTCCCATTGGGTCTCAGTACTCAGCACTTTATCAAAGCCTCCGGAAAAGATTGTCCACCAATAGCTGACTGAATTCCTTATTAATTACAATCTGCTTGATCCTTTACAATCTGGATTCCATCACAAACATAGTACTATTACAGCTTCTCTTAAATTTACTACGGACATTAAATTTGCCATGGAATCCAAGAAACTCCTCAATTGGTTCAAGTCTTACTTGGAGTCACGCAAGCATAGAGTGTTAAACAGCATAGGAGAGCTCTCAGATTGAGCCAATACTAAGTGCGGTGTCCCTCCGGGCTCCTCTCTCTTGTCCCGTTGCTATTTAATCTATACATTTCAGATCTCGGTAGCCAACTAATTTATTATAAATATCATAAATTTGCTGACAATTTTAAATTTTATATTTCTGGTCGAGGAAAAATGGACTTTGACTAAATCCAGCTAAAACCCAAGCTATTATATTTAACACACCTAAGAATTTTAACATTGATAGCTTAAACGCTCTTAATCCACTGCATCTAGAAGGGTCGGCATTTGTTTTCCATGTGACGGTAGAAGATCATGGTATGACCCTTAATAATTCACTGTCTTGGAAGAAGCATGTTCTTGAGATTAGTCGCAAATCATATGTTATAATTAGGCAACTGTATAGAAACAGGGACTCCTTGCCAACTTATACTCGGCTACTTCTCGTTAAGAGTCTTATCCTTCCCTACTTTGATTTTGGATGTGTAGTTTATGATGAAATCTTAGATGAACTTCATAACAAACTGGAAAGGACTCTTAATGCATGTATTCGTTTGATTTTTAAGATCTCTAAAGATATGCATATCACTCCCTTTAGAATCAAAGCCGGACTTCTAAATGTGTCAAAGAGGAGACAGTTCTTTATGGGCAATGTCCTTTTCTCCATTTTTAGAACAGAGTTCCCGAGTATCTTTTTGAATACTTCGAATTTAGATCTAATAATGTATAGATTCCCGTATGCTTCGTGATAGACCCTCGATATTAAAAGTACCTCCCCATCGCACATGTAAATTGCAGCGTTCATGTATTGTTAGAGATACTCGGCTTTGAAATAAAATACCCTCTAGTATTAGAGATGCTTCTACCATATTTTCTGTAGGCAAATAGGTAAATATGCAACTTAGTCAATTTAGGCATTGTACATATTTTTTGCAAGCTAATTTTGTATTTATGTTTCATGAGAGGCTAACTAGCCATAGAGACTTTATTATAATTAAATAAAAAAATAAAATAAAATAATAAAAAGATGATAACATGCAATATCCTAACATGCATCAACCCTTAAAACCCACTTTACATTTATATTTTCAGCCCTGAATTATTCACATTTTGGAGGATTTGGCAAACACTCGTTACAATATATATTTTTTAAAACCATACTAAAACTGTAAATGGTGTTTTATTAATATCATCTGCTGTTCTACTGATTTTATTTAATTACAATTGACTATTTTCTGTTATATTATTAAACATTATTTTTTAAGACCTTGCGTCAAAAACTTGACAAATGGTTGGTTTTTTTTCAATAAATACGAAAAAAGAGGCGAAATCACACACACATTTAAGTACAGTTTACCTCACCTCCAAATTACCGTTTAGTCACTGTTTCCTCTACTGCTTACTACGTCTCTAGATTTTACTGCTTTTAAACTAAAATCATGTTTAAAATTACCAATACAAAAATCACTGAAAAGTTGTTACGTTCGTTAATAGAGCAGTTAGTAAATAAAGTAGATAATATTAATATGCTTGAACTTTAAAAAAAAATGCAATTACAACCATGTACGAGAAAAATAAAAATTAACTTAAACCTACTTTATAGCGATTCGACAAGATAACGTTGATAAAACGCTATCAAGCAGTCTTCTGTTGATTTTTATTTTTATTGTACAAAATTGTACCAGCTTTTTTTTAAAAATCCAAAACATATTAATATTATCTACTTTATTTGCAATAAATTTCATGAAAAATTTCTAAGATTTAAGTGACAATTGCCAAAAGCGCTACCATAGCGTTAAAGCTAAAGAGAATCCGTGCCCACTTTATTTTTAATAGCAGAAGCATAGAGCTTTTAGATATCAGGAGACAAAAAGCTGAAGCCGCTATTCATTTCTTTGACCATGTGAAAATAATTTAAGGATTGTAGACACTATCTTTATTTTTTTGCAATGTTGCTTTTAATGTTCCTGGGAGTTGACCTTTTTCAAAAGAACAAAACATGAATAGGCCATTTTCAAAACCTAAAAAGAAAATAAAATATTTCATTTACAAGACTCTGTAGTTTCATTCCATGTTTTTTTAATTCTTATATTTTTATTATGACACTATGTGTCAAAGGAAAATCCCTAACAATTACTATCAGTTGAACTATAATGTTATAATTGTTTTTTGTTTCTGACACAGAACAGAACTGTTATTTGGTTTCTATAATCAGGTCACTTGATTGTTTTACAAAAACATTTAATACTAGCACACACAGCAATGTATCGTTTATCGAATGATGCCTACACCATTCTTTAGAAGACGGATCCTTATTCCGTGCATATATTGTAATAAATTTTAACTTACTTTGATGAAAGTGTCCAATGATAAAGGAATCATCTTTCCAACACATATAATTAAAGGAACCTGTAACGGTAACATTAAATTGCAAATGGATTTTCTGAATTTTATATTTGATACTGATGTCCACCCACATTCGTAAACTGCATTCTTTAGTTCTGCTGCCTGGAAAGTAATAATATATAATGCATTTGACTTATTTATGTATCTATCAGTGGTTTGTAAATTATGTCTCATTTTTTAGTTAATATGTGAATGGAAAAATCAGTCACCTTTAAAGTAATATTGTTTCCAAAATTAGTATAAAGAAATATTTGAATCAACATGCAAATTTGGTAAGGCAAAATAATGTAAAACTTTAAATTTGTGAAAGACACCTAATTGAGGAATATCATATGAATTAGAGATATTTAAGTTCCTGCCTAATCTCTGGGAAGTTAATCCAAATAAATTTAAATGGACTTAGTGGGGCTTATGGTACTTCTATGAAAACTTAACAGATTAATTCTATATAAATTGTAAAATATATTTATAACCAAATTTGAAAAAGTCAATTAAGTCATGCAACATTTTTCTCATAGAACAATAAATTATGACCTTAAACTTCTGTGTAAGTAACTTACTATTGTCATTTCATAAGTTGTTGTGCAAAGTATAAGACTGCTAAAGAAAACTTGTATCATGATTCCAATTTGAAAAAAGTTAGTTACGTCATTAATAAATCTAAACGTCAATATAATACAATAAAACCGTAATATGATTAACCAATGTGGGAAAATTTTCAGAATTTTCATAGAGTGAATTCAGAATAATATACGGTGAGACTCTAAAAAAAAATCTACGGAATAACTCTGAAAAGTGACTTCTAGAAAACTTGTAAAAAACAAATTCTAAAAACTTCTAAATTTTTAAACCGTTCCTGCAGAATGTCAGTTACTTTTTGAAATTATTAAATCTAAAATTGATTACAAGACGCTTAGGTTCTTACTGGTGAACTTCTTCAGTAAAGATATTGTTATGTCTGAAACTG
This sequence comes from Ganaspis brasiliensis, assembly GCA_037103525.1. Classification (NCBI taxonomy): domain Eukaryota; kingdom Metazoa; phylum Arthropoda; class Insecta; order Hymenoptera; family Figitidae; genus Ganaspis; species Ganaspis brasiliensis. Next base: position 1,804,410 of record JAZKLR010000143.1, on the reverse strand, counting down.
AAACCTATCCAAAGATTTCCTAGATTCCTCGTTTTAAGTATTTATTTATTTATTTACATCAATAAACGGGGCACCCCCTTTAAAACATTTGAAAAGTAAAAAAAAATAAAATAAACATACATTCATACTAAAAATTTAAAAACGGCCTGATATTAGATTCACGTAATAGGGTAACTCTCTTGTGCTTTTGTATATATAGCATGCACCAACTTTTTTTTTCAATTTCCATTTTGGGAAAAAAGAATTAACAAAAAATATATCCGACGTACAAAACTGGAAAAAACAAAATAAGCTTGTGAGTAAAAATTGTGAATCTGAGTAATTTGGATTCATACAAAAGCGCAGAATATTTATCGCAGAATAACAGTAATTCAGGAGCTAAAGAAACATGACAATTTATTGAATTTAATAAGACAATATCCAAAAAAAATGACCCGTTGTTATTTAAGATGCTATATCGGTTTAAATTTGTTTCAAGGAGAGTTTCGCAACACATGTAGAATCGTTTGAATATGAATTTGTCTATTTAGCAAAAGGAATGTTTAGATCGGCGTTTTAGTAATAAACATTAAAAAAATAGGTACTCTCTGACACTTTCGGAACAACTACTAAGTCTTTCTGCGATACTTGCAGAAAATCAGGACAATGCACTTGAAAGTGATTACATCTCGAGGATAGTGCTAATCCAGTGGCTGTCGAACTTGAATAATCACTGGAACTCCTTTATTGTACGTGATTCTCAGATTGCGTTCTCCTCCCGCAATTCTCTGGGTCAATTCTCGTTTTAAGTTTTTGTACATCTGCTGTTGTGTTGGCGTATTGTCGGGTGCAATTACTAGGTTCAATTGAGCATAAGCCTCCGATGACTTGGTTTTTCTTACGGATGACAAAATTTTTGAAACCATATCCATAGTCGGACAGCGGACTTTTCCAGGTCTTGGTTTTATTCTAGTCAGCGAAAAAGCACCCAAGCGAGATGTTAATATATTATCAAAATAAATTGATGTTTCGGACGGCATGAGTTTAGATAAAATTGAAACTATAAAGGTTTTGTCTAAGTTTGACTTGGAGTCTTTATCTAAGTTAGAGTTCTATTGTTCTTTCATGACAAAAATTAAGAAATTGCGTTTTCTGTTTAGTCTGTCTTCAAACTCATTGAGTAAATTTGCCGTTGATTCAGTCGAATGCGAGGGTTCTATTCCCAAAACTGCTAAGCGTTGGTTCACTTGCTCAAGACTTCTTTCGACAGACTGTACCTTCCGCTCCGCAGTTACAAGACGTTTATTATACTCCAGGAAATCATTTTGCAGTGAAAGATGATTCCAATTTGGTAAATCCACTGTTCATGTTATTAATTTGTTGAGACAGAGATTTAATTTCCTTAGTAAGAGTAATTAATAATGAAGCATTTGATTCAGGCTCAAGAGAAGTTGGAGAAGGGTTTGTTGACCCACAACAACGACTAAAACCTACCCGAGGAATCATATCGTACAATATTTAGAATTCTGTCTGAACCTTAACTGAATATAACAGGCTGGCTCTCCTTCCGAGATTTATAATGATAGTTTTAACTAAGAAAACTGATAATGTCCAATGAGTACTTCTAAATGAGTCTCGTTCGTATTTTGAAGAAAGACTGGTGTTTAGAATAACAAGTTTAACTGTGACTTTGAAAATAATACTGACTGAATTTGAAAATACACTAACTGCAACTTTTAAAATAACACTAGCTGATGTAGAAAATAAAAACTGGCTATGAGTTTGAAAATAAAACTGGCAATCTTGCTTTCTGGTATGTTGTATATATGCTGAATCTGTACGTGTATCTCCAGATTCTTTATCATCCATGTCAATCATAGTCCGGAATTCGGTGTCACTTGGCTTTTCATATGAAGTTGTTAATGTCCAAATATTGCCGCCAAATATGTTGCCGCCTGTCAGATTTAGGTTTATTAGGTTGTTTTCGGAAGTCATTGTGATTTCAGTGTAGCGTGACATTTCTGTGTCAAAGCTGAGTTTTGTTGATCCACGTCTTCAAACTCCGTATCATTCTTATCTATCATCTTCCGAGAATTCATTCTTCTTACTTCCTATATGGAGCTCTTAGATTCTCAAAATACTGCCTCACTCGTTGTCACTTGTCATGTTTAGACTATTTTCGGAAATTCCGTGTGGCGTTAAATCTTCCATGTTTAGGTTGAGTTGACTCATGTAATCGTTATTTCGACTAGGTAAGCTTGACGTACAAAATTAAGAATAATTTGATGAAGTAACAGGTCGTGACATATCTAGGTATTATTGCAGAATACTGGTGTACAAAACAAAGAAAGGTTTGATTATATCTCAAACCATGACATACTTTGATGATATTGTAGATTATAAATATGGAATTTAATACAATATGTTAAAATATAATAATTCTAATAATTATATTAGTTACAGACATAACAATATCCGAAACTGATTAACGTCGAAGACCAAATGCTAGTCAACTTGGTATTATCGTATTAAGCATTATTTTAAGTTTCAAAAGTTATGAGGTAGAAATTAGTCTTGATATAACCTTTTAATAAAGACTTCACAATTTTTTCAATCTACATTCCGCAGATTTCTTTACAGACACTCTGTAAAAATTTCGAAAATTGTTCCGTTCGAGAAAATTCAATATTGTAATTAAATATTTATGTACTCTTGACCCTTAGGGCTATAACCCAAAAAACTTCATAAAACATTGAAGGGTATATGATGAAGAATGACATCACTGGTATTGCAAAAACCAAAAGTTAATTTTGCTGCACAATCCAAACGAATTTAAGAAATACAAAACTTTTAACAATATTTAAGTAATTCTACAAAATTGAGTAGCAGAATATTCCGTATCTTACAAGTTTCCAGATAAATTTTGTCTATACCATACTCTTCATCACATGTCCTCGATTTGTATTCGTCATATTATTTTATATTTTTGTATTAATATAAATAAAAACACATCAACTCACTTGAGAATTTCTTCATATAACAGTGTGCATCTGCCTACCCTGTTTTGTAAAATGTTATATAATTTGTCTTCAGTGTTTAACGAACCTTGTTTAGAATTAACAGTGACATCTTCGGGAAGAAAGTCCGTTAAATGCATAAATTCTTGTTTGAGAATTTCCATTTGTCCCTCCATGAGAATGTAAAAATTGACAATCATCGTATCAATTGATGTAACCATGGCGCCTGTAGTTAAAACGAAGCACGATTGATAAATGTACGTATATTCATAAGCTGGAGTTAGAGTTACATTGTACGGATACCATGCAGCGTATACTAATGGTTTCTCCTATAAATATAAAACTGTCAATTTCCTTATGTGGATTATTACTTTACATTGTTTTGTCTATAACTTTGTTGCCTTTTTTTCCATATGATTATAATGCTAAAACAAGTAGTTAGTGGTAATTTGGTAAAGTATCATCTGTGTGTTTTTAATGTTCTTATTTGTTATAAGTAATAATACCTATTATAATATAACCTAAAGTGCAAATATAAAAACCTCATTTGTAGTGAATAAGGGTAAAATTATCCAACAAGAGCAGCCAATGATTCCTAAAGTAAAAAATGTCCACGAATTCATTGAAGCTGCAAATGCGAATTTTTTCAACACTTTATAATGTTCCTTTCGTTTAGGAACAAAAATCGGAGAATGCAATCTTTCTAAAAACTCTTCTAATTTTTTCCGTCGAAACAAGAGCACTAAGAGTTTAGGTACATATCCAATACAAGTCATTGTAAAGTCGCAGCTATTTACGAGATTTTTAAAATCTGTTCTCAACATGTATATAAGGACGAGTTGTGTTGAAACAAGAGTCATAATATAAAATGAGTGGATAGAAATAGAGTAAATTTTGTAAAAAAGCCTAAAAATATTTTTAAAGACTTCATTCCTCTGACTGTTGAATTTTTTAGTTTAAGGTACTTCTAGATGTAACTAATTAATTTTTGTGAAGTTTTGATAATCAAAAAATTACTAGCTAAAGATGCAAACCTTAATAGTGGATGTTTTACTGAAGAAGGCCATATACCGAATACCTTGAATGTTCGTAGGTTTAAATCAAATGCATTTTCTGCTCTATAGACTTCCATTTTGAAAAAGTCAAATTCTTTCGAAGAGCTGTTGTTCAGCTATAAAGACACGTATATCTTACCTTAATACGGTAGTACTCGAAAGTTGTTGATTAGCATGCCAAGATAGGCAGTGAGTATAATTTTCTTACAGTTTTGCTGCTAAATCACAAATACGCATGTAAAGTACCTTAATATGCAAGAAATCGAAGAGAGTTTGATATAAGTGGCACGTAATAATATGGAGGAGGTTAATCTATATTTTTGATTATTGTCACATAATAGTAGATATGTCCGAACGCCCATTCTTACTGCAGATACATGTTTCCAGAAACTAAAGTCTGCAATTTAAACATTTCCAAATCGATTTCAAATTATAGTTTTGCAGTATTTCAATGGAGGCTTCTAGCTGTTGACGACCAGAATTATTTTTAAAGAATCTGATATGTAGTCTACGGGATTTTGTGAAACAAGCAATATGTTGGTGCACAATTCTGCGAGTAGTACTTTTGTCATAGAGGATCAATTTAATAGTACGTATCTGACACAGAGTTTCTTGTGACACATCATGATGTCCTTCTATTTAAAAGCAAATGGTGTTACATATAATTAATAAAAGATTACTTCGAAAAATTTCTCAGTGTATCTAAGAGCGCTATTCTTATGCCTTTTGGATAAAAGGAATTTTATATAATTATAGCAAAGTTTGATTAGTTTTCATTAAACTTTAATTTATTAAAATCCTAATGATATGCTACTGAACCAGAATTTTACTTTTTTTGGTCATTAACAAATGTAGACTTAAAAATTGGTGACTTGTTTGCCACTCGTTATTTTTTTTTAAAGTTACATTTAATATTCTTCGGACTTGACATTTTGTAAGAGCATAAAACATGAGTATGCTGTTTTTAAAACCTAGAAAGAAAATTAATTATTTAACTAACCAGACCATGTTTAACAACACATTACTTCCTGTGCAATTATTTATTTTATAATAATCGTTTTTCATTTATTTTACTCGAAACAAAATTATTTGATAATATGTATACGTCCGCATTAAAAGGGCCCACTTTGTCGATTTTATTTTTCGAACAATTGTTGAAGTTTTCGATTTTTTTATCGATAAAAGACAAACTATTGAATGTCTCATGTCGAATCTTTCGTTGATCATCTAAACGGGTTCAAGACCTTTTGAAATGTTAGCAACTTAATGAAGAATATTGTCATGTCTATAAGTCCAATAGTGCTAAAATAATAGTGCCTTTTTTATGCGAACATAGTAAAGTAAGCCGATTATTAAAATGAAATAATTTGTTTTTTTGTGTACATATTATATAATAAATGTTAACTTGCTTTAAGAAAGGTATCCAATGATAAAGGAATAATTTTTCCAACACATATAATTACAGGAATCTGTAATCGTGTCATTACAATACACATAGATGTTCTGAATTTGATATTTGATACTGATAACCACCCACAATCGTAAAGTGCATTCCTTAGCTCTGCTGCCTGTTAAATAATAAAATACAAAGGACAGTAATTTTTTGATTAACGCCGGTTTGTAGAAAGGCTTCGAGTGTGAGGCTGGCTTGAATCAGGTCCTTCGGCCTCGCTGCTCGGCGTTAATCAAAGTTGCACTATAACTACTGTGTATAAAATAGTAGTTTGTGTATTATTGCTTATTCTTTAGATAACATAAATACAAAATATATTTACCTTCAAAGTAACGTTGTTTCCAAAATTAGTATAAAGATATATTTCGAAATAGATGCAAATTTGATAAGTTACGATACTGTAAAAATTCAAATCTGTGGGAGACATCTAAGAATCCAGATGTATTAGATATTTTACTTAGAATAATTATAAAAACAAAAGTTTATTAATAATGATTAATGAAAAACATGCGATAAATACATGTGTTTACGTGAAACAGTATTAGAAAATTGTTGAAAAATGTCAGTGCAACTTTTTGATTCCTCCTATACGTCTCTCTCTCTCTCTCTCTCTCTCTCTCTCTCTCTCTCTCTCTCTCTCTCTTTCTCTCTCTCTCTTATTCTACCTGTTTTATATTGTTCATGACAGACAAGGATAGGTGAAGAAGAAATCTCCAGGTTTGATACGTACATCACATGACTTTTCTAACTTATGCAAAATCTGTATTGTGTAACGTTGCAGATTTTATCTGCACGTTCTGTAAGCAACTTTTATCTTTTTCGAAGGAGCCTTCCGCGTTAAATAAACTCAAACAGGAAGCGCTAGGATGGATTATGTCCATTCACTCATCGTGGACCAGAAATTTTACGCCTCTGTCAAAAATTAAATATTTAGAAGAGTCGTTTATTTACCATTCTGTATTTTTATGTTTTTAATTACGCTCTGATTCTCTCGGCCTCTTCGTCTGAGGGTCCAAAGAAGGATGCCAGGGCGCAGCCAGGCTTCTGCCATGGGCACAACCGGAGGTTGTCCAACGAGGGAAAAGGGGTGGATGGGATTCCCACCCTCTTATGGTGGAACCTGTCTGCCTAGGAGCCGAATTAGGACATCAAGGGACATCTCACGGCGCAACGAGCGAATTACAATATGGATCTCATTATCGATAAATGAGATCCGACAATCAAGGAGAGAGACGGAAGATTTTCGGAAGAGCGTCCTAATTTCCACGAACGTCGCTCCTTCTTCCTGGTTGAGCCCTCGTGGATAACAGTTGGTTCCACGAATAAAAGTTTGAGACTTTTCTAATTTTGAGTCGAAACGACTCCTTTTTATTATAAATTTAATTATAAAATTAAATTCTGTGCTGGCCGATATTGGCCCTGTGTCGTCGTATTGTTTAAACAATGGGTAAGCGACTCACGTTATTAAAATTGTAATTATCCGCCACGTGCTCATGGCCACTGGCGGCTCAGCCCTTCACATGAGATTTTAGTAATTATTATTGTAATTGTCCGACCTTAGAATGGCCTTATTTTTAAGAGTATCTTGCACAATCTCAGTTACAAGTTTAGGAATCTTATTCTTTTGTGGATTTCTGGTCGATATAATTTCCTTCCTCAGAGGCTACATTTTGTAAAATCTTGGGACAAAAGTCCCCTTTTTCCGAATAGTTAATGTTCATTAAATAAATTTATATTTATTTTATTTTATTATTCAGTGCTTTATTTATTTAAAATTGTGGGAAAACTCCAAGGGAAGCTCCTCTCGTTTTCACTTTTCAGCACTGGGCCAGCGTTGGTTGCTCGTCGGCTCACGCCCCTCTCCGCCTAACAGAGTTGGCCGGCGGATTTTGAAGTTGAAGGAGATTAGTTCTAAATGGAAGGACGGCCGTGATTTATTCACTAAATCACTGCCTGGCGCATCCCGGATGGGATAAAGTTCAACTATTTTAACTTAATAGGTAGTATAACTTAATCAATCATTGTACATTAAATTTATAACAAAAACTTTTTGAAATTTGCAAAACAATTTATACAAATAAACAATAAATATATATTTACCGAAAAAAACTTTTTTACTTACGAAAATTTTCACCAAGTGATAAATTTAAATTATCAATATTTTAACTTAAATTCTAAATAATTAATTTAATAGAAAACTCCTTTGATTTCCTTTTACAACTGCTATATTATAACCGCTCAATTTGCAATAAACTTGGTCTTCATAAATCTCATCATCAAATAACATTTATTATTTTTGTTTAAAAATAAATCTTTAAAATAATATAAACCGGTTATAATTGTCCGTAAAAAACTTCCCACTCCCTAAAAGATTGTATGGTCTAGATAACGCATGACGCATAATATATAATATTCTATTTTGTATTTCTCTTTTGCACACTATTAGCGCTAGTAACCTTTGAATCCCTGCCAATCGACATCTTGGACGGACTGCCTGATGCCCTTGTGCAGTCTGCGGCGCACAGTGGTTCGAACTGAGAAATTGCTGTTCAAAATCGTCCACAGTTGTCAATTTTTGACGGATTTAAACTTTTTTTTTAAACACTCAGAGTAAAATTTTCTAGAAGATAGCTAAGCCCGATTTTTATTTTTATTTTAATATTATTTTAATAAATAAATAAAAAACTTATGTATCACAAAAGAAATTAATTAAACAAGATATAAATAATTAAGAAAACAAAAGCGAAGCAAAAGTATTAGTTCTTTAAATTGTTTATAACATTATTTATTATGTATACTTAATATTGACTTTTAATTTATTAGTATATTAAAGAGATTGCAATTGATTTTAGAGAAAAATTTATCCTTTTTTAAAGATACTTGATTATTCTAAATTATTATTAAAAAAAACTGTGTATAATAATAATAATTATTGTTTGCTAATAATTTTCAACACTTTTTTAATAATTATTCTTTTCTTATGGCCATTAGGAAATGGTTTAAACAATTTTTTTTGTCAATTGAGACTAAAAATTTAAATATTTATATATAAGTTTTTCATTCATTTATTTAAATAATATATTAAAATAAAAAAAAATTAAAAATCGGGCTTAGCTATCTTCTAGAAAATTTTATTCTCAGTGTTTAAAAGAAAAGAAGTTTAAATCCGTCAAAAATTTACGGCTGTGGACGATTTTGAACAGCAATTTCTCAGTTCGAACCACTGTGCGACGTACTGAGTTGTACTCTTTTGGGTTCCCACCACTCGACGTCGTAGGCGGGTAGCCTGCTGTCCACTCCGTCCTGGACAGTTCATCTTTGGCTTTCATCGAGCCAACATGTCCTTCCCGCCTGCGGTCTGCTTGCAGCATTCCGGTCTACCTGGTGCCTTGCAGTGCACCTGTGGTCCTTATGTGGTCTACTTCCTGCCTGGTATTGCGCCTATGGCCTCCTTGCAGTCTAGTTCCGATTTGGCCTTTATACAGTCCACATCGAGTGGTCTTTGGGGTGTCTTTCTTGACGGGCTCTCAACTAGTTCTCCAATTTAATTTATAACGAGTAAATAAATGTGACGTATTCTCATTTTAATAACATGAATAAACTATTCTTTGTGATATCAAAAATTTCTGGGAACTTTGTGAAGGAAGACCATCATACATTTCTATCTCAGCTATCGATGGATGGTGTTTGAAGGTAAGGCACTTCAGATCCAGGAGTAGATAACTTGTAAATTTCGCCCAGGAGCATAAAGTAGATCTATTTGTTTTCAATATCGTGTGTAGCAAAGTTACTCGGATAGAAAAGATAGGATTTTTATACCTAAAGATTTAAAAATCGTCGGATTCGCGGACAACAAAATTATCGTATGTAATGTGTAAAGTATAGAAATCCTTGGTATAAAGATCAATAAACGCTAAAGCGAGTAAAATTGTAGATAGACACTAATGGTCTAGAAAAAGACATTTTTGAAGTGAGCAAAATTATTTGCAGTTAATAATTTACTTTTAAAAAATCATTTTGTATATAATGGTTAAAGTTTAATATTATATATAACTTGTTATTATCCTATTCTAAAAAGAACGGACGTTGTGGTTAACTTCAGACGTGTAACTTCATTTCCGAGTCTCCCATTGGTCAGTAGATATCAAACCTTACTATCGATAGTTTTCAGTTTCGATTTTTTGTTTTGCAGACGAATTAAAATTTCTTCGTTAAATATTGTATCTTCAAGTTTATTTTATAAAATTTCTTATAATGTTAGCAATCTTAAATAACTAACAATTTTATTAAAAAAATTAATACATAGAAATTAGCTTTGACCTTGACTTCCCTATACGAGAACCCTTTCGGCCAACTTCAGAGGTGTAACGCATTTTATCGGGCTTCTGAATGGCTAGCAGATTTTCGATATTTTTTCTCAACAATAACATCACAGTTTAGACGTTTATTTGTACTATTTTTCAATTTATTTAAAATCTTCGTTTATTGAATAATTGCATTTTATGAAATAATAATAAATTGAAAATAAATTAAATTGTAATAATTAAGGAGTGATAGTTTAAGAAGTGAGAGTGATTTTAGTGAAGTTGTTAACGTTATAGTGTTTTGAGTGAAATAATGTTTTGTTTACATTGGCATTTGTTTCTGACAGGTGAGTAATGATAATAATATAATAATCTTTTATTTATTTTTATTTTATTTGTAACTTATTTATTTGTTTTTTAGTTCTATTATTTAAATGTTATTTTTTTCTAAAAGTATCATTTTTATTTATGTTATTTAAGGTATTGATATTTCTTTTTATTGGAATGCACGTGGTGATTGTCATCTGATTTCTTTTCGGCCAAGTGAAAATTGTGAAACTGGTAAGTAATAATAATTTTCAGTTCCTTATTTTGTTTTATTGTATGTTTATAAGTCATTAACCTTTTAAGTTTCTGTAAAATAAAGATATTATACTTTCATATTTAAGGTTATGTTTTTTCTTATTTTTCTTCGGTTAGGTAGAACTGTAGGATAAAATAACAAAATTTGGTTCAAATTGACTTTTAGACCGCAATTTTAAACCAAATTAAAAAATTCTTCTTTCCTCCAACGCAGAACTAAATTCTAAAGAGATCTGTGAGAGTCGATTTTTTTAGTATTATTTTATCAATTTTAAAGGTTAATGCAAAAAGTATGAAAAAAATGATTTTTTACAATTTTTGATTTCTTTTGCACAAAAATTTTTTTGCATACTTAATAATGTATGCATTTGATCTTTGGGGGTATGTCAATAGTAAAAAAGAAGTTTTTGCGCTTAAAAATTATTATAAACAATTTATATAAATAATTACACTTTTTAAATTTTCTTAAACAATTTACATTATAAACATTCATTAAGAAAAAAATGACGAGCGCGTCGCGGCGCGCGGGTCGATCTCGTAGAACTTAATACAAACTGTGGAGTTTGAGTTTATTATGAGGTTTAAAAGAAGGTCAAATAGGTTTTAAATTGAAATCGAGAATTCTAAAGTTTGAAATGAGGATGTCAGTAATACACTTGAAAATGTTAGAAAGGTTGAAAAGAGGGTTTTAAATATTTTTATAAACAGTCGAGAATTATAGAGGTCAAAGGAGGGTTTCTAATATATTTTAACATTATTAAGATTGTGAAAAGAGGTTGTAGAAGATGCAAAAGAGATTTAGGAGATGCTAAAGAGAGTGATAAGATCAAGGAGACGTAATGGAGGTTCTATTAAGGAGTACAGAGGTTTAAATGAAGGTCTATATTTCGAATCGGGGAGGATTTAAAGTAAGCTTGAGAAATTTAGAAGATAAGCGTGTCATTTTTGTACTGTTGTGCAAGATACTACGAGACTGTTAACCACAAAAATAGGTAACTTACTGTTGACATTTCGTAAGTTGTTGTGCAAAGTATAAGACAACTAATAAATATTTGTGACATAATAATAATTTGAAAGCAGTTTGTTACATCATTGATAAATCTAAGTAAGAATATAGTATTATAAATACAATGTTATAATTAAATGAATTTATTTGGTTTCAACTTATTAGGCTATGATATAAAAGAATCGTTACATTATTTAATTGTATATAATAAAAAAACACGATTCACTGAGAGAAATGGATATTTAAACTTACTATCCTGAATATTAAAAAGTAATTATTTTAATATCTTGATATTAAGTTTGAATATCTAAATACTATGTTTTAATATATGGATGTTAAATTTGAATATCCATTAATTCCATTTTTCTCCGTGTTGGTATAATTAAATTTTTTCCTTAATTTTTGTGATAAAATACTTACTATTTTATCACAAAAAGAAGAATGGGACTGGAGTTCGTTTTAATTTTTACTTAAAATTCTCGAAAATCAAGAAACTTTTAAAAATACTAATTTTACGACAAAGACCAAACAAGTACGCAATAGACAAAACTTTTAATAATATTTTGAGACAAAGAAACCTTGCTAATTATCTTTTACGTAATTCTAACAAGTTTCGTGACATAAGGGCGCGTAATAGATCAGCCATTTCGAATTTAAAGAATATAAATTATGAACATATTTGCAATCAGCGACCCCAAAACCTCTTATGTTTTTTAATAAGAAATGTTGTCGATTTTGCAAAAAAGCCGCTGTACTGATACTGCATATGAATAAACATGAAATTTGATTCCGAAATCATGTAGAGAAAACGTTAAAACACAAAGAAGCGCAACTCCCTAATTTTACAAAAAATGTTCTTCAAGCAGTACTCTTCCAAAGTAAACTTACGATTTTTAATATTTTAGGCGTTATCCGGTTAACACCCTCTAGGATTGTTCTACAGGATTGTTCGAAAAAAATACCCTTGTTTTCTTTTTGTTAATATTTAGATGGGGCTCAAAGCGCTCAAAATTTCCCATGTATTTTATATGAAAAAAAACTTTTTAAAAACAAAATTTGTTCGCGACAGAGTATTCAATAAGACGGAAAATTTGAATCTGTTGTAAGTACGTTGACCAGGTACCCTTAGAGGCGCCAAGTTTGGAGGGGAATTTAGAGAATTTTGGAAAGGGAAAATAGAGGAGTAGTATGAAAATTGGAGAAATTTTATTAGTTTTGAAGATCTATTGATAATTTGGAGAGGAGGCGCAGCATGGTTTACAGATGGCTATCTTGAGTCACTTAGCCGTAGTGCAATTAGCCGGTTAACAAAACAGCCTTCGCTTTGCAAATTGAAAGTCCCTTTTTTATGATAGAGTATGCTTAAAACGTGATTTTTGATCATTTTAACGGATTTAAGTTGAAGTTCAAAAGAATTTATTTTTATAACCAACTCAAAATTTACATTCAACTACAAATTAGAAAAATTGTCAATTTAACAACAAAAATCTGAAAACATGAATCTATTTAATTATTAGAACAGAAAATAAATATAATTGTTAAGACGTAACAGGGAGTTTTTTTTACCTCTGACGCTCACTAACCTTAAAACTGCGAGTTCTGCCCCGCTTAACGAGAACAAAAACATGGGTTTTTTGTGCATGTGTGGTAGAAACTAATTAACCAATTATGATCATTTTTTAAATAACATAGCACCGTTACAATTGTTTTTGATTAACCAAGTCACTGATTGATGAAACCGACTTTTTATGTGTTACATGAAAAAAACTGTTTTTGACGATATTCTTGTCATTTTTGCATTATATTTAGAACGTGTTTGTTATGTTTATAACAATATTTTATATACTGTATAATTTTATTTATGTTCAACAATGATCACACTTGAAGTTGTCTAAGATCCCACTAATATCATCAGTTTTACACAAAAAACAAATATTTATTCTCGCTACATTTAGGATAAATGTTTATGAAATATATCAACTTCCACAAACATGCAACGTATTTGGTTTGTTTCTTTTATTTTTCCATATGTGAAGTTGCCAAATGATTGTTTTTCTCCTGCTAATACAAAAGAATTAATATATTTTTAAACGCTGGCAACCCCTAATAGCGGCTGTTTTTCATTAGGCAACCCTAATCTATTCAATAGAGAAAAACATGGTCTTTAATTTGGTATAAAAATTATTAAAAAATATTATGGGCGTAGGTGATCAACAAAAAACTACACAAAAAACGCCTGGCAACCCGAGGTTGCGGCAGGTATAAATCTGGCAACCCTGTATTTTTTGATTCAGTATTCAATACTCTTTCATATTATATTATTAATTTTTCGCAAATATATGGGGGTAAATATTAACCAAAAGCCAGTTGAAACACCCACACTTTTAGGCATATGCGGCCATATATTCATAGGCAACCTGGTCGTTATGTGTTATTCTGACTATGATCTTTCATTTTAAACACATTTTATTAAAAAATCAGATGGGGGTATGTATCTTGCAGTGGGATCTTGTACTATAAGCACTTGTTTATTTCAGTTTTAAAACTTAATTTTTATAAATTAATTTTTTAATGAAATTCCGTATGTGGGGGCAAGATGGTGTATAGGAAGTGAGGACAAGATAAGGTATTGAAAACCAATCATCATTTTATTTTATGAAAATAAAAGCCAATAGCGTTTTGTCTAAAACGTATAACGTTTTGTTATGTAAATAATACATTTCAAATACAGGAGCAGGTAACCACTTGTTTATTTCAATTATAAAAGTTATTGTTGTTGGAGGTTCTCTTTATAATTTAATTTTACATGAGAGAATTAAAATTATGCATTAAACATGTTTTTTTAGTTTATATTATAAAGTCAATAAAGGTGCTTGCGAAATTTGTAGGCAAAAATAGGTTACTTTTTATACTACCCCATCTTGCCCCCATGTTTGGTAAAATGAAAAATTTGAATTTTTTTACTTATTCTTTATATTATATTTAATTAAGCAACAAATGTTCCAAATAAGACTTTGTCATGGAACTTTTTTGTTAACATGGGTTAAAAGCATTTTAACTTACTTGATAATTTCTCCATATAATATTGTGCATCTGACTAATCTGTTTTTTAAAATTTTGTATACTTCATCTTCAGTATTTGACGTAGTTTGGTTAGAATATTGAATTGTTACACTTTCGGGCATAAAGTCCGTTAAATGTATCAATTCTTGTTTGAGAATTTCCAATTGTCCTTCCATGAGAATATAAAAACCGACAACCATCGTATCCATTGATGTAATCGTAGCGGCAGTTGATAAAAGATAGCACGATTGATGTATGTATGTACATTCAAAAGCTGGAGTTTGAGATATATTGTACGGATACCATGCAGGGTAAACCATTAGTGTCTCCTGTAAATATAGAAATGTCAAATTTTTTATTACCATTATTACTTTCCTTCGTTCTGCATATAAGTTTGTTGTTCTTTTTTTGCACACGATTATAATGTAAAAACAAGTAATCTATGTTGTTGTAGTTTAGTAAAAATAACGCTTATCTGCTTTAAATGTATCGTAAGGTATAAGGTAATTTTAGACACATATTTATTTTTGACAAAAACTTAAAAAATAATGATTTCTTAAAATCTCAAAGCTTAATTTTGTAGTAGGAGAAATACCCTTTCTTTTGATTTGAGAAACATGGCCAAATTGTTTCAAATTGTACATTTGCACAAAATGTCGGCGTATTAGTAACAAAATGCAAACTTCATATACAAAATTCTTTTGTGCGTCGGAGGTTTAAGGCTCCACAAATATTAGAAATATATTTACCTAAATTGGTTTTTTAAAATAAAAATACTAATAAGTGACAGTTAGTTTAAACTTTAGGCATTAATAAGGGAGAAAAATATCGCGCTGTCCAACAATACACCGTGTCCAAGAATAACCCATCTTTCCCTACTATTTTTTCTTAAAGTAAACAATATAAGTATATATGCATACCAATAACAATATAATAAAAATTGTGCACACTGTTACCTCAGTTGAAGTGAAAAAGGGTAAAATTATCCAAGTAATGCAGCAAAGGTTTCCCGCAGCAAAAAAAATCCACGAATTCATTGAAGCAGCAAATGCAAATTTTCTTAACACTTTATAATGTTCTTCTTGTTTGGGAACAAAAATCGGATAATGCAATCTTTCTAAAAATTCTTCTAATTTCTTCCGCCGAAAAATAAATATGGTAAGTTTAGTTGCACATCCAACACAAGTCGTTGTAAAACTGCAGGTATTGACGAGCGTGTAAATGTCATTTCTCAATACATAAAAAAGGACTAGTTGTGTGATAACCAGAGATAAAATGTAAATTAAATAAATAATATAACCATAAATAATGTAGAAGATCCTAAAACTTTTTTAAAATCTTTAATTCTCTGACTTATGATATAATAAGGACGGACTACCAGATTTAAATAATTGATTTTTTAGAAAGTATTTTACTGCAAACAAATATTTGTTAGAAAAACATACCACGATGATCGATTTTTCACTGACAAAGGCCACATACCATGTGCCTTGAATATTCGTAAATTCAAAGTGAACGCATCTTCTGGTTTATACACTTCCATTTCAAAAGACACAAATATTTTTCAAAGGGTTGTTGTTCAGCTAGAAAGACGTGTATAGCTTACTTTAATATGTCAGTAATCGAAGGTTTAAGATGATTTGTATGTTAAGATCTGCAGAAGGTATAATTTTCATTCAATATTGCTGCTGTGTCACAAATATGTATGTAAAGTACCTTCATACGCAAGACATTGAAGGGAGTTTTAAGATAATTGTCAAGTCGCAACATGAAGGAGGTGAACCTATATTTTGTATTATTGTCACATAATAGTAGATATGCCGAAACGCCCCCTCTTTCTGCAGAAACTAGTTTCCGGAAACTGAACTCCGTAATTTAAATTTTTCCAAATCGATTTCGAATTACATTCTTGCATTATTAAAATGGAAGTTTGTAGTTACTGACGACCCGAATCTTTATTAAGAAATCTGATATGTAGTCTACTCTTTGAAACTTTGGGGAACATTTTCTATGTCAATGCACTATTTTGCCAGTAGTATTAATGCTGTAGAGCACCAGCTAAGAATTATGGATATAATGTAGGCTTCAGTTTTCTGTCCTTTCATTTTTAATGAAGATGTGCGAAAGGTAAAATTTTCTTTTTATGTTGTTGCTGTGCCACAAATGTGTATGTAAAATACCTTCATACGCATCTCATTAAAGGAAGTTTTAAGATATACATTTATATTAAATTTAGTATAATTGCATGTTAAATTGAATTTTATGTACATGTCTGTGAAGCACAATACAGAAATTTTTACAGTGTACCGTAACTCCCCCTTTTACTGGAGAAGCTAGTTTTCGGAAACTAAACTCCGTAATTTTAATTTTTCCAATTCAATTTCGAATAAGAAAAATCTGTGGCTGAAAGGCATAACATCATAACTAACATTTTATCGAATTTGAGATAATACCAGATTTGAGTTTATTTAGTAATGCTCTTTACAGTTTCATAACGGTAAAGTGATTTAAATGTTTATTTACGTAGAAAATAATTAATAACATAACAACATAACTGCATTCAAATCGAAAAAAAGGATTGATATTCTTCTTTGAAGCGTTTATATTTTATTAAAATTGATAAACAGATGTAAAAACTACACTAGAAAATAGGATACAATGCCAAACACCAAAAATATTGGTTAATTTTTTGATTTTACAAAACCAAGAAAAAAAACAAAAACAGATTTTTCTCAAAACAATGAAAATGCAGTTATGATGTTCTGCCTTTCAGCCACAGAAATTGGACCCTTGAAGCATAGTTAAGGATTTTTAAGAAATCTGTTCTGCATACTACAAGCTTTATTAGACTAATGGGTCAAAAATTTTAAAAAAAATCAATGTTGGTTTCGGTTCTTTAAATTTTTGTGATACTTGGTGTACTATCGTCAGGACCGAAGCAAAAGGGTTCCTACCAACAGGCAGAAACTGACTTAAAAGTCTTCTCGACTTCTCAATTTTTTACAATAAATATTATTCACAATAAACAGTGTTAAAGCATATATCTCTATCCTAGTCCTTTATAACCGGGGATATTATTCTGAATTTGAATTAACATTTAAAGGGACAGAGATATAGTTCAAGTATGGATCTTTAAATCCATTATTATTTCCAAATAATAAAATAAAATAGCCCTCTGTAATAATTTTAGAAATGATTATTTATTAATAATTACTTAAATAATTATAAATTTTTATTACTTTAATAAATAAGTTAATTGATTTTAAAATTTAATAAACAAATAATTTATTTTATTTTTTATTATGATCTCAGCTCTGCTTATTTACTTTATAAAATTAAATAATGCAGAATCCATCATCGATTGTTAAAAGAGTCTGTAAATAAAACATTATTATAAATTTAAAAATTAAAACAATAAAAACAAATTATAAATCATATGTTAAGTTTTCATCCAAATAATAAATTTATTATTTATTATAATTTGTAATTTGAATAACCTTAAATTAATTTTAAAAGAATCAATTATAGGTTGTTTAGAATTTAAATAGTTTAGAATATTGCTAAGAAGTTATCTCGTTTCAAATTGAAACGACGTAACACTCAACAATCTTCTAATAATATATTTTGTGCGTCTCACCTCCAGTGAGCTTTCAAAAAAAGAGAGCGAAAATTGCCAAAATTCGTACTTTTACTCATTAAGATTGACCAACCCTTTTAGGGTTGCACCCTTTCGCATTTAAAAAACTTTATTTTATTATATTAAGATATTGAATATTTCTCAATATTCTACAAATGTATTTAAATGTTATAAATAATAAACATTTTCTACTTATTAGTTTAAATTATAAAATTTTAAAGCTATTTTTAATTAATTAATATTAACAATTTATTTATTCATAAAATTCATAGTTCTTAAAATATATTTTAATTTTATTATTTCAACAAAAAATATATTAAACAAATTAATTATTAAATTTTACTCCTTCTTGTACTTATAATATTTCTTATTTTACTTTTCTCAATATTAATGCTTTTATTATTTTGTTCTTCTTTTATTATATATTATACCTCAAATTAGAAAATTACATATAAATATTACTAATATAGAACGAGCTTCCTTTCTTTAGATTAAGACAGACAGCACATAAAAAACAAGTCAGTAGGACTAGTTGAGGACTACTTAAAAAAATGGGATTAAAAACATGACCGTCTTAAAACATTGATAACTCTGTCAGATACAAGTGGATTAAAATTTTTCATAGCCCATTGGGAGAGTTATTCTGAAATAAATTCATAACAAAATTTAAAATGTAAAACAATCTTCGACTGTATTGCATAATATTCAGCAAAATTTATCAAGTTAACAACCGTCGTAAAAACCTTAATTTTTATTCGACATTAATAATTATCTAAGTTAATTATAAACAAAACTAACGCGACAATATCAACGTTCTGACGTAAAAAAAATGTTTTTTTAAAGGATTTTCACAACTCAAATCAAAATATCATAATATCAGACTTTAACAAAATAAATTTTTGGAAGATACATTCATCAAAACCTTAATAAAAGTATCTAAATTATTAACGAAAACCAATAAATAAAAATCATTCTGAGAAAGCAAAACTATAGTCATCACTCAAAATTTAGCAGAGAAATATAATCTTATTGAAAGATAAGATAATCACACATAATTTTTTCTTAAACTAAAAGACAATATATTCAGTAAAATTAAATTTAAAAAGATTTACAACATGAAAAAATTTGAAGATATCATGATTCCTTCTACACTCAGCTATTTGATAAGGAATGAATTCAAGAAATTTATCGTGCCGGTGTCTCGGTGATTCATGCGGTCAATGGTATTATCATTGGACTTTGTAGGACTGAAGGGACCTTCTTATTGGTCGCATTCTTGTCTATCAAACTTGACGCGATAATCCTTCAAATTCAAACTGACGATCCACATCAAGTTACCTCCAACATCATAAAAGTCTCTCTCTCGGATTTATGTAACCGATGTCGTAATTAACTGTTTAGCTAAACAAAACAAACAACTCATAAGAATTAAGATTAAGTATGAACTCACCCTTAACTAAATTGGTGTCTTGATCTTTAACCTCCAATAACTTATCAACTAACTTAACAAAGAAGTGACAGTTTGACCCCTAAAACCAACTGGTTCCAAATTCAGTAAATCTTCATAATAACCAAACTGATCAGACTTCAGTGTTTGATCTCACAGAATTGGGCCTGGCTCGAATTTAAGACTCGAGACCAGTTGCCAATTCAAATATCGGGGTAAAAGTGAAGTGTTGTGTTTAGCGATCGCTTGGTGGCAGCACCTCTCGGTGGCCAATTTCTCAGCTGCTCGTCATGCGTCTCTCGCCATGTGATCAGTGTTAAATTCTAACCGGTACTAATCGCACCATTTTTAATCTCTTGTATCACGCTTTTAGATTTTTCGGCATTTCTCACGGTTGTTCTCAAGGGCTTATTAATCAAAAAGGTTATGCTTAATTTATGTTACAGTATTTCTCTCCAGTAAAGGTTTTACTCTCAAATATGTGACCACGGATTTTCTCCAATAAAAAGGATTTTCTCATAATTCAAGGTTCATTATCGATTTTTTTATTTTCTATTTAATCTTAGTAAGCCAAAATTTCGATCTTTTTCCTCTCTCCCGGTATTGCTCAATCATAATCTTCATCATCAAAATAATTTAAAATCGTCTTGATAGAATGATCGGAGAAATTCAAACTCCAATCTTTAAATTCCCCATCAAGTAGCCTGGTTCCAATCCTTGACGTGACCTTAAAACGCCCTCGGTGCTCAGCAACGATTTGTAATATATAAACAAAAGCAACCAAGAATGTCTTAATTCTAATGATAAACAACGTAACAATTTACTTGTCGAGCCCTGGATTGGTTTTCGTACGCAAATCGAATAACTAATCGAATCTAAAATAGTTCCTTAGCTAAAAGTTATTTTTGAGAGTTACAACATTGTTATAAAATTTTGTAACTTTACAACCTACACTGGAGTTAATAGAATACTAGCGAATTTTAAATTGTTTGCAAGACTTGTTAATCATATTTGGTTGATTTCTTTAGTAAAGTTAAGTGAAACTAGCAAAGATGCAAGACCATTTAGTAGTAAACTTTTTAAAAACTGCTTAATATCCTTTATCAATATTTTTTATTATATTTTCAAAATATATTTCCTAGATTTTATCAAAGACACTCTGCAATAAAACAAAAAATGTTTCTATGCGAGACAGTGCAGTATTATAATTATTTATTTATCTACTATTGACCTTCCAAGCTATCTTACAAAAGAATATATAAAACATTTGATGTTATATAGTGAAAAATGACATTATTGGTGCAGCTAAAATTCATCCACAATTTTGCCATAAACTATTAAGTACTTTGACATGAAAGTAAGGAAGCTATATCTAACCCAAGTTTGTTTAAATATCAACACTTAAGTAAAAAAAATCATTTTAATGCAAATTCTAAATAAATTCGTGTAATAGAAACCTTCCAAAATACGTTAGGTAATTTTACGAAGCTAAATATTAACATATTCAGTGTTTTGAAAGCTTACTGACAAATTTTGTTTATACCACACCAGGGACGTGATTTTCCAACACATGTTCTTTATTTGCATTAGTTATAATAATTAAAATTTTTGTTAACATGGATTAAAAGCATTTTAACTCACTTGATAATTTCTTCATATAACACTGTGCATCTGACTACTGTGCTTTTTAAAATTTTATATAATTCATCTTCAGTATTTGACGGAGTTTCTTTAGAATAGTGAATTGTTACACCTTCGGTCAAAATGTCCGTTAAATGTATAAATTCTTGTTTGAGAATTTCCAATTGTCCCTCCATGAGAATAAAAAAATTGACAACCATCGTATCCATTGATGTGACCATAGCGCCTGTTGTTAAAACGAAGCACGACTGATATATGTATGTACATTTAAAGGCTGGAGTTAGAGATACATTGTACGGGTACCATGCAGGGTATAAGCCAATGGTGTCTCCTGTAAAGGGAAGACAAAATAATAAAAACGTAAACGTCAATTTTTTTATTATGATTATTAAATTATAATATATAAGTTTGTTGTTTTTTTTTCACGTGATTGTAATGTAAAAACAAGTAGTCTATGTTGTTGTAGTTTAGAAAAAGGAACGTTTATCTGTTTTTTTTTGTAGTAGGAGAAATAACCGTTTTTTGTTATCAAAAACATGTACAAATTGTTTCAAATTGTACATATTATATCAGTTGGCACAAAAAATCTGTTTTTAGATTTAAAAAAATCTTGAGGATTTTTTTAAATGTTGGCGTACGAGTAACACTATACAAACTTTATACAAAATTATTTTGTGCATCGGAGACTTAAGGTTCCATAAATATTATAAATATATTGACTTAAATTGGATCGTAAAATAAAAAAAATACTAAGTGACAGTTAGTTGAAACCTCAACCATCAATTGGGAGAAATATCGTAATGTCCAACAATACCCCGTGTCTAACAATACCCCACCTTCCCGTATATTTTTTTTCTTAAAGTAAAAATATCAATTATAATGTAATAAAAATTGTTTACACTGTTACCTCAGTTGAAGTAAAAAAGGGTAAAATTACCCAACTAAGACAGCCAATAATTCCCAAAGTAAACAAAGTCCACGAATTCATTGAAGTAGCAAAACACAAGTTGTTGTGAAGCTGTAGCTATTCACGAGATTGTTGATGTCAGTTCTCAATACATAAAAAAGCACTAGTTAATTGTGTTGAAACCAGAGTAAAAATGTAAATTGAGTGGAGAAAATAACCATAAATGTTGTAAAAGATCCTAAAACTTTTTTAAAATCTTTAATTTTCTCACAACTTATGATATGTTAAGCTTAACGGACTATTAGATTTGAATAATTTATTTTTTGTGAAGTATTTTACTTTAAACAATTACTTGTTAGAAACACCTACCACAATGATCGGTGTTTCACTGACAAAGGACATATACCGTATGCCTTGAATACTCGTAGATTCATAGTAAACGCATCTTCTGGTTTATAGACTTCCATTTCAAAAGATACAAATATTTTTTAAAGGGTTGTTGTTCAGTTAGAAAGACGCGTAAAGCTTACTTTAATATGTTAGTAGTCTGAGGTTTAAGATGATTTGCATGTTAAGATGTGCAGAAGGTATAATTTTCTTTCAATGTTGCTGCTGTGTCACAAATATGTATGTAAAGTACCTTCATACGCAATACATTGAAGGGAGTTTTAAGATAATTGGCAAGTCGCAACACGAAGGAGGTGAACCTATGTTTTGTATTATTGTAACATAATAGTAGATATGCCGAAACGCCCCCGTTTTACTACAGAAACTAGTTTCCGGAAACTTAACTCCGTAATTTAAATTTTTCTTCATCCATTTCGAATAATATTCTTGCATTATTGAAATGGAAGATTGTAGCTACAGACGACCCGAATGATTATTAAATAATCGGATATGCATTCTACGCTTTGAAACTTTGTGGAACATTTGATATGTTAATTCACAATTTTTCTAGTATTATTAATGCCGTAGAACACCAGCTAACAATTACGGATATAATGTAGGCTTTACTTTGCAGGCCAATTAATTAAAAGTAAAAATTCTGCAACTTTTAAAACTTCTTCTAAGAGAAGGTGACAAATCTCTAGATAGACTTATTCTGAAGGACATGGTATTGTAGAGATTGCAGTCTCACTTAATCTACCTAACCAATTTGTTTTCCGAAAAAGCCAATATACAGTAGACTCTATTCAGGCAATAGTCGACCTATTAATGCTTTTACATTACTATTATTACTTTTATCATTATTATTATTATTTTTTTTGCGTAGGATGTGAAAACCTGCTACCAGGTACTCTGTGGCCCATACTACAGGTGAACCGTCCATTGCCTTTATCGACGCTTTTGCGTTTCTGCCTTCTTTGCTTCTTTAAGAGCCTTCTTAAAGACGGCACACTTTGCTGAACCAGGTACGTGGTACATATCTGATCCGTCAGCATCTGCCTCCTTGCATAGATAACAGCGAGGGGATCTCTGACAGCTTGCAAGAGTATGCCTTGATTTTGCGCATTTAAAACATTCTGGGGATCTGTTTACCCCTTTACATTGGGCTTTTCTATGGCCATATTCCAAGCACCTGTGGCACCTGGTGGCCATAGTCCTCTTTCTGATAAGGCAGGACAGGAATCCAACCTTCAGTCTGCCAAGTCCATCGAGCCTCTCTGCTTTCTAACGGTTTGTAACAACGACTGCGAGCTTTACATCCCAGCTGTTGGAGCATAATACCATCACTTGTCTTTTCTCGTTCGGCGTTGGGAAAACTACCTTGAGTGCAGCAACCACTTCCTGCTTCTCTGTCAAATTGTCAAGGTCACGGATTTCCAGAGTTACCCTCTGTTCTCGTGGCCCCTTGACCTCTCTCATGCCTTTAACTGCATGCTTCACCTCATCAGAAAAGGCCTTGCGGTTTGAATCTCTCCCTAATTTTAGGAGATTTCCGGACTTTGTTAGCCTTGCTCTTACGATAGTAGACTGGCAAGCGACAGGATCAACGTCCTTCTTGAGCTTGCCGAGAACAGACGCGAACTACTTTTGGGGCTGCTCGGCTCCACGGAGATTTTAGGTGCGGATTTATTTGGTACACTTTTAACTTTGGACCTTTGGGACTTTGCCTTATCGGAAAGAGCTCTCCTTCCTTCTTCCTCATTGCTTTTTGGAGGTGACTTTTCATCTGCCTCTTTTTTTCGCTTACTTTCCAGGTTTAGGTTTCGTATAGCCCTGGCCTGGAACTTCTCACGAATAATTCTTCTTGCCTGCCTGGCCTCATCGGTCATCTTATAACCTTCATAGAACTTGAGGTCTGCTTAAGCAGTCTCTTCATGCTTGTCCTTTAGGTTGGAGATTCATTGTCCGAATTTCTTCAGACCGCTTTGGATCTCCGCCGCAACGTTCCTTTGGACCTTACGCTTGGAGAATATCTCCCCTTTCTCTGCGCATAGGCTCTTGCACTTCTGACGATCCCTCTAGCTCAACTCAAAGTCTTCAGCTGTAGCGTGGCTGAATGCACTGCCACCTTGTTGCCTATTATAATCTCTTTCTTTATTAAAGTTCAAATCATTTATTTGATTTCAACAAGCCTTGAAGAAAATTATCTATCCACACAGAGCTCCGATATGTGGATTAGGCATTAAATCGCTAGGATGGGGCCTGGTATCCTACAGCTACCGTTTAAGACATTGTAGGTTGGGCGACGTTCGCACCATCTCCAGCAGCTTCAGGACAGATTTAATTACCCTAGTCACATTCATTTATCGGCACGGTGATAACACCTTGGATTGGGTGGTGTCGTTGGTCAGATTTGACAGACAACCGGTCCATTGGTCGCCAACCCTACATCGAGACTACTCCACATCAACTTGGGATACTAAGCAGGCAGGAGTGTTCGATTTTTCCCAGAATCTCAAGTCATCCACAGATGACAAGGATGGATATTTCCCATTCTGGAATCCGAATTAACGTCATCCTCACAGGTAGCTAGTGCACTAAGCACAAGAACTACGAGAACCCAAATTAACGGGGTCCAATTCGTTCCCCGGTGCCCAAACTCGCCAGACAATTGGAGTCGATAAGTTGTAGGAAGACCCTAACAGCTCGTCTACTAATTATTATTATCATTATTATATTATTATTATTCATTGTTATTTGTACGTAATTTTGTTATTGTAAAAATAATTATAATAATTTTTACTACTAGACATTGAAAGTTATCAAAAATTCATTAGGGAGAAAGAAAAAATAACGCTACTGATATACACTGATAAAAAATTTTGGTAAAAATTCCTGTGCTGTTCACTATAAAATCGTCATAATTGACAGTCTCTGAAATTTTACCGTGCTGTCTTACAATTTTCAACGGATTTCCCACAATTTTTTTTTTTATTCTCAGTGTAGGAATGTGAGCCAAATGTGGACCAAAACACATAATTCGGTGGCGGACGTTAAAAGTCAGGAGCGACGAACAGTTTTATTTTAGACCCTTCCTCCAATTTTAATAGAACTTTGTATGCTTACGAATTTTGACGCGCTGATTAGAAATATTATAGTGAGAATTGTAACAAATTTAATTGTCATGGTGAAAACCATAAAAAACCGTCAAAATTTAGTATTTTGCAATTATCTGGATAAATATTAAAAGTTTTAAAATTGTGTTTCACACAAATTGTAGGTCTTCTTAAAATACATATTTTATGTTGTACGTATTTTTTTGATATCTCTAATAGTTTTCGAGAAAATAGATAGTGAATTTGCTAGAAATGCTTTAGAATTGCGCCCTTTTTTTTAGAAAAAAATAATAAAATTTTCAAAGTCTGTTTCTTTTTTCTTTCAAGGGGCTTCTCGACCCCCGAATATCTCTTCTTTGCAGGAAGGTACAGGGGGTTCTTTTGACATCTAAAGTAATCTTTTACCAAAAGATACCCGGGCAACAGTGATTTTTAGAAAAAGAAAGAATGTGTCATTCTTGCTATTACTTCGCCGTTCTCCAAGCTGCATGAGCAACTTCACTGTCGACTTTTTCGAAAACTATTCAACATATCAAGAAAATGCACAAAACAAAAAAAAATTATTTTTAGAAGGCCTACAACTTTTGTGAAGAAACAATTTTCAAAATTTTTAATATTTATGGAGATAATTGCAAAGAAATTAAATTTTTATGGGTTTTTTAAGCTTTTCATCATAAAAATGATTCAGCTGCCAATTTTCAATATGATTTTCGTAATGAGGGCTTCAAAATAGAAAAATGAACTTAATTTAAAAGCTTTTATCTTTATTCTTTAGAAAATGTAGTTCACCAAACTTGAACAATGAAAATTTACTAAAAGCGAAAAATTCACCTGACTTAATCACATTAAATCTCCGTTTCTATTAGTCAAAAATGCTTCAAAATAAGATCATTTTCTATGAAAAATTGCATTTATCTTTTTTTCTGCAGCAGTATCAGCATTTACAGACGGTCATGCTTTTTATCCGATTTTGTAATACCTCTAAATTTAGGATGGTACTTTACAATAAACTCTAATGCGTTTTTTAATTGTAGATTTTATTTTATGACAAAATATGGGCGCATCGCAATATCTACTGAATCAGTTTAATATGATTCTGGCAGATTTAATGCCTTTGAGCATTCAGTTGTTTTAAAAATACGTAGAATGTGTAGGCCATTTTAATGATCTAGAAAATAAATTTTTTAATATTTCGATTTAAATATTAATGCTCTATAAGTTTTGTTAAGATTAAGTTAATTACTTTGCGATAATTCATGCTAATAGACTACCTTGTAAAGCAGTCAGTTTTAATAAAGATGCTAAAAACAAATTCAAGTTTTTTTTAGCGGACAATAATTACCGCACACCTATAATCGAGTAGATTAGAATAACATTTATTTACTTTGACACGTTATATCTTAAAATTAAGCATAGATTTTGTTTTGACAATAATTCACATGAGATGACTCCTTTTAGGAAAAAGCTCTTTGCTTCTCGTTAAAGTAAGCTTAGCAACTTGACCTTTTAAGACAAAAAAGTAAAAATAAACCTAATGCAAGGTTGACTAGAATTTTGAAATGTAGTTTTTCAAAATAGGTTTACTTTCTGACAGGAATTATCGAAAAATAACTAAGTAGGACCATTGGAAAAACAGTTAAGTCAACCTAAACAATTAAAAATTCTTGCAATATCCTATTGCATCACGTATCAAAAAAGTATAAAAATATAATTCTTACGAAATGTAATTCGTAAGACGATGGAAATTCTTGTAGGTATATTTATGAAAAAATTACTTTTTTTCCAATTCCTAAAGAATTATGGTTTTATGACTTACATTATTGTATCAATGACCAACTTAAGTGCAGTCAAAACTTGCAAAGCTGACATCCAAATATTTTCTTATTTTCATTTTACCTCAATTTCTCCCCATTATATGTATATTCTGAGAATTGGTGTAAAAAAATGTGTATTGTTTTAAAGAATTGAAGGCATTTTAAATCGATAGAATATGGTCACTTTGTAAAGTGTTTTTATAAATTTGAAAATCAGTTGGCTACTTTGATTGTGGGAAATAGTCTTTAGAGAATATAACCCTTAGGTATCGAAATTATCATATTTTAAAACTTTTAAAATTCTTGATGGTTGAATTTTAAGGATGATTAACATTTCTAAATAAGTGCAATACATTGTCAATATGAGAATTTGGATTAGAAAAACATACAATAAGAAACTGACTAATGGTCCAACGGTTTCAATTCCGTTACCAGAACGACAAATTGTTAAGATGCTCTTTAATGGGTCATCAATAAATTATCAATTTAGGTATTTTACAATAGTTTTGGCATATTATCCATTTTATGCCCCTGGCTCTCAGAATATGCATGATGTAATATAAAGTATAATGCAATAATTAGCGATCTTTTTGAATAAAGAAATAAATGTTTCAAAAACGTACTTTAAAAAATGTATCCACTGATAAAATGAAAACTTTTCCAACAATCAATTTGATTGGGATGTGTAAGGGCGACATAATTATGCAAAGAGACTTTCTGAACTTTGTGTTTGGTACTGAAATCCACGCACATTCATATACTGCATCTTTCAGTTCGGTTGCCTTTTAAAAAGAATATGTCATTACAATGTTTTTTCTACTTGAACTTTATATGTACTAATCAACAATTGTGGAGTTAGAAGCTATATTAGAGGTTCGTAAAAATGACTCGACAATGACTTTAAAGTTTGTTAGAAGTCTGTATTGTATGGTATGTATGGTCTGTATAGTGTATGGTATGGTCATTCTACTGGTTGCTCTACAATAATTTAAGATCTAGTCCCATGTGATTAGAAATCGTAAAACCGAAAACATCATCAGAATCAATCATACGTGTAGAAAGTTCCTTTATATCAATGTTTTATTTACATTTATGAATGACTTTTTCGCTGTAGCTCTTTCTGATCACATGTAACCAAGACCATAGGAATACTATGAACAGACTGCAACAGACTTATACAAGACTAATAAAAACCAACAAAGTCCTAAGTCATTGTAAAGTCACCAATGGATTCAATTAAGCCTGATTCCACCAACTTTGGTTATTAAATTTAAATAAGTCCTCTAATGTTATGTCGACTAACCAAACTTAGGTTTTGGAATTTTGTGTTTAAAGTTGAACCAAGGTTGGTTGAATCGAGCCGTAGACTCTGTTTTTCATCAACAATATCATTACACAGAAAAATGTTTTGAAACTTAGTGTGTATACTAGTTCTGCAGGGAGTAAATGATTCATCAATATGCTACAATAAAAATAGTTTAATACGAAAAACTAAATTCACCTTAACTGTAAAGTCATTTCCTCGCCAAGAATAGAGAAATACTTGAACTAATACACAAATTTGGTATTGAAGAATAACAAAAAATTGAAAAGATATAGGTGAAACCTGCAAATAACAAATATTTTCTTCATTATCATATTTAAGAAAAAATCTACCACAACTTGTTTACAAATAACATTAAAAAACAATTTTAAAATTATTTTCGTTCACAAAATGCAACATACTAATGTCATTTCGTAAGTTGTTGTACAAATGACAAAACTGCTCACACATATTTGGAACACTATTGCAAATTCGAAGAAGCTTGTTACGTCGTTTACAAATCTAAAGAAATGAATTAATCATACTTTAATAAATTATATTATTTTTAGAGAGTTTCTGAAGATTTATTATCATTATTATTACTCCAGAAGCCAAACTTATTTATTTTATCGTTATGTACAGTTGAATGTACTCACTTTATTATTTGTTTATAATGTTCAATGCATCTTACAGTTCGTCGGTTTAAAATTTTCTCTAATGAATCTTTTTCGCAGAAAATAGTTTCATCTGGAATTCCTTTTTGTAAATATATTGCAGAAGATTCATTATCTTCAATAATTGAACAGGATATCTGGTTTGATAGTTCTTGCAATTCTTCGAAAATTACATGTTCTTCAGACATTAGTACCTTCTGAGAAAATTTTCTGTTAAAGCCAGATAAACTGGTAACAACGACGACATCTGCCAATCGTTTAAATTCCAACTTAAGCACTTCTATTTGTCCCACCATAACTACGTAAAAATTTGTAGTCATCGTGTCTATTATAGCGTGCATCGAACCAGTATTCGTCAACACAAATGCTTGGGAAGCGTAAGTACAGGCATAAATAGGATTTACTGACGTATTATATGGATACCATGCTGCAAGTAATAAAGGTTTTATCTGAAAGTATAAAAATATTTTTGTATTTTTTAAAATTATTGCTAATCAATTGATTCTTTATAAGGAAGCGAGTTTTTACTACATTTATTCACTACCAGCTATAATAGACATTAGTTTACCTCATTTTTATCCATTAAAGGAGAAACAATCCAAAATATACATGTAACTACACACATACTTAGAAATATCAATGTACTTGTTCTGGCAATAAATGTGTGCTTTTTCAAGACAACTAAATACTCTTCTCGCTTTGGAAAAAAAATAGGATCGTGTAGTCTCTGAAAGAATTCTTCAATTTCTTTGTGTCGAAATAAAATCAAAAGAATTTTGACTACATATGTCATACATGTTAATGTTACGTAAGAAGAATCTATCAAGTTGTCCATATCCGAGCGCACCATATAGAGTTTGATAAATTGAGGTGGCAAAAGCACTGTGATGTAAATAATTTGGATACCATAACCGTACAATTTGTATAAGAACCTAAAATATTTATATTGCACGTTGAACAATAGGAAAATGCTTTAAAAATGAGAAACGTGTAGAGAACATATTTAAAAATTTAAAAAATTAACTATTCTTAAGTTTAGAAAACTTTTACGATAATTTTTGGCTACCTTAGACATGGATGTTTTACTGCAGAAGGCCAGACACCTAATATTGTTAGAATCCAGATATTCAGACTAAATGCGTCTTCGGGTCTATAGATTTCCATAATTCGAGGAACAATTTTGCTCTAAAGGTTGTATTTCAGTTTCGAAGCTAAATTAGAGGTACCTTAGTATGCAAGTAATCGGAGGGAGTTTGAAATGATTGGTATGTAGAGACATATTGGAGGAGAATCCATACACTGTCGACGCATCCAAGAATCGTACGAACTTGTGGTAGTGTACCTTTTCCTGACAGACTCTAGTTTTCCTCAGTTTTCTCTATAATTTATCTACCGTTTAGTCGACCGGAAAATCTAATTTCGGAATGTTCCATCCTTTATCCTTATATCCTTATATCGAAGCTATAGTTATTCCTATGTTCGAAGCATATCATTTCATACATATTTTATAATTACTTAAGTGCTAACTTCCGTTTCACTGTTGTTCTGCAGTATCAAAATGTACAGAATACTTTTCTAACAAACAAAATTGCAAATAATATAAAGAAGAAAGAGTGAATTTTGTAACAATTTGGGAACAGCACAAAATAGTGTTTGAGCCGAAAATTTGTGGTTCAACATTAAAATAGATATTGTATTTTGGTAACTCGCACTTGATAAATTTTTACTTTATTTTTTCATTTCTTTAGATTCAGAGAAGAAACAGAGAAATTTATTTTTGCTTCGTTTAAATTTAATATGCAGAGCATTTTAGTATCTCATGCTTTTCTGTGACAATCTGAAATACACTAATAGATACCGTGTTACTTTAATTACGATTTTGTGAGTGTAAAGGGTTTGCAGATAACGTGAGAGAGTAATCCCATCAAATGCTACTGGATGTGACTTTCCATCTTGCAAGCTTGGAAAGAGATTATTCTGGTTAGAAGGGATTTGACAGCTTGCCACATGCTAGTTCACTTGTCTACAAGTTGACTAAATGTTATTAGGTGTTGGACAGTTACTCGTCTCAGTAGCATCATCTGTTAACTTTTAACCAAAGTGAAACTAAAAATCTAAAACATTGTTAAAATCTAAGTATACGTATTAAAATAACTTTGCTCTAATTAATCAAACTTTTTGACTATTACACATCTATTTCCAATATATGGTTTTGTTTTAAAGAATAGGAATACGCTTCTTTTAAAGAAGTGATTTTTTTTAAAAATTATTTATTTAAGCACATTTAACTATTTTGAATATTTTATTGTTAAATTAATTTAAACTCCAATCTGATGCCGAACAGGAGATGTAAATTTCAGGACGATAGTAGAACATGATCCTTTTCATTTAATTTGTTTCTTTTCTAGCATTAACTTGTTTTAAAAGTACGTAAAAGGAATATGCCAATTTTATGATCTGAAATAGATAAATCACGAAAATACCCATAAATTTGATAATAATAATTAATTTGAAAAAATGTTTCATAGCTCAACGGATTTGATAATAGAATATTTCTTAATGTTAGCTTACTCCGAAAAAAGTATCCACTGATAAGACGAAGAATTTCCCAATATATAGTTTCATTGGAACTTGTAAAGGCGACATAATAATGCATAGGGATTTTCTGAATTTTAGATTTGGTACTGACATCCACCCACATTCATAAACTGCATCCTTCAATTCTGTTGTCTATAAAATGAATAGGTGATTTATTTTCAAATTCTCTATTAATCTTTTATAATGCAATTTTTGTTTTTAAAACAATGAGTACAATCCGAAAAAAGGAAAATGCAAACACAAAGAAAACTCTTAACTCAGTGTGGTTTATGGCAACGAGAAGCTGCAAGTGGATGTGAATTCGCAATCTTGCTCTGCTTTCCAGTAAAACAAATTAGTACGACATAAACCGTAAAGGGGTGTGATCAGAGAACCACAATAAGTTAAGATTTTCTTCTTTGTATGTTCGTTTTAGAATAATATTATTATCTTTTACATTATTTAAAATAGTCTTAAAAAAGTAAATTAAATTATTCTATATTATCCCAATAAATGTTCGAATTTTTAACATCTACGTTTTTATTCAAAATCATATACAATTTATAAAATCACAATTTTTAAATTGAAAAATATATTTTTAGCTTCATTAATTCTTCTGCACTTGTTATTCATACCTTTATAGTAATATCATTCCCTCTCCATGTGTAGATAAATATTTGAAATAACATACACATTTGATACTGCAGCACTACGTAAAATTGTAGAGAAGTAGGAGATATCTAAGAAAGAAGTTGGTTGTAAAAATCTAATGACAAAATTTGTATACAAGCACAGAACTCAAAAATTTTTCTTTTCAGACTTCAACAGAAAATAAGTTTTTAAATAGTAACTTACAGATGTCATTTCATAACTTGTTGCACAGATGATAATACTACTAGCGCAAATTTGTGCTACAACTCCAATTTGGAATAAATCTGTTACGTCATTCACAAATCTGAAAACAAAAAATGACATCATATGATAGCTTGAAACTAATTTGACTGTGAAAGTAATTTCCAAAATCTGATTGGTACAAGTACTACTTCCATTAATGTTGCCTATTTCTGTTGGGAAATTGTAACAAAGTAAAATTTTGTCATGATCCGAATTTGCTCGCAGGAGCCAAGGTTCTCAAGATATATTCACTTATACTGGCAAACTAGATTTAGACTTGAAATTTACTTTACTTAATTTCTACTGTCGCTTTGAGATAGGTTTAGTCAGTAAAACTCTCAGGATTTCTATTAGTAAGAAATAACAAATTCATATGTGTCGATTCAGGGTAAAAAAGACCTTAGCTGCAGAAATGAGTTTTACGCGTACTGGCGTTTGAAGTTAAGCCTCTCTGTCACTGTTAAGTTATGCCTGTGTTTCACCTCTAATAACACAAAAACTAATAGACATAAACAAGTTTTGATTGCTGTATGTGAAAGAGCAACTCAAATTCTATCGATTCATAATAAAAATTAAAAATCGAATGTTTTGCAGCTAAGTTCCCTTTCACCCTGAATCGACACATATGTTAACCAAAATAATAAAAAAAGGATAAAAAAAAATTTATAAAATAAGTAAATTTTAATAAAATAACAAATAAATGGTGCTGGAAGAGCCGACGTATATTAACAAAAAAATTATCTTTCTGGTTCACTTCTACTCTAGAATTTTATCCTGCCAAAATTCGTTTAAACTCTTTCTATTCGGAATCTAGAAACAGATTATAAAAAAAATAATGTAGATTATGCATAAAAAATAATTTAATTCAATTAGAATTATCCGGAATAATCGGTAGCGGATTGAATCGGAAAACTCCGTTTTCATTACAATATAAATTACGGACGAACCGCTAAAAAGTATTGTCGCCGTTATTCATCGTGATGTTAAAATAAAATTGGCCATCTATTTGATCGACTCGCGGATACGTAATCTGAAATTAATTATCCGGTAAGAAAATAAATTAATTAATTCATTTTACGTTAATTCCGCTTTTCAGTCCGGTAAAATAATTAAAATCTAAGCGCGTAATTTCAGGTGCGTTGTGAAGTTATCTGGAGAACAGTTAAACGAACGCTGGTATTCACCTAGCGAGAGTCTGTTTATCAGTGACGCAGTAAATGAGGAAGCCCATACGAAAATCTGCGTTTATTAAACGGCGAGGGAGATTTAAAATTAATCCGAACCCTTTCCTAAGTCATAAGTGTTCTTACAAAATTTTACTTAAATTTTTTGACCGTTCGTGGTGGTCCACAACGATGATCAAGAATTCGTCACGGATTAGCTTTACTCCAGGCAGGATTCCTTCGTCTACGTAGATGTCCAAAATTTTATCGTGTCTGAGACTCCACGGTGAAACGTGATAAATCTCAGCACGATCCTGGCTAGCGGAAAGTAAAAGTTTGTTCCTTTGATTTTTCATTGGAGGACCAAAATCTAAAATTTTCAGAACGTTTTCCAGGTACCATTCTTGGAGGACCAAGTCCATGGTATCTGGAGGAGTTAGAGGAGTATAACCCGATATGTTTCTCGGCTCGCTTACCCAATCTGACTGGCTGATCTGCAAACAAGCAGATCCATATATTGACGCGGCTCGCTGTGTCTGGCGTTCCGCGCCATCTTCTGACGTAGCGTACGATAGAATGCGCGGCTGGTTAGCAAGTTCGTCTGCTAACCACTTTTGACACTTTCGAAAATAAGACGAAAGTGTAATTTAACCTCAAAGTTAAATTTATTTAATTTAAAAATTAAAAAAACAATTGTTTAAGTTAAAATTAAAAATAAAGTGTAATTGTGAGGTTCGTCACAAAATATAATTGGCGTCTGCATTATAGAACTGCATTTTCAAAACCGTATTTTTAAAGAAGCTCGTACAAGTTTTTAAAATTGCGCAGACGTTAACATGAGGAAAGAGTGTACCATAAGGTAGACAGTGTAAAAAGCTCATTAATCTGTACTTTTATTTAAACGAAATATCAATACCGATAATTTATATAGAATTTAAAAAATGTATAAAATTGCTTCTTTTGCGCGTTTATTTTCGCGTTCTGTTATTTCGAAATAGTAATATAAATATCAGAAGAAATATTCTTACTTGATAATTGCTTGATAACGTACAGTACATTTAACAACTCTATCATTTAATATTCTGTCCAGATTTTTTTCCCCAGATAAATTTAAGTCAGCAACCATCGTTATTTGTAGATTTTGATCATATGACTCTGCGTCCTTAGACTCAGAGCATATTGTAAGATCGGCTATTTGATAATTCGCAACTGTTTCTATATTAGAGATTTTCGGTATTTTATAAAGATCATATTGTTTATTAACAATATTGTTATTCTCTGTAACTATATTTGCCAGCTCTCTAAAATCTTGTTTTAGAAGTTCTAATTGTGCAACCATAAGCAGTAATAAATTAGCGGTCAACATATCTATCTGAGAATTCATGGAAGCTGTTGTCAATAACAGTACTGTTTGGGAAAGATAAGTATAACCATAGGCCGGATCTACTGACACATTATATGGATACCATGCTGAAAACAATAACACTTTTTCCTATAAAAAATTTGTCATTTAGTTATTGATCCTTTTATAAAGTATTGTTAATTTTACATTAATTTTTATTAAATACAAATCTTCAATTAATTATTCTTTTAATAAATCTATATATAATTTATCAGTACCTGTCTGCCGTCCACTAATGGATATAAAATCCAGCTCCCTACGGTTAGTGTCGTTAAGCTTACGTAGATCAATGTGCTCATTTTTCCAGCAAAGATATAATCTCTCAATACTTTTAAGTCTTCCTTTCTTCTTGGTGAAAAAATCGGTTGATGCAATCTTTCAAAAAAACCCTCTACTTCCTTCCGACGAAGCAGGAACACTACAAGCTTCATTATATACCCAACACAAGTCATTGTGAAAAAAGAACTATCAACTAATTTTTGCAAATCATCTTTCATGAGGTAGATATTGACAAATTGTGTTGGCAAAATTGCTATCACATAGAATAATTGCACACTGTAACCGTATATTGTGTAAATAAATCTAAAATAAAATTTGTCAATTAGGATAATTGGGTAAATTAATTGTAACAACATTGACGAATGCATAAATGAACAGAAGAACATATTAGGTTGTCTAAACATTGCATGAGTATATTTGGAAACTATTCCCACCCTTCGGAAATTGTCGAACCGTCCGACCGAAATGGATAGAAAAAAGACAGCTCTTTTAAGATCACGATAACTTGGTCAAAAAATAAGATAGAGATTTAAAATTTAAAAACTTAAAAAGCTTATGAAACTGTGAAGCAAGAATCATTTAAACCTAAGAAGTGAACATTTTACAAATCAAAACAAGTAGGATTTAGCGGATACCTGAAAAAGCAACAAATAACACTTCTAACGGTGACCTAAATACGCAAATCTGGCAAATGCTTAAACCCGGAAGTGAAGATCCGGAACAACCAGAGAAGAAGTTGATACTCAGAGAGGGGGTCGATACTCAAGGAGGGAGCTGATATTCAAAGAATGAATTTTATACTCAAAAGAAGAGTCAATACTGAAAAAGGGATATGATATTCTAGAGAGATAGTTCCCTTCTTCTAATCAGAAGAAGGGATTGGTTTTGAAAGAGGTCCCTAAAACCTATAAAAATCAGAAACAATAGTTCAGAAACAGAGCTAGAAACTTTACGTTAAAGTTAGTAAGAAGTGTATAGAAGTTAGACTTTTCGTCAGTTAACTCAGTTAATCTTCTCAAGTAGATCTCAAAGTTGCAGAAACAGTTAGTTCTGCTAATTACCAGTTTACTAGTGCCATGCATAATTATAAACAATCCAATAACCATCCAATTCAAATGCAATCCTCAAGTAAGACTGTTCAGAAATTTGTTCAGTCCAGTGATCAAGAACTAGTTTGTTTATTTGCAAACGAAAGGAGTTTTAAACTGTTAATATCAACACCTGTTCCAAACTACTTAAGATCTTTAAATCTTAAATCAACAATCGTCCTGAAAGAGTACCGACTACAATCTCTGAGTCCATGCAGTTTGAAGTCAAATCGCTATTCAAGAGATCTAAGCTTACCTAACTCTATAAACCACGTTCAAGATTGTTATCTCTACGGTTTTAGCACAAATGCAGATTGTTTCTCTTTCCAAAGTAAGATTCTAAATTTCGTGTTCAATGATAAGGATTTTGTTTCTTTAAAAAATAAATATTCTATCATAACTTAGCTTCTTCATTGACCTCCTCATCCCAAATCAGATCCCACCGAAATTGATTTAAAACGAGGAAACTAAGGGTAAAGTTGTAAGTGACGTCCTCTTTGACGTAACAATGTTGAACGACTATTAAAAATTTCATTAATTCTTTTTCCTAACTTATTAACTAATATAGCCACTTTTGAATTTCTAAAAAATTGTATTAATAGTTTTAGTTTATTTTTTGATCAAGTTATCATGATTTTAATTAAGGTGTCTTTATCTTCTATCTACTTTGGTCAGTCGAACCAACAATAAGAATTTGTTTTTACAGTACTTAAGAGCAGGTGACGGGGTATGACTTCACTGGTATACACAAAATAAGTTCGTAAACTTTCTCTAAATGTAATAAATAGTTTGACGCTAAACTTTGTAAACTTCCTTAAAATATCATTAAAAATAATTTTAAGTCAAAATTTAAAGAAACTTGGGATGGCAGGCCTTTCTAATGGTATTTTTAGTAATTCTACAAAGTTTGGTATCAAAATATTTCTTAGTTTAAAAAAAAGTTTGCTGATGGATTTTGCTTACTAAAGCAGTTTCTAAAAAACCTACTTGTGTACATTTTTAACGAATTGCGCAAAAAATGCCAATAATTTTTCTATGAACCTTAATGTTGAATTTTTGACAACTGATGGCCAAACTCCGAAGAACTTAAATGTTATAAGATTCATGACAAAAGCATCTTCAGGTCTATAGGTCTCCATGCTACAGACAAGAGTCAATTCAAACGATTATCGCTAACTCGTAACTTCATGTGAAATGCAAACTATACAAAGAACTCAAGGAAGTTTGTATTCATTGTCATGTAAAGATATACTAAAGTAAGAGACTTGATGCGAGAGTGCAAATATTAGCATGGTATATAACTCTCCTAATTATAGCTTGCAATTCATCAAGCCCTATGTATAATTACTACTGTCTTCAATCGATTTAAAATTTTAATTTTTATCAGTTTCACCCCTCGGAGTACTTACGTTGTGACTATTCTTGTAATGAAAGAATATCAGTTTCTTTGATTTTATTTGAAATTTAATCTCATAGTACAGTTCAAATAACAGGAAGTGATATGCCTCTTATAATTACTGCCTTGTGTACACTGAAGATTTCCGCGTATTTCTCGACCCTTTTAATCGATTGACGTAGGTAACTTCAGGCTATCTCTCCCTTTAGTTGCTTGCCAGTCGACATTCTTGTCTCAACAAGAATAGATGTCCAAATCGTTTCTGCTAAGTTACCATTTTTCTCCAAAAATAACTAACATATTTGGATCAACTAAATTAACAGAAAAGGAGTAAACAGAATTGTCAAAATGAAAGTTACTTATTTGGATATTTGATTAATTTTGGTAACAAAATTGGTATAATATTATTTATGATAAAAAATACATCTGGTATGTATGTTGGTATGTATATTATGTATATTTTTAAAGTTTATCACTTACATCGAATAGATTGAAAAATAATGAAATTTGTTGACTGGAATGTTTAGTCCTAGAACAATCAATAAATAGACGTTAATAACATTATTCGGGAATATTATCTTACTGACATGTTTGAAAATATTTTAAAAAATAACTAATTTGAATTTCACCTGCTTAAAAAATTATAAAGATTGGATATAATATACAGATTTATACAGTTTATATCACAAATGGGAGAAAGGAAAAGTTTGAAAATAAACAGTGAATAGTTATAAAAGAATGAATAAAACGTAAATTTCAGTATTTCTTATAAATCAAATAAATTTGCATAGAAATTTACTACTTTTTCCAACTCAGAAACTAGAAGTACTTGACTCATTATCTTTCATTAACAACGATTCAGTTATTTTCCCGTTGATATTCACGTTATCACGGCATTTATAAGATAGAGTTTTTCAATTATTTTTTCTTTCTAAGTAGAGCACTGTCTATTAATTAAACAAAACAAAACTAATTAAGGCGTTCTTAAATATTTAGTAAGTTATCATAGTTCAGTTAAAGATTACGTCCTCATAAAAAATTCTAAAACAAAAAAAAAAAAAGAAAAAATGTTCTGTTAAAGACACTACTCTAGTGTATTCCTATGTATTTTTCTTCGCTGAATTCGAATCCAAAGTTAGAATAACCAGATTGGCTAACAATTTTGAGATTATCTCTAAAAAAATTTAAAATCACAGAACAAAATCAAAAGAATTTTTTTTTATTTTTTTTTTGGGCACTACACTTGTTTATTCCTCCGTAGTTTTGTCCGCTGATCCGAATCCGAAATCATAAAAACTATCAGATTAGCTGAAATTTTTGAGACAATCTAAACAAATGGAT
This sequence comes from Ganaspis brasiliensis, assembly GCA_037103525.1. NCBI lineage: Eukaryota > Metazoa > Arthropoda > Insecta > Hymenoptera > Figitidae > Ganaspis > Ganaspis brasiliensis. The sequence continues at coordinate 1,764,885 of JAZKLR010000143.1, read as the reverse complement.
TAAAAAACTGAAAAAAAAAAATTCGCGTTTTTTGAACAATTTTAGATTATCTCAAAAACTTTAGCCAATCTTGTTATTATGACATCAGATTCGGAGTTTATTTTTTAACACTTTTAGCTAAATCGTTTATTCTGACTTCGGATTCAGATTCAGCGAAGAAAAAGACGTAAGAATACACTAGTGTAGTGTCTCGGACAACAAATTTTTTTTGCGTGTGGGGAATGTAATTAATTAATTATTTTTTTGCTTCCTCATGGTAGAATCTTTTATGATTAAATGCTTTAAATTAATTTTTCTGTATCTAGAAATGTATTATTTGAGTTCCTAATCAAATGTCCGGATGTATGTATGTGTGTGTGTGTGTGTGTGTGTGTGTGCGTATGCACCTTTTTTGTAAATTGGATAACTCGAGAACGCTTTAACGGATTTTAAAAAATTTTAATACGGTTGTTTTTACTACTAAAATCTGGAAGCAGACACAAGGGTTCTCAAATATAACCATTAAAAAACTTTTTTTTGAATTTGAATTTTTTTAATTATTTAAAAAAAATGTTAACTTATAAATTTTACTTAATATTTAAAAAATCATATATATTGCTTCAAAAATAATTGATTGACCTATATAAAGTATATCTTCTGTCTAAATTTTAAAAAAACAAATCGCAATTTTTAAATTCTAGAAAAATTAAAAAATTTTGAAAATTAATTTATTGCTTCCTCCATAAGGAAGCAAATAATTTTGCGGACAAGGACGAAAAATTTTCATGAAATGAGCATAATCCAAGGCTTGTTTATTTTTTCAATTACTATTCAACCTTTAATTAAATAAAAAATATAAGCAACAAATTTTTAAAATAAAAGAAAATATTAAATTTAGAAATTGGATTTGACGCATTTAAAAAAAAAAATCTATCTCAATTTTTTTGAATTTCCTCTCCTTCCTTAGTATGAGTCTTCGGCGCCCTCGACTACTACTCGCACGGCAAACATCAACGTAAAAAAATAGCTTCCCGTATGTCCTTGTTACTTAATATATTATTTTCCTAATTCTACACATAAGAAGGAACGTTCTTTCTCTAAACAATTTTTTTTTTAAATTTGAATTGTTCTTTAGATATTAGCAATTAAAAAAAGGTAAATAAATGATTACATTTTGCTTAAAAATTATCGTAGAACAATTTTCATAAAGTCTTTTAAAAAGTGATGAAATAAGCTTTCAAATACCACTTAGAAAATTAAAATGTCATAATTTATTAAAAAATTGTAGTAATTTGAAATTTACCAGAAAAAGCGGAAATTTTCTTATTTTTATATTACGCAATTCAACAATGAAGAAAATTGTTTTTTATTTTTTTTTAAGAGATAAATCAGAGATATAAGCTTTAAAATAAATATTTGATTTACATTTTTTTTAAATTCTTAAAATAAATGTTGGATGATTAGGAGTTTCGGAGATTGATAACACTGCACTTTATTATAAGAACGTTTATTTAATTAGTGATTGAACATATCTCACGTCGTCGTATACAAGGTAATAATCTAAACTTATTTAATATTGTACACTTCAGAACACAAGGCGCGAAGAGAGCGAACGTATGAGTGCAGCCGGATACATACCGACGAACGTGGTGACAGTGGCGCGTCCGGTGGCGCTCAATGTGACTATGGAATAATAAAAGGCGGGCGATTCAAATTTCCAACAATAAAATAACATAACAAAATAATTTTTATTTTAATGAACTTCGGCTTTTTCGGAGTTAACCGCTGAAACCGCACGGCCGAAACTAAAAAAATTGCAACTAAGTGAAAAAACGTGAAAGCTAGTGTACTTTAGAAAGTCATAACTTGTTTACTATTAGGCCAAATTTAATTTTCTAAACGGGAATTTAAAGTCAATGTAACTTCAACTTTTCTGCACATGATTTTACCATCTGATTACGTAAGAAAAAGTACTGCGCCAGTTTTTAAATTTTGTAAGGGCATAACTTGGGAACTATTTGAGCAATTTAGTTAATCTTTTTTTTTATACACTGAATTTTATATACTTTTTTGTATACAATATATCTTTTACCTATAATGCATAAAAAAACGTTATTTCAAAAAACATGATTTTTTTTACCTTTCTCGAAAAATTTTGACTGGATTCCCGGTCACCACGCCTGCCGAAAACTTAGGGGCTATAATTGTATGCCAAAACAAAGGGTTGAAGCAAAAACCATCGACCTTTAGAGTTATTACCGTCTAAAAGTACCTATTGACTAAACTAATAACTATTTTTTACTAAACTGATTATAATTATATCTGCTTTAAAACAATGTTTGGCTTATTGTTCTAGATAACTTCCATACTAAAAATTCTTCTTGGATATTCAAAGAAAAAGATTAAAAACTTTTTCTATCCTTAAATGATAATTTAAAAGTTCATATTTTGTATTTAAAAATGAGTTAAATTCTTGTGGCTATGTACTAATTTATTTTCAGTGACTTGTCTGGCGAGTATATGATACATCTCGCCCTCGTCTATTATTATTCTTCCTGGAGGCGTTATGAGTCCGTAAACCGATAAAAAAAAAGATTGGAAATTTTACACAAGTTAAACGGAGTGAGATGTAGAGAAAAGCCCCAGACCCTTGAGGCGTAGCATCTCTCGAAACATTGCTAATGCTGACTACGAAATTGGCAGGGAACTTGGAGGAAGGGAAGACGATGCAAATCCTATGCCAAATTGGTACAATATTTGTTGTGCACTGTACGTGTATGTATATGTGAATCTATGCATACACCATAGGTATATATGTTTCTATTTACACAGTATTCTGCACACAAGGTCCGTTTACAACGTGGACTCATCACCTTGTCTTGTTGTCGAGAAGCTGACATTTGATTAGAATCTAGAAATTGTCGTAAAGTTTGATAAGTTTAATCTAACTGGTATACAGATTGTGACTAAAATGTATTAAAAAAAACTTTTGTACCATACTTTTAAAGCAACTTTTTCAATTTTAATCAAAGCTTTAATTATATTATAAAATCAATTTATAGTCCAAACAAACCTGGTTTGATAAAATTGTGTGATTTTCACGATTTCTTTTTTGGATGTTGCTGGCAGCAAAAATTTAACCATCTTTATTTTGTTCATAACTACAAAGTGTTACTTTTTAAATAGTAAAATATTTCGAGTTACAACAATGTACCCTAGAATCTGATAGTGATATAACAAGCAAATGTAGAGATTATTCTGGAGCGACTTTTTCTTAAGAATGATTGTCGGATAATTGCTTTACTAGTAGACTGATTAACTTAACTAATGATGGATGACGATTTGACTTAAAAGGCAAAATTAAAGAATTATTCTTAGACTTAATAACTAATGGTAGTTCACATAAGTACAAAAATAATAGAATATAAAAATGAATTTAATTATTAAAGAATATAAAGCAAAATAAAATAATTTAACAAGAAGAAAATATATATAACAAATTAACAATAAAATGGTGCTGGAAGAGCCGACGTTAATAACAAAGAAAAGAAATCCTTTTTTTGGTTAGGTTACTTCAGTACTTCATCCTGACAGTACTCTGTTAAACTCTTTATATTCCGAATCTATAAACAGATTATAATAAAAATATAATGTAAATTACACATAAAAAGTCAAATAATACGATTTATGTAGAATTATCCGGAATAATCGGTCGCGGATTGAATCAGTAAACTTCGTCTGCATTTCAATGTCAATTGCAGACGAATCGCTAAAAAATATTGTCGTCGTTGTTCACCGTGATGTTAAATAAAATCGGTCATCTAGACACGTAAGGTCGATTCGCGGATACGTAATCTGAAATTAATTATCAGGTAAGAGAAGAAATTAATTAATTCGTTTTACGTTAATTACGCGTTTCAGTCCGGTAAATATAATTATATCTGAGCTCGTAATTTCAGGTGCGCGGTGAAGTTATTTAAACAAATGCGGGTATTCACATAGCGAGAGGCTGTTCTCCAGTGATGCAGCACACGGGAAAGCCCACGCGACAATTTGCGCTTATTATACTGCGCGGGAGATTCATAATTGCTCCGAAGACTTTCCTACGTCATAAGTGATCTGACACAATTTTACTCGAAAATCTTGACTATTCGTGGTGGACGACGACGACGATGATCAAGAACTCGTCACGGAGAGACTTTACTCCAGAGAGGATTTCTTCCTATACGTAGTACACTGTAAAAATTGCTGGGACAATATGTCTCAAAATGAGACACTTTGAGACTCATATGTCTCAGAGTGAGACACAATATGTGTCTTGTGTCCCCATATTTGAGACATTTGTTGACATTTGTTTTTGCAGTGTAGATGTCCAAAATTTTAACGTCTCTGAGACTCCATGGTGAACCGTGACAAATCTCAGTGCGATCCTGGGCTAGAGGAAACTAAAAGTTTGTTCCTTCGATTTTCTTTAGAGGACCAATGCTAAATCTGTAAACCGTTCTCTAGGCACATTTTTGGAGGATTAAGATGATGCTAAATAGAGGAGTCAGGGTACGGGTATTCACTACATCGCTCCGACTCGTGAGCCGGTATTTTATCGACTGAAGGACCAGTACTAGAAATCCAGCACCCATCAATAGCTAATTTCTGAAGGACCAGAACCCTAACCATTTTTTAGTCGAAGAGGTAAAGCCCGAGACGTCCCTCGGCTAGCTCCCTCGAGCTGACTGTTCGATCTGCAAGCAAGCAAGTCGATATATTGACGCCGCTTGCTGTGGAGCTGCGCAGTCGTACTACTTAGCGCCGTCTGTGCTGTCTCTGGCGGTCTGCGACATCTTCTGCCGTTGAGTACGACAGAATGCGCGGTCTGTTTAGCAAATATATCTGCTAACCACGTTTTGACAATTCAAAAATAAGACGAAAGTGTAACTCAACCTCAAAGTTAAGTTTATTTATTTTTAACTTAAAAATAAATTATTCAATTGAAAATTAAAAAGTTAAGTTATTTTTTCAAAGTTAAGCTTATTTATTTTTAACTTAAAAATAAATTATCTAATTGAAAATTAAAAGTCAAGTGAGGTTCGTCACACCTAATATGATTGCAAAAGGCAGGAATGCATACAAATTTAATTTACTCCAGTTAATGGTAAAGGCGTCAACTGAAATTTGCCTTAGAATCACGATTCCAAGAACAAAGTCAAGTCTCACCTTTCCCAGCAAATCTTTTGCCTTTTTTCTAGGCTACGATATATAAAGGCTTCACAGGTCTTGTTTATTTGATAACAAACATCAACCAGAAATTTCCCTGTGCCTGACAATGCTTTTATAATTAAATTTTTATTTTTGGCAGCATTCCTAGTTAATATCAACGATAACCTTTACCGAGCGACGATATATTAGATTCTAACTTTCTTTGATCTACAGCAAAATACTTGTCTCGCTTCTTAACTAAATCAATTACAAATGATTCTACTTCAGGGTTTGTAACAGAAGCTTCCAAAAGGCATTTTGCTTTGCGCAGGTAGTTTTTAAGTAAATCCTGTTTATCCTCCTTCTTTATTCCTTGACGAGTCCATAACTGTCGACGATCTGATAATTTTGAATAAAGGTTATGTTTTAGCTTCTTATCGTCATTAATTTTTCTCCAAGCAAACAAAGTCTTTCGGTCTAATGTTTACTTCTCTTCATTTTCTTGCTTACCGGGTTCTTGGCTTTAAGTCTTTCAATATTCTCTTTTCTTGTTTTATTTGTCATTCGATTCACATCCAGGTTTTTATAATCCTCATGATAATTCAGTGTGACATCTTGTTTAAATTTTCTGGTGACTCTTTCTGATTTTTACACGCCTTTTTATAACTTAGTTATGAAAAGTATCGTTCGTAACTTGTGTGAACAGCATTTTGCAACTAGTTGTAAAAACATTGCGCTTGTTTAAAAAACGCCATCAGTTCACACTTTTTTACGAAATGTACTAAACTTTATCTTTCATATCATTAAATCTTCTTTTGGTATCCTCATGGCACCTTCTTATTAAGCTTTATTTTATGTAGTAAACGTTTCGTTTTAATGTTCGTACATTATATTCAAATTTTTTAAAAAAAGTCTTTTGGCACAAAGCAAGCTTAAATTTTCTTTTCTCCCTCATCAAAAAAAGAATTACTGCCGGCACGAGTGTTCATGACTGTTGTTTATGGCATAAACTTTAACTTCCGAGATTAACTGTGTTTTAAGCATCAAAAAGCATACAGACTCTTGGTTTTTGTAACTAACTGAGAATAAGAAAATTCGATTTAACCTTTTCTTAAATTTAACAACATTCTATAAACTTTTATAAAGATTTAAAAAAACTGCAACAATCATCAAATCTGCTTTAAAGTCTCTTGTTAATCCTCAAAGACATGCGTTTTTTAATCAGCATAAAAATATTTTTTATACTTTTTTTTCAGAAAAATATCCAGACGTTTATATTTAACATTTTTTAAATCTAAAGAACCAAGTTTTCATTGTAATCGAGGTCACGGAAATTGGCATCAAATTGTAGTAAATCCAGGTAACAACCGTTATGAAGATGACTTTATGCTACTAATATCCTTCAAAACAGACTAAACATTACCATAACAGTGTTAATCCCTTAATGAGACTCCGAAAATAACGACAATAATCCATTTGTCTCTAAACTACCTTCTACGAGAATTTAGCGTTCGCAGTTAATCTTTCCTAATTTTTGGGATTCTCTACTTTCTACCAATATTCGCAAACTGTAAAAAGGTAGAAGAATTGGTGAGAAGTGTTGGAAAACAACATCTACTTTTATTTCCTGATTCTACGTTGTAGGACAATGTACTTACCATTATCTCTTGTTTTTATTTTCTTGTAATCAATATTGCAAAAACAATTATTTTATTATAAAAAAATTCATTTTAAGAAATATTTAAACCTAATTTTTAAAAATAAAGCAAAAAAAATTGAAAACAGTTTTTGGTTCAAAATAGAGTATAAAATATAGAATATATTCACTGAGGAAGTATCGTGAAAAAAGACTTAGTAAAGTATGAATATTTCCTTTAAGAAGGGGACATTTTCATCGAACCATCGAAGGTTCCAGGATTATATTCCTTGAATTTCGTATCCCCTGGTTCTCTAACCTTTGACATGGGACTAGAAGTTAAACTCTACCACGTTTATTTCACGTTGACGTGACCACATTTCCTCCTCTTTCCTCTTTGGCGTTGGCTTTTCTATCGATTTCAACCTCAGGAGCCATCGAGCAGAATCCCTCTGGATTCAAGGGCGAAAGTTATACTTCACATTATAAATCTTTCCGCCTGATTTGTGTCTGATATTCGATTGTTTCATTTATATCATGAGATATCATTTATATGCCTTGAGAAAAAAGTAATAGGACTTTCCCATTAATGAAAATTATTTTATAAATCACTGATGATACATATATAGACTATGAAAAAAATATATTATTGTTAAATAATAAATCTTTTCATAAGTAGGATGAATTGATCAATAAATAAAAAATAAATCTTTTCCGTTAATAAATCAACATTTTCTTGAAACTAATGAAATTGTTTCTTTTTTGTTGCAGGTAAGTTACCAAAAGCCGTAAAGCATGTAACTAGACGTAAGTACTGTAACGCTCTTCTTAATTTTATCATTAACATTTTTCATTAATGAATTTATTCAAATTCTTTCTATTGTTGATAATTACTAACATTAAAAGATAATTAACTATATTATTATTCTTGTTTTTCTACTTTTTTTATTAGAAAACTCCAAGCTCGTTCTGACGTTTAACAAAATTTTAAATTCACATATCAACATATTTAATTGAAAATGCGGAAAATAGGGAAGTTAGAAACAGTACAAGAACCAAAATCAGTTAATTAGTCAATTCTAAACTTACATATTTATTTAAAGGATTTTATGAATACTTTTAGATTCGGTACTCAGCTACTGAAATATAAATTGCAAGAAATATGTGTGTGTCACTTAAAACTTTTACTTTTACTTTTACTTTTAGTCCCAAGCTTAAGTGGGAGAAATGAGAAAAGTGAAAAATTTGATACCCATCGTGATAATATTGCTTATTTATTATCTGGACGTACCTAAACCAACTGGAAGTGTCAATTTTAAAATTTTCATAACGCAGTCTTAAAAATAGCGCGATTCGGTTCTCTGTAGGTAACCAGAAAGTTGCAGATTTAAGAACGATTCACCATGTGACGTCAGAGTGCAAACAAGTACAGTCCAAATTGCATGTCTCCCACTTTTTTACTTTTCTGGCACGCACTGTTTGACCAAAGATATTATACACCTACATAGATGCGGCGATAACACTAGCGACAACTATATTTATCTTACGCAACTACAAAAATCTCTTTGGCTAGAGAGAGATGGAGATATCGATGTCTCTTTCTATCCAATAGAATTTTTGTAGTTGCGTATGACAAATGTAGTTGTCGCTAGTGTTATCGCCGCATCAAGGTGTATAATATCTTTGGTTTGACCAACAGAACAGAGCCGATGTCTTTAGCGTGAGTAGTACAGCTTCAAAATCTAACCTGACCGTATCACTAGCGCGGCGTGTTGACAAGTAAAAAAGTGTGAGACATTCAATTTGGATTGTATTTGTGTACACTCTGACGTGACATGGTGAATCGTTCTTAATTCTGCAACTTTCTGGTTATCTATACAGAGAACCGAATCACGCCTTTTATGACTTTGTTATGAAAAGTATCGTTCGTAACTGCGTGAAAAAAGCAGTCGTTTTGAAACTCGCACAATTTTTGCAACACGTTTCACTCGTTGCAAAAACATTGCATTCGTTTCAGAAACAACTGCTTGTCACGCATGTTCTCGCTACATATTTAGGTTTTTATAAAACTTTTCCTAAATTACACATATAATTCACAAAAATAAAATAAACATATTTGTCAAAACAAAAATGGAAGTATTTAAGCAGATAAATCGGTAGTTAGATGGGAGCTGCAAATTAAAACATGTCAAACTTTAATGTATTTCTTAAATTTATATCAATAAATATTTTTCAAATGGCAAAAAAATGTCACGCATGTTACGAAATATACTATTTGTATACCATTGCACAAGTGTATATTGTGAAGCGTGATAGATTTAAATGTAATCGGGAAACCACCTAAATATAAGGTAAGCCCGAAATATAAAAATGAAAATCTTAATCGCAAATATGTATTTCGAGTCTGCACAATTTCTCAAACAAGAACGTTATTTATTTATTGATTTGTCTATAAACGAACTTGCAATAATAAAGGTCCTTTCGTACAGAGTACACTGAGAAAATAAGTTAACTAAATACAACCAATTTTTGATTAAATTTAGCAGAGAGAGATTGTTGATATAGCACCTGCAAAGCACTTAACTGATTTTAGCAGAGCATATGCTCCGGTATCCTAGAAGTTTGATTGTCATCGCCGGTGTTTTGTTTGTTTTGTCCCGAGGAACCCTAACCTAGAAATAAAGCTGCTTGGCTAGAGGCTTATTTTCTCAGTGTACTGAGACTACTGAGTGACAAAAAAAAAAGATGAATTAATATACAACTAAATTAATAAATGTCCAGTATTTGAAGTACTGATTAATAACTTGGTTAATAAACATAAATAAATCAATTAATTTGCCGCTTTTGACACATTAGTTTTGTAATAATAATAAAGTGTTTCTTAAAAAACTCCTAATATGAAAGTCTGCGAATTTAAAGTAAATTTAACAAAAACATGTTTAATGTCTGAAAAACCAGTATTAATCTTTGTACATCTTGATGCAATCAAAATTTTTATATTTATGTTATATTTTCACAATTAATAATTAATAATTACTTTTATTGACATTGTTCCTGTTTAAGGTAGAATTGCTACAAAGAGAAAAAAAAAGGAATAAAAAGGTATGACAAACAAAAATGTACACGTCAGCATCATACGCCATGATCGCCATATTTATACAAATTTGTAAGAAAGAAGGACGTCCGATGCATGAAAAATTTGTAGCATCGTAGCATCAGTAAGCGTTGCAATGAATTAATAACATTTTTTTCGAATGGATTGCAAAAGAGGTTGGTTTTAAGTGGATTTTACTTTACATTTACATAATTATGGCGAGGGGCTGATCACTCCGAATAGTCTCGAATAAACTCAACGTAACTAGTTGGCTATTTTAGAATTAGTTAATATTCCCTAGTACTTGCTGATATTTGCTAATACTTGTTGATATTTTATATATTTACGCTCCTGATATTCCTTGAATCATCTTTAACGACTGGAAGCGGAAGAACTAATCGTTATTGTTGATTTTTGTGATGACCAGAGATTTGTCAATTATTCATACTCTTAGATTTTTTCAGTTTATTTTATTTCCTGCTTTATCCGATTCGCCGTAATTTCTTTGCACTCGTGGTTAAATTGAAATTCACGAGAAACATTATTTTCTAGAAAACCTTTTTAGCTTAAATAAAAATTAGGGGCAAGACATTAATTTTCTAGTAAAGCTTCTTAATTGTAATAAAGAATAGATTACTAAATTGAGATATAGAGGGTAAGATAAAAGAAACTTATTTCGACTCCTTATAACGCTTTATTCAGTAATTCTCAGTTTCTAAAATCTTGTTAATGGAAAGGATAATGGATTCTCATACTATATGTTGCGGATTGTGAGCCTGCGAATATCCATCTATCAAATTTCTAATTATTTAATTAATGCACAATATTTCCGAGCAAAGTTAGTAGACTTTCTGTTTGTCCGTTCTGAAAGCTAAAGCTACGAACATAATTCTACAAAATTACGTTCATTTGTCCGTAATATGAAGCTTCTTGTCCATTAAAGATAATCAAATTTCTGTAATATTATTAACGAATTTTCCTTTTGAATCTTGTTTCTGATTTTTCCACTTTTAAATTATAGTATAAAAGTTATAGTCATAATAAAATATTTTTGTTTATGGAAAACTTCAGACTAAATATTTTTCATGGATTTATAACGCTGTGCCATTAGTTGAATAATTTTATTTATTCTCAATATTCAACATACTATTAAACTTAGACCATGCTGTTAAAGTAAGTATTAATTGCGTTATTTTAATAAAATACAAGGGAACTTCTGACGAATATAAGATATAACTTGAGGAAGTTGAGCTCATTAATATTCAACAGCTCTTATAGTTTTACTAATGGGACAAGTTGTCATAGACGGAATTAACCGTCGATAGCTCTCAAACTAATTAACTAGATAAGTCTTTGTGATACCTCTAGGTAGCTTACTGAAGGTGCTAAGTTTCAAGAAGTCTCGTGAGATGGAAGACTATATTCAGGTAATTCTGTAACTCGAAGCTTTTTAACGATCTTTCTACTTTAAAATTTTTTTATTTTATTTAAATTTGTTAAATCTTTAAAACAATTTTTGAAAACTTATTCCAACATTTGCGCCAGATGTATGCTTTTTTTATTTATTTCTATTACTAGTGAAATAAATAAAAAGAAAATGTACAATTAGTCTCAAGTTAATAAATTACCTTGATTGTAAATATTATATCTTGTAGAGCTTTGTTAATGAGAAAAATAAGACTACTTGTCCCAAACCTTACATGGCAACATTCATTGACTTTATAAGTGGGGTTACAAAGCTTTTCAGGAGCTAGGACATTATCTAACGACAGAATTGGTAAGACATTAATAGGGGGTTAGTGTCTTGGTTGAGGGAGTAAGAGCGAACGATGATGGTATAAACGATGGTGCAAAATGAAGAGAAAGATATCCCGAGAGAGAGGCTTTACAGCTATAGACGCTTGACGATAATTACATTCCTGGAGGCTGTCTGTGAAGACGTAGCCTAAAAGCAAATAGCTCACGGCAGGTCCCGGCTTCGTGTAAACTTTGCTTATGGAGCCGCATAATTTATCTCGAATGGTTACACCAAGTCCAACGAAAACTAGGGAGATAAAAGATGGAAGCTCAAACTAAAGTGCACATTCCTTAATTTTCCCACATCATCCTTTTAAAATGACAACGTTTAGGATCCTACTCATACCACTTTATTATTCAACGTTCTGAATAAACTGTTTAGATGTGTTTATAATTCTTAACCAATGGATCTCTTTACATAATCCCTAAAGGGGAGCTGTTTTTTATTTTTCCTGCTAGTCAACTAATTTTGAAAGCAGAGATTCTCATACAAGTATACTTGTCTTTTTTAATTAGTATAACGTGCATAAGACAACCAATAAACAAGAAACGCCTGTTATTTACATTTAGCCACCCCAGCCTTTCCCGATAAGGAGAAATGTGCTCATCATATTTTAAATAAAAAATAAATCTAATGCATGAGTTAAACAGTCATTTAAGTTTAGAATTAAGTTCATTAGTCAAATCCTTATAAACCGCACAGCAATAATCAAAATGTGTCAAAATTAGACTAGAAACCAATTGAGTTCTAAGCCTGATTGAAAGTGCCTTTTTGTTTGGCTTCAGCTGATTTAGGGTTAAATAAACTTTTCTATATATTTGGCCCACATGCTTATCCAAAAAAAAAGATAGGTCTAAAAATAACTCCCGAATTTCTATCTGATTGAACATAAGGAATTACTGTGTTATCAATCAATACTTGTGGGTAATCACTCAAATACAAGTTATTTACATACCACGAAAACCCAATGATGATTGAATGAGCCTTGCTCAGATTAAGTTTCAGATGATTTGCCTCCGCCCAATCAAAGACAGCTTTAACATCCTTAGTAATCAAAGCAAGTGTCTCACTCAAAGCGTCCATGTTAGTGTGAGTATATTTTTGCAACTCATTCACAAAACACTTGTACTAATCAAACCCCGTTCAGACATTTCTTCATTAGATCCAAAAAACAGTCTGCCTTTACCTAAAAGATAGGAAGCAAACCACTTCAAGATAGAGCTGGAAGATCCAATGGATTTAAGCTTTACAGTAGAAGGTTATGCGGGATTATATCAAAAGCAATTATGGTCACTTTTTTTTCCTTTATATCTCTATTTATGTCATCTGTTACAGCCAACAAAAGAGTTTAAGTGCTGACTCCTATCCTGTAGCCTAATTGAAAAGGATTAAGGAAAAGGATTATTTGACCTGACGAACTCAATTAATTGATTGTATACTATTCGCTCAAGAACCTTAGATAGAGAACAAAGTATTGCAATAGGCCTATAGTCACTTAGTTGCAGTGGAATCTTTACTTTATTATTAGATTTAATGAGAACCCTCCTCCATTCATCAGGAGAGACTGAGTTTTGCAGAGGCTGGTTAAAGATAGCAAGAAAATGAGGAAACAATGCAGGCATAGCCTTCATTAAAACACTAATAGAAAAACCATCAGGTCCTTGGGCCTCAGTTTTAATGCGGTTAAGAGCATCCACTAGTTCAGAGGGACATATATCTCTAAAAAAATAGAGAATTACTAAACTCAAAATCTTAGAGGCATCCGAACGGAACCGGGTCGTAATATTAAAGGATGTGTTTCCACAAAGAGACAAAAAGTAAGCATTAATTTCATTTTAGTTAAAAGTCAGTGAAGAAAGGAAAAGGATGATTATCCTCTTTTCTACTGAATATGACAAGACGCCACAGCTCGCTCCAAAAACTCCTCTGATCAGTCAATACCTGCAGTCTGCCAGCATTGTAACCATCACGTGCGTCTTGAACCAATATCTTAACTTTATTTCTAAGAGCATTATACTTTTTTCGAATCAAAGGGTCTCCAACTTTCTTCCAACCCCTAAAGTTAGTGTTTCTTTGCTTTCTTAAGTTTCTGATCTCACCCGTCATCCATAAACAAACATTTTTATATTTATTTCTATAAGGAACATGAGAGCAAAGAGGAGCATGTTCATCCGATGCAATATTGATCATATCTGAAAGAAAACTAAGTTTACTATCAACAGTCTAAAATTGATAAAATCTTGCCATGTTTTCATTATTAAAAGATAAAAGAAAAGCATTATTATCAATTGCTCTCAAGTTCCGATAAAGTTTAGCAGTACATGAAGAGACATTAATATTCACTTTATAAGAGTTCTAGATAATTTCATGACCTGATGCAAAGGGCACAAAACACTGAGAGGAAGAGATCAATTTATCCTCCTTATCAACAACAAACACGTGAAGCAAAAATTAAGATGATTTCGTGTGATGAGATGCTGCATATGGATCAATATAGAGATTAAGAGGTTCAAAATAATTCCTAATATAACTAGATTCAGAAGTAGATTTGTTAAGATCATAAATAAAATTTCCACAAAGTACAATATTTTTATAAAGATTAAAGAATCTAGTTAGATGGTATTCAAAATCTAAAAGATTATCACTCTTTGGTCTACGGTAAACAACAGCCAACATAACAGATTTAAAGCCATGATTTGAAACTTTAATAATTATAAATTTACATTTATTGTCAAAACTACTTGGTGAGAAAAAAAGAACTTTAGTTTTAAAATCTTTCCTGATATACACTGCAACACTACCATCACGTTTATCAACTCGATCTCTGTGAATCAAATAATAATCGAGAATTTCTATCATACCATCGCTAACAGCATCAGTCAGCTACATCTCACTCAAGGCAATAATGTAAGACTCATTTTGCACTAAATGTACACGCAAAGCATTAATGTTCTCCAGATCCTTAACAGCTTCCTAAAAGGCAATAGAGAAACCCCCTATCTGGAAACATATGAATGTGTTAAAAGTGTATCTATTGAAGAAGAGCTGGATATAATTTAAAATCATCTGCAAATTTATTATATTTATAGAACTTAAGTCTCTTCCCAAGATCTGCTATATACAAATTGAAAACCTAAGGAGATATAGAGAGGAGCCCTGAAAAACACCACACTCAACCTTTGCCCAATCAGATAGTTCACCTTCACCATTTTCACCCTCTGTAGCAGATTCCCAAGATAAGACTTGAATTAAGAACAAACAAAATTAGAAGAGTTAAATAATTTTAATTTGCTTAACAGTAACCTGTGATTTACCAAATCAAACATTTTAGAAGTGAAAAAAGTAGAAAATTTTATACTCACCGAGATAGTATTGCTCATTTATTATCTGCACGTACTTAAACCAACATAAAGATCAAATTATAAATTTTTGTATACCATTGTACAAGTTTATATTATGAAGCGTAATAAATATGCAACTTTCTTCAGGAAACCACGAAAATACAAGGTAAGCCCGAAATATAAAAATATGTGCGTAAACATATGTATTGAATTTTAATAGATGATTTTATATGATTTTGGTAGGAGAAAGTTAAATTTTTTAAACTTATTTAAATCGACAAAATGTGATTATATATATATATATTTATAGCTTTATGAATAAAAAGCTTATTGCTAAACTTTGTCTTTTTATAAAATATAGTTTAGAATCGTTACCATGTGTTAATTGATATGTAAGTTCGGAAATTATCATGTAAGGACAATCTTAAAAAGGATAGTAGAATATTCAACGATGTGGTAGGTACATTTAACAGTCAGCATGAGACTTTAGTAAGTGAATTTCCAATGAAGGAAACCGTATTTAATCAAGGATTTACGGTGAGCGAACATACCTCTATTTCCTTCAAGGAATATCCTGATACAGAATATTTGACTTTAGATGGTAATATCTGAGTGATTCAGTTCTAGAAGTTTGTTGATTTTGTTTTACGGGATACATACTTCAATACTGATTGAAACGTACCATGGAAAGGTTAAATAAA
Organism: Ganaspis brasiliensis; assembly: GCA_037103525.1. Classification (NCBI taxonomy): domain Eukaryota; kingdom Metazoa; phylum Arthropoda; class Insecta; order Hymenoptera; family Figitidae; genus Ganaspis; species Ganaspis brasiliensis. The sequence continues at coordinate 1,749,143 of JAZKLR010000143.1, read as the reverse complement.
ATTATATAATGAAAAATTCTTGTTTAATATTTTATAAACAGAGTAGTTTTGTTGCCAAACAAAGAACTTTATTTGTGAATTATCTAAAAACCAAAGTTATTAAAACAACAATTATGAATCAAAAATTTCACACAATAATTATTTCCAAAAATGGCAAAACTTAATACGCAACATTTTTGGCAAAAAAATTTTTAGAGCAAAAATACTCATGTACATCAGGCAAGCACGCCCAAAGCTCTTATATAAAATTACCAACAATTTACGAAGAACAACACAAAAGAGAACATTATAAGTGTATAAAAAGCGTAACGAAAACGACTAATATTTAAAATCGCTCAGTTCGACCATTTCATTGTCCTAAAATGAGTGGGTCACTTCCATTAGTGCGCTGTAAAGAACATCTCCGACTGTAAAGAAACAATAAGAGTGAGAGATAAAAAACTTTGTTCCTCTCTCACGTTTATCTCCTTTCTTTAGTGCTAGTCGTACTTAAAATGGTGATTCCAGAATGGGTTTAGTGGTCCGTTAGGAGTCCGTAACGTACACCGAATCTTAAATGACGTTATTCAGATGATTTATTCCAATTCCGTTGTTCCTTGTGTCAAAAATTTGTGTATTATTTATTTTGAATATTTAAATGAATATATTATTATGTTTTTGTGATTACATAACTAAATAGTATGTGTCAAGTTGTGGCCTTTGGTCCATTAAAATAAATTAGGAATCAATGTAGATACTATTGCAAATATGTGTTTAATCCGTCAAACGAATTTTTGCTATGAATATAGCTCATCAGGACTAAATATGAAATCCAACAAAAAGGAATATATAAATCATTAAGCGATAGATAATGACAAAGAATCTGTTTTTTGTAAGATTTCATAAATATTTACTCCTGATGGGCTATGTCCATAGCGAAAATGCGTTTGACGGAATAAACACTGTGACGCATTCTTCCAGCTTATGTTTGATCTTTAATGTTTTAAATTATAATATTTAATGAAAACGAATAAACAATACAAAAACAAACCCAAGCAAAAAATAACTAAACAAAAGAATAAAAACAATAGACTAATGAATTAAATGAAATTACTCTATTAATAAAATTAAATCAAAACTAACAAGCCAAGACTATCGAAAGGATTACAAAATAGTCGGACACATGACACGGCCTTTACAAAAGATGCGCACTGAACACTGACTCTATTTTTAACAATATAGTCGGAGACCGACTCCATCAAATAAAATTAAATTGTTAATAATGGAACTCACCTGGTAGGGCACAATGGCCACTAATAGAGCGCCGGCACTTATTTTGTTGCATCTTTACAAAGAAAGTTTCCAACTAAGTATTAAACAATATATGACCAAACGGTCGAAAACACCAATTTAGAATGCCGACGACAGCGAGAACGCATTGTCGTAAAGTCAATATGTGGAGAAACGTGTGCCGTGGTGCCGATCTCACGAAACACATTTCAAAATCGAGCGGCAATCGACAATGACAACCACCAGGACCACTTCCTCAAAGATAAAATAAAAGTGCGAACATTTGAGGTTTATCGGCCAAAACAAATCATTAGCCGATCTGACAAGTTGGCAGGTAAAAACCGGAAGTTTAAATAAATATTATACAATTAATTTAATTAATTAAATACAAAATCAAAATAAAAGTGTATATTCGTATAACAAAATCTTAAATTAGACAAGAATCAAAATAAAAATAAATTAAAGTGAATTTTAAATATTTAATCAAATTAAATAATGTTAACACAAAATAATAACAGGCACAAATCGCCAAGTTTACATTAAGACTGAACAGTAGCCTGGAATTGATTCCAGACTGGTGTGTAATAGTTTATTTTAAAATTAATTTAAAAATATTGTGCGCGGTAACTTTTTACCACGTCACAACACATATTTGCATTAGTATCTATATTGACTTTTAGTTTATTTTAATGGGCCAAAGGCCACAATTTGGAAAATAAGATTTTAAAATTATTATGGAAAAATAAGATCCTGAAATACTGAAGTTAAATAAATAATTACTATTTGATGAAAAAGAAAAATATCAAAAAAATAAGTGTAGTGTTTTTTAATAAGTAAAGTGAGTTAATAATGGTTATGTTAATGAAGAGGTGTTGTGTGTATTCAGTGCATAAAATTTGCGTAAACCGCATTTCTTTTATTATTAAAAAAAATTATTAATGCTTTCTGTAAACAGTGAATAGTGAATAATGTATAAATTAATAATATTACTAAGGACACTTTTTAAAAATGTAATGAACATCAGTGAATTTGTGTTCTGAGTTTAAGGTTATTCTGACAAAGCAACATATGATTGTTCATATTCTGAATTACATTACACAGTTTTAAATAAAATGATGAATAATGATTATTTTAAAACTAGCAAGATATTGCGCGCGCACATGCGCGCGTGAAGTTTGTAATGATGATTAATGATAGATTAAAGAGGAACCGGACAAACAATCGGAACAAAAGTCAGTCCAAATGAATAATTTTGATTTTTGATGTAGAAGACACAAATAGTTTATTGTATTCCTATCATATCATATATTTGTAACTTCCTTTCTTATTATTCTTTTTACTTCAATCGAAATGAATAAATAGTTTAATAGTGCTAAGATTAAAAAATAGATTATATCATTAATTCATTGGATTTCTTTAAAATGACTGGACTAACTCCAATAAGTGTGAAGTTTGTTAAATCGTAAGTTTCTCAGTCAAATATCTAATTGAGTCATGAAGATGGTTTTAATCGTCTTTCATTAATCTTAATGAGCTTTATTATATTATTTTAAATTAAAAATTCTAGTTTACTTATTGATCCTTTTTGTTTATCCTGAAAAATAAAGTAAGAACAAGAAAACAACAATCATTAAAAGGTTAATAACATATGTTTCTCTTAAAAACTTTTTTTTTTACTAAGGATAATGTCAACATGTATCATAATGTCAGTAGATATAAAACTTGATTTTGAATTTGACAAATGATAAAATTTCCGGCTATTTGACGTAAAAAAGTCTACTGAAAAAGGATGTCACCAAACAGCTCTGTTTTCTATTTGGCTCAGAGCCATTAGGATAACAATTTAAATTGTTGTGCAGAAGACAACCGAATTGCATCAGTTTGATTTTTACCATAAGATATTGAATTCCAAGTTAATTGACTTTTTACGATTAGTTTATATCCATTTCAAAAATTAATATTTAAAAATGGTTCAATTGTATTAGAAAAAAATAATTTTACTTTTTTTCTTGTTGTAAGAATAGAAAACGGATTCTATTGAAATTTAAACAAAAATATATGTGTTGGCAGAAATTTTATAATAACTTTTTGAATTAATACACGAAACATATTCTTATAATGTCAGAACATCATTTGCACAAAGAGTTAAACCAGAAAAAAGAAAATGATGAAAAAGATGAAAGAAGTTGAAGAGAGAACAAGATCGTGGGAAGGAGAGTATATAATAGTTGCGCTAAAAAATAAGAGAGGAAAAATTGTAAAAAGAAATTACAGCAAGAAGTAAAAAGATATAGGTAGTTGACAGAACGTCGAGACTTTGACTCGTGACAAAATACGAACTAATCAAAGTTTCAAGACGTGACCTGGAAAGCTTTTTATTTCCATATTAAAGTTCTCACGTTGAGAATTTTTCTTGCATTTTTTTAACGAAAAATGTGTCATTATTTTGTTAGTTTTTTTTTAGATTTTGTGAGGTTTGTAAAAAAGTTAAGGATGTTAAAAGAATAATTAATTAATTGTTCAATTAACAATAATGAATTTTGTAATTCAAATTTTCTTAGAATTATGACGGCAAACCATATTTGACAATATAAGTAAGCTGTCCACTAGTCATGTAATGAAACCTACTATACCGACTTTTAGCTCGAAAATCCAAAGAGTTTTTGTTCAATATTTAAATCATGTTGAAATCGAAAATTCAAGAAATTTTTCGATATTTAAAGATTAAATTATTTTTAAATTAAAAATTCTGTGAAAAAATATTGGACACTTATTGACTCCACCGGTATACGAACCTGGGTCTTTCAATTGCCGGTTGATCCGATCCTTCTTTTTTGATTTACATTAATGACACTGGAAAGGTTTTTACTAAATGCAAGTTTTCATTGTTTGCAGATGACTTAAAAATTTATAAACAAATTTTTTGCCTTTAGAATTTGCTAGATTTACAAGCTGATCTCAATAACTTATTAATTTTGTCATCTGAGTATAGAATGATCTTGAATGTAAATAAATGCGCAGTCATTTCTTTTACTAAATCTAAAAGTACGTTCAGTTATTGTTATCATGTTCATGGTTCTGAACTTTCTAGAGTCAGTACGCTTCGGAGATATCTACTCCCTATTGTAATGTCAATATAACTGTAAAAATATAATATCATTATTTATTTCTGTGACAAATATTTGAAAATCATGAAACTGTAATTTTAAAACACAAGAATTTCATACTTGATTGTCAGTTAAATTAAAATTATTCAACGTATTCATCAAAGCATTAGTGATTGATACAATTAGATTTCCTGTATTAGCTATCAGATCGTTGGAGGGTTGAATTTCAGTAACAATATATTCCTAAAAAAATCTTAACAGTGCTAAAATACAATTTCAAGAAGTCAGTAGAAAAAACTTGAAAAAATAAAATGCTTTTTAAGTTTATTCTTTTAAAATGTTAATATAATACTTACACGTTTAAGTGACTTTTTTACACAACTTTATTATGGGACCCATTTTTAATTTTAAACTTAAAAACTCATCTTTACTAAAACCTAAAAAAAAAGTGTCTATCTATATCTTTTACTGAGAAAAAAAAAGAAATTATTATAGATGCATTGCAAAAAATAATTTAGATAAATGAAAATTTGTAAAGTTTTAAAATGATGAAATATTAAAATAAAATTAAATTTCTTGCAGAATTAAAATTTAGTTACTTATTTTCGTAAAATAATTTTTAGAAATATACATCTTTATGAAGAACAGACGAGAATATCACGAAAGCTTTTAAACAGATCTTATGATTTTGGGTCTTTCTACATACAAAGTTTATGTATTTTCTTATTCAGAACGTTGAAGTCACATTATACACATTATATATACATTAGCTGACGGGTATGCTGCAGAAACCTTCTCGAATAGTTTACACATTTGACAGTAAAAATTGTAATCTGAGTTTGGAGGAAAATAAGCATATAATAAAAATTGAAGAGTTAAAACTGATTTCCACCAAAAGATCTTCTCAAAATACTACACCAGAATTGATGACAGTACTTTTAAGATCAGATTTTACTGCAATCAAAACACCACCATTACGTTGATTGTCACTTGAGATAATATTTCTATCGAAGCAAAATACACTGTAGGTTTCCAAGCCGAGCTCAGAAGTAACAACTCCTTGGTGAAGCCCCATCTCAATCAATGCAATTACATCATACGAAAATAAAGGAATAGATTATCAAAGGTAAATGTTATTTAGTACGCAAGCCTCTAACATTTTTGTTAGTCATCCTCCCTTCTTATCGGTAACTTGAATTCTTAATCGATGTCAAAACCATCAGATGTCCCTTTCTGTGCGAATTTCGCCTCAACTTACTCGTCGAGAGATTTTCGTAAAGCGGGAATCTTATCCACTAAACGCCCTCGGTGTGCAGCCCTCGGCTGCGCTCCCGAAGATAACTGGCGTAGCGCTGGCAGCATTCTTTGGACCGCCTTCCCAGACGTTGGACGGTATAGTTTAATAAAAATAACAAAATAAACATTTTTAGTAACTGATTTTCTAACGAAAACAACCCCGGAAGAGCATGGAAATCTTTTAAATGTTTTTATGATTCTACACAAAAACGAGCGTATTTGTTTTCTTAATAATCTTTTCCAAAACCACCCGTTCTGGACTTACGACTAATTAAAAAAAATTAAAAACTTAAAATATGGTAAAAAAAATTCTTTTTTTTAATTCTAAATATTTCTTTCTGATTCAACACATAAGTAGGCACATTTTTTGAGGCCCATAAATATTCCTTAAAACTCACTTGACATAATTCTTAATTTACATAATTTTCATTTGACATAATTCTCATTTGACATAATTCTCATTTGACATAATTGTCATTTGACATAATACTCATTTGACATAATTCCCATTTGATATAATTCCCGTTTGACATAATTCCCATTTGACATAATTTCCATTTAACATAATTGTCATTTGACATAATTCTTAAATAACATAAATCTCAAATGACGTAATCTCATCTGGCATAAATTTCAGTTGATATAATTCTTATTTGACATAAAATTTTCCCTATCTTAAAGAAACTTTTATTTATTTTAATAAAAATTTCATGCTACCTGAGATTTATGCCATTTGAGAATTATGACAAATGGGAATTATGTCAAATGAAAATTATGTCAAACGGAAATTACGTCAAATGTGAATTATGTCAAATGAGAATTATGCCATTTGAGATTATGTCAATTGAGAAGTATGTCAAATAAGTTGTAGGGAATATTCATGCGTCTCACATTTTTTTTAATAATTTTTTTCCAAAATCAACGGTTCTGGACTTATGCATAATTTAAAAAAAGTGCTGTTTTTTTAAACAATTTATTATATCTTAGTCTTCGAAAAAATGTGATGATTTGTTTATAAAATATATCTGTTTGAAATTTACCAAAAAATAGGAATTTTTTGACTATTGTTAACAATAATTAAGTAATAAAACAATTTTTTTTCGCTCATTAGATATCCTAAAAGTAGAGAACATAAGCTTAAAAAAATCCTTACTTATTGTTTTATCTTTATTGGTTAACAAAATATAAAAATTTTTGTAATAACAAAAATTTTGAAGGATGGACAAAATCTACTGGACGGCAATGTATTAATTTCCTTATTTGGAATTGATTATAAAAGAAAACTAATCCTTTGGTAATGGCTTATTTTTAAAATTAAAAAAGTTGTTAAATATTAAACAGGTCAATTATCGATTTGAATTTTCCACGTTTTGAACGAAATCCTTAGGAGGACTTGTCTCTGCCAGGACTTGTCTTTGAAAAGGCTTGTCTTTGCTTGCTACACATTTTTGATTTTGGGAGAAGATGTCCTTAGGAGGACTTGTCTCTGGGTAGAATTGTCTTTATTTCTAACACATTTTTAACTTTGCGGAAAAATATGTCCTTGGGGGGACTTGTCCCCAGAAGTGTTTGTCCTGTGAGAGGATATGTCGCTGGGATTTGGCGTATTTAACATTTTTTTGTGACCTATTTATTAGAACTTAGTGATGTTAAAAAAATCAGAAACATTTTAAAATATAATTTTGAATCTTTTCTTGTTATTTTTTTAAAGAATTTATCTGATTTCGTAATTTGATTAATATAAATACACAAGTTGAATAACAAATTTAATTCTAAATTTTTAAATGCGTAATACTCTTTAGTTGACTTATATATTACTAGTTTTTGTGTGAAGTTTTTTTTTAGTGAAGCAGGTTCAATTCTGGTTTTTTTTTACGTCTACAGTACATATTTAAGGTAACTGAGCCAATATTTGATCAGAACCCAATAGTCGATCAGTTTGATATAATTAGCTAAATTTAACCTCTTATGAATTAAAAAGTGACATAACAAAAAGCTTATAATATTCCAAATAAATTGACGAAGTAAATATGATTGACTTTTAATGCTAGATGATTCTGATGATCAAACTAAAAAATATTTCCTTCGACTCCTGTTAAACTTGTCAAACTGTGTGTTAATTTATCACCGGTAGGAAGAAGTACAGTCATTTGGACCTTAACTATCCGTCAGTTCACTTCTCTTATTTTGAGGGACTGTTTATTCAAAATTCTGAAATATATTTATTTATAAAATGTGTAATTAAGGAGCAGACAGTTTAATAATTCAATAAATAATTGATAAATATCCCAATATGGCAGGTTATTCCTTAATTTAATGATTTTATCTTTGATCGACTATTGGGTACATATTGATTGAGTGTTGGGTACTTATTTTTGTCTGATTGATTATTGCGGCTTACAGCCTCAAGAAGTAAATCTTTATTGATGATTATTTTATTGATGCTGCAAGAGTTTGATCGAATATTGTCACAGTGACCTTAATATTAAAATTACAAATATTTTTAAGTTGACAATAAAACATATCAAATTTTTCATCCTGTTGGTGTTAGTTCCAATATTACTTACTTTTTTGCTTAGATAATTAAATTATTCCATAAATGTTTCACCATTTTAACTTTGATTTTTTCCAGAATCAAATAAAGCAGTTATAAACTGATCTTTAAAAAAATTTGTATATAAAACTTCTTTAAGGTATAATTCATACCTTTTATATAACTAAGAACAAATAAATTTATATAATTGTTTAGTGTTGTATTCCTCAAGATAAACTGCTTTAAACTTGAAACGTGGACAGTTTATTATAAATTTAAATAAATTGATTTCATATCCAATTAAATGGTTCCAGTAAAGTGACATCAATTATTCTTTTTTTGAAATTGCTTGAGAAGTACATAGAAAGAATATGTTGACTTTAACGCCTTTAAAAATGTATAAAATTATTAATATATTGACAAATGTAAAACCAATTAGATTCAAACTTTTTAAAAATAACCTTTTCTATTCCATGCTATTCTAATAAAACTCAAAAACACTATGTTTGACTTACACCTATAAAAGTATTAAGTGACAATAGTATACAGTTCCAAATGCGTACTTTGACTGGAATTTGTAACCGTAGCATTAAAATAATTAATAATTTTTTAAACTTTTTGTCCTGCACTGAAGTCCATGAACATTCATAAATTGCATTCATTAATTCAGATGACTGAATCATAGAAAATTTGTAAGGAAAAAAATTACGTTATTATAATTAAATTGATGTAGTTAGCATACCTTTTCAGTAAGATCATGTCCTCGTGTGGTATAGATATAAATTTGAAATAACACACAAACTTGATATAACAAAATACAGTAGAATTGACTTGTATTTGGAGATACCTATTTTATGAATATGTAAATTATAATTCAGGTATTAAATGTCAGAGAAAAGTTGATTTTAAAATGCACAAAACATTAAAGATAAAAAGGCGTGAACTATCTATGGTGGAAATAGTTTAAACGCTTTTTTTTATTCATTTTACTCAAATCAAAAGGCTACTAAGAATTATAATAAAGTTACTTTTCACCAATATATAAACGTTTTAATTATGTAAATAAAAATAATTAAATTAATAAAGACTACTATTTATCTAAATATTGAAAAAAGGGTTTGCATCAGATAATTCCTTCTTAACTTAGTGACACTAGAACGGCCTAATGGGTTAAGGATAAAATTTGAATACTTGTTTCCGTTCTCTGTCGTAACGTGTTTAGATAAAAAGATTAGGACATTTTCAGAAAAGTTATACATAAGATTGCATGCCATTTCACGTTTTATTAGGTTATACTGCTATTCTGAAATTTAAGCTAAATTTAAGGAATATTTTTGAATTTATTTATTTGAAGTAACAAAGCCCAACAGTCAAGTGTCCATAACTTTTTGAGATGTAAAAATAAATTAACTTCGGCCATCTGGCTGATAATCGTATTTCTAGTGTTAAAGCAAATCGAATTTGTCAGAGATGTATTATGGGATTTCACAAAACTTCACAGTACTTTTATAATTTAGAAAGTATAGTTTATTCTTATTACAAAATTTAGAATACGTCACATTTGTTCACCTGGTATAAACACAAATTGGAGAATCAGGTGAGAAACCGTCGGAAACTGCACCGCAAACGCTCCCGATGTGAACTGTATAAAGGCCAAAGCGGAACTGGTAACGAAACTGTTGGGAAGTGCCCTCGACCGTCCGCCCGTTGCAGACTGTACGAAGGCCCAGACGAAACTGAACTGTATCATCACTTCAGGCCCTCGCTTACTGACCAAAAGGGAGGAAGAGCACCCACCAACGATTCGAGGTCCATCCTGTAGAGAAAGAAAGAGAGTAGGCATGGCTACAGAACAGAAAAAACCCACCTCAATAGGAACTTTAAACTCTACTAAAGATTTGATGACAGATTTTGTCTTGTTTCACAATGATTACTAAAATCCATAAACCAACTATTCTAATTTCGCAAGAAACCTTTATAACTTTACAATATTTTTTTCTCTACAAGCTAGCTAGTCAAAACAGGGGACCAACGAATGGTCTGACATAGCTTGATACGTTAATAATTTTTGACAGACGTCCCTCACCACCCCTGTGCAATAATCCCCTCAAAGGCAAGAATTGCGTTTAATTTTTGGGCGGGAAGATATAACCAGGTGCCCCTATATTGATTTTCCCACTCAAGAAACTAAGAGTACCTTGAAGAACACGGCTTGCAATTTCACGGCAACACCCGTAGTTATTGCAATCTGCCGCTACCACTCACCAGACTAAAGAGGGCAACCTCTATTAATTTGGAGAATGCCTAGGCGATCCTTCACTTCAAAGGTTCCAGATGCATCGCGTGAGTTTTAAGGGAGAAGCACATCCACACATTCCCCATTCTCTCCCGTTTGGTCAGTGTGGCCTCTTTTTTTTAAGAATACTAATTACTAGGAGGGAAGGTGAAGTCAATGATGACACCGAGAATTAAAAAATAACAGTCATATATTAGGCATTATACTTTGTGACGTCAGAGGATGATGATGTAGATGGCTAGAGGGACAACAAACAACATCATTGGTCAGGTAGCTAAAAACATAAGTTTTTGAGGTTCGCTAAGGGGTTAGTACCACATCTTTTTTCAAAAATATGGATTTTCCAAAAACTGCAGATTCTTCTAGTATATATATATGTAGAAATGGTGTGGAAACTATTATTTTGGTTGGAAACTTGGATAACGTATAGAAAAACGGGATACAAAATGTAAGAGTTTCGCGACCCACAGTGGCCTCAAGTACCAAAATCGTAGGCAAAAATCGAAAAAGTAATTAATCCTGAGTATTTCAGAACCAGAGTTAACAAATTTCGTCAAAACTTGTGAACTGTAGACATTTTTAAACAGCAAATTGCATATTCCGACGCGTAAAGTGTATTTCCTTAAAAAAGAACGTGTTTTTTTAAATTCGCTTTTTCTTAAAACAACGTTTCTTGACCTGGCGGACATCCTAGAAAAGAAACTATTTCACCGATCGGGCTAAAATTGGGATGGCTTATTCTACACATGTACGGCTATCGTGTGAACCAAAATTATAATTTTGTATTCATTTTTTATGACAGTAAGATAATCGTTAATAAACAAGAAATAAAGATTTTTTTTAATAGCTTAAATCCTTTACTTTAATGTAAAAAAAGTTTAAAATAAATAAAATAAATTTTGTAATAAAAAAAAAATTTTAGTAAAAGTCACTGAGATGTGGTACTAACCCCTTAAATTGGTCTCGTCTTTAATTTGTTGAAGTGGTTTGTTGGCCCTCCAGATATCTAGCTATTAGTCCGACATCTTTGAAGGTATAATACCTAATTCTAATTATTAGGAATTAAAATGTTCCAAAAAGAAATTAACAAAATCCTAGTTTATGTTTTACAATATTTCTTTTCTCTGTAAGCTAGCTAGTCAAAACAGGGGACCAACGAATGGTCTGACATAGCCTGACATGTTAATAATTTTTTACTGACGTCACTCCCCATCCCTGTGCAATTATCCCCTTGAAGGGGAGAATTGCGTCTAATCTTTGGGAGGAATGAAACAAAACAGGAGCACCTATATTGATTTCCCTACCCAAGAAACTAAGAGTACCTAGTAGAAAACGGATTACAACCTCATGGGACCACCCCTAGATGTTGCAATCATTCACTACTGTTCGACAAACTAAACTAAGCGCTCTCATTTGGTCAGGCTGGCCTCTAGACAGTTTACTCTGGGATAATAGTGATGTGGCGCTTCGAGTCCTGTCCGCCAGACGACTGACTGAATTGTTGAGAGAAACTGAATATATGTACAAGCCTTCAGTCGCCGCTGCAAAGAAGGGGAAGAGAGAAATATGCGAGAAGTGGGAAACCTCACTTTCCTCGAGAGCATGCCGCTTCTATAGTAATGGTATGAGTACGCTATACTTTGATAACTCATAGCATTACAACTAAATAAATCTAAATCAATATTTTTAGACTGACTAAACATAATATTAATAAGTGTACACATACGATGCAGAGGAAAATTATTATTGAGAGATGATGGTATATAAAAAGGATCATTGCTTCGTGTTAAAGAAATTGGTCTAATAGTAGGAATCATTTGTAAAATGGCCTATTACTAAAACTTTTACGTTTTCGTTTCGAAATAGTATTTAACCTAAGGTCAAATGTTCTGAAACTTATGCGCAGTCATAAAATGTGTATGTTAAAACTCACGTCCTTGCTTCAAGAAGTCTTTATATGAACCTAGACTATACTTATATCAAAAGTCAGGATGATTAAATAATCTAAATTTTACATGGCATGTAATCTTATGTATCTTTCTTCAGAATTTTCCTGAAGAAGTTCTGAATTAATTTCCTAGACACGAATTATTTACAGTCAGGATGACGATCTGATGAAAAACTAACATTTCTGGGAATGGGTTCATAAGCATACTTAAAAGTAACCATGGCTAAGGAAACAAGATGTTATGGTTATTAAGAATTAAAACAGAAAAAAAATTAATCAGTTCTTCTAGAATTCTTGCGAAAATTTTACGGAAATTCTACAGAAATTCTTGCTGGAATTTCAATGAAATTTCTGTACGAAAATTTTATGGAATGGTTTCACTTGGTCAGGTTCCAGAGCTCTTTTAGTAATGCCTGATGGTGATTCCAGAATGGGCTTAGGAGTCCTTAACGTACACGGAATCTTCCAATACGACATTCAGATAATCTATTCCAAATCCTTTGTTCCTTGTGTCCGAAATTTATGTATTATTTATTGTACAAGTTTCAATTAAAATTTTTTTTTATAAACATTTTATAAACGTTACTTTCTAAAATATTCATTCATTAGATCTGGAGGATAGACAAAATAGTAATATTCTGATGTTCATATGAAAAAAAAAATTATTAATATTTTTAAAAAAGGTGAAGTCATAAACAAATTTCATTCACTGGATACACACAACAATTCATTATTAACATAGCCACTGTCCCCTCAAATTTATTATTAAAAATCACTACTCTTATTTCTGTCATATTATTAAGATAGATTATCTAAATGACGTCATTGAAGATTATTATTAAAAATCACTACTCTTATTTCCGTCATATTTTTAAGATAGATAATCTAAATGACGTCATTGAAGATTCCATATACGTTATAGACTCCTAACGGACTCCTAAGCCCATTCTAACCACCATCAAAGGATTTCATCGTAGCGGCGTACGCTGCCAATGGTAATTCTCCAATGGTCTTAGGAGGTCTTACACCTGTACAGAACGTCTTATATCTAGTCCAAAATCGTCTTACAAACACGTTCAAAAAACGTCCAAAAGCGTTACGAAAATGTTCCATATATTTCCTTAGAATTATTAAATAAAATGTCTTATAAAGTATTTTGGTTGAAATTATTATATTTAATTTATGGGGCAAAATTCTTCAACGGATATCACCTCAAAAATGAAAGTTTAAGAATCGGTTTGCTACTTGGCTAAATTATAGTTTTAGTAGACCTATAATCCCCTACCAAACGATGCACCCCTATAACGACGGATTATTAAGATACAGGTTCTTAAGATTTTAACTTTCATGCCCAACATCTAAATTTTGTGATTATATAAATTCTATAAGACTAATCCAATTTAATTTTTATTACAGTGTTTTAAAAAGATTTTTTCCTCTACTTTCAGATTATGAAATCTAAATTTAAAAATGTTTTTGAAAAAAGCAACTTTTTTTCAATTTAAGATAAACATTAAATTTTCTTTCTCTTACAGTCGGATTTATATATTTTAAACGTTCAGAACTTCAGGGATATCAAAAAACTGCACAAACTTATTCATCAACAGAATACTTGCCACTGACAACTCATAACTACTTAAACACACTGCAATACAGCTTCCAATGAATTGCACCAGGATGTTAGTTCTAAACAACTCTGTCACATCTCCAATAAAACTAAATGTATACATAATAATAATTAAAATATGTGTTCTAATTTCGACACCAGATCAAACAAACTATGCTTAGAGAATAGAATTAATCAATAGTTTAGCACGTAATACATGTTTCAAGAATTAGACATTAATTTTAAAATTTAAGATAATTTACCTGAGTACGGCTTTATAACGTTCAACGCAATTTGTTATCCTTTTCTCATTAATTTTTATTTTATACTCTTTTTGATTGCACTGAAGAGAAGCTTTCGTCAGATTTTCATTCTTATCTTGTTCAAACAAATTTGCTAAATTCTTAAAATCTACTTTAAGCATTTCAATCTGACCCATCATAGTAATAAACAATGAAATTACCAACATGTCCATCATCGAATTGATATTACCTGTCTGCAGCAACATAAAAGATTGAAAAATGTAGATGTAAGTGTAATATGGATTCACTGAAACATTACAAGGATACCATGCCTCATACAGCAAAACTTTTTCCTGAAACAAAATAACGTTTATTTAATTTATGTTTGTATTATGAGACTAACATGTCAATGTTTAGTTTTAGCTCTATAGAAATATGCCTCAAACTTGTAACGGAAACGAAAAATTCCAATTTATTTTATATCTTATTAAAGAATTTTCTTACTTGTTTGCCATTTAAAAGAGGAAATGTAGTCCACCATGCAACACATGCCCAACACAATAGTAGAAACACCATACAGTTCAATTTGGCATTTGCAGTAGTTTTTTTTGCAATTGCAAAATGTTCAAGACAAGTTGGAGCAAAAACCGGAGCTCTCAGTCTTTGAAGTAGTTTCTCTAGTCTTTTCCGCTTTAGGAAGTAAAGAATTAGTTTTACGAAAATAACAAAGCAGTTAATTGTAAAAAAAGAACTTTCAATCAGTTTGTTCAGATCATGTCGGTATAGATACATTTTTATAAATTGGGATGGTAAAAGTGCTATATTGTAAGCTAAATGGAAGCTGAAGCTAAGGATTTTGTAGATAGTTCTGCAATTAAATTTATTGGTTAATAAAATAATTGTTAGGAAATATATTATATTGTTAGTATATTAACTTTAAAATAACCTTAAGACAGGTTGTTTTATTGAAGCTGGCCACATGCCATGCAAAGTAAAAACTGTTATTATTATTACAAATCCCTCTTCCGGCTTATAGACTTCCATTATTGCGGAGACAATTTTCTTCTAGGGAAATGGATCGGATATGAAGGTATCTTATTACATTGATAGTTGGGTTGAATTTCAATTGATTGATATGTGAGACAGAGGAAATTGTTTTCTACAATAACTATATGGTTACGTTTCAATGTTATGGACTACGATAGTTCCGCCCATTTGCGTCGTTGTTTTCGACTTCCTGAAACTGTTTGAATAATAGAAACAAGTTCCTCCCTTTTATTGATTGGAAAATATTTTGATCAGAGTCTTGTTAGTATCGAAAATTCTTCCCTAGTGATTGGATAAAATGCTAACTATTACTAAATGTACAATATAAAACAAAAAACAGCTTCTACATTGCCAAACATTCATTGCTATAAATTGTGTTTATTGCGAGAGTATAAGGAATTGAGATTAAACATGAAATGACTGTAAGTAACAAAATTCGTTACATTTAAAAAAGTAGAAAAAGCAATTTTTTCGTCTTTCATTGTTTAAAAACTTTAGGAACTTTACTCACATATTCAAAAAAATTTTATGTAAACAAAAATCCCGTCTCATCAAAAGACACTTGAAAAATATACATAGCTGCCATTTCATCTACCGGAATTTCGATTTGGATCTTGAGGTGTGACTAAGTACCAACCATAAACTTCATTCAAACCATCCTCATCGGCATATAAACAAAATAAAGATATAAAGTATATCAGGTAAAAGTATAAAGAATTTTTCTCATGTTATATTATGCAATATATTTCTTAAGATCATACAGAAAGAAGAGTTAGTTAAAATATATGACCTTAAAAGTAACTTTCTATACATGTATGTCAAACCATCGACATGTTACATGAAAAAACTTAGTTATGCTTATTTTGAAATTTCATGAGAAGAACGTAGAACGAATATGTTAGCTTCAACGCCTAGAAAAATGTAAATAGTCTTTATTTAAATGAAAGCTGAAACTATTTCAAATTTTTATGTTTCAAACAAATGAAAACTGTAGATTTTAAATCATAACATAAATAATAATCACTGTAAATTGATAGGAAAACTCACGCTTATAAAAGTATCAAGTGACAATAGAATAAACTTCCAAATGCGAATTTTGATAGGTGTTTGCAAACATGACATAAAGATAACTAATAGTTTTCTAAATTCTTTCTCTGGAATTGAAGTCCATGAACATTCATAAATTGCGTTCATGAGTTCAGAAGCCTAAATAACGTAAAGTGGTAAATAATTTTAGGAAATAATTTGACAAATTACTGCATTATGCGGATAGTCTCTTTTAAAAAATTGTTAATCATGAATGTACCTTAGCAGTAAGATCATTTCCTCTCGAAGTGTAGATATATATTTGAAATAACATGCAAATTTGGTATATAAATATAAAGTAAAACTGGCTTACGTTGGGAGATATCTGAAAATTGACAAATTATTGCTAAAGTATTAAATCCTTACGAAAAAGTAATGTTGAAATACTAGAGGAAATTTCTACTCTTTCTTTATTTCTGAATAACTGACATGACTACTTATTTAAACTGAAGGCGAAATGATACGGTTATTTAAAGTTTGCTGTTTTGTCTAGTGCAGTGAACATGTTTGTTGGGTATAGTTAATCAAATAAAATTAATTACAAAACCTCATAAATGACATACCACAGACAATTCAAAACTACATAAACACACGACAACACAGCTTCCGCAAAATTGTACCATAATGCTCGTTTCAAATACTTCTGTTATATCACGAATGAAACTACAAATAAATAATAATTAATACTTTGACATTTTTCTTTTAATATAATAACAACATGAACTGCTGAAGCCAATAAGATCTATTTATAAATATTTCTTGTAATACGTGAACTTACATCAAAATTGCGCTGTAACGTTTAACGCAATTTTCAACTTGTTGTTGGTAAACTGTAAGTTTATAATATTTCTCATTAGAAAGAGTACTTGAATTTTTCTCTTTAATTTCAGGTAAAGCATTTTTTAAAATGTTTGTTAGTTGCTTCAGGTCCATTTTCAGCATTTCAATTTGACCCATCATAGTAATAAAGAACGAAATTATTAGCATGTCCATCATCGAATTAATATTAGCCGTTAGCAGTAACATAAAAGATTGAAAAATGTAGACACAAGTGTAATATGGATTTACTGAAACATTAAAAGGATACCATGCCTCATAGAGTAAAACTCGTTCCTGAAACAATTTTTTTTTAATGAAATACAATAGCATATTTCGTAACATGCGTGACAAAACGACCGCTTTGTTCACGCAGTTACGAACGATACTTTTCATAACAAAGTCATAAAAGGCGTGATTCAGTTCTCTGTATAGATAACCAGAAAGTTGCAGAATTAAGAACGATTCACTATGTCACGTCAGAGTGTACACAAATACAATCCAAATTGAATGTCTCACACTTTTTTACTCGTAAACACGCCGCGCTAGTGATACGGTCAGGTTAGATTTTGAAGCTGTACTACTCACGCTAAAGACATAGCATCGACTCTGTTCTGTTGGTCAAACAGTGCGTACAAGAAAAGTAGAAAAGTGGGGGACATGCAATTTGGACTGTACTTGTTTGCACTCTGACGTCACATAGTGAATCGTTCTTAAATCTGCAACTTTCTGGTTATCTACAGAGAACCGAATCACGCCATTTTTAAGACTGCGTTATGAAAATATATAGATGACTTTAATGGGCATTCTCAAGTCTTATAAGTTCTGTCACTTTTACTAAAAGTACATCTACTCTTTTAAAAATATACGAAGATGGTTCAATAACTAATTTGGTTTGATATAAAAGACATAAATCAGACTATGAAAAATACAAAACTTCGCATAGATCGGTAAAATGGTGTAAAATGTTTTGAATCCCTATTTAACAATTCCACGTCCCATCATTCATATTTTTAACGTTTTACCACATGTTTAATTAGTTTAAAGTACTGTTTCTGATAAGACTTCAGGAGTTCTTAAATTCCTATTAAGTCAAGTTAGCTCTGTTTTTTTACCATATCTGTGTTCATTATAGGAACTCGAAATCGGGAATTAGTCCATTCAAGTTAACGCCGTTTTCTGACAAACTTTTTAGTTTTTTAAATTCAGAATGAAATTTACTTCGAGGAATACAGAAAAATCCGGTGAACAACATATCAAAATAGAGCAGGGCACCGATACTCTTAACTATTATTAATTATTAAAAAAATATTATTGAATTAGCCCATTAAATTATCTTTCAGATTGAGGAGACTGCCGATATGCCAAAACCGATAGTTTTATCACAATTAATTTGTAAAAGACCACATTGCCTGACAATTGTGTGATGAACCTTACAAGTATATTATGAGTTTTTATTTGACATTTAATAACTTATAGTATTAGTGCATTTATTTAATTGCACTTTAAGGTTAAACATACACTTTCGTCTCACGAAAAACTGTCAAAACGTGGTTAGCAGACGAACTTGCTAACCAACTGCGCATACTTTTGTACGCAACGCCAGAGACAGCGCAGACGGTGCTAAGTAGTATAGCCTCGCAGCTCCACAGCGAGCTGCGTCGATATATTGATCTGCATGCTTATAAATCCTTCAGTTAGCTCGGGTGAGCGAGCCGAGAAATATCTCGGGTCATACCGCTCCGACTCAGAAATAGTTAAGGTTTTGGTACTTCAAAAATTAACTAAGAATGGGTATGGGATTTCTTCGACTGCTCCTTCATTTGAGAAAATACCGCCCCATTGATCGGAGTGTTGTAGAGAACACCCGGACATCGACTCCTCTAGATGCCATCGTCTTGGTCCTCCAAGAATGGTACCAGGACTGGGATTCTCGGGAGCACAACATTGTATTATGCTAGCATTTGTTAGTGCTTGGGCCTAAGTTCACATTAAAACAATTGTAATGAAAAGTGTTTAATCACGACGCAATCAAATGAAAGACTTTTAGATTATTAAAATTATTTATTGACTATAAACATCTATGAAACTGTAAGAACCTAAAAAGTATACGAGTTATTTATTATTTTAAGAATAAATATGAAGTTATTTGCCGAAAGTTGAATTTAATAACCGAATTAAAAATGGAGAAAACGTAGAAACCTAACTTATTCTGTGTTTATTATATCAAAAAATTGTAAAATATGTAAATCGCAGCTGTATTTATCTAATTGTATTTTTATTAGTAGAATTTCTTATTATTAGTATTAATTTCTTGTGAAATTAAATACTTTTATTATTAATTAAAAATAATTTGTTATTGGTTAATTTTAACATAAAATCAAAAAAATTATGATTATTATAATAATTTTTTTTTAAAATGTAAAATAAATTAATATCACTAATTAATTCTGGGGCTATTTTTTATTTTTCAATAAATTAAAACTTTCTTTTTGTGTATTATTTTTTCATTTTTTCTATTTGATTAGTTACTGCTTTCCTTAATTTTTAAAAGAAATGTTTAATTTTTTTAATTATTAAAAATATCCTTATATTTATATAATAGAGTGATTTTTTTCTTAGTCCTCACTCGAAATTTGGGTGGATATGTCGTAAGAAGAATTGTCTGAAAGTTACAGTTCTTAATATTAACTAGCGTAACAACCCTCGCTCGCTAACGCTCGCTCGTTTTTTTATTTCTTTTATATATTTCTTTACTTTGTGTATTCTTAAAAATATATATAAATCTATAAATATGTTTAGTACCCTTTTTCCTTTTTTTTTATTTCTATTAACTAATTATTATTTATCTATAATTTTTTTTTAGGTCAATACATTCTATTTCACCTTAAGTCGTTGCGGCCTATTTTTAGAAGAATATGATAATTGAATAATTTAAAATGTAGTAAATTATAATATATATTATGTAATAATAATATATATGTGACGCGTTCTAAAGAAAGGGACCTAAGAAGCCAAAAATCGTTTTTCGGTTTATGGTTGTTTTAATTTTATTAAAGGTTTCTTTTTCATTATCTGAAGTCAGAAAAGGCTTTAATTGGATATTTTTTAAGTTATAACAATTTAAATCTCTCGATTTGTACAGATTCCCATGCGCGCTCGACTTTTGTTTTCGCTCTCCTGTAAAATAACCAATTTCCTTCTTAGGTCCCTTTCTTCAGAACGCGTCACATATTTTTAAAATTTTTTATAATTAATAATAAATTTTTATTAGAAATATAAAATTAATTCTTAAAATTTTATTTTTTTTATTTTAAAAATAACATCTAGTATTCTCAAAGATAGTGTTTTAAAAAATATTGCCAGTAATAATGATAACAATACTAAATATTAATTAATAATAAATTATAAAAATAATTAATTAATATAATTATAATTAATCTATTATGTTATTTTTTGAAATTATTTATTTGTTTTTGTCATTAATATTATAGTTATAAATTTTTATTTTGAATTTTATAGAATTATTAAAAGTAACGTTAAATATTTTAAACTAAATTAAACAAATTTAATCAAGTTTCTCACAGACAGGAATACTTAAAAATATTTTAACTAATTTCATAATCTTGTATGTAAAAATATTTATTATTGTAATAGAAATTATTAGAAAAACTTTTTACTTTAATAGACACATCGTTGATCACCTATACGTATACATGCGCAAAAGCTCCAAAAGGTAGTTACGCATGCGCAGTACTTTCCTATAAACAATACACATAAGCAGTTGTTACAATAACAAAGAAAAATTACTGTAAAAAAATTTAATTGTCAAAGCAAATGGAGAAACAAGTTAACAAAAAAGTTATATACATTGCGTAAAGTATATACTAATGCGCAATAGGTTTCTATGGAAGTTACGCATGCGCAGTAGTTTTCTATGAACAAAAGACATGCGCAGTTGTAAAAATATGGAATATAAATTACATTTTAAATATTCTAAAATAAAAAAATATAGAAAAACGTGTAAACAAAAAAGTTCAATATATTGCGTAAAACATATAATTTAAAAGAGTAAATTGCACAAAAAGCATTTAGCACATGGAAAAAAACAAAATTTTAATTTTCGTTAGACTTAAAAAAAAAAAAAGAAACTGCTCATGCGTAATTTTTAAATTTAATTAGAGCACATGTGTGACTATCACTGTGCATCATTGCGCATGTGTAACAGCAATACAAAACAACTGCGCATGTGAAATGTTTGTTTTGTAGTGCGCACGTTTACACAGCTGTGGTGCACTACTGCGCATGTGCAACAATATGTTGTATATGAAAAAATGTTCAGTTTAACATGCTTGACACGAATAGTGCCAGTGCGCATTGTTACAAACTATAATAACATGGTAAAATGAACATTATTGTAAGTTGACTATTGGAAAAAGTAGGTGAACTTTGAAGTGTGTACGACGATGAACGAAGTTTTCTCGGTATCGCATTAATATAATAGAAGATTACCACGTACAATTTTATGAATATTGAGAGAACTTTAAAACTCTTTATTCTCAATAAATAAGTAAATTTTTACAAAACTTTTTTAAACACTAATTATGTGGAAGATTTTCTGACAGTATGTTAAATATTTGTAACCCCCCCCCCCCCGGTACCCCTGGAAAATGGTTTTTTAAAGTATGAAAAATTGAAAACTTTCAGATCAAAATTTGTTACATTTTAAAAATATTTTAAAGAAAAAAAGAATAAAATTAATAAAATTAAATACATTTTTAAAGTTTTTATTAGTTTTTATATTCAATAATATATATTTTTTTATTAAATTTCTTAAATTTTAATATTAAGATTGAATTTGAATATTCTTTTCTATTATTGGTTATTAATTATAATTATAATGGAAAAAACCAATTTTAACCGATATTTTACATAATAGTACTTTCGCGGAAGTGCACTTACAATGCTACAGTGTTACGCATGCGCAATAATAAAACGGATTTCTACTGCGCACTTATTAAAAAAAGTATACTATATGTACTGAAAATGTACTTATCTGGTAAAGTACAGCACTGCGCATGCGTAATTTTTGAATTTAATTAGAGCACATGTGTGACTATTACTGTGCATCATTGCGCATGTGTAACAGCAATACAAAACAACTGCGCATGTGAAATGTTTGTTTTGTAGTGCGCACGTTTACACAGCTGTGGTCCACTACTGCGCATGTGCAACAATATGTTGTATATGAAAAAATGTTCAGTTTAACATGCTTGACACGAATAGTGCCAGTGCGCATTGTTACAAACTATAATAACATGGTAAAATGAACATTATTGTAAGTTGACTATTGGAAAAAGTAGGTGAACTTTGTAGTGTGTACGACGATGAACGAAGTTTTCTCGGTATCGCATTAATATAATAGAAGATTTTAAGTACTCGCCCAAAGCATTAAAAGATTTTCCATGTAAAATACACGTAAGTTGACGTACTTTTTTTCTTATTTGTATAACTTTGGCGCATTTTATTCTAATCCATTGTTCTTGGTCTTGATTTTCTCGGAATTAGACATTCTCCAAAAGTGCCCATTGGCGCGAAATATGAACGAACAATAATTTTAGACTTTTGACTCAATAAAACTTAAAAATTGTATACATTTCATTAGTTAAAGTCTAATATCTCAAGAAATATTAATCTTATCAATTTTGTCTACTAGACTTTTTTGTAGGAAATGAAATTTTGGGCAAATTTGTTATGTAGATTTTTTTTGTCAAATTAGTTTTTTCGGAGATAACAGCAAAAAACACGAATAATGGGTTAAAATCATATTTAGGTACCCATATCAACTAATCAGTACAACATACACTTTCGGGACAATGGAAACTTTTTTAGAGCGTTTCATTCTGAGTAAATCAAGACCAAGACTGAAAAAAAAATTTTATCGAAAAAAAATCACCCTAATATATAAGTATCTATATATTTGAGAAAATTCATATGTAAATATTCTAATTTTCTTTTTATTTTTTGTAGTTTTAATTATTAATTTTTTTTTAACTTTACTCTGATTTTCGTACATTTTGTCGCTTTATTTATTTTTTGTGAATATTAATAATTTAATTAAAATTAATATTAAAATTATTAATTAATTAATTATTATATTAATTTTATTATATTAATTAATTAAAATTCAATTAATAAATCTTTCTGAATAAAATATTATAGTTTTCTACACTGGAAAAAATTTATTGTATTCAAATAACCAATTACTAGATTATTATCAAATAAATATTTACTTATATCAAAGAATTATTATTTGCGACAATTACATGGTATTAAATTGTTTTAAATATTGAATTGATTAATTAAAATTCAATTTATTTGATTCGATTGATAATTATTTGATACGAATAAATATTTATTTGATAATATAGTCAACTAACTGGTTATTTGAACCAAATACATTTTTTTTCAGTGTATATTTATAATGTGTATTGAAATTTAAATCAACAACAAATTATTTTCAATTATTAAAAAAAGTATTTAATTTCACAATGAATTAATAGTTTTATATATAATTAAATAAAAAACAATTCCATACAGTAATCATTGTATAAAAAATTAATTACCAGAATTTTTTTATATAAATATATAATAATAAGAGATTCAACTAATAAAAATATAATTAGATAAAAAAGAAGCGATTTACATATTTTTGAATGTACTGCTATAAAAAACACAAGATTAGTTAGGTTTCTACGTTCTTTTCATTTTTGATTCGGTTAATAAATTGAACCTTATACAAATAACTTCATATTTCTTTTTTAAATAATAAATAACTTATATACTTTTTACATTCCTATATTTTCTTCTGTATTTATAGTCAATAAATAATTTTAATAACCTAAAAGTTTTTCAATTGATTGCGCTGTAATTAACAATTTTTTATTGCAATTTTTGTATGTTTGAACATGGCACTCATTTTTAAATTTTTTTACATTAGTTAATGTTTTTAGTTAGCGATTTGTCAGGTTTAATGGGTAATTTCGCTAAAATGTTAGGCTATGTTCTTTTTTTCATTTTTTGTTTTGGTTTTACAAGTGTCTACTTATTATTTATAGAAAAGTGCTAACGCAAAAGGTTTTTAAATTTGCATTAGAATTAAATTTGTAAAATACTTTTTTTGTCAATAAATAATGTTATGCGCTCACCAAAATCTGACCCTGGAGAATAGTATTTTGGAGATTTCGGCATTGTGCCTCCAATGAAAATAGAAGGAACAAAACTGTAACTTTCCTCCAGTCATGATCGTCCTGAGATTTGTCACGGTACACAGTGGAGTCTTAGATACAATAAAACTCTGGAAATCTACATAGTAGACTACCACGAATGGTTAAACAATTCGAGAAAATTTTGGAGGCACACTACTGACGTAGGAACGTGTTGCGAAGCAATTTTTCGAATCTCCGCGCTGTTACATACATTAAGGTCAATTGGAATTTGTAATGTAGGATCCAGAATGTGGAATTTGGAATATAGAATTTAAAACACGGAATCCGGTAAAAGCTATATAGTTGGCAGTTAGCCGAGTATTATTCTTGTAGAAAAGATCAAGTAAAAAAATTTTTACCATATCTTAATATTCAAACCAAGTTACTTATTGTAGAATCCTCAAACAAAATTAGCATCTAACCTTGTTGACATAAATAAGAGGAATTATGATCCACATTGCCAAACCGAACCAACACATGAATAGAAACATCATACTGTTTAATTTTGCGTAATCAACACTTCTTCTCGCAATAGCAAAATGTTCTAGACAACTTGGTGTAAAAATTGGAGATCTAAGTCTCTGAAGTAGTTTTTCAATCTTTCTCCGTTTTGAAAGAAAACACAGCAGTTTAACATAAAAAACAAATACCGTAATGGTAAAGAATGAACTGTCAATCAGTTTATGCAAATTATTTCGATAAAGGTACATTTTTGTTATTTGTGTTGGTAAAGAAACCAAGATGGTAATTAAATGGCAGCAAAAACCGATAGTATTGTAAATAACCCTGAAAAATCAAATTAGTACAACTAATACTTCTCTTTTAAAATACAAGTAAATTATTTGAAAAAAGGTTTTCATTTTAAATTACAATCTGAGTAGAAAGTAAGATGAGGCATGATGATGATCTTCTTTAAAGATAACATATTATTTTTACAAATTACTAACCTTTGCATCGAGTTTAAATATAAAAACCTTTGTTAAAGTATATATTTAATAACCTCAATTTTGGATGATTTACTGATGCAGGCCATATTCCATACACTGTAAATATTCTTATAGATATAGCAAATCCTTCTTCAGGATTGTAAAAATCCATTCCTCTAGAGACGATTTTTGACTAAAATTACAGACACGAATATATCGAGTTAAGTAGATACTTGGATTAATAAATGTCGATAGACTCGCATATGATGACAGTGCTTTTGTATTTTAATCTTATGTTTACATTAGAGAGTATGCATAACAATTGTTAAGCTAATTCACTTTGTATTTAGCTTCGTCCTTCTAAACTGTTCAAATAACTAAGCCAAGTTCCTCCCTTTTATTGATAAAAAAGTGTGTTCACAACCTGTCTGATCGTTTTTAAAATTCCTTCCATGGTTAGTCATAAAATATAGATTGCGAATTGAAAAACACTTCTCCAAAGTCTAAAAAATTGTTGTTATAAAACAATTATTTTGATTTCAATTTTAAAAACAAAAAAATTGCAATATATAACAATTCATCTATCTTTATGCATGAATTACTATTAGGGACCGTAACGAAAGTAATTTGGTTTTTGGAGTTTTTCCAAAATATCTCGTAAAAGTCAATAAATTTGACTTGAAGCATTTTTCCTATGTGACGGTTTTACCGCGAGTAATAGTAAACAGTGTACGGACGTGCTCAACAGAGTGCTACTCGAACCTTAGCCGCTTTGTTGTTCAATAGCCGAGAAGTTCGCTTCTGACACATCAAAAGAGGAAAGAATTAGAAATAGGGAAGTCAGACTAACTGAAAACGATGTGTACGAGAAAGCTGATGTACGGACCAGGCAATGCCGATTAATGTAAGTACATATTTTTACTGCAAAATCTGTCATCAAAATTTTGCACGCGTTTTTCTCAAAACCACTTTTTTTCAACTGGTTGCCAGGATTACTCAAAATTTATTCAACCGATCGGGCTGCAATTTGGAGACATTATTCTACATATGAGTGGTGTAATGGTGTTTTTACCTTTAACCTATTTACAATTAACAACGTAGACGGCACCGACTTGGAATTCACGGACTTCACCCTTTGAGCTCGTGAATTAACCTTCGAAGTCCGTTTATTTATTCGGAGATCCTTTCTCCGAGCGCTAGATAAATCGAGTATTTACCCGGACTCCGATTTCAAAACAAACGGCACCGTTTCCCGCCTGGCTAGCTCGACGTCCGAGCGGAAATCATGTCACAAGATCGTAGGTAGCGTCGATATGGGAGAGGGGGCTGGCAGGCACGAAACAATGCACTAATAAACACTAATGAAACAACTTCAACTGAATTTAATTATTAAATAAAATTTATTAATTAGAGCACTTCACTGAGAACTCTCGCAGAGAGTCTGAGAGGGAATTCGCACTTCGAGGTGAACGGTCAGCCGGCCGGCGTGGTGAAGAAGGCGGCGTCCGTGCTTTACAACGTGGTCGGGTGGCTGACTACTTTTAACTAAAGAACTCGTGATCCCACGAGTTCCACACAACTGTCACAGGGTAGATAGGCTGTTCACCAACCTTTGAGCTGCTCTAACTCCTTCCGGTAATTCATCTCCGTGTTTTCTTAGGATGCAAAAATAATCGGCAACACCGTAGAACACGTGACGAGTCGATCGTCCAAATTTGTACCTCTGATTTTCCTTGACGGTTTTAGCGGATGTCGTAATATCGACGTCGATCCTTAACGCCAACTGACCACCTCACATTCGTTGGCTCCAGTTCAAATACATTAATCTCTAAGAAGCGCGGTTCCCGAATTTCTCAGAAAATTGCTCAGTAGTACAATATGTTCTTTTAATTCACAACAACTCTTTCTTTGTTGTAAATCTTTTCTTATTTACAAAGACAGTTTATTTAAAAAATAAACAGAATATAAAAATCACAATCAACAATAATCCAGATACAAAATAATATTCAAACACAAAAGTAATATGAATCACTCTTTATACAATATTTTGAGTGTCTGTGAGTCCGGATCTGGACATTATTCGCGATTTAATTAAGGATCAAATAAAATAATTTACTGCGCGGACTTATTTAAGGTTTTACTCGGGTAGTTCATCAGTGCCGCCGTTAAGGAACTACTTTTGTGACGAGTTTATAAAACACCACGTCACAGTGGCTATCGTGTGAACATTGGTCATGATTTTACATAAATATTTTCCTGTTTTTTTTTAAACAATTACTAACGAAAAAAAGCGATTTTTAAACTTTTTGTTTAACAGTACGACATTTTGTTATTTATCAAGATAAACTGTTTATTGAGGTTCACACGATAGCGGCAAGCCTACTGAGTAAAACTACGTTTGATTTTTTTTGTTTCAGACGATACCGAAGAAAGTTACCCTGTCAAACGTCAGCCCGTGCATTAACGGAGGAGTCAGCTTTGTTCCAATAATTATATAAATCATAAAAAAAAAAATTTTTGTATATTTTGAGACACCAATTATAACATGTGAACTAAGTTATAGAGTTATATTTTATTTTCTCTAAAAAAAAAAATTCCTGAAAAAAGCCTAAAATTTTGGCCGTCACATAGGAAAAGTGCCTTAAGGCTTGGAATCGATTCATCAAATGTAAGATTTCCGATCGGGCGGAAACTTTAAAATTTTTTTATTTATGCCAAATAGAATAGTTTCTACTTTTGGTAGAAGCCTCTTTATAAGTAAGCAGAACCCTAAGAAGTATGTATTTGTATACTTAAACCCTCGTAATAGACTAAAATATTTAATAAAAAAGTTTGTTAATATCAGGGAAACAACATTTACGCATTTCAAAAATATTAATTAAAATATTGTAAGCATTTGTAATTATTTCTAAACGTTTCAAACTGTAATTATGGATGTAATTACAATTGAGAAAAGATTTTATTAGAATTAGAAAATTGTTTCCCGACAAAAAAAAACAAGAAAACCTCAATCTTTAACAATTTATAGTTTACGATTGCAATTTTCCGTAATACTAAAAAAATGTATTTTTCTACCTAACCTTATTTATATTTTTTCTTATCCTTTTGAACTGCTTCTTTTTCTTGCATCTTTTGTATGCTAGTCTTTCTTCTGATTAAAAGAGGGAACTTTCCTGGCTTTTAGTCAGAAATTTCAATGAAAAGTGCACCTTGATGATGAAACGTGTTTACAGTTTGCAGAAGACTATGCTACATTGTTCACTTTCATTCCTCAGATAACTGGGTAAATCTTCTGGAATGGAATTTATAAAATAGGTTTAAAAATGGACAGAACGGTCTGCTTTTGCTTATTTAGCTGTTTTAAGATATTTTTAGAGAATAGTTGAAATAAAATTCGCCGTAAACGATTGGAATGTTAAACATGTAAATTTAACATTTATATAAATTTCTTGAGTCTCACAAAATATGTAGAGATGAATTTCCTTCTTAAGCTGTAAGTGCGGCCGGGAAATACAAAATTATAAATTTCTTTTTTGAGCAACATTAGTAAGTGTCGTTAAACAAAAAATAACTTTTTAACGCATCTAAAATATTCACAATACATTACAGAAAGGTTGTGTGTGTGTGATTTTACTGAACTTTTGCAAAAATAAAAATCCACAAAGAGAATTATTACATAATTTTTTTTTTATGAAAAATTAAGCAAAATGTTATTAGTGTCAATAGTGTTTTGAAATGGTTTTAAATAAACACTCTGTTTCTATATTGACTTATTTATTCATTAAAACCTTAATTTAAATATCTACAATAAGAATAAAAATTAGTGTTAATTATTTTTATAGAAAATTTATAATTTCTTGCCTATTTTTTAAAAATAATGTAAATTAATTTTCATATTTCGTATCTTGTCTTATTGTAAAAATTAAATACATTGTTTTATTTAATAAAGTTATTAACACTCAGTACATTTTCACCTTTGATCGGAAGTCTTATTTATATTTTTTTACTGCCTTAGGTCAATAGTAATAAACCTCATTCCACATGAACTTGTTTAAGAAGTATAAAAAATGAATACGCTGATCTCAAAATCTGAAAAATGAATATCGGTTAATTTAATTAAAAATAAACTTTTTGAATTATTACTTTTGAAAACTATTTCAAGAAAAAATTTGTCTCTAAGCATATTGTTAAAACTTTGCAACATATGTACTTTAATAAAAAAATTATATAGCTTTTAAAAATTTGCATCGTCGATTTTGAAAATGCTCCAGTTCATAAAAAAGTCAGTGCAATACAGTCAGCAATAGAAGACTTTAGAGCATCGGATGAAAAGTCGTTAAAAAATCACTGAACGACCCAAAATGAACTAATTAAAATTAATTTTGTTAAGTAGTTTTTACGCTTTAAAAATTTTTTTTCGTCAATAGTCTATTGACTTGTTCAATTAATTAAGAAAATAAATTTTGAAACCCCTTTTAACATTTTGTTTCTTGATTGCTCATACGTCTTATATTTTTAAATTTTTTTTTTAAATATATAAAATATAAACAAACATTGAAAAATGTATCTACTGATAAAAGAAAGAAATGCCCAACTCGCAATTT
The DNA here is from genome assembly GCA_037103525.1 of Ganaspis brasiliensis. NCBI lineage: Eukaryota > Metazoa > Arthropoda > Insecta > Hymenoptera > Figitidae > Ganaspis > Ganaspis brasiliensis. The sequence goes on along the minus strand of JAZKLR010000143.1, from coordinate 1,719,099 downwards.
AATTGATTTCTGGAATCGCATCATAATGATGCATAATGATGTTCGAAATTTTTTGTCAGCTACTAAAGTCCAAGAACATTCATAGACTGCATCCTTCAGTTCAGAAGTCTGTGTTAAACAAATACATTTAATTAATTTACAATTTATCACGTTAACTTATGCATAAATGATTTATTAACTTTTTAGAAAATTAAAATTAATATTTGTTAAGCCAAAAATTTGATAAACAATTACTACTAATAATTTACTAATTGTTTTATAGAAGCTTTATTTAATTTAATTTAAAGTGCACATCAAAAGTAATGTTGCACATTCTTAGACATTTATACTTACTTTTACGATAATATCGTTTCCTCGCCAAGTATAAATGAAGATTTGAGTCAACATACACACTTGGTATTGAAATACAACGTAGAATTGTAACGTTCCGGGAGATAACTACAAAATTAAAATTTGTAAGGAATATTTGACATTCTTCTTGATGTAATAACTTACCGATGTCAGTTCATAACAAGTCACACAAATGACGATACTGCTTGCACATACTTGGACCACGATTCCAGTTTGAAATAAATTTGTAACATCGTAAACAAGACTAAAAAGGTACAAATAATGTTATTTGCTTTTTTAGTTAACGTTTCGGCATAAAATAAAAAAAATTTTTGTGAATAATGATTTTTGTAAACAATTTTGTTCTGGGTAGATAATACCATTTAGTTTTTGTTTCTGATGCTACTTATTAGTTACGCAAAAATTTGAATTTGAAATATTTTTAATAGAATTTAGCGCGAACTTGCTAAGCAGTTAATAACTTTAATAAATTAATAGGAGTTTAACTAAATGATGTGTATAATTAAGTTGTTTGGTCTACATTAAAATATGATAACTTACTTGACAATTGCATCATAATGTTTCGTACAGTGAATGACGCGATCATGTAAAGTTTTCTGAAAAAGTTCCCTTCTCGAAAAGATATTTTTATTTTCTTGGGCAGATTGATCTTGTTCTAAACCAGTTCTCGATACTGATCCAGAAAAAGAATATTTCTTTTCTTTATGCGATTGAATCATTTTTCCGTTTTGCAGTCCATCCGAATAACTGCCTTTTATATCAGATGTTAGATCATTAAGGTTAGTTTCTGTCAATAGTTTACATTCCTGTTTAAGAATTTCAATTTGTCCCAGCATTAGTACGTAAAAATTGGTGACTAACATGTCCATCATCGATGCCATAGAAGCTGTTGTCAATAACAACATTGTTTGAAAAAGATACGTAAAAAAATAAACTGTGTTACTGGAAGTATCAAAAGGGTACCACGCTGAGAATAATAGAACTCTTTCTCCCTGAAAAAATTTAACAATTAGTAATATAAATTGAAACCTTCTCATTTGAGATGAGAATGTGAAAATCGGTGTTCAAATACATTCAAATACACCATCCCTGATTACGATCTTTATCATTCTTTCTTCCCGGACATTCATATTTAACATCCGGAATGTCCAAATTTGTTTTGGAAAAATTAGAGAAGTCGCAAAGGGTACCATACCGTGAACAGAATATATTAGAATCCGAAATTTGTGAATTTGGAATTAAAAGTTTCAAAATCGGATAGCAAAGTATTCGATCACCCAATCCGTTTCCAAAAATCAAACGTAAGTACTGTGACGAGGTAAAGTTACCTCGCACAATATTTATAAATAAATTTAAAAATATAATTATATAATATTATATCGTTTAGTTATTGATATAATGTTAATATATTAATTGTTTATTTAAATTATTACACACCAGTCTGGAATCAATTCCGGGCTATTGTTCAGCCTTACTGTAAACTTGTCGATTTGTGCCTGTTATTATTTTGAGTTTACATTATTTAATTTTATTAAATATTTAAGATTCAAAACTTTATTTTGATTCTTGCCGAATTTAAGATTTTGTTATATTTAGATTCACTTCTATTTTGATTTTGTATTGAATTAATAAAATTGTTGAGATAATATTATTATTTAAACTTCCGATTTTACCTGCCAACTTTTCAGATCGGACAATTATTTGTTCTGTGCTATAAACATTAAATGATAGTCGTGGGATTGTCAAATCCCGTTCTCTCATGAGTGCCAGGACCAGAAGATGATGTCGTCAGTCGTGTTTATAAACTGTCAAAACACTGGTGGCAGACATCTTGTTTTAGCGCTTGACGACAGTGCCGCCACCACTACATCTGATTCACTCTTCTCGTTCGATTGCCGCTCGATCTTTCCATCCTTGGGATACGGCTTTGCGAACTTTAAAATGTTATTCGTGAGAGCGGCACCATGGCGCATGTGTCGCCGCACATAAACTTGTCGACGACGCGTTCTCGCTGTTGTCGTATTCTGATCTGGTGTGTTCGACCGTCTGGTCGTGTATTATTTATAAAAAGTGTTACAACTTTATTAAAAATGTAACCAACATTACTGACGGTGCTCCATTAGTCGGCGTAAGCAATCCCAGGTGAGCTCCAATAATTATTTTTTTTTATAGAGTCGATCTCCAAATAAACAGTACATTTAGAGTCAGTGTTCAATGCGCGTCTTTGTAAATGGCCGTGCCATGTGGCCGATCATTTCAATTCTTATACTCTTTTGATCATATTCAAATTTAATAAATATGTTTTTTTATAGTGTAAAATTTAAATTGTAATTTGTGCTGATCCTTATCCCTCACTCTCCGGAAAGTTAGTTAATCGTGACCTATTGTTTACAATATTGTTTAATTTAATTAATTAATTTCATTAGTCTATTGTTTTATTATTTTGTTGTTTAGTTATTTCTCAATAAAATAACTCTGCGCGAGATATTTGCTTTTATATTGTTCACTTGTTTTTATTAAATATTAAAATTTAAACAATTAAAAAATAAACATTAAACATAATCTAAAAGAATGCGTCACAGTACATGTGGCAAACCTAAACGAGACTTCAAATTTTTATTATTTAAATAATTTAATAAAAAAAACGATTAGCTCACGGGTTTGGCTCTAGAAGGCCGGCTTATAAGAAGACAAGCGATATTTCCAAATAATGAGTCAAAATTCGACAAGAAGAGAAGAAGCTATTTTAATAAAACACAATAACAAACGTGAAGAAAACACAAACTTACCAAGTCGTTGATCAGAGGTGCAAGATACAAAAAAATCCGTTATCCGGTGTGGTCTGGTGGAATAAAAAGTCAATAGCGCAAAAATGAGTTTAACACAGTCAATTATCCAAAGAAGGCTCATCCACTCACAAACAATCAAGTCCAGTTATTGTGCTGAATCACAATCTATTTATTAACAAAATGATTGATAAAAAAGAGCACTACTCTATGAACAATGAATCCACTAAAAAGGTGGTAAATAAGGGATTTCCGTACATACCCCAGAATCCATTTCCCCGAATGGATATTTCCCCAAATGTTAACTTTACCAAAAATTTTTTCCCCGAATACCGTTTTACCGAACAGACAACATCCCGAAAACAAAACATGAAAAAAAGTTTCTAAATTAATAATTAAAAATTTGTTAACAAATAAATTTATTTAGTGTAAATATTTAAAACATTAATACAATTTGAAATTTTATAAAATTAATTGTGATATAAAATTAGTGTAAACAAATAGAAAAAATAAAATATAGAAAAAATAAATAGGAAAAAAGTGTTTGTTTACAAACAAGGTGTTAATTGTATGGCGCATGACGTTTCTCTGACGAGACATCGACTATGATCTATGACACAACCTTCGTATCCTTTTGTATATAGGTCTAGGTCCTCCGATTACCTAATTTGTCCGTTGACCGAAGATCGCATTAGCTTCCTCATTCCTAATCAGCGCAGAAAATATAAAATATAAATTAAACATTTACAGCAGCAAAAGGGATCAACGTGATCATTTATAAATTAATAAATTAACGAGTAAAGACGTTAAGGGACGCCCAAAACAGAAAAAAATTATCTGCTTTAAAAAGAGTTCCATCTCTATACTATCAAACTTTTTGACTCTATTGTACTTTCTTTTAAATTGAAAATAGTTATTTTTGTTAATTAATTTGCTATCGTAGAATCTGTTTTCCTTTCTGAAATCAAGAAATGATTCACTCAAAGTGAAATGCTTTTGTGCAGACCCTTAGTTAGTCGACGGACTTTCTCCACATATTACCGGCAAATTGTTTCGATAACTCCGGGACAGCCAATCTTTTAGGGGTGCGTACTCTTGTACCATTCCTATCCTGAGGGGTCACACATGGTTCGCGAAACAGAGGTCATACTCTCAAACAGAGCACTCTACTGTCTGTAAAAGCCTTCAAAGAGCTTCAGTGTGTTTATACTTTTCTTCCTGACAGCGACTATGGATACTGATAAGTTCCAAGCTCCAGATAGAAAAGGTCAAGCATAATCTTTAGGCAGCAAAAAGACTAGTTGTTTAAAATGTTTGAAGTTATAAGGAATATTTCTTGCAAGATTCAAATGGGTGGTTTATGGCTTTCTGTAAGCATTGTGAAACAATGCCTAATCTGACATAGAATCATTAATAAAGTTTGGAGTTTCTATTGAGGATGAAGCTCGAATCGTTTGTGGGAGTTCTCCCTTCTTTTTGGTCTTTCAGCGAGGGCCTCATGTCATGACGCGTCTCAGTTCCGTCTTGGCTTTCTTACAGTCCACATCGGACGCGTTTTTTGAGTGTACCTCCCGACGATTTCTTTACTGGTCCTTTATTTTGTGTATCTACCGGGTGAACAAATGTGAAGTATTCTCAACTTTGAAATAAGAATAAACTATCTTTATTGAACATAAATGTGCTGTGAGTTTTTGTGAAATACTATCACATTCTTTTAACACTAGTACTGAAATCAAAATAGTGGAACATTCGTCAATCAATCACAACTATTATTGCAAATACCGTTCAGAGACAAACATACAGGATCTATAATCAGTCAGACTTTTTATTTAAACCCTTCTCGTATTGCTGTAGGTGATGTTGCTCCTATTATTCTCGCTTGTCGACATGTCAATAATATGTTAGCAAAGATCGAGCCTGATCTCGAAATGTTTTTTAGTTAAAAATCATGTTTCATTACGACACTCAAGTCAAACATTGCAATAAGCAAAAGGGTGTTTTTGTTTTATGATACAAACGCAATTTCGCCTTATCGACATAAAATTTTTGATTGAATTTAATTATTAATGAACATACATGGTTATACACGACAAGATTTTGGTTACCCATGTATGGTCCTACTTGGAATGCGGGAGTGATTGTAAATAAATAAAGGCTAACTCTTGTATTTCAGCTCTCAAAATTTTACTTCATAAAACTCAAATTGTATAAACAAGTGGTCGAGGTTCGTTTTGAGTCCGACAAAATAAAAGTTTTTGAGTTGCTATAATTGGGTTTTAATTAAATAATTGTAAATAAATCATAAAGAGTACTCAGCGTAAACTTTTGTTGAAAACATACAGGCTCATGTGTTTCATCTGACCATTCCCTTTCCACGGTTTGTCAATTAAAAGTTTTAAACTATTTAGCCATAATGAAATTGTAATTTAGTTATTGATCCTTTCTTATATCTAATTAACAAAACCTGTTACATTTAAATACGTAAAAGAAATTAAATTTTAAAGGTGAATATAATTAAAGTGAAAATAAAGTAAATGAAAAATAAAAAAAGCGTCACAGTAAATTCACGCTAACAAAAGCGACCAGATGTTGATAATTTAGTGATCTTTAATGCGTTTGTGCAAACACCGTTGATGCACTGTGTTAAAGACATTTAAGTGGATCACTCACTCCAGAAAACACTACAAAATTCACCGTATTTCCCTGAATGTCCGCAAAGAGAAAATGAAAGAGATTTCGCTTACGTGAGAAAATCGAATAAGAAGTTGTCGCTTATTTTAGATATTTCTGCAAACCGTACTATGTTCATAAAATATGTAGAAATTTTGAAAGAAAAGTAAAATACAGGTGTCAGTCTCGAAGAAAACTTTATGAAAGATGAAATCAATTTTTGTCAAAAGCAGTTTAAAAACAAAGATTTTGAGACTCTTTACCCATTTAGTATTGTTTAAAAAATTCAAATAATTTTATTATACGTAATTAAAGTATCAAAAATCATCTTCTCATACTTTTAATTCAAGATACCTGTGTGTTATCCACAAAAGGATACATGATCCACCATATACACGTGAATAAACATAAAGCAAGATACACTAAGGAATTTCCTTTCGCAATATTAGACGAAGTATTGAGCACCATTAATTGTTCTTTTTTTCTAGGTTTAAAAATCGGATCATGTAACCTTTTTAAGCATTCTTCTATCTTCTTTCGACGTAAGAGAAACAAGAACAGCTTTGTAACATAGCCGGCACATGTTAAAGTGAAAAATGAACTTTCGACCAGATGTTTTAAGTTACCTCGCATTAGGTATACATTAATTAACTGCGATGGTAACAGTGCCACAATATACAACAATTGGTAAATAAATCCATAAATTTTGTAAACAATTCTGAAAATAACAATTTACAAAGTATGTCAAAAATGGTTTATAATTCCCAAGAGTTGTCACAAATAAAATGTTTCAAAGGTAGATATTGCTTTTCTTAAATTAATAAAATTATTCGATATTAGTTAATATTTCTTAATATACCTTCATCTACCTTTCTGAATTACCACTCTTGTCCAAGTTTTTTTTAAACATAAAAATAATTTTGTCACAACTCTTTCACGGCTGCGACAAATATAATTTCTAATGTTGTGCATTTTGTAGCAATTGATAACCTTAATATTGGATGTCTAACAGCAGACGGCCACAAGCCAAATAAAGTGAATGTCCCTAGAGTAGTGACAAAAGCGTCTTCCGGATTATAAACGTATTCCATTCCTTGAAACAATTTGTTGACGACTAGTTATGAGACACGTCGATGTAATATTATGCACGTGACGTGACTGTTTTCAATTGATTGTCATGTGAAGATATAGGAAACAGATCTTTACATCATTATTACCTGGCAGAATAATGAAAATTGAAGTTACGCCCTCTGCTATTACAGGTCTCGTTCAGGAAGCTATCAGAGTAATTTTACGTGGATCCTCCTTCCCATTGATCGCTAAAGACATTTTCCATTCGTCTTACCCCCTGCAATTTCTCTTCCTTGTTTCTCCTTATTTGTAGCAATCTTACAGCAATTTGCGACAAAAGGTACAATTCATATGGATCAAAAATTTATTGGTATTGAAGCGGTTTTAGAAAATGTATAATAACAAAAGAAATAAGAAAACTATAATAATAACTTTAAACAATAAAACTCGGAAGATACTGTCTCAAAACTATAAAATTAAATGTTTCAAAAAATCAATTAAAAAAAATTAAGTGCGGACTATGTTGAGTTTTTAAAATAGACGAACTTTATCATTTCGTTGTAGCTATGGAATCGTACATGAGAAAGCAGTAACAAGTGATTGAAAATTAAATCATGTAATAGAAAATTTTTTTATTAATGATAAATTATCCGTTTATTTAAGACGATAAACTTTAAACTGCTCTTAAAATATTTCTATGATTTATATTTAAATATACGATGTAATATAATTTTAATTTTAACATTCATGTGTTTACTTTTCATAGTATAAAAGTGTAAACTGTACTAATGTAAATACATATTTTTTTGTTGCAGGTGAGTCTGAATTATCTTTTGGGAATTCCCTTTTGCGTAAGTATTATCAAATATACATCAGTTATTTTGGGTGATAAGAATTATTTAACAAGAATGTAAAACGAGAAAGATGACTTCGAAACCTGTTTGATTTCATGGAATTAAAAAAGAATCATGTTGCAGTTGTGGATTTTAGATATAAAAAGCATTTAGAAAATTTTGACTTACGCTGATAAAAGATTTAAGTGACAGCAGAAAAAAAATTTGAGATGCGTATTGTGACAGATATTTGCAATCGAGGCATAGTTATGCATAATAATTTACTCAGTCCTTCGTCTGGGACTAAAACTCATGCAGATTCGTAAACAATATCCATCAATTCAAAAGTCTGTTCAAATAATAATAAAATAATTAAATTAGTTTAAGGTGTTACATACATCTAGAATATATCAAAAGTAAAAATATACCCAAGAACAAAGTACAAGTAAAAATATGTAAAAAGATTTTGATTTTGTGATTAAAAATTTTTATAAACATACTAAAAATAATAACGGCAGGTTTTTTTTAAACTTAACCTTTCCCTACTCCCCATCATAGTTAGATCAATTTTTCCCAAAGTTGTGTACGAATATTTGCAATTGAATAGCTTTTGTGAAAATTCTGTAATTTTTAAAGTTTGTGAGATAATTTATTTATTAATTATAACGAGATTTTTAACTTTTTAACTAATTATTTAATAAATATTGAAAATTAATCAATTAAAGTATCTGTAAGTTCTTTTAGTATTTTTCGCAAAACACAATCTCGTTACAATTTTGGCATGCAACGTTTCTCGGTATTTTCACTTGGGAAGGCTCGAAGTTTTCAAAACTCACGACTTTACTCATGCTTCTCGAGTGCGCCAGGCAATGATTAAAAGTATTTAATCATTACAGACACAAATTTCTCAACAATGCTAATCAAACTTTAAAAATACCACCAGCTAGCTCATCTGGTGCGGAGAAGCACATGGCGATTTTAAATTCTTTACACAGATTAAGGGCATGTGATGGATTATGACGTCTCTGGTATAGGCAAAATTAGTCCGTAACTTTTCTCTTAAAATATTGACTATTTTGTGAATAAACTTGGCACAATTACCTAAAATGTCATTAGGAAGGTTTCTCTGACCAAAATTTGTTCCAATTTTAACCCAAAAATAATTTTGAAAAATTTTCGATAAGTTTAAAATTTTTTAAAAATTTATTTTGAGCCAAAATTCAAATAAACTCGGGTCAGAGAGACTTTTCTAATGATATTTTAAGTAATTCTATCAAGTTTTGTGACAAAATATTCTATACTTTTAGAGAAAAGTTACGGACAAATTTTGCTTTAACAGTGGCGTCATATTCCATCACATGCCCTTAAATGGATTAACAAGCCGCTTACCACAAGACGGAGACTCGTTGTGACAATTGCCAACCAATATTAAAAATCAAATTCAATTCAATTCCCACTTGGGCGGTATTGCGTGAACAAACAAAATATAAAAACAATAAATAATCAAATTAATCTTTAACAATAAGAATGACTTCTTTCGAGCATGGAACCTTCAAACCGACTTTCTCAACCCCATAGAGAAAGCAAAACCTAACGGTTAACATAAATAGAAAAAAATACATAAATTCCTTAAATTCTAATTTTGCTCCCTACACTGAGAAAAAAGGTTTAGTTTTACCAACAATATTTTTTAGTTGACCATTGTTGGTTGTAAGAACAATATTTTGATTGGTATAACAAAACGATTTGGTTGGCGTAACACATCAAGTTGTTTGGGACAACCATATTATTTTGTTGCTCTTATTTGGTTGAACCAAACATAATTTAGTTGTGACAACCAAACATAATTTGGTTGTGACAACCAAACAGAAATTGGTTGTGACATCCAAACATAATTTGGTCGTGACAACCAAACAATTATTAAAAAAAATTGGTGATTAGTTTGTAAGTAAGCTGCCGATAAGAATATAAATAAAATCTAAATAAAAACCAATACCAGACGGTCGGCCGAACCTGGGTCTGATAGTTGAGCTAACGGTGTCTGTTACTGAACTGTTTAGCTATAAGGTTTATTCCATATTGGTCATTCATATCTCTTATGGGCTGGTGGTTAGCCTACTGGACTGGCTGCTGGAAAACCCGGGTTCGAATCTTCATGACTAATGAAATTTTTCAGTTTCAGGTTTTCATTAATATGAAATTTCTACATTCTCATCTGTTTATATTTGTGTAATTAAATTAATAAAATGTGAATTATGTAATTATATATGTTAACCGACCGAAAATTCGCACCTGGGTTAGTTAGCTCCCAAATAAAAATTTTTTTTATGACAACCAAAATTTTTGTTATCCCGAATAAAAAAATATAGTTGTGACAACCAAAAATTTTTGTTATACCAACAAACAACACTGAACCAAATAATTTAGTTGTCTTAATCAAATAGTATGGTTGAATAAATATCAACCAAATAATTTGGTTGGCTCAACCAAATTTTCGTTGCTATGACTAAACATTTTTCTCAGTGTAGTTAAGTATTTTCGCGATCGGCTCCTTCGAGAGTTGGTCAAAACCAAAGATAACCTGTCAGAAAGATTCTCCTACGTAATATAATAAAGAAAAGCCGTACGCCTCTAAATTTGTTATTTTTAATAATAGTTGACCTCCATAGATTAAATAAATTAGTGTTTCATAATTTATTAGGTAAAGTATATCAACATATTTTGTAAACAGTTAGAAAATTGAGCTGTATCCTATCCTATATAAAAAAAAAAGTTTGCCTGTTACGCTTAAATTAGTTTGAGAGAGACACAAGTAATGTTGGAGGGTATGGTGAGAGAGAAAGGTCTTGCGGAGGGGAATCTACTTTGAAACACATGAAGCGTGGGTTAGTTATGCAAAAGAGACAAAATACATTAGTGCGCTTAAGTTAAGAGAGACAAGTAGTGACGGCTGGGAGTGCGAGAGAGACAAGTAGCGATGACTAGAAGTGCGACAGAGACAGAGTGCATCAGGTAGCCTAATAATAAAAGAAATAAGAAGTAACTGCTGTATATATTCTCATCTTCTTTTTTTACTTTGCTTTTACCTTGAAGAAAATTTTTGTTACATAACCTAATTATTGTAAAATTTTTTTAAAATTTATTTTCTTTTTTGCAGTTAGTAATTTTTTTTTACTGTTCTTTTCAGATGATTTAATTTTTTTTAGTTGATTAGTTTTTTTTGGTTAGTTTAATAGTTATTTTTCATTCAATTAAATGTTTTTTTAATTTTATTTTTCAAAGAATTCAGTAAAATTGTTTTTGAGTTTAATTTGCTAACTTTTCTTTTTTTTTTTAATTTATTGGAGAACAGAAATGATGAAATGAGACGTGAAAAATGATGTACATATAAAATGATATAAATGATTATCAAAATGATGCAATTATGATAAAAGATTCAAGATATGAGGTTTTTGAATGATCATAATATTTTTCGGAAATTTAAAAAATAGTTCAAAATCAATAAATAAAAAACAAATATTAAATAAAAAAATAAATCAATGAAAAGTAGAATAATTAGTATCGGTAAAAAAATAAACTGAAAAATTTAAGGAAGTGTATTTAATTAATAATTTGAACACATGCTGCTTTGAAAAATATCATTTTTGGAATTTAGGAAACGATTTAAACTAACCTTTACTGTAATACCATTTTTTAGCAACGTGCAGATAAATATTTGAAACAGCATACATAATTTTTATTAATACAAAATTCCTTTGAAATCATTTGTAAATAATTTTCTTTATAGTTGTCGTTGCTGATAGGGTAGGATAATTTCCTAAAATCTGATTTAAGCATTTCGATATGTCCCATCATAGTAATGTAAAAAGCTGTTACCAACATGTCCAACATGGCTTTAAAAAAGGATGATAATAGTAGCATTACAGATTTAAAATGATACATGTAAGTATAATACGTATCACCTATTAACAATACCCATACAACAACACTCCTTCCAAAATTGACAAATTTTTAAAACTTCAAGTTATTTCATCTTGTAAATTGATATTTAAGAGAATGCCTTAAAAATGTATCTTAAATTTTTGAAAATGTTTATCATTGTTAAAACGAATAGAACATTTTTGAAATTTTAAATTCTTCATTTGAATAAATGTACTTACCTGTTACGAATGTAGGAAAGGAAATAGGATCCACTATCCAGCGCACAACTAACACACAATAATAAATACTACACAATTTAATTTAACACTGTTAATAATTGTTTTTTGATTGTCACTAAATAGCCTTCGCGGCTTGGAGTGAACATTTGACTCTTTAGTCTCTGACAGATCACTTCAATTTTTTTTAGGTTAAAAAAAACATTAAACAGTTTCACGTTAAATGCAAAAATTGCGATAGTAAGGAAAGAATTACCTATTAATTTATGCAAATCATGCGGTTGGAAATATATATTTATTACTCGTGTGGGTAAAAGGGCTAAATGTAAGCTAAATGGAAGAAGTAGACTAAAACATTCTAAAAGTACCTGAATTTTTATAGTGATGAGTTGAATTCTTAATACATGTTTCCATTTATGATCTTAGATTTTTTTACTATATTATTCTTATAGTTCATTAGTATTATTTCTTATACATCTGGTGATCCAAAGTTTACATTTTGTGTAAACATTACAAAAACTTAATGATGAAAGCTTCACTGAAGCAGGTCATATATCAAGAAAAGTAAATATGTCTATAACTATAGCAAATGCGTCTTCCGGTTCATAGACTTCTATTACTAGAGAGACAATTTTCTTCCAAAATAATGGTTAGTACTCGAAGATATCTTATTATTTAAAGTGCAGGGTTGATTTTCAATTGATTGGCAAGTACAAGCAGCAGAAATTGTTTCTTACCATCTGTGTACATCTCAAAGTAATGCACAACAATAGTAACGCCCAGTCGAGTTCCACTCGTCCTCTTCCTAGCATAGACTAAATAATTCAGTCTAATACCTCCCTTTTATTGATTCAGAAACATGATTTTTATCATAACCTTGTCAGTATTGAAATATCTTCCCTGAAGATCTGTCAAACGCTAAAGATTTCCGAATGTGTACTATAAATACAAAAAACAGTTTTATAAGTATTCTAAAACTGTTGATATATAAATTGGATTAAATCCAACATTATAAAAATCGTAAGTAGCATTATAGAACCATATTGTTAAGTTCTTACAATTATTTGTATGCCAAGTAAGTATTATTTTTATATAAAATGACATTTAAACTCTTCATTTAAGCTCGTGGTAATTGTTTCTATCAGTTTTTTAAATACTTTACCAAAATAATTTTCTTCTGAAAAAATATACAATAAAGCGGTATCATTCTTTTAAGGTTTTTACGATTAATTTCGGAAATATTTTTGTCTTCGATGTTACGGGGGTCGTATCATGTGAAGGATGTTTGTTTCGTGGCATCTGGCAATTTTTTCTGGGAAAAATTTTATTGAATTTTAGTGTTTTATATGGACGACTACTTTTTCGAAGAAGTAGTCAATGGATGGTTATTTTTTACTTTATGAGTCAATTCTATTTTAATAATTTAGTTGTTAATTAAATTTTCAAAAATTGAGTTTCGAGAAAAACGAGTTTGTTATGATTACCACTTATTCACCAACGTTCCAGTAAAAATTGTGTGAAAAGTACGTACGATATATTGCAAAAATCGATTTGTTTGCTTCTTCAATGAACTTGTAACAAATTTTTTTTATTTCAAAATTGATTAGAATAAAATATATGTTTGGAATCAATTTGATAAGATTTTGAAATAATTCGATCTAATAAATATATAAGCATATTTATTTAAAAAACAGAAAATTTCCCGGACAGAGTACAAAACTGAGTCATACATTTAATATCGTAAATAACTATTTTTTATTGGTACTACAGGGCACCGAGGTATTAAAAAGGTTACACACATTATATATTTGAAAATTTTTGCATGTAAGGCCACACCTTAGACAACATGAGCTGAGAATTTAGCCGAAAAGTTTTCGAGAAAAAATAAATTTTTAATAAATAGAAGCATTCTTAACTTTATTGTTTGATGCCCGAGACGTGCTCCACATATATGTCGACTCTCGACCATTTTATAGTGTCAGAGACCATAAGCTTCTTCATTAATCCGGCATACCAGCGACCGATTCCTAAATGTTTAAAAATTTCTTGATTATTTCAGTCCCATATGTACCAAATGCCTCTACAAGGAACACATCCAAGTAAACTGTATAGATCTTTGCCAGAAGAGAGAGGTCCATTTGCCTGTATTTTTCAAGCTTATGCTCTCTGAGGATTCGAAATGCGTCCAGACCACTCTCAGAAGCAACAGCCACTGATGAGTATAACTGATAAGTATAACAATTTATAAAGAAAACTGTTGTACAATGTAAACAAATAGAATCGAAAGTCTCATAGCCGTTCCAAGTATGAATTTCTGTCGGATTGTAATATAAAATAACATAAGAATCTCCAATACATACAGTCTTCAATAATTTGGTGATGATCTTTGATGCGATTTTCGCCTACAATCTTTAATTGAGAAAATCTGCAATCAGTGATTACCTCCACAATTGAGTCGACAAAGTAATTTAGTTGGCAGTTATTACAAGGATCCAAATCCCTAGTACAACTTCTGTTTCATTCAGCGAGGATCTCATCAGATACAAAAAAATGCATATAGTGTCGGCTAATCTTTAAAATCTGATTTAAGCATTTCAATATGTACCATAATAGTGATGTAGAAAGTGGTATAATTAACATGTCCAACATGACATTAAGAGAGGACGATAGTTGTTAGAAATTTAAATAAAAATGTTCTTTTTCGTTGTTTACGTTTATTATCTTTAGTATTAATTAAGCTGTTCGTAGCCTTAATAAGTTTTGTCAATATTTATGTTAAATATTTCAATTTTCCAGCAATTTTCAAATTGAATTTGTATTGTTTTGTTCTGAAATTGTCATCGTCATAGTAAGTAGAGTCGGAAATAATATTTATACTTGTAATCTATACCTATACGAGAAGTGGACACGCCTTAATCCTTAGACAATTTTAATTTAAAACAGACTTCGTAATCGGTATGAAATGTCCAACGATGAGACCAAAAACGGAGAAGATCCTAACTAAATTGAATTATTTGTCTTGAATGGAAAGCTTATAACGATTGGACTAACAAATCAGTTGAATATCAGGGACGTTTCTTAAACAAAAGGAAGGCAAGATTGACTACCTGATAGCGAGATACCTTCCTTGTTGGGAAAAGGTATAAAAGTGTAAGAAAATTATTTTCCGAGGTCGGGTTTTTTAATTGACAATAATTAAAATGACATTACGGGAAAATAAGAGTTAACTCAAATTTGCTCAGTCAACTGCAGTATCTGGTGAGAGTAACATTTTAAATTGAAAGTTGTACGCGTAAGTATAATACTATAATAGGAATCACATACAACAATACTCTTTCCTAAAACGACATTTTTAAAAACTTTGTGTTATTCAATCTTGTACATTTGAATTTAAAGGAATGCTTCAAATTTTTTCTTTCCTATAGGAAATGTACGTTAAATTTTAAAAAATGGTTATCTTTGCCAAAATTAATAAAAAATTTACTTATATATTTATTTAGACCAAGTTCCTAGGGCTAATAGCCCTTCCAAGGAACAAATACATAATATTACAGATATAATAATCAATTTGTAGTAATAAAAGTAATTAATTAACTAAAAACTAGAGTGTAATGCATAATTGTTAGAAAAAAGAAATATATATTTAAGGAGTAAAAATAAAAAATTACATTAACTGGAAAATTACCAGTATGTGATATCAAAGGACATACTAATTTTTTAAATAAAAAGTTAAAAAATTGTTTTTTGAAGATAAACTGACTGGTTACATTTCTGATATCGCTAAAGAGTTTGTTTTAAAGTCTATCATTTCTTACAATAAAAGATTTTTGCATTTTACATGTTCGATGGATTTAAATTGTTAAGTTTTTTTTTTCTTAGTCTTTAAAAGCCCCACTTTTGCTCTAAACTCAGTGATATGCTCAGTTTTAGAAAGGTTGTAATCAAAACGGACGCAGACTTTCAATGCTCTTTCTACTTTATTATTAAGTTCATTGGTGATGTCATTATATACATGACAGCAGTAATAAAAAAAAAGGATTAAATCAAAGCTTTTACCAATAATAATCTGGTTAAAGGGGTTAAAGAGTCTCTGCTTCTATTTAGTTGTTGTAAAACTATAAATGTTTTGAGTGAAATATTATTAATTTGTTCCTTCCATGATAAAGCACGATCAACAAGCAAGCTAAGATTCTTTACTATTTCTGTAAATGAGATATAAGTCCCATCGACCTAGAGAGGAGGAAGGGTTCTTAGGGTTTCTAAAGAAGGATAAATTGATGAACTAAAAACCGTGGCATGAGTTTTACTTAAATAAAGTAAGCAATGGTCTTTCGTCCATGCAACTGCACAGTTAATATCTATCTGTAACTTTTGAAGCAATACTGGAAGGGTATGTAATGAACCTGAAAGATAAACTTTAAAATCGTCTGCGAATTTATGAAATTTACAATATTTAAGGCTTTTGCCAAGATCAGAAACGTAGATGTTAAAAAGAAGGATTGAAAGAGCTGCCTCTTGAGGAACACCACATTCAAGTCCGTATCAGAAAAGTTACCTTTATCATCAATAATCTTTTTGAATCGGGAATCAACATAAGATGCAAACCATTTACATAAGGATTTTAATAAATGAAAGGACCTTAGCTTGCTCAAAAGTAGATCATGATTAACCGAGGGAACTTAGAACATTATTTATTTTATTTAATACTTGTGTGTGCTCGCTAATTCTTATTCTCACTTGAACTCTAAGTCTGAATTTACATCTCAGCTTTTGGAATTCGCCTCTATTCTACGTTCTCCGGACGAGAACACTCATTCACTACTTATTGTACTTATTGCACAACTAACACATAATAATAAATATTTCACTATTTATTAAGAAGGAATACTACACATATTTAAAACGTTTTTAATATCCTAACCTTTAAAATTACCCACCAAATTTCAAAATTTCTATCCGCATATTTTAAAAGTTCTAAAATTTTCAATGTTTACATCCTGGAGTCAAAATATGTCGAAGTATTTCGAAAAATCGCATTGGAGGCTATGAGGGTAAAACAATACTTCCTCTATGAGAAAGCAATTGCCAATATTCATTACTTTTTGTGTTATTATTAGCAACCAAGCGTCAACGTCTTATTCAGATGTAGCCATGTACGCTCGCTTCTTCAAATTTTTTATACAGCTCCGGCTGTGGTAGAATAGATAACTAAATTCTTTAAATTAATTGTTTATTATAAGACCAAGTGCATATTATTTTTATATTCCTAACAGTATTGTAAAAGTTAATAGAAAATAACGTTTTGGTTATTGAATTTATATGTATATTTACTGATACAATATGTCACAAGTATAATCTGCTCATGACAAAAGCTGTTCTCGTTTTTCCAGTGTGATTTTATTGATACTAAGTGTTCTATCCAATCACCAGGGAAGACATTTTGATACTAAGCAGACTTTGATCAAAATATTTTTCAATCAATAAATGGGAGGAACTAGTTTCTATTATTCAAGCTATTTCAGGAAAACGAAGACGGCTAAGCGAATAGGCGTAACTTAATGTTACTTAACTACATAGTAGAAAACGATTTCTTCTGATTTGATATTCCAATCCATTGAAATTCAACCCAACTATCAGTGTAATAAGATACCTGTATATCCTAACCATTTCCAAGCAGAAAATTGTCTCTGCAATAATGGAAGTCTATAAGCCGGAAGAGGGATTTGTAATAATAATAAAAGTTTTTACTTTGCATGGCATCTGGCCAGCTTCAATAAAACAACCTATCTTAAGGTTGTTTTAAAGTTAATTTATATTTATAATATATTTCATAACAACAAGTATTTTATTACCTTATAAATATAATTGCAGGATTATTTACTATATCGCCAGCTTCTGCTTCCATTTAACTTACTATGTAGCATTTTTACCATCCCAAATTATGAAAATGTATCAAAACCGTCACGATTTACAAAAGCTAATTGACAGTTCTTTTTTTACTATTACCTGTTTTGTTTTATGCATTAAACTAATGTTTATTGTTTTGAAACAAAATAAAATAGAAGAACTACTTAGGAAACTAAAAACTCCAATTTTTACTCCAACTTGTCAAGCACATCTTGCAATTTCAAAAAAAACTGTTGAATATGCCAAATTGAACAGTGCAGTCTTTTTAATAATGTGTTGGTTATGTGTTGCTTGGTGGTCTATATTTCCTCTTTTGGATAGAAGACAGGTAATTTTATATATCATTTATCTAGTAGAATAAAATAACATTATTCTTACTCTTTGAATTAAATAATATTTTATAAATCTATTATTAAATTTATTATTATTATTAAATATAATTAAAGGAATAAATGGAATTATATTAATCTCAACTCTAACCCAAAAATACAAAATTGAATAAGAATTAATTCCAATTAAAATTCTAAATATTAGTACAAAAAAAAATAATTATTAAATTAAAAGTTTTAATTATTATATAGAAGGATTTTTCAGAGAGATAAGAAATGGATTTAAGTTCTTTCTTTTCACTTAATTCTCATCTATGGTTGACGACAAAGTTGTGAATTTTTTAAAAATTTAGGACAAATTTCAAGTAAAAATAGCAGGACTTGTTAGTTTTTTGATTCTCAATGTACAAGTGCGAAATTCTTCAACAAATTAAAGGTATTTTGTTGCAGGAAAAAGTTTTGCTGTATGAGGCATGGTACCCTTTTAATGCTTTAGAAAGTCCATATTATACTTACACCTACATTTTTCAAAGTTTCATGGTGCTGTTAACTGCTAACATCAATTCTATGATGGACATGCTGGTGATTTCGTTCTTTATTACTGCAATGGGTCAAGTTGAAATGCTCAAAATGGATTTTAAGAGTTTAACCAAAATTCTTGACACAAGCTTGTATGAAAATGACACTGAATCGAAACATTTTCTTAAAAAAAAATATTACGAAAATGCAATTTACAAACAAAGAATCGCAAATTGCGTTGAACGTTACATAGCAATAGTCAGGTGAGTTATTTCTTATCTAATTAATGTCCGGTATTTTGCAAAAATATTTTGCTTTATTTTATGGTTAAATACAAAAATAAAAGAATTAAATATTTTGTATTCAAATATTTAGTTTTATTCGTGAGATAATAGAAATATTTGAGACCAACATCATGGTGCAATTTTGCGGCAGCTGTGTCGTAGTGTGTTTGAGCAGTTTTGAATTATCTGTGGCAAGTATTTGGTTGGTGCATAAGTCTGTTTAGTCTTGAAATCCTAAAATTAGCATTGTGAGTTTGTTTACTCGAATAAGCACAACAGAAAAAGCAACTTATATTATAAAAATAGTAATAATGGTGACTTTGACATTCGAATTTATGAAAGGCAAAAGTAATTCGTAAAACTATTTTGTTTCAAAAATCAAAAAGGTAAAAAAGTCCAAGGTTCGAGGTTTTACATTCTTCCATGGTTAAAATTCACCACAGAATAAACAGTATTTTGATTCTATTAATAGCCTCGATAGTGATCGGTTTAAACACTAAACGCAGACGCATCGAGATAACAGAGCTGCAATCATTAAGGGCATGGGATGGAGTATGACGTCACTAGTACCAACAAAATTTGTCCGTAAACTTTCTCTAAAAATAATCAATATTTAAACAGCAAACTTTGCAGAATTATTAAAAATATCATTACAATGGTCTGTTTGATCCAAAGTTTTGATTTTGCGTTAGAATTAATTTTTTTTTAAAATGCGCTAATTTTCCGAAACTAAAAAGAATTAATTTTAAAGCATACCCCATCGTATGCCATTGGTCAAACTATTTTCTATTAACAACCGTCAGTGAGATCCTTAGATACTAGCCAGTTTGCAAGGATTTGCAGATCTAGTTTACTGAACAAGTTTGTATATTATTATTTATTAAACTCGATATTGAATTTTAGTAAATTGACTGCCAAAATGAGAAAAAGTGTCATAACGCATTTTTACTGTTTAACTTCTACATTTAAATTAATTTAAATTAAAACAAATAAACAAATAAATGAATAATACCTTAGGACCAAATAATTTATCGATTAATAACTAAACAAAATAACAAAAATAATAGACTAATTAAACTAATCAATCTACACAATTTATTTAAATCAAATCAAAATTTATAAGCCTCGACTAAACAATTATTTTCGGATAATTGACGCGCATTAAACACTGACTTGAAAATTAACGAAATAGTCGGAGAACCGGCTCCATAAAAGTAAGCAGTCGCGTGCTTCATTTGCTGGAGAAGTTATTCCTTTTTTTTGTACTGTTGATTTTTGTATGCAAACCATCAATGCATCAGCTTGACGCTCGCAGCTAGAGATCTTCTTTAATTGTCTCATAAATGAAGCTCTTATCCTTTACAAACAACAGAGTATAAGATCAATCAATTGTGTCTTGTAGCCTGTATGTGATCTACTCAATTCAAACAGAAGGTCTTGATACTTTGTCCGTTTCTCATCCTCCTTTTGAGCGATATTGTTCTCAGCAGGTGCTAAAAACTCTATCACACAAATCACTTTACTTTTATGATTTTGGAGCACTATATTAGGCTCAGTGGCACTGATACGATGTGTGGTGGAAGAAGAAAAATCCCAATAGATCTTACACTAGTCATCTGCCACAACAGACTCCTGATCCCCTTGGACAGATGGGTTCTTTATCTATACCATATTGTTATCGAGGGTGATAATACAATAATACAATACCTTTAGCGCAGAATTGTGTCTTTCTAGACATACTTCAGGCACGCAGTTTGAAAAATGACTAAGTGTTTCTAGGTATAGCTTGCACGCACGATAGTTGGCATTGTCGACAGACATATGCATCACTCTACTGCGGGACACCAAGATAATAATTACTCCATCCTAAAAGCAAATAAAAATCCTTAGTCGCCGATTTTAAACCAACAGAAGGAAAGCAATTGACAAACCCACAGAATACCCGGTTTTTCTTATGAGACTCATGATAGATGTACAGGTCTGCCAATATGTTCCTGTAGCAGAAGCGCATACTCTGCTTCTTTGGCACAATTTTAAAACATCAGTGGTATCAACGATGATAAGCGGTGTTTCATATCACTGGTTTCAAATGGGAGACTAAGTTCATTTGCAGATATTTCTGACGCACGATATATAAACGCCCCAACATTCGCAATGTCATGATAGTGGACAAATTAGTATAAGAAAATCTGTTCTGTTTATTAATGAGGATACCACAGACAACAATTTTACGGTAAAAACACTCTAAATTCAAAAGACCTCTTTCTCGCCGATTTCGTGGAAGGCAAACTCGAGGTACTAAAGACCTAGGATGATGACTTCGTTGTACTGTCATCATTTTGCTAATTTCTCTATCTAGTTCCCTTAATTCCTTCACATTCCACTTAACTGATCCTATCGTATAGAGCTGTAGAGGAATGGCTAACGTATTTTTGACCTGCATCTTGTTCTTCCCAGATATTGCGGATGACCAAATGCTTCTGAGCAGACCACGGTATTTTATATGGAAATGATCTTAAGGCTCACACAAATCTCGTCTTTCCTTATTCAAATGAATGACAGCACATTTATTTAATCCATTCCTATAGTTCTGGAATACTCGGCTGCTGCAAACTCCAGAATTTTTAGTGCGTCCTTACTGGATGCATAGAGCCTAAAATCGTCCATATAAAACAGATGGATGATCTTATGGACTCTATTTTTGGGTTTGTAACACATGTTCCTAGACGGTTTTCCCCGAAGTACAACAAGCAGAGTTCAAAGGGAGATGCAAAAAAGTAAAAGACTGAGGAAGTCTTCTTGGAAGACACTTCTTTTGAATAAGACGATGTCGATGTTAGTCATCAACTACTGTTTGTTGGATGATATAACAAACCTTGTCCTCCACATGAACATTAGCTTCTTAAAACATTTCACGATGTTCGGATGTACCTCTAGACATTCAAGAAGCTTGATGATGAGCTCATGACTTGTAGAGTCAAATGCTTTTCGGTAATCAATCCATGCCTTCGACAGGTTACGTCGGTAAAATATCGAGTCTTGGGTAATACACCTATTGATCAAAAGGTTCTCCCTACAAACTGCCAGGCCTCTCTTACACCCTCGCTGTTTACTTATTGTACTCTAAACTGACTAGATACCAAACTAGATAGAGAATGCCAGTGAATGGCTTGTAGCTGGTGTTAAGACAAGTTATTGGTCTCTAACTTTTTGGATTAAACAAATTTTCCGATTTTGGTAAGAGTACTGCTTGTTATTCCACCAACCATTGTGATATTGTAAACCTCTGTCTAAGACAGAAGCTACAAATAACAGTCAAAGATGACTCTTTATCGTTTACTGAATGGGCTTTTCAATAGATGTTACTCCAGAAGTTTTTAATCTCTTTATAATAATGAGGTCTCTCTACAGTTAGAGATGGTAAACTGAACAGACGGGAAGGATTAGTAGCATACATATATTACTTCGCTTTATCAATTTAACCCGCCGTTCTAAACGTTCTTTTATGACAATAAAAGAACGCTTCTTCTCAATCCAATGTTGCTTGATGGTCTGCAACTGTTTGAATTTTAGTAGTTAGTTGATCAACTGCATGCATACAAACAAACTACTACAATTTAAACGTTTGTTTAGTAAATAAATTACTTCTATATTTTATTATTTAAACTGTGAAACAATAACAGTGGTTCAGTTTTTTCTAGTATGATAGTCAGTTTACTAACTTTAAATTTCGAGTTTAACAAATAATAATAATATTAATAATAATAACCATAATATTTCTGAAATAACTATACATCCTCATGTTATCGTTAAAACCTGAAATACTAATTTAATTTTTAATAATTTAGATATCTCCAAATACAAGTCAATTCTATGTTCTTATACTTTATCAACTATGTATGTTATTTCAAATTTTCATCTATACCTCAAGGGGAAATGATCTTACTGAAAAGGTACGCTAAACTGATACGTGGTATACCAAAAAGGCAAGGATGCGTACGAAAGTATATTGTAAAGTAGAGTCCTAACAAAATATTAAGAAAGCAGTTTCTTTGTTATACGTTAGAATACTAATATACCTTATAATAATTAAATTTAATGAAATTCTATTCCGTGAAAGTTTCTATGATTTAGACAGCGGAACTGGTGGATGCAATTTATAACTGTTCATGGACTTCAGTGCCGGACAAAGAATTCAAAAACTTATTAATTATTCTAATGTTAGGTTTGCGAATTCCTGTCAGAATACGCATTTGGAACTTTGTACTATTGTCACGTGATACTTTTATAGGTGTAAGTTAAAAATTTTGAACAAGAGACTCTTTACATCATGATATTGTGATTTAAAAAACTCATTATCATTTGCTTAAATGTTAACTATGTTTATTTGATTTATTTAATTAAAGAAGCTAATATTCATTTTTTAGGCATTGAAGTCAACATATTCTTTCTATGTTCTTCTTAAGCAACTTCAAAAAAAATAATAATCAAATGTATGGAACTCTGACTATTTGAAAATTTTCAAATAATAATTGCCATATACTATAAATACGAAAAAGAAGAGGTATAAATGTGTATTGTGTATTGTAAACAGCTATTTTAAAAAATTAACAATTTTATGTGAACATATTAAGTAAGTTAATTGAAAATATATTTTTCTTTTTACGTACTTTGAAATTCTCGATTGATAGCCGTTCGCAGCTATGAAAAATGTCCTATTTCTTACCAGGAAAAAATTGAACTGTTGAACCAATATAGTTTCTATTTTACAAAATTTTACAGCATTCTTATAGTTCTCAAAGGATAGTTTATTCTTATTACAAATTTAGAATACGTCACATTTGTGCACTTGTTATAAACGCAAAATATATAACCAGTTAAGAAAATGTCGGGAAGTTCCATTGAAAACCCGCGCGATGTGGACTGTAAAAACTAGACTAAATGTGGACTGTTTTTCAGGCCAAAACAGAACTGAACTGTATGATCGCATCAGGCCCTAGCTGACCGACAAAAAAGAAGGGAGGACGAGCTCACAACAACAATTTGAGCTCTAGCCTGTAGATTATTTCCAGAATTGATAAATTTGAATCACATTTTCTTTATCAGAAGCAGGATTCTTTGATAATGTATCATTGAACCTAGAAAATAGTTCATCTCCAGTTGCACTGTAATAATATGAATTATTGTTGTTGCTCCGGAACTTGCTCACCTGATGTCCCATGTCTAGTTCTTGAGAATGCTTGATTTTAAAATTAGGCAGCTGACTGACAAAGTACATTCCCATTATCAAAGCAACTTAAATATTAGCCTGCTGGCTAAAATTAAAATTTTTTAAAAATTTCCTCATCGACCAGCATCACTTAGCTTACAGATGAACCTGAGAGGTGATTGCCTTTGGTTGAGCAGCCTATTGCAAGACCGAGGTGAAGAACTAGGAGACTCATGTCAGCCAGGGACTCTAAATCTTCAAGCGAGCACCAAATGTATATAGGCTTTAGTCGCGGAGATATGGAAGGTTCCGATTACGTCACGAGGAGTAGTGGTAAACCTTACTCTCTATGACGAGCCAAGATGTCTACTATAGTAATAGTGTGAACGCACTATAGCATTCTAGACTGACATAATTACTGCACTATTTAAATAATTTTGTTTATCTACATTTTTCTGACAATGTCCGCTAATTCCCTGAAGTATTCTTTAAGTATATCAATTTGTCCCGTTTTATAATTTAAAACGCAATTATCTGCCTGTTCATTATTACATTGACAACGGCCATTATTATCGATGTTCCAGATTGAAAACGTATGTATAAATGTAATATCAATCTCCTGTAGCATTGATACCCTGCTTCATATTACAGAACTCTTTCCTGAAACAAGATAAAATTTGTTCTGTGGAAGATGTTTAATCTTGTGAATTTCTATTTGTAGGACCGCAATAAATTCGGCCTCTGACAGAAAATGTATCTTCGATCTTAAAGAAATATACTTCTCGGTGTTTGGTATCGACATGACATAAATAAAAAAATCTTAAATTCATTTTATGTACTTTTGAAGAATTGCTCTACCTGTTTACCATCCAGGAAAGGTGATTCTAAGCGAGTTGTGGTAAACATTGAATTCCCTAATATATAAAATAGTTTTTCTAATTAGGTGAAAGAGAAGAAGGCCTGAATTATAAGCTAATCAAAATAGCAACCGAAGATGATGTAAATGTACTTAAGACTCCATAAATATTCCTATTTGCATTTTCGTTTCGTCTAAAATATCATTTTTCTTAAAATTAAAATAACGCCATACTTTCTATGTATAATCCAATTTCTACATAAAATTGTTATTAAAAAATATTTAAATACACGAATTTTAATTAAACTTTGTTAATGGGAACTTCATTGAATCTGGACTCATACAACGTAAAATAAAAATTTATATAACCATACTTACATAACGTTAGAAAGCTTGATTGTTCAATATCAATTCCTGGTACTAAAGTCTTCTAAACATTTTCTTACAATTGTGACTTTCTCTAGTTTTTGTTTGTCTGGTCTTCGTTAGCACCAGGTGTTTAATTTCCCTGTACCATCTACATTTAGCAGGTACTAGGGAACCTAAATTTTAGTTTTTGTAATAGTTTAATTCTACAAGGTTGGGTTAAAGAGCGCAATTACGAAAATTGTTTTAGGATCAAGTAATGATGGCCAAAATTCTATCAGGGTATTACAGGCACAAAAATTACCTGATGTTCTACTATCTTGTTTTTCAAGGTAATCTTCATTCAATCTCTGTTGTGTTAATATTATCAACTATAATCATTGATAAATATCTAAAAAAAAATAATAATGTACTAATTAAACAATTACTTTTAAATCAAATCAAACCACGACTAATACACAGAAATTTTCGGAGAGTAGAGGATGAGGAGCAGCAACAAACCAAGATTTAACTTACACTATCAGTAAACATTTTCATTTCAATAGAACGGAAACATTACCGGCGGATAAAACTGTTGAGCGGCGATCACCCGTTTTAGAAAATGTTTGATGGTATTTCACAAAATTCACAGCACTTTTATATTTAACAAAGGATAGTTTATTTTTTTCACAAATTTAGAATACGTCACAATTGTACACCCGTTATAAACACAAAATGGAGAGCCAGTAAAGAATCCGTTGCCAAAGCACTCGAAACACCTGTCAGATGTAGACTGTATGACGGACAAAACGGAACTGTCGGAAAATGCACTTGATAGGCCGTCCGATGCAGACTGTACAAAGACCGAGACGGAACTGGTCCTGCATGATGACATCCGGCCCTAGATGCCTGACTAAAAGAAGGGAGGACGAGCTCCCACTAAAGATTAAAGCTCTAGCTTGGGAAGAGAGAGATAAGAATCCAGGCATGGCCACAGAAAAGGAAAAAACTCACCTTAATAAGATTTGTGAACTCCATTCAAGACTTTTGACAGATTACAAAAGGCCATAAACCATCCATTTAAATATTGCCAGAAATTTTCCTCATAACTTTAAATATTTTCAGCAAACCGTGAAAAAAACTAAGCAGATTAAATACGGATACGGGACCAGCACATGAGACAGAGAAGAACAGAAACTGTCGATGTCCTTTATTATTTCATGTTCTGCTCCCGTAACCGAATCCATTATTCATTGGCCAAACCGTCGATCAGTTCATGGTGGTTATTTTAAAAAATTGATTTGGTCCCATTGGCTACCCTGCATGGTTTGTGCACCAGCAAGCATCCATCTTGAATTTTCCCCTCCGAACCACAGTGGGCCAGATTGCAAAAAATCTGTCCAAAACCCCTACATGTGCTTAAAACTGGCTAATATTTCTTACTTAGGGGTTTTTGAGGTCGCTGATTGCGAATCTGATATTAGTTTTTCGAAATTCAAAATGGACGATCCAAGATGGTGGATGCAAAAATAAAAAATGCATTGGATTGTCACAGATCTTGATACTCGGGAGTTTTTGGAATCGCTGATTGCAAATCCGATGTTATATTTTTAAAATTCAAAATGGCGGATCCAAAATGACGGAAATACAAAAAAAATTAACGGATTTTGATATAAATTGATATCTAGGGGGTTTTCGGGTTGCTGGTTACAAATCTATACTTAGCTTTTTAAAATTAAATACGACGTACCCAAAATAGCAAACAAATTTTTTAAAAATTCTCAAACTTTAACATAAATTAGAATTAAGAGGTTTTTTACAGTCACTGATAAAGAAATGAAAGTTAGATTTTCTAAATAGTAAATTTATTATAACAGTTTAAATTTTAAAATATATAAAACTTAATATTAGAAATTGAGGAATTCAAGTTCAAGCTTCTTTCATTTAAATTTAATCAAACTCGTCCTCCATGTCTGTTAATTCGTCGGTTCGTCTTTTCTCTTATAAATCCGAGTATATTTATCCTTATCTGTAACATAATAAAAAACGATCACAAAGCTTCCTCTATGAGGAAGCAAAATTAATATAAATTTTTGTTATTTAACATTCTAATATTAGGCAACTAAAAGTCTCTAAATTAAAAAATCTTAAAACTTTTCTTTTTACCTTAAAGGGCGTGTGATGAAAGCGCGTCTCTCTGACCAAAGTTTGTTTCAATTTTACGTTAACATTAATTGTTTTAATTTTCCGGAAATCAGAAATTTTTTTAAAAATTAATTTTAAAGCAAAAGTTAAACAAACTTGGTTCAGAGAGACCTTCTTAATTATATTTTCAGTAATGCTATAAGGTTTGGTGTCAAAATATTTAGTTTTTTAAGATAGTCTATTAATCTAAATATTTCAATTGACAGTTTCATGGGATCTTCTGGGTTGTCTACTTTTTTAATACTTTTTTCTAATTTCCAAGAAAAGTAATTTAAGAAGAGATAACCTTAAAATATGTAAAATTTCCGAAATACAATAATAATTATATTTAATTGGATTACAGGATATTAAAATACATACCTTTAGAAATATTTTCTATTTTGGACCATGAAGATTGAAGCACACAATTAAAATATATTCCACCTGAAAGTAACTACACGTTTTTTAGCACTGTTAGGTAGCGAACCAATTGAACGCTTAGGTCAACATTGAATTGACGTATCTTACTTTTAATGGACCTTGTGCTTCTTAATATTTCACTACAGTATGCAAAAATATGTTAGTTATTTTATTCAATAGTTCAAACCTTTAAATTAAAAAATTTGTTTGAGGGGTTTTGGCCAGCTTTTTTGCAATCTGGCCCACTGTGCGACGACCAGTACTGGCAGCCAACATTAAGAACAACTATGACAAATAGGTGGGTAGAATCATTCTCATAAAAGTGCTCGAGTAGTTTTAGTGCGTGTAAAAAGAATTCAAATAATTAATATTCCATCTTTCAAAAGATAATTTTATCCTGTCCGACAAGTTAGCAGGTAGATCATAAGTTTTAATAATAAAATTTAAACAAACAACTCAAATAAATACAATGTTGAATTTAATATGTTAGATTAGAAATAAATATTAATTAACAAAATCTTTAATTCAGTCTTAAATATTTTAAGTAACCGAGTTAACATTTGCCTGAACAATAGAATGAAAATGATTCCAGACTGGTGTGTATTTTATGTTTTTAAAAATTGAAAAATATTTTCCGAATGTCAATTGTTCTTAAGTTATCATCAATTAAAAAAAGGTCTGTTTCTTTAAACAAATGATCACATCTTCCTTAAAAATTATCGTACAACATTTTTTAAAAATACGTTTGAAGGTCGATAAAATAAGTTTTCAAATGCTATTTTCAAAATCAAAATGTGACAAATTTTACTAAAAATTGAGATACAAAACTTTTTGTAATGTCATTACTTACTGTAGGGTGGGTAAAACTTGTTGAGCGGCACTGTACAATAGGGTGGTCATTTTGGAATTCTGTCCATTTCCGCTCCCCATTTTGTCACAATTGAAAAAAATTAGATACGTATTTTTGTATTTATTTTTAAATTAATATTTAGGGGTGCCTGTACGCTATTGAAATTTTACATGTATTCTGCATGTGAAAAAACATTTTTTCGTAGATTTCCTGTAAAATCGTTAAAAATTAATATTTTTTTACCGCAGTACTCTGTTTCTCTTTATAAATATTCCAAGAATAACATGCAATTATTTACATATGAAATTTGTTGAGTTTACTATTTTTTCAGGACCCAAAAGTTGACTAATCATAAACCAAAATTGGTTATTATTGACAAAAAATATTAATTCTCAAAAAAACGAGAAATTCAAACTGCTAATTATGGTTTCTATTGTTTTTGAGGTCGTTGACTACAAATCTAAAGTCATATTTCAAAAATTCAATATGGCGGATTCAATATGGCGGTCATGAAAAATGAAAAATGATTCAATTTTTAGGAAACTTTATATCAGGGGGTTTTGGGGATCCCTGATTACAAATTTTAAGTCAGAGTTCAAAAATTCAAAATGGCGGATTCAATATAGCGGACATAAAAATTTAAAAATAAAGACATTTTTATGAAATTTGGTATCAAGGAGTTTTTGGAGTCCCTAGTTACAAATCTGCAGTCAGATTTGAATAATTTAAAGTGCCGGATATGTCGGACATAATGTTTAAGAAATTAATAATATTTTATTAAACTTAATTATTTACATTAATTGAAATTAATAATTTTTAAAACATACCGGCCATATTGGATCCCGCACTTTGAATTTTTCAAACCTGACTTTAGATTTGTAACTGGGACCCCAAAAACTTCTTAATACCAAGTTTCAGTAAAATTCATTCATTTTTAAATAGCGTTTAGGCACCACTAAATATTGATTAAAAAAAAAAAAAAAATACGTATCTACTTTTCTTTCAATTTGTGATAAAATGGGGGGGTTTTAATTTTTCATTGCGATTAACAATACAATTAAAGCAAGTTTAAAAATTAATATTTATTTAAATAATATTAAAGATAACAGATGAATCATATTATTACTTTATAAAATCTAGACATTTCTAATTTAATGCATAAAAGTCAAAAATTATAAAACAATTAAATAACTAAAATTCTACAAAATATATCCATTTCTAAATAATTGTAGACAGCAATTTATTAGTATTTACACGATTTATTATTAGAGTGCATCAATGAAAAGTACTACTCTATTTATAAAAAAAGTGTTTTAATATAATTCTAAAGTATTATAAAGAGTCCTTTAAATTAATGTAATCTTTTATTTCAGTAAGAAATAATAATAAAAATTTTGATGAGCCTATAAAGCGACTCGACAGTCGAATGGAAAGCAGAAGTTGTAAAATGAAAGAGAAGTAAAGTACTGTAAGTTTTAACTTTGAATAATTCTTTGTCGATCGCCTGCTTCCCAACGAAGTCGTAAACTCTTTGTTTTAGTAGTAGTTTTCTAACGAAGATAGAATGCTTTATGTCTGAAAACAAGGTGACAGAGAAAGTGGAAAATTCTAGTTGAGTAATACTACAAAATTTTTACTCTTGAAAATACGAGAATGATTAATTCCATCATTTAGAAATGGCACTTCAGAGACACTTTACAGACTCTTTACTGACGCTTTCTGCTCCATAAAGCAAATAGCTCTCAACTCAGTCAGAAAAAGGTATTTCTAAATTTTAACTACACTCTGGAAAATTTTCCAGTATAATGACATTATTTTTTTTTATTTATGAGATTCACAAAAGAAATATAAACGTTAAAAATTTTTTGTTTTTCTGATAAAAACTTTTTTTTTCCGATTTTCAAAATTTAATCAAAATTTTAAAAAAAAATTTTAAATCAGTAATACATAATATTTAACAAAATAAATGTGCCCAAATTGAATTAAAACATTATATATTTAATCAAACATTATATATTCATTTTATCATTCGTTAATTTTAAATTTTCAACAATATAAATAAATTCTTAATTTAAATGAGATTTCTTAAATTAAGTAATTGTAAAATTAACGAAAAATACACAAAAGTAATAATTGTGATAGTATAAAATTAAATTTAAAAAAATTATTTTGTAATTCTACAAAATTATAATTAACAAAAAAAAGTACTGTAGAGCGCTGGATTTTAAAATTTTATTAATTAAAAATCCTTTACTTAGATTTTTTTACACTGTTTAAATAAGCTCTCAATACTTTTCATTATCACGTGTAAGATTTCTAGGAACAATTTTTCTTGAAGAAAGAAATTAAAATTTAAAAATTTTCTATTTAAAATATAAAAATCCCGTAATACTGTTTAAAATTGTTTTGTCATTTTTTTCTGAACTGTTTATTATTTATTTAAAAAAACCTCAACACTAATTTAAAACCGATAATTAGTATTTTCCCCTGTTGATGCAAATTATAACAGATATCAGAGATTAACACAAAATAAATGTCTGAAAATATTCTGAACTTTTTTTTATAAATAAATTGTAACTATTTTTAATAACAATATTGATAATTTGAATTTATCACTTGGTGAAAATTTTTTCATAAGTAGGATGAATTAATCAATCACTCCAAGTCAATTTAATAACTTAGAAAAATAAATTTATCATTATTTTAAGTTCCAGAGAAGTTATCGAATATGATAATTATCATCAGCAGATAATTAATTGTTCACTATTGAAATAACAGTTGACGTTCAAGAGAAATCTTCGTTACCGACATTACCATCAAAAGCTTACATTTATCTTCAATACAACGAGCTTGCAAGTTCAGCTTCAGTCGCACTTAGTTCTACTTTGTAGATAATGCAGATTCCTACGTCTTATCAAAAGATAATGGTTTCAATGTTTTACTTATTCCGTGTGTTGGTAACGAATAAGCTGCTCCTTGAGTATTATCACTTTCAAATTACCTCTTATTGAATTTTTTATAAATATTTTGTATTTATTGTATATTTATCTTTGATTTTCAATAAAAGGTTAATTACTTTGGTTAATTTTTCTTAGTTATTCAAATAACAATTAATTTATATTTCATTACATTATTTTTGTCCAGACTTGTCAAACATGTGTTAATATTTTGAAAATCATATTGCTTCCGTCAATACATTATAATATATATTACATAAGTTCAATAATATAGGTACAATTTTGTATTTTGATTTTTAATTTTCTGATAGATTTAAATTTTAATTAGTTTAATAATTCTACATTCATAATTAATTATAAATTTAATTTTAACCTAAGGTCAGTTGTAAATGTTTAAAATAGTTGACCAACATTTTTTAATTATTATTTAATTTATTTTAATAAGTTTTTTAACCCGTGTGGAAAAATTTAAAAATTGTAAAATCGCCGGTTTGGTGAATTTATGTTAAACCAGGAATCCGAAAATTTTCTGGGTTGCTAATTAGTAATTACAGAAAATTGTTTTATAAAATTAAATAAAAAATATTTTTTCTGAAAAAATAAATAATACTATTTTTAATATAATTCTTTTAATTAATACAAAAGTATCTATTCATGACAAAGTAAATTTCATCTGGTAAAAACTACGGTCTAAACTTTTAATGAACAACTCACGCAGAACGTTTGTAAATCATACAGAAAGTTCCATACAAACTATTAAATTACCCTTATCTACTTTTGTGAAAAACGATATTGGAGATTTGTTTCAAAACACTTCTAGCATTTTTTATTTGTTTACTAAAATCATTTTTGTAAAAAAGGTTTATATTTTGATATTTTCTTTGAATAATATAGGAATTTCAATAAAAGTTATTTTAACGAATTTCGTTTACATTGTCAATACGTTCTAAATTCTAAAACTTCAGTCAAATTTATGTCGGAAAAATGCAAATAAATTTAAAATAACCTTAGAATTTAGTAATTGACAAAAATTTTCTCGGAAACTAATTGAAATTAACGGAATTTAAATACCAATTTTCATTTAAATCAACGGAAGATTTTAATTAATTAGAATTAAATTCCTGCCAACCTTAATAAAATTGCCAACATTATATCGGGATTTTTTTAGGATTGATTCAAAATTCCTTCCATTAGATTTTCGATGATTGTTGGAAATTTTTGGGATTTTTATCAAAATAACTTTAGACTTTAGTTAAAATTTTTGTAATTATCAAAATTATTTGAGAATTTGAATAGATTTTTAATGGACTTTAATAATTACTGAAATTACATTAAAATTTATTAAATTTTTAATAATTACCGTAAAGATTTCATTTTAAGTTAAATTAAAATCTCCACGTAATTCAGTAGTTGTTGAAAATGTAGTCGGAAATTAATTAATATTAACGTAATTCAAATTTTTAATTTTAATTTAAATAAGCGGTAATGTTGATATAACTAGACTCGAGTTTATGTCGAAATTGATATAGTTGCTAAGATTATATTAGGATTCTTGAAGAATTGAGTCAGAATTTCTTCTTTTTTATTTTCTACAATTGTTTAGCCTAAACTGCATTCAACCTAAATCCCATTTAAACTAAGTTCTATTTAACCCAAATTCCATTTAACCTAAAATGTATTTAACCTAAATCTCATTTAATCTAAAATGCATTCAGCCTAAATTTCATTAAACCTGAATCTCATTTAACCTAAAATGCATTTAGCCTAAAAAGCATTTAGCCTAAACTGCATTCAACCTAAATCCCACTTAACCTAAATTATATTTAACCTAAATCCCATTTAACCTAAAATGTATTTAACTTAAATCTCATTTAGCCTAAAATGCATTCAGCCTAAATTTCATTTAATCTAAACCTCAATAAATCTAAAATGCATTTAGCCTAAAACCCACTTAACCTAAATTTTATTTAATCTAAATCCCATTTATCCTAAAATGCCTTCAGCCTAAAATCCACTTAACCTAAATACCACTTAACCTAAATCCCATTTAACCTAAAATGTATTTAACATAAATCTCATTTAACCTGAAATGCATTTAATCTAAAATAAATCTAAAATGAATTCAGCCTAAATTTCATTTAACCTAAATCCCATTTGATGTAAATTCCATTTAACCTAAAACCCATTTAACCTAAAACCCATTTAACCTAAATTTCATTTTATCTAAAATGCAATCAGCTTAAATTTCATTTAACCTAAATTGCATTTAGCTTAAAACCCATTTAACCTAAATTCCATTAAACCTAAATCCCATTTTACCTAAAATGCATTTAGCCTAAAGCCCTTTTAACCTAAAATGCATTTAATCTAAAAGGCAATTAGGATAAATTTCATTTAACCCAAATCTCATTTTACCTAGATTCCATTTGACCTAAAATGCATTAAGCATAAATTTTATTTAACCTAAATAACATTTAGCCTAAATGTCATTTAACTTAAATCCCATTCAACCTAAAAAGCATTCAGCCTAAATTTCATTTAAAATAAAATGTATTCAACCTAAATGTTATTTAACCTAAATCCTATTTTACCTAAATTCCATTTAACCTAAATCCCATTTAACCTAAAATGCATTCAGCCTAAATTCCATTTAACCTAAATTCCATTTAACCTAAATTCCATTTAACCTAAATTTCATTTAACCTAAATCTCATTTAACCTAAAATGCATTCAGCCTAAATTTCATTTAACCTAAATTCCATTTAACTTCAATCCTATTTTAATCTAATTCCTTTAATTAATAGAAAAGTATCTATTCATGACAGGGTAAATTTCATCTGGTGAAAACTGCGGTCTAAACTTTTAATGAACAACTCACGTAGAACGTTTGTAAATCAAACAGAAAGTTCCATACAAACTATGAAATCACCCTTATCTGCTTTTGTAAAAAAATGTATTTGAGATTTCTTTTAAAACACTTCTAGCATTTTTTATTTGTTTACTAAAATCTTTTTCTAAAAAAGATTTATATTTTCTTTGAATAATGTAGGAATTTTAATAAAAGTTTTTTTAACGAATTTCGTTTACATTGTCGATACGTTCTAAATTCTAAAATTTCAGTCAAAATTATATCGGAAAAATGCAATTGAATTTAAAATATCCTTAGAGTTTAGTAATTGCCAAAACTGCTTTCGGAAATTAATTGAAATTAACGGAATTTAAATTTAAATTTTCATTTAAATCAATGGGAATTTTTAATTAATTAGAATTAAATTTCTGCCAAACTGAATAAAATTTTCAACATCATACCGGGATTTTTTTGGTTTGATTCAGAATTCCTTCCATTAGATTTTGGATGATTGTTGGAAATTTTTGGGATTTTTATCAAAATAACTTTAGACTTTAGTTAACATTTTCGTAATTACTAAAATTATTTGAGAATTCGAACAGATTTTTATCGCACTTTAATAAATGAAATTACATTAGCATTTCTTAAAATTTTAATAATTAGCATAATGATTTTATTGTAAGTTAAATTACAATCTCCACGTAATTCAGTAATTGTTGAAAATGAAGTCGGAAATTAATTATTATTAACGTAATTCAAATTTTTAATTTTAATTTAAATAAGTGGTAATGTTGATGTAACTATAGTCTAATTTATGTCGAAATTGATATAAGTGCTAAGATTATAATGGGACTCTTGAAAAATTGAGTTAGAATTTCTTCTTTTTGATTTTCTACAATTGTTGGATAATTTAATTTCATTAATTAATGATATTAGTTAATTTTATTAAAATTACTTTAGTCACTAATTTATATTATTATAAATACCAAAATTACTTAATAATTCCAACGAACTTTTCATCGGACTTCAATATTTAATTGGAATTATTCTAATTAATATTCATCAATAATTACTGGAATCACATTA
The DNA here is from genome assembly GCA_037103525.1 of Ganaspis brasiliensis. NCBI lineage: Eukaryota > Metazoa > Arthropoda > Insecta > Hymenoptera > Figitidae > Ganaspis > Ganaspis brasiliensis. The sequence goes on along the minus strand of JAZKLR010000143.1, from coordinate 1,683,437 downwards.
GAATTTCTCAAAATTTTAATAATTACTGTAAAGATTTTAATTTAAGGTAAATTAAAATCTCCATGTATTTCATTAATCGTTAAATTGAGTAAGAATTTAATTTTTTTGATTTTCTAGAATTGTTGGATAAATAATTTAATTTCATTAATTAATGATAATAGTTAACTTTATTAAAATTATTTAAGAATATCAACAAAATTTTTATCCGACTTTAATTACTGGAATTACATTAGAATTTTTCAAAGTTTCAATAATTACTGTGAACATTTCAGTTTAAGTTCAATTAACACTCCATGTAATTAGTTAATTGTTACAAATGCAGTCGGAAATGAATTATTATTAACGTATAGTAATTCAAATTTTTAATTTTAATTTAAATAAACGGTAATTTTAATATAATTAGAATCGAATTTATGTCGAAATTGATATAATTGTTAATATTATATTGGGATTTTTGAAGAAGTGAGTTAGAATTTTTTCTGTAATTACCAAAATTACTTGAGAATTCGCTTTTTGGCGAATTTTAATAATGACAAAATTTTCTGTAATTGATAAAATAAAGCGCCAATTCCAAAAAAAATTTTGGCGGATTTTAAAAATTACTGGAATTTTATAAACATTTCTCAGAATTTTATTAATTACCAAAACAAATGTAATTTAATTTAAATTAAAATAACCACAGAATTCAGCAATTATAAAAAATTCTCCCGAAAATTAATTTAAATTAACGAAATTGAAATTCTTAAATTAAATTTTAGTCAATAAAAACTTTGATATAATTAGAATCGAATTTATGTCGAAATTGATATAAATGATAAGATTAAATTGTGTTTGTTACAGAATTGATTGAGAAGTCCTTCTGTTTGATTTTTGACAAGTGTCGTAAATCTTTATGATTTTAATTAAATTTTCGTTAAAATTTTGTTGCTTATTATCATTTTTGAAAATTAATTTTCTTGTTAATTCTCGACATTTGTATAATTGACGGAAACTCCTTATTAAATGTAGAATTACCGTTGAAATATTTATAATTAATATAATTACATTACAATTCTTTTAGAATAAAATCAGAATTATTTAAAATAATTTGTTTTACGTCTGGGACATAATATAAAAAAAAAGCAAAAAAATGTAAAAAATCAGAATTTTTTTCGAAATCGAGTCAAATTCTTTTCAAATCTCGTAAGAATTAAATAATTATCAAAATTACTTGAGGATACAGTTAAATTTCTTCTGAGATTTTGTAGCATACTATAAAATTTATTTAATTGCAAGTTTGTCATTCAGATAACTTTTAAATTTAGACAAAATTTCACTAATTACCAAAATTCGTTGAGAATTTACTTATCGTCGGAATTTTAAAAAAGTCTCGGTTATTTCAAAGAAATGTTTCAAAATGTTATTAAATATCTGAAATAATTAACAATATCACAATATCTGTCGACATTTATGTAATTACTAAAATCACATTAAATTATTTTGCAATCCAATCAGAATTTAATTCGAAATTATTCATAATTTATTTGAAATTCTGTTTCAATTTCGAGAAAAATAATTCAATCGAATTGTGCGATCATTTTTGGAAATATTTCCTTAAAATAATGTTTTAAAAATTTATACATGTGTATTTTATTAGTTTCAGAAAATATTTATAAGAGATTCATTAGCTAAGAACAAACATATTTAATATGGCTCTATACACAGTAACGCAATTTTTAAAATACAATATTAAGTATTTTTGTCTTTTAGCAACTTTTCGATATTTTTTGATAAAAAAAAAAATATAAAAAATTTATACATTTTAGAAAACAATGGAAAATGTAATCTCGTTAAAAATAAAATGCATACCTGCATGTAAATGGAATTGAATTTTGTACTATTATGTTTGTCTTTTTGCCTTCCTGAAATTATTGTTTACGTGAATTCTAAAAGCTTTTCTCGACCAATTGCAATGTGACTGCTAGAGTGCATCCAATTTAGAAAGTGCTCTTCGCTATCCAATATGGCAAAAAAAGTAGAAAACTACTTGTAAATTTCCCCTTTTCTCTGCCACATTGTCAAAGTGCAATGATTCAATAGAAAATAACAAATGTAATCAACATGTCGCACTGAAAAAAAACTGTCTTTTTAGAATTTATTCCACTTTACAATCTTTGATTATCGATCATCTTTATTGTCATTATTTTCAGAAATTCAAAATTTTTTTGCAAAGTAGCGGATTTTTCAATTTTTTTTTACAAATAATTACTAATTTTTTTGTCATTATTTTTTCATTTTTTAATAACATTACTCCTTATTATTTTTTTTTATTTATCTTCTTTTTACGTACAATAGTCCAAATTATGATTTTCAATCAGCGTTTATCTGATCTTGTCCAATACCATTATCGCTATTCCATCTAAGATATTTGAAATATCTGCGAGTGAGAGAGAAATAAAAGTTTTCTGTTTGAGAGATTTGTCAATACTTTTCAAAGATCTCTATTTCTTTGAAATGTCCTTTGCCTTTGGATTGTCAATGTATCAAATTAAGTTTTCATTTACAAAATGTGTTTCTGTCAGTGTCTAAACTATTTTTTTTTAAAATAAAATATAATTTCAAAGATTAAGAAAACATTGAAGTTAAGCTTTCGCATTTTACATTTACAGAGTGCAAATTAAAAGTTAAATTTTCTATTACTGCACTTTTGTGGTATACGAATGAATATCCACATGCGGAATATTTCAAAAGTATAAAGAATTTTCTGACAAACCAGAGCAAAGCTAATATTTACTTACGAAATTAAAACCTCCTTGAACAATTGGATGGAAGGATTGTTACGATTTTCGACTGAAGATAAAATACAATTTTTATTTCTGCATTTCATTTCGTTAACCTAATTTTGACGAAATTAATAATAAAACTTTTTTTCTAACAATAATTATGGTGAAACGGGAAAAATTAAATAAAATTTCAAACTTTCTAGTGTTGATTCTCTTGACAGACTAAAGAGTGGTTTTTGAGAGTAAATAAAATGTAATAAAAATTGAGTTTAATACATTTTGCAAAAAAAAAAAAAAAAATGTGTATAACAGGGAAATGGGAAGATATTTTTCAAACAAAATGTAAAAGAAGCAATTCAAATAATACCACAGAGGCAAAATTTTTAAAAGTAATTAAATTTTACTGTAATTTTTATTTTCTTGATGTATAATTGTTTCAATTTTATTACGAGCAGAATAAATTTAAATAAAAATTACAAGAACAATTGAGGGTTTCGTGGCTTTATCTTAATCCCTATTTCTCTCTCTCTCTCTTTTACACAACCGGAAATGATAAAAAAACTGAAAAAACTTCGTCTCCTTTCTCTTGCACTCTCACTAACGTAACTTACGTAACTCACGGTAACTTATGCAACTTGCAGTGACTTACGTAACTCGCGGTAACTTACGTAACGCGCGGTTACTTACGTACCTCGCGGTAACTTACGTAACGCGCGGTTACTTACGTACCTCACGGTAACTTACGTAACTCGCGGTTACTTACGTATCTCACGGTAACTTACGTAACTCGCGGTTACTTACGTACCTCACGGTAACTTACGTACCTCACAGTAACTTACGTACCTCACAGTAACTTACGTACCTCACAGTAACTTACGTACCTCACAGTAACTTACGTAACTCGCGGTAACTTACGTACCTCACGGTCACTCGCGATAACTTACGTAACTCACGGTTACTTACGTAACATAAGGTAACTTACGTAGTTTACGGTAACTTGCGGTAACATACGTATATCTGTCTCTGTCTCTCACTAACTCCCTCTCTCTCGCACACAACCACAAATTCACAGCTATTAGCTGTGAACGACGGATGGACGAGAAAGTCTCACTATAAGAGTTTCCGTCCCGAACCACGAAACCCTAAAAACGAATAAAGAGAATTATAAAATGGATAAGAGTTTCTAGAAAGTTAAAAATATTAGAAAATTTACGAAACCTAATTCTTATGGATTTGAAGAAAATAAATATACATTATGAAAAATACTTGTTTATTTTTAAAAATGTAGAAAGAAATGTTGCCAATCGGCAACAGAAATGATCAATTTCTCCACTAGTTATGGAAATTGTCATTTTTCCCACCGATAATAAAAATGTTCAAGTTTTTTCACTAGTGAAGAAAATGATCAGTTTTTATTATGCATATTTGATTGAAGGTACAAATCTGATATTTTTTTTTAATTTTTATTTTGAAAACACTCTTAAAGTAAGAGTGACTTTGTTTCAAAAAATTGTTTTATTAACTAAATCTCGAGGAGCAAATTAAGTGCCAAAAGTTTGATTCGTAATTTAACTGTTTTGTTCCAAAATCCGGTCGTCCATTGAGAGAAATGAGCGGTATGAAGTAAGAACTGTGATGGTGCAATTTATATGATAATTGGTTTCTTCGAAAGACGAGCTTTCCTTCGGTCGCAGGACTTTTCTTCAAGGCGAGCCATTCTTTGTCAGCCATTATGCTTTTCAAAAGAGCATTGTTCCTACTTTTTTCTTACAATTGACTTTGCGTCCTGTTTGTCTCTCTCAATATCTACACCTTCTCTTTTTGCAGTTTCACTACCTTGTTTGTTCCTCGAATCAATGGGAGCCATTTATTCTTACACTGATATCCTCAATCCATTCATTATATGTTTCACTAAAGGATTTTCCTCTTTTTTTTCACTATATATATAGACCTATTTATATTTTATAATTCTATTTTAAGAAAAACAAAAACAAAACAGCCTTCTAGAAAAGTAAAAGATACTTAATTATATAAACAAGATTATTAAATTAATTTGAAAAAATGACAGATATATTAAACTTTTATAGGGGAGGCGGGGGCAAGATGGGTTTAGGGGCAAGACGAGGTACCTGCCTTAATTTAGCAACTAATTAACTATTGTAATTCGGCACTTGTTTATTTCTGTCCCGAAACTTAATTTTTAGAAATTAATTTTTAATGAAATTCCGTATGTGGGGGCAAGATGGATTTATAGGAAGTGAGAGCAATATAAGGTACTAAAAACGAGTTATTTTTTGATTTTCTGAAAAAATAAAATACTTTGGTAATTTTAAACACTATTTATAACAATTTGTTTTGTAAATAATGCATTTTAAATACAGCAGTAGGAAAAAAGTTATTTATTTCTGTATTATAAAAAATACTGTTTTTTGAGATTAGTTTTGTAATTTAATTTTACGTGAGAGAATTAAAGTTACGCATTAAACTGGTTCTTAAGTTTATTTTATTAGATCAATAAGGGTGCTTAGATGACGAAGATGAAATAATTTTTTACTGATTTATCTTACCCCGACGTTTCGTAAAATGGAAAATTTTTTTATTAAGTAACAGATGTTTCAAAGATTATTACTATAATAAATCATATATTTTTTAATCTATAATGTTAGTTTTATTGAGCTTCAAACCTTCGGTACCCCGTCTTGCCTCCATCTCCCCAATTATTCATTATTATATTAATTTTTTAAAATTAATATTTTTTAAATAAAGCGACACGATGTGCCACGATTCAACTATTAAAGAAATAAAATGAAGGAAATTGTTATTTAAACGCGATTTAATTAATTATTTATTACTTCAAGAATACAAAATTACGCTTTGTAGTATTAATAATATTAATTAATAATAATAATCGCAAACTTCATTCTTTCATTCTTTCATTCTTTCATTCTGTCCACACCTGAAGTTTGCCACTATAGATGTTTTTTTGTTATAAATCAATAACTTTTGAAAAAATGTATTTTTATATTAATTATAAGATTTCTAAGTTTATTTATTTAATTATTGATTCTCCTTAATCTAAATTTTAAATCAATTGACAAATTTATACAGTTTATTTTCAATAATAATAATGTATTACAATACAAACGTGTCTTATTTAAAGCTACTTTACAGATTTTAATAAAGATTCAAAAAATTTTAAACTTAACATGAAAATTAATGAATATTTTATGTTATAATTTATAATAATATCTGAATAATTTTCATAATAATATTTCGTTTTTTTTTTATTACTTCTAAAAAAGACAATATAAATAAGAATAAAGGATGAAATATCATGATATAATTGGAAAAAGCGAGCCCTGTTTTCAAATAATTTAAAAACTTTTAAATAACTTTTTTATAGTTTATTCCTCTTTCAATCATTTTTTTTTTAATTTGAAATCTTCTTCTCTATTTTAAATAAAAATAAGTACCAAATTAAATTTCTCCAAATAAATTTTGTATTTTTTTTATCTCAAAATGCTTATTTTTTATTGGTAAATTATTAAACTTATTTAATTTCTAATTTTATTATAGGTTTCAAATTAGGATCAATTATAATTTTAATCAGTTCAATTGTAAAAACAAAAAATAAGATTGACTGAAATATAGTTTTCACTATATTATAGATTTGCCAAGTCCGTCAGGCTAAAAATTCATTAAAATCAAGATCAAGATCCCAAAATTTTCACAAAAAAAGCGCTGATCACAAAAATCAAATATTTAAAATAATTTCATAAAATTAAAGAAAAATAACTATTTATTAATAGAATTTTGAATTAATAAAAGAATTTAGAATCGATAAATTGAGATATTAATTGATAAAAGTTTAAATTATATTAAAGTTTGGATCAATTTAAAATTTCCAAATTTCTTTACATTTTTATAATTATATGGCTATAAGTTTGAAACACCTAAAATATTCATTGCTAGAATTTGAAAATATTTGAAGTTCATAATAATTCTAGCATGAATTAATCAAATTCGAAAAATTGAAAGTTTTAAGTAATTTAAGTTTAATTTTACTAAAATTTTAAAAATTCATAGTTCTTATACTAATTAGTAAAATTTGATGCAATTAAAATTCGTATTAATAAAATCAAGTTTAAAATTTTTAATTTAATTTAATTTGTAAAGGTAAAAGATTAGAATAATTGTTCCCATGGATGAAATTAAAAATGAGTTATAAAATTTAAAACTTTAGTTTTATTTCAATTTTGATTAATTCAAGTTTGAAATATTTTCAATTTGAATCGATAGATGTTAGGAATTTTTTAATTTGGAAGAATGAAAAAATATTGATAATTATTTTGAAGAATGGTTTGTTATTATTTGAATTTCGTAAAAAAAATTTAAAAATAAGGAATTCTTATTATCAAAAGATGTTTGTAATAAATTAATTTTGCATAGAAGTTTAAATATATTTTGTTCACAACACTATTGAAAGAGAAATATTCTTACTTTTTGTAACATACAATAATTTTTTTTATTTTTAACTCGGGAAGAAAATCTGATTTATTTTTTAAAATTTCTTTCTATTTATTAATTTGTAACCAATTTTAATAAATCAAAATTAATTCACAAAATTTAATCTGACAATATATAATTAATTTTATCTAAATAAGTTTATAGTTTATTTTTTGTATTTAAACTATATATTAGCCAATAATAAATGCAATTCTCGCGCGCATTGCGTTTTTTTTGCTTAGTAATAATAATAATCGCAAACTTTATTCATTCATTCTTTCATTCTGTTCATACCTATAGATGCTTTTCTGATTTAAATCAATAACTTTTGAAAAAATGTATTTTTATATGTGATTTCTAATTTTACTTATTTATTTATTAATTCTCCCGAATTTTAAATATAAATTAAGTAATAAATTTATATTTTATTTTTAAGAATAGTGTATTAAAATATAAATGCGTGTTTTACTTTAATCTACTTTACAGTTTTTAATAAAGATTGACAACACTTTAAACATAATATGAAAATTCTGAAAAAATATGTATAAATAATTTAAAATAATTCAATGTTTTCAATATATTCGACGCTTTAATTATAATTTTATTGAATACAACATAAATAAGAATAAAAATGAATATCATAAAATTGAATTGAAGAAAGCGAGCATAGATTTACAATATTTTTTAAGGCTTTTAAATGCAGTCTTTATAATTTATTGATTTTTTTTGATAGACTTACATTTGTTAAACTAAATATATTTTCGGTTGATATAAAAATTCCTTAAAATTTTAAGCGTAGAAGTTTAAATTGAATGATATTTAAATTTTTGGAAATTAAGATTTTAAATTGTTTCAAATAATTCTTAGGAAAAGTAGTCTGCATCAATAAAAAAATTTAGAATCGGTGAATTCAAGTATTAATTGATTAAAATTTGAATTAAATATAAGTTTGAATTGATTTAAAATTTCAAAATTTTTATAAGTTGAAATTAATAGTTTTTATATTTGCAAATGATTTCAGGTTCCATTGTTTCCAATTTTTAAAAATATTTTTAGACTTAAATATTGGAAATTGTAATCATAAAGTTTGGATTAATTTAAGTTTTAATACTATATTTCACATTTTTTAAAATTTGAAGATTTTAATATTGGTTGAAGTTTGAAATTCCTAATTTAAATATGCATTGTTAAAATTAAACAATATTTATAAGTTTATAATAATTTTAACATGAATTGATTAAAGCTTGAACCATTAAAAGTTTTAAATAATAATTGATGTTTATTATTATTGAAATTTGAATAATTCATAATTCCTACATATCTTATTTTAATACACTTTTTGCGCCTCAGATACAATAAAGATACCATAATATCATAGTTTAAGACACTTTCGAGACACTTGTTTTTAGAGTAAACTAATTAAAATTTGAAACAATTTGCTTGAATTCATATTAATAAAATCAAGTTTAAAAGTTTTAATATAATTTAATTTGTAAAAGTTAAAGATTAAAATAAAATAAAATGAACTCATTTTTACTTTAATTATTTTTAAAAAACACAAATTATTTCAATCTTTCACTTTTACAAATTAAATTAAATTAAAAATCTTAAACTTGATTTATAAATCTTAAAACTTTGGTTATATTGCAATTTTGATTATAATTGTAGTTTGAAAGAATTTAAATTTAAATTAAATAATAGAAGTTGCGAATTTTTTAATTTGGAAAAATTAAAATTTATATCGATAGAAATTTTTGAGAATGGTTTGTTACTAAACGAATTTCGTATTGTTTAAAGAAAATTTAAAAATAAAGATTTCATATCAATAGAAGTTTGGAATAAAATAAATTTGTGTGGAAAATTGTAATAATAAAAAAATATTTTGTTCAAAAAACTATTTACAAAAATATTCTAATTTTTTGTAACGTACCATAAAAACTTTTAAATTTTAACTTAGGACGAAAATCGGAGTTATTCCCTAAAATTTCTTTGTAGGTATTTATTAATTTATAATACATTTTAATAAATAAACAAGAATTCACAAAATTTAATTTGATAGTATAATTAATTTAATCTAAATAAGTTCAGTTTGTTTTTTGTATTGAAACCATCTTAGCAAATTGAAAAATGTAATTCTCGCGTATTTTTCGCTAGTTAATATATAATTAAATAAAATTTTCTTTCTGAAAACTAAAGAAATTAGTTTCTATTTTTATTTTTTACGAAATTCAAGTTTTTGACTTTTGCATTTTATGAATGTATTGTTTTCTCTATGAGGAAGGAAATAACGTATAAGCTTTTGTAATCAATTTAAAGACTAGATTTATATTGTATTTTGTTAAATACAAATTTCATTCACGACATTTTTTTAAATAAAATTTAATTTTTCCATACTTGGGTGAATTTACAGTACCAAATAAATTTCTGATTAAAAAGTGATTTTTTTTGGGAAATTAGAATAAAATAAATTTTTGTTCTGGGTATTTTATAAAATCAATGTGTCGAATTTCGAATTTTGATAGTAAAAATAATCGTAATAAATTGTATTAAGATTAACTGAATTATTTTCGAGTTATCGTGTTTACAAAAAAGCGTGATATTTGCACACAAATAGAAAAGACAAATTTTTTGATAATTCTATGACAATTTTTGGGGAAATCAACAAAGTAATAAATTTGTAAGGTGTCGATAATATAAAATGAGATGAAAATGAAAAGAACAGGGTTTTCTAGCGATGAGGAGGTTGGCGAAATGGTTATTGATTTTAGTTGTATAACCAAGACGGCAGCGGGCGTTCTGCTCTTAAAAATATGTACACACCCCATCCTTCTATCCCTAATCTCTTTACCAGTGTAACCAGCTTCGCCACCTTCAGATCATATTTTTTGCCATACCCCGAGGAAACGCGTAAGTTTTCACCACACTTTCTATTCTCTTGTCAACACTTTTGATTTTTACTTTCATATCATCCTTAGCTCTTTTATTTTTATCAAAAGTTAAACAAAACAGTGACAGAGTCAATTTTCTATTTTAATTGCTCAGAGAAATTAAATTTCAATTTAAAGTTTGAAAATTAATACCAGATAAAACAAACCTGACTCTTGTACTGGTCTGAAGTCAGATTTTAAAAATTCAAAATGGCAGATCCAATATGGATATATATATTTTCCACTGAAAATTATTAACATTTTTTACTATTAAATAGAAGCTCATTTTTCTATAATTCATTTGTAAAATGATTGAATTTGGACGCAAATTGATAAAAAGATAAATAAAATACATAATGAAAAGTACATTTTTCGGGGTAATGGTTTCTTGTACAATTTGAAAAATAAGCTATTTGAAGATGGCTAAGTAATGGGGATCAATAATAATTAGTCTGACGGTCGTTCAATTAGACTTTAATTCACCTACAGTGGATCTAGTAAACTAATTGTCTGACCATAAGTAGGATCAACCTCTACTCTGTGCTCTGCAAGTAGTATAAACCAGCTGTGGTCAGTCATCAGCGATACTAATTGTAAGAAACCTTTAGCTTTCTGAAAGTAGCTCCAAATGTGTTTTGATCCGATTCCTATATGAAAGAATTTTCATTTGACACAATTCAAATTTGACACATATTTTATTTGACCTAACTTTTATTTTACCTACATCTTATTTAATATAACTATTATTTTTACCTGATTTTTTTCCTCATTAACTCTAATTCAACCGAATTCCTTTTGACCTGATTCCAATTCAAAAGAATTTTTATTTGACATAATTTTTATTTAATGAAAATTTTATTTGATGTAGTTCCCGTTTGTCATAATCCTAATTTGGCCTATATTTTACTTGCAATAATTCCTGTTTGGCATAATTCTAATTTTATGTAAATTTTATTTGACATAATTCCCGTTCGACTTAATTCTTATTGGACATAATTGTTGTTTATCTTTTAATTTTGTTGTGACCTTATTAATTATTATTTAAACTAATGCGTTTTTATCAGATTCCTATCTGAATTTAAAATAATTTTTATTTGCCAGGATTCAAATTTGAAATAATTTTTATTTAACCTAATTCTTATTGCGAATTAGTATTTGACATAAGTTTCATTTGACCTAAATCTTATTTTACGTACATCTTATTTGACATAATTGTTAATTATCTCTGGCGTTTTTTTGACGTAAATAAATATTCTTTAACTATTGCGTTTTGATCCGATTCCTATTTGAAAGAATTTTCATTTGACAGAATTAAAATTTGACTTATATCTTATTTGACCTAACTCTTATTTTACCTACATCTTATTTAATATATTTATTATTTTTCACTGATTTTCCCCCTCATTAATTGTTATTCAACCGATATCCTTCTGACCTGATTCCTATTAAAAAGAATTTTTGTTTTTTTTTTAAAGAATTCTTACATCTTTATTTAAAAGAATTTTTATTTCACATAATTCTTATTTAACCAAAACTTTATTTGATGTAATTCCGGTTTGGCATAATCCTAATTTGACCTACCTTTTACATGATATAATTCCCGTTTGTCATAATTCTAATTCGACGTAAATTTTATTTGACATAATTCCCGTTCGACTTAATTCTTATTTGACCTAATTTTTATTCGACATAATTGTTGTTTATCTCTTAATTTTGTTGTGATCTAATTAATTATTATTATTCAACTTAATTCGTCTTGATCTGGTTCCCATCGGAATTTAAAATAATTGTTTTCGACAAGATTCAATTTTGAAATAATGTTTATTTAAACTAATTCTTATTGCGAATTACTATTTGACATAATTTTCATTTGACCTAATTCTTATATTACATAAATAATTATTATTTAACATAATCACCATTTAAGATAATTTTTATGTCACATAGTTCCTATTAGGCCCAAATCCTACTTGACATATTTCATATCTGACATGATTCTTACTTAACCTACTTTAATTTAGTCTAATTCTTATTTAAAATAATTTTTATTTGACCTAACTCTTATTGTACCTACATCTTCTTTGACATAACTGTTATTTAGTTATGAATTGTTTTTTTAATTAATTCTTATTTAACCAAATTCGTTTTGGTTCTATTCCTTTTTGAATTCAACCGAATTCGTTCTGACCTGATACCTATTTGAAAGAATTTTTATTTGTCATAATTCTTATTTTACACAAATTTTGTTAAACATAATTCCCGAGTGTCATAGTTCTAATTTTACCTTAATTTTACTAGACATAATTTCTGTTTGGTATAATTCTTATTTGACCTAAATGTTATTGACATAATTTTCGTTTGACTTCATTCTTATTTAACCTAATTTTTATTAGACATAATTTTTTATCTCTTAATTTTTTTCATATTCAATTAACTATTATTTAACCAAATACGTTTTAATCCGATTCCTATTTGAAAAAATTTTCATAAGACAGAAGTCAAATTTGACCTAATTCCCATTTGATATAATTTTTATTTCACATAATTTCTATTTGGCCTAAATCCTACTTGACATAATTCATATTTGACATAATTCTTACTTCACCTACTTTTATTTTGTTTAATTCCTATTTGACATAATTTTTATTTGACCTAACTCTTATTGTACTTACGCCTTTTTTCACATAATTGTTATTTAACTCTGATTTTGTTAAACTAATTAATTATTATTTAACCAAATGCGTTTTGATCCGATTTCTATTTGAAAAAAATTTTATTTGACCTAACTCTTATTTTACCTACGCCTTCTTTTACATAATTGTTATTTAACTCTGATTTTTTTTAACTAATTAACTATTATTTAAGCAAATTCGTTTTGATCTGATTCATATTTAAATTTAAAAGAATTTGTATTTGCCAGGATTTATATTTGACATAATTCCTATTTCACCTAATTATGATTTAGACAAATTACTATTTGACATAATTTTTATTAGACATAACTCTTATTGTACCTACGTTTTCATTGATATAATTGTTATTTATCTCTGAATTTTTTATGATCTAATTAATTAGTATTTAACAAAATTCGTTTTGATTTTAATCCTATTTAAAATAAATTCGTTTCATTTGAACTCAAATTTGCAAGAATTCTTATTTAATTTAAATTTTATCTGATACAATTCCCTTTTGGCATAATTATAATTTGACTTAAATTTTACTTAACACAATTCTTATTTATCCTATTTCTCACTTGACATAATTCTTATTTAAGCTAAATTCTATTTGACAAAGTTCTCCAATGACTTAATTATTATTTGACCTAATTCCTATTTAACCTAAATCTTATCTGACATAATTCCTATTTGTCATAACTCCTATTTGATATAATTTCTATTTAACATTATTCTCATTGTCCAAAAATCCTATTTGGCCTAAATTTTATTTGACATAATTCCTATTTGGCCTGAATCTTAAATTCCATTTAACCTAATTTTCCTTTCACCTAACTTCAATTTGACCTAATACGTATTTGAGATAATTTTACCATTGAACAAATTTTTTCACGCTCTCGGCTTCGTTCGAAAATTTTCAAGTACATTCGGTAACTCTCGGTTTTCTTCGTGAAAACTCGGTGCTATTCGAAAGCATTCGGCTTCCTTTAGACACTCGAAGTTGAATTTGTTTCAGTACCTACCTTAAAATATCGATAAGATTGAAAGATGTTTTAAAACTTGTGAGCTCGTTTTGGTCATTTTTAGTAATTTGGTAAATCTAAGTTGTGTTAAAAGTAATGTTTGAATGATTTTTAGATAATAAATAACAGATAAGAAGAAGCTCATTAATATTTGACGCTATTACATGGATTTCTAAGAGGAACTTATTGCACGTGAAATTAATTTTGGCGACCAATTTGCATCATCACCTAATATCGTCGGTAATACATCAAACAGCAGTTTCGTGTTTCTGCACACGTATTGCAATTACAGCATCACGTAGAAATCTGACAGCTGAACGAAGTCCAGGGTTTGTCGCCATCATCTGTGATTCCGTTCTGGCTGATGTAATTCGTGGGACGTTCGTTTGTGCAACGCAACATCAGCATTTCCTGCTTGACAATATTATCGACAAAATTATATATGTCATACAAATAACGATTAGAGATTAATAAATGATTATTAATTTATTATAATTAGCTCTTCAATTTATCAAGGAAATTTTAACTAACCAGTGGTGTTTCATATCTCTTTAAGAGGACGGGACGGACACTTTTATGTACAAATTTTCAACATTAATTATATCTGTTTTTGGAGATATACAAAACTATATGAATCATCATTTCTGACGTATTTTGTATCGCTCTTTTAGAATCTGTTGTCAAAATTACAAACAAACAAAAATTTAAAAAGTTATGGACTCTTCTTTGAAAAAAAATGTGAAATTTTGACAATTTTGTTTAAAAAATGATTTTTGTTTTCATATTTTCAATAATCAGAAAAATGTTTTAACTTCAAATATCGCGTCCGTAATATTCAAGCTTGAAAAAAACGAACTGTACATTTTGAAATGTCAAGATGGCGAATCCAAAATGTCATCGAAAGAAATTTTTTTTCAATATGAGCACCCGTGCTCATTAAAAAAAATTTCTATTTTTATGGCACTATGTGTCTAAATGTTTTTCTGCCTCTCTAATCATGAATCTGAAGTCAGATTTCAAAAATTCAAAATGGCGGATCCAATATGGCGGACGATATTTTAAAAATCGATCGGATATCTTTGAAAATTGTTACTCGGGGTTTTAGGGGTCGCTGATCACGAATCTGAAGTCAAAATTTAAAAATTCAAAATGGTGGATCCAATATGGCGGACTATAATTTAAAAATCTTTTGGATTTATTTGAAACTTGTTACCCGGGGGTTTTTGGGGTCGCTGATCACAAATCTGAAGTTAGATTTCAAAAATTTTAAATATTAGATCCAATATGGCGGGCGATATTTTGAAAATCAATCGGATGTCTTTGAAAATTGTTACTCGGAAGTTTTTAGGGTCGCTGATCACAAATCTAAAATCAGATTTCGAAAATCCAAAATGTCGGATCCAATATGGCAGACGATGTCTTAAAAACCTGTCGGATATATTTGAAACTTATTACTCGGAGGTTTTTGTGATCGGTGATAACGAATAAGACGTAAAATTTTTAAAATTCAAAATGGCGGATCCAAAATGTCGGAGAATATTTTATTTAATCGATCGGAATTGAATAAAACTTGTTACTCGGAGGTTTTTGGTGTCGTTGATCACGAATCTGAAGTCAAAATTTAAAATAACAAAATCGGAGATCCAAAATGGCGGACGATATTTTGAAATTTAATTGGATTTAATTGAAACTTGTTACTCGGGGGTTTATGGGTTCGCTGATCACGACTCTGAAGACAGATTACAAAATTTTTAAATGACAGATTAAATGTAGCTGATGTTTTGAAAATCGGTTAGATTTTTCTGAAACCATCTGATTAAATATTTCACGTCTTTTATCTATTTAAAGTATTTAAATGTTACCCTATTCAAACCACGAAGAGGTATTCGTAAAGTGAAGTAACATTAGAATTGTAATCACCAATTGTAAAAACTTCCTAGGAGCAAGTTTCAATCAAATCCGATCAATTTCATATAATATCCTCCTCATATTGGATCCGCCATTTTGAATTTTTTAATTTTTACGTCTAGTTCGGGATCACCGATCCCAAAAACCTTCGAGTAACAAGTTTCCAATAAATCAGACAGATTTTTAAAATATCGTCCGCCATATTGGATTCGCCATTTTGAATTTTTTTATTTTGACATCAGATTCGTGATCAGCGACCCCAAAAAACCCCGAGTAACAATTTTCCAACAAATCCGATTGATTTTCAAAATGTTGTCCGCCATATTGGATTCGCCATTTTGAATTTTTGAAATCTGACTTCAGATTCGTGATTAGAGAGTCAAAAACATATTTAGACACTTAGTGCCATGAAAATAAAAAAAAATTTTAATGAAGCGTACACTAGGTGCTCATATATTTAAAAAAAAAAATTCGACGCCATTTTGGATTCGCCATCTTGATATTTTTAAATGTACAGTTCGTCATTAAATAACAAAAAAGAAATTTTTGGACGAAGTTTGTAAGTCAAGTTTCAAGGTGAATTTTGAGAGAAGTTTCCATAAACTGCTGGGAAGTTTTCTGGAAGTCACTGGAAATTACGAAGAATGTTTCAACGGAAATTTTACGTGAAGTTTCTGATTAAAGTTTTCTGGAAGTTTTCTGGAAGTTTCCGGAAAGATACTGAGGGAGGTATAAAAGGGAATTTTATTTAATGTTTCCAAATAAAATTTTAAAAGAATGTTTTCAGAAAATTTTGGAAAGTTTCTAAGGGAATTCTTGTGTAAATTTTAAAAAACTTTTTTATAAGTTTCGGAGTGATTCAAAGGAAAGTTCCCAAGAAATTTTCCGGAAGTTGCAGGGAAGATTTCTGGAAGTTTCCGAGAAGTTACTAAGAGTTTTTTAAACGAAATTTTACGTACAATTTCCGAGTGAGATTTTCTGGAAGTTTCTGGAAAGATACCAAGGGAGGTTTAAAAGGGAATTTTTTGAAATTTTTCCTAACAAAATTTCAGAAGAAAGTTTATATGTTTATTTTAATTAATTAAAATAAACATATAAATATAGTAAATTGAAAAACATATTTTGAAAAGTCTAAAATTTAACAATTTAGTAACTTAGAAGATATTTGTTTTTATAAAAGCCAGAACGTATACTTCCGATTTTTAAAACTTCATAAACCATGCATCTATGATATATTCGTAAATTTTGAAGCCAGTAAAAATGTGGAGCCTTGTACAGAATGTGTAGAAACATGCGTTACTTCAATATTTGCTACAACCCATAAATCTTGGCCGAATTTAGAAATATTTTGGGGAGGAAAGTGAAGGTAATGAAATTCTAAAACGATTTATGGATCTCAACTGGAAAAAGTTTACTAAAACCTCAAACAGAAAGTCTCAATTTCAGCTGACTTTTAATCCGTCTTGTTTGGTTTTCTATAGTAATTAACAAATTCATAAAAAATTGAAAAATAATATATTTTTAAAATAAGTATAACTTTGGACTGTATTTAAAAATTAATATTCTTAAAATCGAAAAATGTCAAGATATGTAAAAAAATCGCAATAGATAATTTCAGGGTAAGCTAATACTTCCTCTACAAGGAATCAGTAAACCTAAACTAAAAATGGTTCTCATATCTATGAATAATTGAATATGATACCATCACAATATAAACATCCTCCTTTTTTAAGAACACATTTTTCAAATTTATTTTTATCCTTGACCACTGGATTATTTTATAACTGTAGTTCATGATACGAATGACGCTGGTACAATTTCAATTAGTCGTAAAATTGCGTTGTAAAAGGAAAGGGTTGGTCTATAAAACTAGATGGATTATTTACGACTTGAAATATTTCACTAAGTAAAGCTGATCACGTTTTCCTATGGGATCATCACTATGTCGGTTTACTCGTCTTAACATAATTTTTCGTGAGATAACGTTGCGGCCAACCTCTCTGGCCAGAACAAATTTTATCTCCGACAGAGATGAGAGGTGGAAAAGGATAAGCGGAAGGTTTCGTGAGCTCTTATTGCATTTCAGAATATCTAACTTGATATTTATCCTTCATGCAATTTTAGTATTCGAAGAACGTCAACTCTATTCGTACACTGAAATCTCAACTGTCTCTAATCATTATTCATCTACGATTTTCATCAATTTTCTCTTGATTGATAAATCCAATCTGACATTCGTAGCTGATCAAATGTAAAGAAATTCTTCGACAAAAAACATTTGAAATCGTATTTAATTAGCAGTGATTTTTTACTGGTGGTTTATCACGTATAATTAAAAAAAAAAAAACTTGGAGTTTGATTTTCAATTTTTTTTAATGGTAGTTTACGTTCGGATCATTGAGATCTACATGATTATATTTGCGAATCGGAATATTCTAAATAAGTAACTTAATTAATAAGTAATAAGTAATTCTTATTCATCATTACCAGAGTCAAGATATTGTCGAAGAATTTCTTGAAAACTAGATTTAATTTTAAAATTAACCTTGAAAATGTAAACCTTTGGAAATTAATTCATTAATTTTCCCCTGAAGATATTTTTTTACTATGAATCAAAAGATTACTGATGGTAAATGTGGATTTTAAGGTAGAAAAATTAACTAATCTGAGCTTTTGAAATTTTTTAAAAATAAAGTTCATACTTGTGGAATGAACATGGGTTCATTCCGTTCCCTTGGACTTCACCGAGTTTGTATGTTAAAGTTCTGATAATTAACGGGTGGCTCAAGTTCCTTCTAATTAGCGAGCTTCTCACCCCCTCATCTTGCTCTTCACTCTTTCGCCACTAACCTCTTCTCTCCCGTTTTCCCTCTAAATGAAAGAAGGAAACACAAATTAATTTGAACTGATTATCTATCAAATTGATTTATGCAATAGTTCACTCGACAAAACTCAGCTGAACTTTCAAACACATTGATCATGACCGATGACAAGGAATTTACGTAATATAATTAAATTAATCCTCCTGTATGGATCCAGATTTTATGACTGTGAAATTTTTACAAATGAAAATTCATTAAAATCAAATTGCAGCTTAAAACTTTTAAAATATAGAAACGTCAGAAACACGAATATTTAAGAAAAAATTAAATACATACATTGTGAATTTTATTTTAATTATTCTAACAAAAAATTTTATTTAATTTTTAACTTGTATTAAAATAAAAGATTTAAATAGAATTTTTAAGGGTTTTTATGGGTGTATAACTATACCTACAAAAATTAATTTAGTATTATACGCAACTTGCTCAGAACTTTGTTTAAAACAATCGCGAAGAGGAGGTGGTCAGGAGCAACACCGAATAAAACATTTTGTTAATAAGTAAAAAGAAATTTTGATCTGTTGGAGCCAAGACGTTTAGGTTTATAATTTGTTTTTCATTAGGTGGAAAATAAAAAACCAAAAAACACTAAACACATGAATTAAAGGACAATCTGCTTTTATTCTAACGAGCAACGTTTCGTCAACATTTCGTTGACCTCCTCAGGCTGTAAATACAATATATTACACTTCAGTAAATTTTTAACACAAACAAACCACACTGTATTAACTTATAAAAACATTTTGTTATTATAATTAATGAGTAACTAGAGTATAATTTATTTGATAATTATGAAAAGAAAGATTTACATAAGGCCACATGGCTTCAAAACAATATAACCTGAGCACTGATTCATTGTGAACGAACATTATAAATTAATAAATAAATCTAAAATTCACAAAAATAAAATAGTGCTAAAAGTAACCAGCTGAGCGAGGCACACTCTACAAACACCACACGAAGAGTGACGCGACAAAAGTCGTCTTGTCAGGTGTTCAGCCCGTAGCGACACTAGCGCCACAAAAGTGCACCACTTCAGACAAAATGGCTGCAACTAGTGTTTCGGCAGGTCGACTACAAGCTCTTCTTTTTTTTCCTACGAGGTTTGCCAAATGCATTTACGCACCATAAGGAACACCTTACATCACCGTGTGTGTGTCAAACTCGGGACCAGAGAAGAGATTTCTCGAAAATATAAATATTACCCCGTAAGTTGATTCTGGGTAATACCCACTAAACCTTCCTCGCTTTATAAGAGTATTTAACACTCAGCCGAACGTTCGACTAGGCGACCCACATTGCAAAGTGTTAACCCCACTCAAAACCATAGATCCCTCAGCCCAGCATCAGATCTCGATCAACCGACAAATCAATGGAGGTAAGTACCCCTTAAATGAGAGGTTAAAAATTTAAATTAATTATAAACTTCTATACTTTTCTGTCTGTAAATTATAAATTATATTATAACTCATTCTAACTAAAACTTATTACAGATTGAGAATACGTCACAATTGTTCACCCGTTATAAATACAAATTAAAAAACCAGTGAAGAAAACGTCGCAAAGTGCATTTGCAAACCCGACCGATGTGGACTGTAAGAAAGACAAAACGAAACTGAACTTCATGTTCACATCAGGCCCTAGCTGACTGACAAAAGGAATCGAGAGCTCCTACCAACGATATGCACTCCATCCTGTAGGGAGAGAAATAGAGCAGACATGACCACAGAACATGGGAAACCCTCCTTAATAGGAACTTTAAACTCTATTAAATATTTCATGACAGATTAAGTATTGTTTTACAATGCATATAGACGACCACAAACCTCCCATTTAAATCTTGCAAGAAATTTTCCTCATAACTTTAAAAATTTTTAAACAATGGACACTATTAGAATTAAAGATTCTAATTTCTAATTTTCATTGTTAGATCCCGAGCGGAAAGCGTCATTAAACCTAATTTCATTATTTTCAAAATCACACCTCTGATTGGGTTTAGGATTCTCAGGTTATTTTTTGCAAAACTCCGGGTTTAAAAGATGCTAGAGACGAGAAAATAACTAGAAAAAGAAGATTAAATCATTCAGAATGGTACGTTACAGAAATGTATTAATTATAATACATTACCTTAAAGAATTTCTCGAAAAATTGCTGGATAATTTCTTTCTTTTTTTAGAAAGTAGAGGCTTGCGGGATATTAATAAAGTTCAGTTTCCCAAGGGAGTGTTTCTTTTCTGTCTTCTTGTAGCAGCTTTTAAAAGTTGCTACTTCCCTTTTCTTATTCTTCCATGCTAGTGACAGGCAAGGGAAATTAAATTCTTCCAGACTCGATTAAACATCGGCAAGAGAAGTCCAGTAAAATCAAGCAGTTCAATAGTGTCGATACCCTTAAATAATTTACGACATTATCGGGAAATTCACTACTTCCACTCTCTAAATCTGTATTAGGGCAAATTGAGGCACTTGGTTTTAATTAGTTTACTTGTTTCTACAATGATTAGTTTAGAATTGAAATTTGTATCCTACTAAAAAGAATGGAATTTATCCGAAATTTTTATTGTTTTTATTCGAATCTAGTGCTTGGAAGTTGAAAAATTAAATTGATTTATTATTTGATTTTATGTAAAAAGAAAAAAATATTCCAGCAGTAAATCCACTTGATTTCAAGCTCTGCTCTTGGTCAATTCCGTTTTCAGTAGACCTTGACATAAGCTGTTCGCGTCACGGAATTCGTACCATAAGGGATGGTTGTGGTCGTGTATCGGTGGCAATTACAGATTATGCGGCCAATTGGCACGAAACCGGTAACTATAGTGGACTCCAAATGGTGAATCGAACTCGATAGGAAGGGTCATAGAAACAGGATACCCTCTATCGAATTTCAAATTTCTATTCCATTCCACTATATAAATGTAAAAAAAGAAAAATTCCAAAAACAGTTTTTTATATTTAATTTCTGCTTTTGCATGAACCGAAATAATAATTCGGTAGAATGATTTCAACATTCTACTTTGTCCATTTTAAAAATAATCGAATTTAACTTTCATTTTATTTGATTTGACTAAATTTCTCAGTCATTAAGCAGGGTTTGAAATATGACCGTGGTTATGTAATGATTTTGATTTAGTAAATTTAATTTTTAATAAATAAAACGAGTAGTTCACTTGAACGAATAATTTATTGTAGAATTATATTAGAATTTCTAATTAAGTCACTAAAATAGGGATCCCTTTACATATCAAAATTTACTTTTCAAATTTAGGTTAACATAAAAAATCAGGTTTAAATTAAATAGACAAAACATATAAATATGAGACAAAAATAAACTAACCGCTCGCTGTTCGCTGCTGAGACACGTGGTGGACCGGTAGTGAGACCCTGGTCTTTAATCTTTTAAGTATACTTTTTTTCCTTTCTGTTCTTCAAATTCCACAAAATTCGTTTCACTTTTTTCCGGAAAAACACCTTGTTTCAGTCCGAAACTTTTGGTATATCGGAAGGTTTTAGATTCCTTGGATTGATCGGCAGCTAGTTGTTAACGGTTTCCACCCTTTTTATTAAACCATCCAAAAAAGAAACCACACTATTCCAAAAGATTAAATAAAATATACTATTTGGAATCAAAATTCACACGGTTAAAATCATTTTAATTTAATTAAATAATAATTTACCTCAAGGCTACCGGCGGTACGCTTGAGGAAGGCGCGGTGTTCTCCACCTTATGACAACGAAAAATAAGATTGATCAATCCAAGAAATTCAATTTTATTTTACACTGAGGACCATTCCACCCCATGTACTCAGCACTGATCCCCTTAACTCATTACACGAACTCACCCGAAATTACAGAAATCAATGACAAATCATTCAGACGATACTTTCAATATTTCAACGCTTTAAAATTTCATTTATCAAATATCATTTTTGCTTCAGTTAGAAATGTACAAGTACGTTTAGCAAAATTTGAATGCATTTGTTAACTTTATCAAAAGACAGTTAATTTTATTACAAAATATGAATACGTCACATTTGTTCACTCGTTGTAAACACTAATGAAATGCTGATAAAGGTACTTCCGTAATTAGAATTTAGAAACTCGCATGAAGTAGACTGTTCCAAAGCCAAAAGAGTTCTTTAGCCAATGAGTCTATCAGGCCTAGGCTGACGCAGTGTAGAAAGCGTTAAATAATCTTTCTTCAGAGCTAAGCAGCGTTTCAGAATACATAGACAAGTAACCGAAATTTTATAATTCTTGGAAACAGCAGTCTTACAATTTATTTGTCGAATCCTGATGTGGTTGTCTTACACGAATCAACTAATTAAGTGTATCTGATTATCTTAAGTGTCTTGCGTCAAGATGTGTTCATTTTTGTAGCAAGTAGACTTGACAATAACTTTAAAAAAATATAGTAGTGCGATGGTTCTGGGTGACAGTTAATGTTTAAATGAAGAGATTTTAAACAATTCATTTTGTAATTAGGGGATATGTACAGGATAAGGAAAGAGTTGGGTTGAAATATAAATTATTTAACGATTTTCATTTCCGGCCTGGTTGCACCTTAAATGCGTTAATGGTTGTTTGGTGTAGGTCGTGAAACTTATATGAAGCATTGTCTCGAGCGAGGAAAGCCGTAAACTAGAATTATAGACCTCAGAATGTCTACTATTCGGAGCGCAACCATACTGGAAATTGTATCAAAGTCCAATTCCAAAAGACGCCACATACACAGCCAATGTAATATTTGTTGTCCTTGGTTTCAGTTGAATCCAACGACCATTTCCGGGTTCAAAATGAAGCTACACTCGTTCGCCTTAATGAAGTTAGAAACGAAAGAAGTGGTCCAGATTGCAAACAATAGTACACGAACGAAAATTTCAGATGCTCGGATACATTTACTAAACTTTAAATAGCTTCGTGTGATTTAATAATGATTATTAGTTTCAAACTGGAAATTAATATGACTTTTAGTTAAAGTTTATTAATTCTTTAAACATTCTAAATAATAACTATGCTAAATTAAGTTTCATTTGACGCTTTTCGTCCATTATAAAAACCGTTGATTAATTTATTACAAAAATGGCTTATAACTTATTCATATTTCTGTACGATTTGAATAAGAATCGCATTTAAGAAAATTTCTGCTGTAAATCGCTTTTCCATACATAATTTTCACGGCTAAATTACGGTACGGTGCTATTCATTTCTGGGTTTCGCTGAATGTAAATTCATGCAGGTAGGAAATAAATAGCTCGCATAATGAAACTGCTCAAATTGTGAAATCCATAATCATCTTGAAGTGAGCTGACATTTTATCATAACATGATCGTACCTTAAGTTTAGGAATTTAGTTCAGGAATCTAAATATATAATTTCTTATCCTTATAATGCAACATCCCAAATTATATAATTTCAAAATCCCGATTGAGAGCTACTTCACATTAGTGAAGTACATTACACACATTATTAATCATAAATAACTAAGAAAAAAAACAATTAAATAAAAGACTAACCAAACTACTATAATTATTAAATTAAATAACAAAAACCACGACTAACCAGTTTCCGGAGAGTGGGGGATAAGGAGCAGCACAAACTAAAATTTAAATTGTAAACCATAACATAACAATTTTATTCAATTTACTTTATCAAAAGATTACAAGAACATGAAAACAGTCGGCCACATGGCACGGCCATTTACAAAAAACGCGCACTGAACACTGACTTTAATTTTAATGTTTAATTGGAGATCGACTCCATCAAAAATAAAACAAAATTAATTATCGGAGCTGACCTAGGAGCTAACCTGGGGCCCATTAATGAAGCCTCGTCAGTAATTTTGATTACATGTTTATAAAGTTTTAACACTTATTATACAAGTAACCGACCAGATGGTCCACCATACCAGTTCAGAATGCCGACGACAGCAAGAACGCCTTGTCGACAAGTTCATCTGCTACGACACATGCGCCATAGTGTCGTTCTCACAAATCACATTTCAAAGTTCGCAAAGTCGCATTACCCGTGGATGGAAAGATCGAGCGTCAATCGACCGAGAAGTGTGAATCAGGTGTAGTGGTGGCGGCGCTGACGTCTAGGGCTGAAACAAGATGGCTGAGACCAATGTTTTGACAGTTTATAAACACGATTGATGACCAGGATGACCGTCAGGACCACCTTCTCGACGATTCATTATGATGTAGAAAACTCCACATCGCATCGGAGTTAATCAGTGTTCGTGCGTGTAAAATAAAAGTGCGAACATTTAATGTTTATCGAACAAAACAAATAATTGTCCGATCTGACATGTTGTCAGGTAAAAACTGAAAGTTGAAATAATAATAATTATTATTATGAAAAATAATAAATATTATCTCAATATTTCAATTAATCAAATACGAAATCAAAATGGAAATAAATATTTATTTAACAAAATCCTAAATTCGACAATAATCAAAATAAAAATAATTTGAAATAACTTTTAATTTTTAAATATTTAATAAAATATTTGTATTTTATTTGTATTTTATATTCAATAAAATATAAACACAAAAGAATAAAGGTTACAAATCGCCAAGTTAACATTAAGGCTGAACAATAGCTTAGAATTAATTCCAGAGTGCTGTGTAATAATCCAATTAAACAAATAATACACTATTATTATATCAATTATTAAACGATTTAATATTATATAATGATATTTTTAAAATCATTTAAAAATTTGTAACGTCACATATTTAACTGGGAAAAAATTTCCCTTTTAGATACATTTTTGAACAATCAAGTACTGATATGATTTCAATTTTACAAACACCAAAATCTTCATCCTCTTCATCCAAAGTTTTAAAGAATAGTAAAAATGCAAATTCTGTTGTAAGAATCCAAGTAGCTTATCAACTCTGAATCAAAGTGGCATCACCTTAATAAAAGTGTGCATCCTGTTTCCGCAACAACCGATTCAATTATCGATTTTAAAGTTTGTTCGTAGTCTAGATGCTTTTAACAACTTTTCAACTATAACGCTAAGTAATCCACGCTTTTCCGATCCAACTAAAACACGAGTTTGTTGCAATGGGGATTAGCTTCACACTGCCGACTACCTCAGGTTTATTTAGGTATTTTTAGTCTCTGGCTCAAATTGGTGTTATTACTGTCGCAAATTAAAAGACCGTAATTTGCTGTTTTGTAGAAAAAGTCAGCGTAATTATTACTACACACGCTTATGTGACAGTAAGTGGTACTTAGTTCTTCTAATTGCTTTCATTTTTATGCTTCTGTAAGTTTAGATAGTCTTTTGAACAGAACCTTTTGCTTTAATTTAAATACTTCTGAATTCATTTTTGTTTCTATTTACAGTTCTTTTTATTTGAAGTATCGAAACATTCTTTAAAAATGTATAATTACAATCTTGTAATTTCTGGATAAATAATTACACGGAGTGTTTTCATATTTTGCATTATCAAATTTTCATACACAGTATCTCAAAGATTTTGGGAACTTCCACAACTTCCTGGTAGAATATGTAATAATTAATTACATTCCCTTAGGAATTTTGTAATTTCCTAAAGCTTTCGTGAAACTAAGCAATTGATTAAAATTATTAGAAAGCTTACTCAAACAGTTTGAGCAGGTATAATTAAATTTCGCGAGCTATTAATTTGTATCTGTAAACTAAAAGATTGTGAATAAAAGTGAGCACAAATTGTTAAGAAATGTTTGCTTTAAAACAGGAAAATTATAATTCACGAAAGACTATTTTCATCAAACAATTCTCCATTTTGGAAAATACTTTGGGTGAAGATGAGACCAAAATTACGGAAGTATTGGTTCAGCGGTATCTTGGAGTGATTCGAGTGACCACAGTGATCCCTGTTGGTGCTCCGGGAATTCTATCATGTGGTCACATTCTCGGACTCCTATGGGAAGTCCTCTGCTGGTACTTGAATCAATTAAATATCTCCCGGTGCCAGAGAACGTGAACGTTTCTCACTATCTTCTCTTAAATAATTCATTTACTGTTCTAAAAGGTCCATGGATTTTAATATGTATTATAAATAGCGTCTGCGAATAAATATAAATAAATAATTAATAATAATTCTTTTATATTTAAAAGAAAAAAAACCTTACGCCGATTAAATTCTAATTTAGTTATTGATCCTTTTTATTTATCGGATTGTGAAAAACAACTTGCGTTTCTTCATAAAACAGTTAGGAAGTATTAAAATTAAAGGGAAATAAAATTACTAATCAAAAATAGCGTCACAGGAGATATAACTGAAAAGTTATATGAACATTCGAAGCAAGTCTTTTCTTAATAGAAAAATCCTCGAGACTTCAATAATTAGAAAGTAACAGCTATTAAAATATCAATCCAATTCTCCGTAGACTTAATATTACAAGCTGCAATCAGATTTTATTTAAATTACTATCCTCCGGGCAGATGATAATGATTAAACTACAGTTTTATCACCATCCCTTTCTTTTTCCTCTTCGACAACTTAATTCTCTTCCCCTCTGTCTCTTGATGTTGTCCCTCTGGTTTCATAAAATGCTCGAGATCTGGAGCCTCAGGCTCTCAAACCTCAACAACCCTCACAGTTATAATCTCACTAACAAATTATACTATTAATTCTGCAGATAAATTTTTCAAAATTCACAATTTAGAAAATAGTCATTATTTACGTCCTTAATAAATCCGTTAATAAATTATCTACTCTGAGAAATAAAAAATAAGTAATGTTAGTTTTTAATTAATTTTTGCTTCCTCATCGAGGAAGCTTAGTATTCCTTCGAATTTACAAATATTTTAAAATACTTCAAGTTAACCTTCCTCTTTCTAGAAATATATTATATTTGCGAAATTATTATTATATTATTGTATTATTTATGCGAAATTAACAAATGAACTATAGAAGAAAAAGAAAATCCTACACTATCAGTTATCTCAGTCACTTGAGGTCATAACAAACTTTAGCTTAACAATTTTTTTTTCAATTTCAGAAATAAAATTTGTTTATAACTTAACCAATTTTGTTAGGCGCCAGACCTTTTGAACCAATCGACTTAACTAGCTTCTAATTTAACTAACTTGACTAACCGACATGACTAATTTCCGACTTAACTAACTCAATTCAATAAAAAGACTTTAGCTCTACTCGATCATCAATATAAGTTTCTCTTAACAATGACTCGACTATCAACTTTCTTGTTTTTTGCAAAGTAGGTTTTGCAAAGAACTTCAAATAAATCATAACAAAATTCAAATATAAAACAATTTGAAACTATATTTTACAACATTCAGCAAATCGGATCATTTTAATAATAATATAATTAAACGTTGAATTTAGTGAAAAATAACTATGAATTACTCAGATAATTGACAAAAAATTAACCTTAGATTCTGCAACTTACAAAATCAGCGACTCATACTGACATTCTTAAAATTCAAAAGGAATGCAAATATCTGAACGTAACTGAAATTTACGGATCATAATTATTCAAAAGTCTCTAAGATAACTAAGATTTTTCGAAAGGTTAATTCTCAAGTTTTAATTAAATAAATCAAAATTTGTCTGAAAACCACTCGAAATTAAGCATTTACTCTAAGAAAATGTAAATAAACTCATTATTCAAAATTAATGCTAATCACTCAAAGTTTTCAATAAACATAAATTTCGAAGGCAAATTCAATGTTATTCCAAGTCGCGGAGAAATCACACTACGAAATCACAAGCATTGTTGAAACCAGACTCACCTAAAATACCGTTTATCCTAGTGTCACAATCATAACCAAACATAATTATAATACTATTAATTTTACAAAATAAATCTTCGGCATAATGATTCCCTTTACACTTAGCTATCCGATCAAGAAATGATTTACAAAATTACTCGTACCGGCGTCTCGGTCTTCCATGCGGTCTTAGCTGCTCTGATTGGGCCTAGCAGAACTCATTGGACGTTTCTTACTGGCTGAGTTCTCATCTAACCAATTCACCGCGCTAACTTTCCAAATTTAAACTGAAGATCCTCATTAATTTACTTTTAGCATCATTAATAACTCTTTTGGATTGACCGATATCGTATCCATTTTGCTGAACAAACCAAATTTAAATTTTAATTTATAAAAATTTGAGATTAAGTATGAACTCACCTTTATCTTGTAACAATATATATGCGATATACCATATTATAACTGTACCTATTTGAGGTGTTCTGGGGGATGCTTAAAAGAGGGGATAAAGTCTAGGCGATTGATAGAAGAAACGACGAGTTCATTTAAATTTTGACTGACTAATAATTGACAAGTTTTATAAATCGACCCTATCTTATGAATAGTTATACCTTTATGTGAATTGTGCTGGCAAATGCAGCTATAGTTTTATTTGATTTTTTGTGAGAAATCACATCTTCATGAATGGTAAATAATTTGCTTTCAAATATTATGAATATGTAAATTGAATTCTTTGTATAAGAAATAAGGATGATCCCCACTTATATTCTTTTATATTAAGGGATTCGATTAAAACGAATTTAATAGTGTTTGTATCGAGAGTAAAGTATAAAACATAGAAAAAAAACATTGTTGTATTTTTTTTGTGGAAATTTATATGTGTGCATAACTATTGTGTTATAGCGTGGTTTTTTGTATTACGAATAAAAGCCTGGATGCGAGTGAAAACGGAAGCAGCATCATTTCTAATAGGAATTGTAAAAACAAGGAATGGAATAATATTTGATCGATATTAATCCAGCCGATGATCGAGAGTGAAGGGATCAAAGGGTTATTAATATGTAGGATATTTCGTTTCTTTTAAAGTTAAATTTAGTTTCTTATTTGGCTGGTTTAAAGTCGTGAAAATAGCACCAAAGATATCTCGGATTCGGGAACTGCTGGATAGTGGGGTGTATTTCGTAGGTAGGGGGGGTAATAATTAGATGATTAATAAAAGTACCTTCCGCACATGCCTCATTCTCACTTATGTCGATCCTGTAGAATCGTTTGGTCGCCACTTCTTTTGCGTGTCCCCGAAAGCCAAAAGGTAATTTTTTATATTTGTGTAAATTCATTTAGTGACGTGAACTTTATTTTTGTGGTCGATTAACTCGTCTAATTTATTTAAAAATTCTATAATTAGAGTGGCGATTTATCTCCGTGGTTTGACTCGAGGATGGCGTGTATGCGGAAGGCCGGAAGTGAAAAACCCTATTGTAAAATCTACAGGCAGATATTTCTCAGAATATTTGGCCATTGACGAAGGAGTATTTTCTGTCTTTTCAAATTGTATTTTCTGAGGATTCAGTTTTAAAAAAGAAACAGGGTTAAACGAACCATTCTCCTCAATTCAACGTCTACCGGATGGATAAGTTTTTGAGCATCTTTTTGTTTATTAACCATTTTTTAACTTTAATCACCTTTTGATCCCTTGTCCGTTTATTTTTATTTATTTGAATATTTATTTATTGTATTGAATTGTTTCGTTGAGTGGAAGAGTGCGAGTCGCGAATCGTATTTATTATATTTCTTTTTTGTTAATTTTTGAATCTGAGGTTTAATATATTTGACTTTTGACGTTACTCAGTGTTTAGTTTATTTTATTAGCTGTCCTCTTTATATTTGATTTATTTTTATTATGTATAATTTTTACAATTTTTGAGTAGATACATTTTATTTTATGAAAATATTTTCTTATATAAATTAAAATCGTTACAAGAGAAACAAATAATCATTTCATGAAGTTGGGGAATCTTGAATAAACGTTGATGAAGCTGATTTTCGCATCGAAAAGGTATCGTCATAGATTTGTAAATGTTTAGATGAACAAGACAGTTGGACATTTTTTATATAGATTTATAAACGAATATATTTTATATTATTAAAGTTTAAATACTAACGGGTACCCGAATTTCAATATCAAAGATTAATTACGAATTATACGTGCGTATTGTTATTATAAATTATTTGGCCAAAGCGATTTTTGTATTTGTATAATCTTAATTGAGAAGATATAATAAAATAGTATAATATTTGATTTTAAAAAGGGCTTTAAAAAAATTAACAAAATTTAATAAAATTTAGATTTTTTTCATTTTTTTTTTTTTTTTAATAATTACTTAACTAATAAACTCAACTTATTTTATAAGAAATTCGTGTTAATTAAAAAATGTTTTTTCGACTTTCAGTAATTTATTAAATTTTACTTTCTCATAGAGAAAGATATGTATTCCTTTGAAATTACAATTTTTTTAAATACTTAAAATTAACTTTCTTTCATCTAAATGAAACCTATTAAATAAAAAATGTTTAATTTTGATTTCTTCTTTTTTTTTTTTTTTTAAGTAATTTCTAACCTATAAATTTAAATAAATATATAAAAAAATCGTGTTCCCTGCTTTAAAACAAATCAATTCACCAATATAATGTTTGTGTTTTGTGAAAATTTTAAAGAATAAATCGCAATTTTCATATTTTAAAAGAATTGAAATTGTCGATTTTTGAAAAATTGACTTATTGTTTCCTCCATTATAAAGCGAATTTTTTGTTCACGTCAAAGCAAAATGTTTATGAAATTAAAATAGTTCTCGGCTTATTTTTAGATATTGTTTTTAAATTCTAGTAATAGTAATACTAAATTTAATTCAAGTTTAATAACTTTCTTAAAACTTGGATCTCTGTAACTCTTAATTTTTGTTCTGAACTTTTCCAAGAAATAAATTTTATAAAAAATTTTATTTCTTATAAATCAAACAATTTAAAGAAAACAAATTAATTACTAAATCATACTTTTTATAACTCTATTTCAAATCGACTTTGTTTACTTTCTCACAATTTAATACTTTCTGTTATTATTTTTTCTTTTTCTTAGTCTACAAAGTTTGTCATTTTCTTTTAATTCTATTTCTTGCTTTTCAGAAACTAACTTTTATTTTCAATATTAGACAGATGATTACTTCTCCAACCGAGGTTGAAAATAAATTAATAAAAAATTGAATTTCCAACTTAATTATAATATAAATTAAAAATATGGTTCCCACTTCCTCAGTATTAGATCTTTATTGATTTATGATACTCTCGAAAGTTTGTAATTTGTGTGAAATTAAATACGATTCGTTAATCAGAAACTTGACATTTTAATACTGAAAATTTTCCAATTAAAAGTTTCATCGAATAAAACGAATCGTTTGATATTAAAAGTCTCTTTCCAGTAGAAGTGGCATAGAATAATAATAAGAGTGATTGCTAACCAGGCAAAAGTTAGGTTTTATTTTTTTTCAGATTTAGTACACGTTTCAAATATTTCTCTTAATTTCTGCAGTTTCACTTCCGTTGATGAAATCCACTCTAAGGCCTTCTCAATTTCTCGTTTTTTTTTTATTTTATCTTCCTGCAAAGTCTCGATTTTTTTTATCAATTCAAGTTTGTTTGATTTCATTGAATCGAAGATGTTCTTAAGACACTTGAGAGTATCGTCTAAATTGAGGTCAAAGGAAGCAAATTAAGAATAATTTCATTCCTCACAGTTAGCAAACTTTTTTGCATCATAACGAAAGACTTTGATTTTTTGTTCTATTTTCAACGCTTTGTCTTTTGTGAATAATAAAATCAAAGGGTATACATGTTAAATAACTTTCAAGGAACTTTATAGATTGAATGAATGAAAAATAAGGGAATAATCTACAGATGAGTTATGTATGTATGCACATTTACTAGTATACAATTTTGTTTTTCTCTCTTTTCACATAACAATGAAGAACTTTTAATATTTATTAGTTTAAGAGATAAAAAGATACCTTGAGTTCCATTATTCAAATCCTTCTCGGTGCATTTTTGGATAACTTGTTTTGTTCCCTGAAATAATTTATGAATATGACTCAGAAGTTCTTGCACCATAGGATTCCTTTTATTGGACTTTTTTATGGTTTCTGTCAATTTTTCAGAAGTCTCTATTTCATGTAGGACTAAATTTACTGTGTTCAAGACATCTTTTTGTGCCTCGCGCAGACATTCTAATTTTTCCTTTTTAGAATTCTCATTGTTTGTTGAGATATTTACTGTTACTTTCTGTGAATCATTTTTGTATTCCTGCGAAAATTTGTGTTACAATAAATGTAAAATAAAAAAGAACTAGATAACGAATTAGAAAAAAAAAGAAAATTAACGACAAAAATATTTAGACATTAAACAAAGAAATAGAGAATAAAGACGAATTGATAAAAAGCATAATAACTAGCATAATAACATAATTTGAATAAAAATAACTAGAAAACGTAAAATAATCTTCATAAAATGGAAAAAGAGTTTTTTTAGGAAGAATTTTTTAAAGAAAATAACAATAAACATGGAGAAAAATTTTCAGACAGTGAAATAAAATATTAAAAGTTTTTTGAAATATAACTTCTTTTTTAATTACTAGTAGATAAAGAATAACTACAAATTGACGAAAAAACTAAAAATTTAAAAAAATTAGTTAAAAATGAAGAAAAATCAATGAAACGTTAACAAAAATAACTAAAAAGTACCGTTTTCTAAATGCATTTAAATACTAAAGAAAGATAACAGAAGAAAGAATAAATTATTGCTCGAAATGAAACAATATTTTTTAATTTAAGAAAATTAACTAGAAAAAGAGAAAAAATACTAAATTTTTAAAACAGTCTTGAAATTAAAAATAAAATTACTATAAAGTTAAAAAACAATTTCAAAAATACAAGAAGTAACAAAAAGATTAAAAAAAGAAAAAGAAATTTTTACGTCAAAGATTCTAGAAAAATTTGTATAGTGTGATAAAGGAAAAAACTAGAGAGTAATGAATAATTAACAGAATTTTACAAGATAACATGGAAAGGAAAAATATTCTTAGGAAATAAAGTCAAATTATTTTAGAGTGACAAAACACTTTAAAATTAAAAAATAAACTAAAAATTGATAAAAAAAATATGAAATTTAA
Organism: Ganaspis brasiliensis; assembly: GCA_037103525.1. Taxonomy (NCBI): domain Eukaryota; kingdom Metazoa; phylum Arthropoda; class Insecta; order Hymenoptera; family Figitidae; genus Ganaspis; species Ganaspis brasiliensis. Next base: position 1,649,810 of record JAZKLR010000143.1, on the reverse strand, counting down.
AAAGCACCTAAGAAATTAAGAAAAATCTAAAAGTTAATAAGTAACTAGAAATAAAAGAAAACTATCTAAAAAAGGAAAGTAAAGGCCGTAATGTAAAAAAACTAGATTTTTAAAAAGATAATAAGGAAAAAGGTACAAGATCTTAAACAGCCCTAGAAAATAAAACTAATAACAAAATAAATAATTAACTTTAAAATGAAAAAAATACCATATAAATTTGAAAACAAAGAAAAATGAAATAAGGATTGATGACCTGAAAAATAAGAAAAAAACATTTGAAACTGACAAAAAGACTAGAAAGTGAAAAAAAACTATACATTAAAAAATTAACTTTGAAATTGAGAAATATTTTAAAATTGATACAATTGTAGCTTTTTGCTGCAAAGTTAAAAAATATTTTTAAAAATATAATATGTAACTAAAAAATATAAGAAAATATTAGGGTATTAAATAAAAGGAAAAAAAAAAGTTTTTAAGAAAATGAAAAAAATTAATTAAAATTTAGAAATTGACCAGAAAGTCAAAAAAGAGAAATTTAAAAATCTTAAAATAAACAAGAATCCTACAAGTTAAGTTTTAAAAGTTTAAAAGGTGACTAAAAAAATCGAAAAATTAAAAAGTAACTAAATAATATCACAGAAGGAAAACAACAAAAAATAAGAAAAATCACAATAGCTTTTAAAACAAGAATAACTAACAAGTATGAAATGTTGCCAAAATGTGATAAATTCTGAATTTCGGGTTTAAAAACCAAAAAGTTAGAAAGAAGCAATAAGTTAATTTGAAAAAAATGGAAATTCCAATTGTTTAAAATTTTGTTTAAAATCAAAAGTAAATAATTTTTTTTTAAATTGTTATTTAAAAACCCTTGTGTCTGATTTCAGATTTTAGTAGTAAAAATAACCATACGAAATTTTATTTAAAACCGTTAAACCGTTTTCGAGTTATCGTGTTCACAAGAAAAAGTATGTCCACACATACACATACACACACACATATACACACACATACTTACATACATACATAAATACACACATACACACACAGGTACATATGGGTATCTTATCAGGAACTCAGATAACACATTTCTAGATAAAAGAAATTTAATTTAAAGCTTTTTAAAAATTTGTAAACTTGATGAAATACAAAGCTTCCTTCATGAGGAAGCAAAACTATTAGACAGTTGCAAGAACAATAAAATTACAACATCAAATTTTTTTTTAATGGATCAAGAATGAAAATTTCACTTTCAATTGAAGAATATAACTAAAAAAATTTAAATTAACTTAAATTTAAAAAAACGTTTATAATAATAAACAGATACCTGTAAATTCGTATAAAAAAAGGAGTTTTAACAACCTGGAAGGCTAAAATTTTTTTTTCCAATAATTTGACATTTAATTTTAAAATTACTAAATTGCTGAAAAATTCTAAAGATTTTTTGGCAATATACAGTAACTTTGGGAATTTAAATATTTATAAATACAAATTACTTGAAAGTCAAAAAATAAGTAAAAAAAAAAGAAATGGCTAGGAAATAAAATAAAACTATTTAAAACAATAAAATAATTGCACAGTTTAAAAAATTTACAAGAACTTTTGAAAAATAACTACAGATTTCATAAAATAATTCCGAAATGAAAAAAATCGAAGATTAAATAAATTTGATTTAGTAACTTTTGTTTTATAATATGAATCTTCGAAAAATTTTAATACTATGTTATTTGTTTAAAAATAACATGCTTTTACAGTCAAATGCAATTTTTTAGTCAAAAATTTTGAAGGAGGTTATAATTTTTTTTTTAAAATCGGATTTTCGATGAATATAACCTCAAACTAAAAAAAAATATTTTCATTCTCAATAAAGAATAAAATAAAATTTATTTGTATTTTTTTTAAAACAATGTCACCCACCTTTGATCCTTTGATACAAATCTCCGTGTTTTTAACCATTTCCGGAAGAATTTTCGTCACTTCGCTCTCAGCAGTTTTAAAACAAACATTGGCAGATTTCAGCACTTCGTCAATAGACTCAATTGAATTATTTGACGATAATTTCAACTTTTCCAAAAGATTTTTGTACTTTTCGTGTGCGTTTTTATTTTCCGCCTCGACGCACACTTTAACATTGTCTTTTTTACTCAAGCATTCTTTAAGAGCTCGAGTAGTCGATTTCTTTAGTTTTCTAACCTCGTCCAAATTTTCATCATATCTGCTTCTAACTGTTTCTAATTCAAGTACCGTTTTTTCCGTGCAACTTTTTATTTTATCCGTAAATGTTTTCTTCATACCTTCTATCTCTTCATTATATTTAATTAAACAACCATTATTCGATTCTAATTCAATTTCAGAAATTTTTGCTACTTCCAGAATCGATTGCTTTGACATTTCAATTTCTTTATTCAAAAATTTATTACTAGCTTTTATCGAATCTTCCACTTTTTTTGTCGCCGCTGAAAATAATTCCTCTGCTTCCTTTGACTTTAAATCCAAGGCTAGTGTTACTTTTCTCAAAAAGTCTTGAATTGATTTCGCAAATTTTGAATTCAGCAAATCTTGTTCAGATTTATTTCTCATAATTTGACTTCTCTGGAAGATTTTATGTCAATTTAGTTTCATTCTTTAGAATATTAATACTATAAAAATAATAATAGAAATGTTTATAAGTAAACATTTTTTAATTAAAAAGTGTCAAGTATTATTTATCAACATTTTTAAGATTATCAGTTTTCTGTTAAAGTTAACACTAAATTTAGAAATTCGACAAAAAACCTGTGTAAATTTAAAACGATTGGTTTGTCTTGTTTCTCGGTGAATTTGCAGAAATCTCCACATTCTTAATCATCCTGACATTATCCAGATTCAATTTGCATTTACACACTTGTCAAAACATAGACTGAGGTTAGTTTCTTGTTTTCTTTTTTTTTTTCCAATTTGAGAGAAATTTTTCTGTGAGATCGTATTAAGAAACGAAACAAGTTCCGTTAAAATCACATTCGACATGGATTTTTTTTCTCTGATAGTAGTGAAACGCAAGAAAAATACAACCGAAGAAAAGTTATCTTATTTCAAAAGTCTGAAGTCAGCTTCTATTACTTCTTCTTATCTTTTCTGAATTTGATGCTGATCACGTCTCGAATACCAAATCTACGAGTTCGTCCAAGTTCGACTTAACCTTAGAAAATGTCTATCACAAAGGGAGGCTAGAATTTTATTTTTAATATTTTTTTTATTTAGTAACGGTTCAGTGAATTCTTTTCCTCGACTTGCTAAAGATAATTGAAGTTGAATTTTCCAATTTTATAACATTAAAATTAACTGGAAATACTAACTAAAGTAGAAAATGTAGAAAAAATGTAGAAAATTCTGTAGATAATAGGATAAAAATTTAAAATACTGAATTCAAGTGAAAATTCATTAATTGTATTGACAAATAAAAACAAAAATACATAAATTAAGAAAAAAGATTCTGAACTATATAAAAGGTAATTAAGAATTTAAAAACACTAAAAGAGAAAATACTAAAATAAATGTAAATGTCTAAATTAAAAAGAAAATGCTAAATTACATTAAAAATATAAAATTAGATAATCAAAAATCAAAATTAAAAAAAAAATGCTGTATTTAATGGAATTATTAGTAAATCGAGTGTAGATAACAAACTTGAATAAAAATTCAAAATAAAATATAAACGACTATTTTTTTAAAATAAACTACAGAAAATATAAAATACAAGATTAAGGAGAAAATAAAAAATACTAAGTTAAAAAGAAATTACTAAATCATATAAAAAAAAAACAATAAATGAATTCTGTGAAAAATTCCGATTTTAATAGAAAATATTTTAAAAAAATTTTAAATACAAAATTAAGATGAAAATTATTAATTATAAAGAAAATACTAGTAAATTACAAGGAAATTAATATGTTAAATATAAAATACCAAAATAACATTTTTTTAAGTTAATAAGAAAATACAAAAGAAGATTTAAAAAACAAAATTAAATAAAAATGATTAAATTGAAGAGAAAATACTAACTAAAATGAAAAATATGTGATTAAATAGAAATATCATATTTATTAGAAAAAATCAAATGAATAATATTAAATTATTCAGAAAATATTAAAAAACATGTAGAATAATAAATTAAAAGAAAAAATTACATTAAATTCAAAATACGAAATTAAATATAAAATACTAATGTAAATATAAAGTACAAAATGAAGGTGAAAATAAGAAATACTAAATTGATGAGGAAATATTTAATGTTATAAAAAAACTATTTTTTCGGAATTAAAAACTTCTTCAGAATAGGAAATTGAAGAAAAAAATGATTGCGTAGAAAATAGTAAAAATTAAATGGAAAATGATAATTTAAATAAAATTAGTTGGCTAATAAATGTTTAAACAAATTATAAAGAAAAATAAAAATTGATTGTAAAACACAAAATTAAATATAAATATTAAATTACATTAAAATACAAACAAATAGATATAATTATTTGACATTATGGAAAATACTAAATTAATAAAAAAAAAATGTCGAATTAAATTGAAAATAGTACCTAAGTTAAATAGAAAACGCTTAATTATATAAAAAGTAATATCAAAAGCAAATAAAAGAAATACATTAAAAGAACAGTACTAAATTTAATGTAAAAATCTAAACAATATATGAAAAATTAAATTAAATGATTAATATCAAATTGAAGATAGGACACTAAATTAATCAAAATACCAATTTTAACAGAAAATTCTAAAATAATTGTTTACTAAATTAAATAAAAAGTATTGAAAAAAAACTACATGAAATAAAAAATAAAAAATAATATAAAATTTAAATAAAAACCTTAGAACTGGAAACTTGTTAGGCAGCGGTTGCTAGGTAACGTAGCGGTTGCTAGGTAACGTAGCGGTTGCTAGGTAACGCAGCGGTTGCTAGGTAACTCAGCGGTTGCTAGGTGACGGTTGCTAGGTGACGGTTGCTAGGCAGCGGTCGTTAGGTAACGCTTGTTAGCCAAAGATAGCTAGGTAACCTAGCAACGATTGCCCAACAAGCGTTGCGTTAAAAAATCAAATAAAGTCAAGAGTTAAAAGAACATATTTATATAAAAATAATCGAAATAAATGAAAAAAAAAGATAATTTAAAGAAAAAGTTCAAAATTAAATGATAAAATCAAATTAATTAGAAAATACTAAATTAAATAAAAATATCAAACATCAAATACTTAATTAGATAAAAAATGACAAATAAAGAAGAAAATACGAAATTAAATTAAAAAAGTTAAATCAAATTGAATAAACAATTAACAAAAATACTAAATTAAATAAAAAAAATTCCAAATGAAATTGAAAATACTAATTTAAAATAATTATTTGTTATTTTATAAACACACACTTCTAGAGAAAAAGAGACAGACTGGAAAGTGCATTTCCTCATTGCTTCTCGAAAATATGAATATTGTAAGATAAGCTTTTAAGTCTTATGGCTCTTAAGTACTCTCGACTCTAGGGTCCTTTTAATTTTTCATCATGGTTGTAGACTGTTTAATCATACTCAATGAAACTTTTACAACAATTTTATTACTTCTTTGCAAAATAATCCGCTCTTTTTATGAAAGTCATTTTCTTTTCAAGAATATTTTTCCGCGTAATCCAGAAATAAAAAAAAATTTACTTTCTGCATTAAAAATCTGTCTTGTTTGTAATTATAAAAAATAAGTTAAATAAAAATCTATTACTGGGTGAAACGATTGTGCATTTGGTGATAAAAAATACGAATATCTGACTGCCATGGGATTTATAAATTTTGCTCAACTCTCGATATGATTTTGATTTATTCACATTTTATGTGATTGTGTTACAGGATAAATAAAATATGCAATAACTCTTCTTTCCATGTTGACGATAATTTTAAATTTCCATAACGAACGTTTAAATTAAATCGGAACATTAAATTTAATACTATTTTGTATTATTTTATTCTGAAAATTTTACCAAGTAATAGATTTTACTAATTAAAATGAACAATTTAATATTCCAAAGAAAATTAATTTTTTGATAAATTTTATCAGAAATTAAAATTTTCTTTCATTTCTTTGATTCAAAGTTTTACTAACTCTTTTGCGTGAAAGATTTTGGATCTAAATTTTTAAATTTGTAAAAATTTGAAAAAATTTGTGGCACTAAAAACTCCCTAGTAACAAGTTTCAAATGCATTCGATCATTTATTTAGAAAATCTTCACCATATTGGATCCGCCATTTTGCATTTTTGACATTTAAGATCGGCTTCGTAATTATCAACCGTCAAAACTTTGGAATAAAAGGTTTGAAACAATTTTGATTGATTTTAAAAATCTATAGTCAAGTCTGTAATCAGCAATCTAAAACCTTCAGATTACGAATTTGAAGTCCAACTTTAAAAATTCAAAATAGCGGATCTAATATGGCGGAAAATTTCTCAAAAATTTCTTGAAATCACTTGAAACTTGTTACTCGGGGTTTTTGGGGTCGCTGATCACGAATCTGAAGTCCAATTTTTAAATTTAAAAATGGAGGATCCAATATGGTGGAAGATTTTTTTAAAATCAATCGGATATGTTTAAAACTTGTTACTTAAAGCTTTTCAAGACTTAGAATAAATTTTATAGAAACCTTTTTTTCCATCGACAATTTTAAGTGTGATTTTTAAATGTATCTGTCGTCATTTTAAGTTTATAACACAAAAAATATATAAATGTTAAAAAAAATACTGATATCTCGAGAAAAATAAATTAATGAATAATTTTTGAATTCCTATTAAAATTTGATACACGTTTTATTAAATCAAATATAAATACAGATTTTGATATTCAAGATTCGTATTTAAAAAGTTTTTAAAATATTTTTTTAATGCGTGTGTGAAGGTAGAAGTTTTTTTCAAACTTGGTGAGAATTTTAAATTAAAGAATAAAAAGTAATATTAATTTAAAATTAATTTTGCATTATTACCCAATCGATTTCTTGTCTGTTTTAATTTCTACACGGGTCAAATAATTTAATTCGATTTTGAAAATAATATGCACTTTAATAATAGTTATATATAATTTAGACAAGTTGTTTATCAAATGCATCGAACATGAAGCAACTTGAAAATTTATTATTCTCTTGCGATATGATAAAAAATGTGAGCTGTCCCATCTCATTTTTATTTTTCCCTTGCCTGACTCTCCGGGGATCAATAGCAACATAAACTTGCTGAGTTTCATGTTTTATCCACAAGCTAAAGGCTAATTTTGAAACAAACTATCGCCTAGTATAAACTTGAATAAAAAATATCTATTAAACCGAGTTAGTTATTTCAAAAAATCTTATTTTTACATTGAATCCAAAGTCGAAGAAAATTCACCGCAAGCTTCCTCTCATAAAGTTTTGATCTTTTTATTATGAAATCAGATTCTGGTAGATTTTAGCTTTAAAGGAACTCTTTAATTATCGACTTTTTCAATTTTCAAAAGTATTTTTCCTTTCACGTAATTTTTCCTCGAATTTAAAATTTTTACGACAAGCTTTCCTTCCATTTCATTTTGTGGAATTCTTCAAATGACGTTCTTAGACATAAAAAACTTGGCATTTCTGATAATAAATTTTTCTGACTAGCTTGAAATTTCAAATAATAAGAAAACATTTTAGCTGAATTGAATGAAAATTAAAGTGAATGAAACCGAATTATGTGAAAATAAAAATAATGAAATAACTTTTTATTTGGGTTTTTATTTACAATTACTAAATTAAGCGTTTTTAAAAAGGTTTCAATGTTTAAATAAAAAAGAAGAGATCCTTTTTTTAGAGTTACTTCTGTATTTCAGTAGTTTCAATTTTATCTTTGAAAAATATCATTTTTACTCGGGAATTAGAAAGAGTTGAGTTCAGGCTTGGATGAGTTTAGTTTAAAACGACAATTTCTTAAGGAATTTTCGTCTGAGAGACGTGATCTATCAAGAAATCTTCTTTGATGCTTTTCTCACTACTATCGTGCAAAAAGGGACATCGAAATGCGGACGCACGAGGCTCTTGAAGTCTTATCCCTTCTTTCAATGCAACATAATCTAGATATATCTAGATTCTCTAATCTCAACCTATATATTTATCTTTAGAAAATGCGTGATGTGTCTGGATTTTAACACTACAGAAATACCTTTTTTTCTAAGCAATATCAGAGCTTTGTACTTTTACGTTTGAAATAAATAATAATAGAATTTTCTACACTTTTTTAAAATCATATCTTCCCGTTCCTTATTAGAAACATTCAATAACTCGAGATTCGAGCTTTCATGTATTTTGAATTGAAAAATAATAAATAATAAAGTTTATTGCTTTTTCATATCGTTTCTCAAAATCTCTTATTACAAATTCAAGAAGATACGAAAATAATAAAAAAACTTGTAATTTATTAGGACCAAAGTTAATTTTCGAGATAACCTAAAAAAAATTGCTCAAAGACCAAAAAGAAAAACCCAAAAAAAATTTTTATTTGTCCGGGACAATATGCTAGTGTATTCCTACGTATTTTTCTCCGTTGAATCCGAATCCAAAGTCAGATTTACTAAATTGGCTCAAGTTTTTGAGATAATCTAAAAAAATTGCTTAGAACCAAATAAAATAAACCCAAAAAAAATTTTTTTTTTGTCCGGGATAATATGCTAGTGTATTCCTACGTATTTTTCTCCGTTGAATCCGAATGCAAAGTCAGAATTACTAAATTAGCTCAAGTTTTTGAGATAATCTAAAAAAGTTGCTCAAAAACAAATAAAATAAAACCAAAAAAAATTTTTTTTTTGTCCGGAACAATATGCTAGTATATTGCTACGTGTTTTTCTCCGGTGATTCCGAATCTGAAGTCAGAATCACCAAATTGGCTTAACCTTTCGAGATAATCTCAAAAATTGCTCAAAAACCCCCCAAAAATAAAAAGAATCAAAAATAAACCCAAAAAAAAATTTTGTCCGGGACAATATGCTAGTGTATTTCTACATATTTTTCTCCGTTGAATCCGAATCTAAAGTCAGAATTACTCAATTGGCTCAAGTTTTTGAGATAATCTAAAAAAATTGCTTAAAAACAAATAAAATAAAACCAAAAAAAATTTTTTTTTTTTGCCGGGACAATATGCTAGTATATTGCTACGTGTTTTTCTCCGGTGAATCCGAATCCCAAGTCAGAAGCACCAAATTGGCTTAAATTTTCGAGATAATCTGAAAAACTTCTCAAAAACCCCCCAAAAAATGCAAAAAAACAAAACCCAAAAAAAAAAATTTTGTCCGGGACAATATGCTAGTGTATTCCTAAGTATTTTTCTCCGTTGAATCCGAATCCGAAGTCAGACTCACCAAATTGGCTCAACTTTTCGAGATAATCTAAAAAAAATATGCTCAAAAACCCAAAAAGAAAACCTAAAAAATTTTTTTGCCCGGATCAACATAATAGTGTATTTCAATATGTTTTTCTCCGCTGAATTCGAATTCGAAGTTAGAATCATCAAATTGGCTCAACTTTTTAGGATTATCTCAAAAAATTCTCTAAAAAGCAGAAAAAAACTAACAAAATTTTTTTTGTCGGGGATAATAAGCTAGTGTTTCCTACGTATTTTTCTCCGTTGAATCCGAGTCCAAAGTCAGAATAAAAAAATCGGGTCAAATGTTTGAGACAATCTAAGAAAGCTATTTTTCGTGTTTTTCAGTAGTTTTTTAATATTATCTAAAAAATGTTAGACAATCTGGTTATTCTGACTTTAAATTCTGATTTAGCAGAGAAAAACACGTAAAAATATACTAGCATAATGTCTCGGACAAAATTTTTTTTTTTTCTGGTTTTTTAGCAAATTTCTGTGATTGCCTTAAAAAATTTAGCCAATCTGGTTATTCTGCCTTCTTTTTCGGATTTAGAGAAGAAAAATACGTAGGAGTACATGAGCGTAATGTCCCGGAAAAAAGATAAACCTGGGAAAGATAAAGACAACAATAGCGTGCGAAACGCAAGGAGAGTTCACAGTATGCGGTTCTAAAAACAAGAGAGAATAAGGTTACTTGGGATAGATAAAAACAACAATAGCGTGCGAAACGCAAGGAGTGTTCACAGTTTGCGGTTCTAAAAGCAAGATAGAATAAGGTTACTTGGGATAGATAATGACAACAATAGCGTGCGAAATGCAAGGAGAGTTTACAGTTGCGGTTCTTAAAGAAAGAGGGAATAAAGTTACCTGGGATATATAAAGACAACAATAGCGTGCGAAACGCAAGGAGAGTTTAGAGTCTGCGGTTTGCGGTTCTAAAAGGAAGAGAGATAAGGTTACCTGGGATAGATAAAGTCGACAATAGCGTGCGAAACGCAATGAGAGTCCACATTTGTTGTTCTAGAAGCAAGTGAGAACATGGTTACATGGGATAGATAAAGACAACAATAGCGAGCGAAACGCAAGGAGATTTTACAGTTGCGGTTCTAAAAGAAAGAGAGAATAAAGTTACCTGGGATAGATAAAGAGAACAATGGCGTGCCAAATGTGAAATAGGCGTCTGGCATATGTAAAGGTTGAGTAGAGAGAGAGAGAAAGAGAGAGGGAGAGATTTTAAACGATGTGGAAATTCTGAAGCACCCTTGTATGAACTTGTATGAACATTTTGAAATTAATTTTAAATTGTTTAAACAATTTTTTTCATATTTTCTATGTGAAATATTTCAAAAGCTTACAACTTTTTAATTAGCAAAAGGAAAAAAAATGTAATTAATGTAATTTAATTGATTTATTTGAATCGATTGTTTAAACAATTAAAATGCGGTTTAAAATCATCTTTCGATGAAATTAAGCTAAAATTATGTGGTTTTTTGTCATTTATATGGGAGTAGTAACAATTGACAGAAAATTTGTGCATTTAATATTTATTATATTTGTTTAAACAATCTTAATTGTTAAAAAAAATTTTTATTAAATTTTCTTAGAAGAATTTTGTTTTGGACTTTCTTCATTTAAAGAATATCAAGATTTTTCCGTCTGCAATTTTCAAGATCTTTTGATTGTTTAAACAATTTATATTTGTGAAAACAATTTAATTTCCCCATATTAGACGTTTACTAATTTTTTTTCAATAAATCATAAAGGAAGATTTTTAAATCTTTTTTAACTCATACTTACCCAGAAAGTTATTTTCCTTAATAAACAGCATATTAATTTAGAAAAAGATTTATATCATATAGTATTATTATTTAGGGTAGATGATAATAATAAGATAGGTACCGTGTGATATCAGGTAGCTTAAGATTTAAATTTAATTTGAATTTTTTTTATAAAAGTAGAAAAGGGGTAACTGGAAAATATTAAGAAACGTACATTGTTATGAGAAAATTGGCAAAGTAAAAACTTTAATAAATTAGAAAATTAGAAAATTGGAAAAATTTGAAAGCTAGTAATTTGAGACATTGGAGATTTGGGTATTGGAAAACTGGCAAATTAGAAAATTAGAGAAGTGGTTATTGTAAAATTATAGAAATTGAAAATTGATAAACTGGAAGATTGGCAAATTAGAAAATTGTTTAAACTGGTAAATTAAGTTATTGGTAAATTGTTAAAGTAAAAAAATTTGTAAATTGAGAAATTGGAGATTTGGTTATTGGAAAATTGACAAATTAGAAAATTGGAAAAGTAGTTCTTGGGAAATTTAAAAACTTTGCAACAAAATTGTTTTTTTCCACGGTGAAACTTGATATCTAAAAGTTTTTAGAATCTCTGATTACCAACCGACAGTCAGATTTTAAAAATTCAAAATTTCGAATCAAATTGTCTGACTAAATTCAATTGAAATCTGAAGCAGTTATTCTATGCATTTTATTTTATTATACGCATATTATTGAAAATATTTAGTTGCATAACTGCTAATGTGACATCCTGTGTGTACATTTTTTGTATATATATTTTTAATAACTTTTCATGAAAAGGAATTTTTTCAGACTTAGGAAAAATATATCTTTTTCGTTTTTATCCACTTTTTTTTAAGTTTTTGGACGAAAATTCTTAGACGGGGATAAATGAAAGTTTTCGCTCGTGCTGCATTCAATTTTGACAAAGCTTGCCTTTCATATTTGCGCTATGGTTGAAGAATGATCCCTCTTCTGTTGGGATGGAATGTCATGCATTCGAGACTCGAATCTAATGCAAGGATGGTACCATGGCCTCGATTGGTTCCAGGTATTCCCATCGATCGTCTGCGATTGCAGTATTCAATATAGGTACACGATATACGCATTTCTCGGAACCATTCAGGGATAAACGAGTTTTGCTCATTTCACAAGAGCTGTCTCTCTCTCTCTCTCTCTAATTGTGTGGAAAGACTCTTTTGCAGCCGCTATTTCCACTTGTCATTCATTCATCATTTTTCAATCAGTTTTCCAACTCAATGATGGAGAAGAAGCTTTATGAAAAAAGTCTAATTAAAAGTGAAATTCCAAAACTTCTGCGCTTTATAAAAAATAAAATATATCCTCTGACACACATCTGCATGTAGATTAAATTAACTTAATCAGTCTTATTGGTAAACTTTTTACTAAATCAATAATTATTCATAATTAATTTTATTATCATTATGAAAACCATAAAAATTAACTGTAACTTACCATTTTCTACGTTTAATTTAGAAAAAACGCAAAGTTCTAAAAAATGTTATTAACGAAAGTTGTTGATCTTGTTAAAGTACACAGTACACAGTTTTTTACAGTTTTTACAGTTTTTTACAAAAACTAATTAGTTTTTGAGAAAAATGCAGAAAAACTCCAAAACACGATGAGAATGACCGGTAATTGTATACCGAGCGGCCAAAGTCCGTGTGGCAAATTTCAGAAAACTTTCCTTCCCTGGCTTTTTCTAAAAACCTTTATCAGTGCTTTTTCAACTCTAAAAAAAATTATATTTTGTAATCAGTTAATAAAAATTCTCAAAATCCGGAAAAGTAACGATTCTACATTTTTTGTCAAATATATTCATCAGAATTTTGCGTTTTTTAGAATATAAACAAAAAAAAAGCTGTGATCTTCTGAAAAACTATACCAAGGTTTTATACGTAAAAGAATTTTCGAAACAATGAAAACCACATTTACTAGATTTTCTTCTTCCTTATTCGTGGCATTTGTACTTAAGCACGCATATAGTCAAGATATACGCAGACATGAGTGAGATAATTTTCTGTTTATCGTGTTTGCACTTTTCTGGAAGAAAAGAAAAATACACTTTTAACCTCTTATAGTAAACTTAAGAACCAATCCGTGTTTACTTCCGCAATGCAGAAGAAACAACAAAAGTCAAGGAGAAACTATGGGATGTGAGAAACAACCGGCAACTGCTTCAAGATTTTCGTAGGTAATCCTTTAAAATTTACAACTTTTACGAAACACTCTTTTTCTTATGTGGAAACCTTCTTACAACAATTCTACTTTTGCAGGAAATTGATATTTTTCTCATTAGTGGCAGAAGTAATTATTTTCCCTATTTCTGTCGAAAAGGTCAAATTTTAATATAATATGGTGATTTGTCGAAGGTTTTACATCACCCTATGGATCGTAGCTTTTGTTTAGACACAGCAGCAGGACTGTTGCGTTTTAAGAAAGTTGAAATTGCAAGTCGTAAACGGTACTTTATAGGTAGTATGCTTCTCCCCAAGGCGGGAAAGTCTAAAATATTGCTTCTTGTAATGCACTGCATACATCTTGGGAAGGTCGTCATCTAGAAAGCTGGAGGGGTGGAGACTAAGGAAAAGGAAGAGGCACGGACTAAAAAATAACGGAACCAAGTTGGCGAATCCACTCGGGATTATGGAGCCCAAGCTTCTTTCCACACGAATGTGAAGACAGATTCACATTTTTTTTGTATTCCTAACTCTTGGAATAAAAAACTTTTAACTGCTTGAAATTGAAATTTTAGAAAAAATTGCCATATGTCACTCATTTTAAATTTAACTAAGATTTAATTAACTTTTAATTTGAAAACTATTATTTTCTTTTAGTGTTTAATGTATGTTATTTGAAATTCAATTCACAAAGCAAGTTATTTTTACTGGAAAGATAATAAAGGATCAATAATTAAATTAGATATTTTATTTAACTTGATAAAAGGAAACTGTGATTTCAATAAGCAACAAGATATAGGATTTAAAAATTAATCCGGAGCACTGAACTCAAGCAACACCAAATGTGGAATGAGGCGAGAAGCTTCATCTCGGAGATAGTTAAATACATCGCGACACTTGCGCCGTGAGAATTTATGGTAGTATTGGATTATCGGACGGGGTTTATTTACCAACCTCCATTTTTTTTATAATTGGATTATTTTTTCAAATTCTTCTTCTCTGAATTCAAATGTAAACACCAAAAATATCAAAACTGATATTTTACCTTTTTGTTATTAGAAGCTGAAATTTATAATAGGAGAAAGTAAAATCGAATTACACTACTGGACACAATTGTGGGACCACCTACAAAAATCGTGATAAAAATATGAACGTCTTTAAATGTTGATAACTTTGATACAAATTAGCAAATTTAAATTTTTTATAGACCATTGGTAAGCTCATAAAATTTTTCTTAAAATAGTCCTAGTTTGAAGCTTGTTTTATTAATATAAACGAAGATTTGATGTTATAAAGACAGGTGGATTTTTCTTTTTCAGTTAATTTTCATTTTTCAAGTTTGGTGAGCTGTATTTCCTAGAGAAATAATAGAAAACTTATAACTTTCAAACTAATCAAGATAGTTAAGTTTTTTTTTACTTATTTGAAATTTAAAAGTTCAAGGTTTTATTTAGTTAAATTTCTAAAATTTCCTATTATTTCTTTAGAAATTGTAGCCCACCAAACTTGAGCAATGAAAATTCACTGAAAACAAAAAATTCATCTGTCTTTATCACATCAAGTTTCCGTTTCTATTAATCAAAAAAGCATCAAGCTAGAACTGTACGATGGCAAATTTTAAAAGCTTTGCAATGATCCATAATTAATTTAATTTTGGTAATTTCTAACAGAGTTATCAACATTTAAAGACGTTCACCTTTAAATATGAGTTTTAAAAGTGGTGTCACAATTTTGTCCGGTAGTGTATGTACTATGACGCATTTTTCTTACATTATGTTTAATTTTTTAAAATTCTAAATTTTAGTTTTAATCAAAACAAATAAACAATACAGAAATAAATTCCTAGCGCCCAGTTATTTTAACGACAAATAACTAAACAACATAAATACAAAACAATAGACTAATGAAATTAATAAATTTACTCTTTCTGTTAAACGAAATTTAAATTAACAAGTCACGACTAATCAGTTTTTTCTAGATAAGGGATATGGAGATGGTGGATAAGGAGCAGCAAAAACTAGATTTAATTTTAACCACAATATGACATATTTTTTAAATTTAAACGATCAAAAAGATTACAGAAAAATAGAAATATCCGACCGCATGGCACGGACATTTACAAGAAACGGGCACTGAACACTGACTCTATTTTTAACAAAATAGTAGGAGGACCGACTCCATCAAATAAAATAAAAGTTTGTTT
Source organism: Ganaspis brasiliensis (assembly GCA_037103525.1). Taxonomy (NCBI): domain Eukaryota; kingdom Metazoa; phylum Arthropoda; class Insecta; order Hymenoptera; family Figitidae; genus Ganaspis; species Ganaspis brasiliensis. Next base: position 1,634,238 of record JAZKLR010000143.1, on the reverse strand, counting down.
TGGAGCTCACCTGGGATGGAACAATGGCCACGAATGGAGTCCCGTCACCAATTTTAATTACATCTTTACAAAGAAAGTTTCCAACTAAGTATTAAACAATGTACGACTGAACAGTCGAACACACCAGTTCAGAATACCACGGCAGTGAAAACACGTCGTCGACATGGTCATGTGCGGCGACACATGCGCCACGGTGGCGCTTTCACGAATCATATTTTAAAATTCGCGAAGTAGCATTACCCGCGGATGGAAAGACCAAAAAGTGTTCATCAGGTGTAGTGGTGGCGGCGCTGACGTCAAACGCTAAAACAAGATAGCTGCCACCATTGTTTTGACAGTTTATAAACACGAATGACGACATCATATTCTGGTCCTGGCACTCTTGAGAGAACGGGACTTACAGCCAGACCCATGTGTCAGGACAATATTTCAATTAATCAAATACAAATTCAAAATAGAAATAAATCTTAAGGGTGTTGCAAGGAGAGAATTAACATAACCTTAAAAATTCTTTTACAGGCAGCGTACAATTGTGACATTTCGCCAATTTTTTCCAGAAACAAAAAATGTAATTAGAAATATGACCATGTACTCATAATTTAAATTTTATGCAGATTCTAAAACTAATTTGACATTTTAGAACTATGTATTATTTGGCCTTCAGTTTCTGAACAAAAAAAAGTACACAATTTTCAATATTTTGTTCAGAAATTGAAGCCCAAATAATACATATTTCTAAAATGTCAAATTAGTTTTAGAATCTCCATGAAATTTAAATTATGGGTACATGAACATATTTTTAATTACATTTTTTGTTTCTGGAAAAAATTGTCGAAATGTCACAATTGTACGCTGCCTGTAAAAGTATTTTCAAGGTTATGTTAATTCTCTCCTTGCAACACCCTTAATTTAAAAAAATCTTAAATTCGATAAAAATCAAATTAAATATAAATTAAAATACCTGTTAAATATTAAATATTTAATAAAATTAAAGAATGTAAACTCAAAATAATGAAAGGCACAAATCGCTAACTTTACATTAAGGCTGATCAATAGCCTAAATTGATTCCAGACTGGTGTGTAATAGTTTAATTAAACAATTAATATGTTATTATTAAATCAATTATTAAACGATATAATATAATTAAATTTTTAAATTCATTTAAAAATATTGTGCGAGGTAACTTTTTAACTCGCTATAGTACATACATGTCTTGTGACTCTACTTTCAAATGTAATAACAGAGTGTGTCTATGTTATTCATTAAATAGTTAATAAACGAATTTTAATTAAGAAAGTGTGGTTATTTGTCAAAACAAAACTAGTGACTTGATTAATGTCAGGTTTAAAGTTAGTTAAATGTTCCTTCTAACTGAGGTTTATCGAACTAAATTGTCAAAAGTTTACCGAGAACAACTTGGAGAGATAACCCCTCTGGTCAATACGCCACTCGCACCGATTACTTTACCGAATAGAATCGTGAGATCGATTTCCAAACGGAATTTCTCTGATAGCAACTCGTGTCTGTGGTGTCAGAGAACACCCTAGCTTATCTTGAATCGAACAACGACTGCTGGAGGAAATTACATCAGGTCGGTAGGGTTGCCCACTAGTTAATCGAATAAATAACGGACTCTAAGTCAAGAACACTGATTTCGACTCTTGTGAATACATGACTTCATTCGAGTATATTCTATATTTAGACTCTACATAAAGTTTATTTAATTTTAATAGCATATAAAGTCTAACAAGAAATTAAGTCATTTTTCCAAGTCTTTGTTGTAATTACTCGTCCAATTTCTTTTAATAGGAAGTTGCTAAAAAATATTCGGTATGGAAAAAAAATATCTTGTATATTCGGACAGTTGTGTAATTATTTTTATATATATTTAACAATACAAAAGACTCAGTTTACTTAACTAAACTAGTAAAGCTTAACACTGAATGCTCTACAATTAATATCGCAGCAGATAGTACTGAAAACGTTAGCGTTTCCGTAAATGGAAAGTTATGAGAGTCATTAGTAACCAGTGTGTTTTATCATCGCCTAACAAAAGACAATGAGAAATACTGTTGAACTTTCTATATATTTATGACAAAATCGAGATTCAGTCTTTTACCGTTTTTATTCCACAGGATAAGAGAACCGGAGATTAAGCGAATAAAGTGAAAAATTCTTCTGCAAGAATAATGATAATCCTGACGTTGAAATTAACAAAGTACACTGCACTAAATACTGGAACTTATATGTATAATATTGAACCTTGGAACCGAAATATTAAAGTAGGCAAGTAAAAGTTTACAATACAGAAAATCACAAATTGTTCGGCTTGATTTCGTTTAAAATTATTACGTATTCTGAACTTGCACTTGACGTAAATAAAGCAGAAGGATTCGAAAAATTACACTTTTCATGAGAAACAAAATTCAGTTGTTCTTTTTCTTTGAAAATAGGAAGCGTTTAAAACTCCGCACTCAATTTGCCACGTTAGTTTAAACTCCTTGCGCATCTCTCTCGCTCTTTATTATGTCTAGAGTCTCGACCCAGGGCATGCTTTTTACGGTCTACTATCCTTGTAAGTAGCAGCATCCTTCGTGTGGATAAAGGTGCGCAACAACTCTCATTTTTACAAATGAAGGAAGATGAACTCATTTTAACACCGCTCGCTTTGCAAACTGAACTTAAGAGTTACATAAATTTCTATTAGGTACTGTGACGCAGCAAATAATTGTCGCGCACAAATTATTGTGTTAATTTAGTTAAAAGCCTTTGGTCTAAAATATGGTGTAATAAATATTCTTAATATAAAAATTATTACCTAACGGAAATCAATTTGTAGAGCTGTTAAATTAAATCGCTTCGCAACTTCAGTATTGTATTTATTTTAGCAGGCATTATTTATTTTGCATCAGCCAGTGCAAATGATTGTACAACATAATAATAAATTTTTCCCGAAAAATTCGCATTTCCGTGTCCTACCCATATCCTATCCTATATCCCGTATATTACACTACGAATACCGTATCTTAGACTACAGATCTCGGAATACGTCAATCGAATCACACATCCGGGTACTCACAATTTTAAGTCCCATCATTACACACCTGGAAAATGAATTATAAATTTTTAATCTCATTATTCCAAAACCTAAATTCCAATTTTACAATATAATAGTAGATCCCGTCTAGAAAATATCGACTTCCCGATTTCTGCTCATATGTTTTCCTATATCCTGTACCCCATATCATAGATATCCTATCTGAGATTCCGGATCTCGTATCCCGCAAACTAAAGCCCATATTCCTGTACCTATCATCTCCAATCACATCAATCGCAGTTGTCTATTTAATGGTAAGTCCCAACTATCACAAATCCATATCCCGAATTCCACAGTTCTACGTTTTGAAATTCCTGATCTCGACATTCTATATTTTGACAGTCAGGATCCTCTATGCCGGGCTCAAATATTTGGGGTCTTAAGACACATCTTGTATTCAACTTTCTCTCAACCCTACATAATTAGACCAAATAATAATAAGTCCCGCCTTAAGAATACCGCATGTCCTGGTTTTGTTCATAACTTTTTCTAAATCCCGCATCCCATGTCATGGGTACCGGAACTCAGATTTTCGATCTCAGATCCTGCAAACGAAATCCATGGATCCCGCCACCTCGAGCCCCATAATATTACATCTAGGAATCTTAATGTCATTCTACGTTTTTTTTCCATATAATAATAAATCCCGCCATACAATATACCGCATTACTGGTTCCTATTCACATCTTATCTTATACCCTGTATCCCAAATGAGGGATATCCTATCTCAGATTCCGGATGTTGTATCCCGTAAGCCAAAACACATATTCCTGTACACATTATCTTGAATTACGTTGTTACGAACTTGGAAAATTCATGATAAGTTCCTACTCTCACAATTACATATCCCGAATTCCCCTCTTCCACATTTCGATATCCCTGATGTCGGCATCTTATATCCCGTATCAGGGATACCAGAACTCCGATTTCCGATCTTAGATCCCTCAAACCAAATCTCCCATCTAAGTACCCATTGTCTTCAATCCGCACCAAGAGAATTAATTACAATGTCTAAACATCACTATCCCATAGCCTAAATTCCACTGTTTTAAGTTTTCTTCATTCTGCATCCCATATCCTGGATCGCGTCATCCCGAATCCAACAATATCACATCCTGGAATCAACTTCCCAAAAATTATACGTAAATTTACCACATAATATTAAAAACCTTATACAATATACCGTATCCCCGATTTCTATCCGTACTTGATCCTATATCCAGTTCCCAATATCACAAGTATCCTATCTCAGATTCCGGATATGGAAAAACTAAAGACCATATTCCCGTATCAATTATCTCATATTAAATCATTCTGCATTTGAAAAATTAATGATTTTATTAATCACAGTTCCATATTCCAAATTCCACTGTTCTATGTTTCGATAACCCTGATCTCGACATTCTATATTCCGACAATCAGGATTTTTATCTGGGATTTTGATATTTCGGTTCTTAGACACTATATTTTGGATCTAACTTTCTCTCAACCCCACATAATAATAATAATAATAATAGAGCACATAATAATAAATTCCGCTTTGAGATACCGCATTCCCGGGTCTGCTCTTATTTTGTTGTAGATCACGCATCCCATATCTCGGATACCGGACCTCAGATTCCCGATCTCAGATCCCGAAAACTAAATCCAACATCTGAGTGACCATCATCTTGAATCCTATCAATTCGCACTTTAAGAATTAATTATAAATCTCTAATATCAATATTTCACAACCCAAATTCTACTATTCTAGGTTCCGTTGGCTTGGATGTCAATATGTGACTATTTCTGGTGAAAGGGACCTTACGCAACAACAACATTAGGCTCAGTATTCCGTTGCTCAGTGCACGAAAAGTGAGTCCAATGTTATTGTCGCGTAAGGTCACTTTCACCAAAAATTGTCACATATGCTATACTCTCAAGACTCCAGATAATACATCCTAGATCATATATCCATTCCGGGTTTTAAGGCATCATATCTTAACACCAAGTTTCTTGCATCCCGACGTAAACAGGCTACTGAATAATAAATCACTCTTAGTAATCTTAATATGTGACGCTCCGCGAGAGAAAGGACCTATCGCGGAAAAAATCAATTTCCATTTTTTTGTGCTAAAATCTAATTTTTGAGTTTATCTTTCATTTCCATGTTTCAAAAAAAAATTTTATTAATTACACTTTTTGTTATAATGCTTTAAACCTAGCCGTGCTAAGTGAATATGATTTTTTTGGATTTTTTTTTTTTGAACGATCGTCTCATGAAATTGGATTTTATTGATTTCATTTCTTTTATGTTAATTTATAGTTTTTGAGTTGCTTTTTGAGTTGCAAAAATCTAAATTTGATTCCTGCAATTAGATTTCTTTTAATAAAGCCTAAAACATAGGCATGTTAAGCGTCTCGATTTTTCTCATTAAGGGGCACACCTAGTGTGAGCGCCTAAAAAAACGGTGATTTCTAGGAATTTTTTTTGAATAATGTATTGCGTCAAATGTTTTGAATTTTTTTTACCTTTATTTGTCTATAAATCAGTTATTAATTTTTTATTTTTGTAAAGAAAAATACATATTTTTTTAAAAGTTATGTCCCATCTCGCAAGTATAAAAAAAAAAGTTGTCCCACTGCTGCAGTGATTGCGGCCTTCTGAGTGACTGAAATCAAAAAAACCAAAAAGATTATTAAACTAGAAGACATTTGCAGTACTATGACCCTCGGATGGAAAAAAATATTGAATTTCAAAAAAATGGCGGAGTTTTGAAAAAAAATTATAAATTTCGACTAAAAAATTCGATAGTTTTTGGCATCCCAAAATTTTATTTTTCATCAAAAAAAAAAAACTGGAGCCTCATAGTACGGCAAATATCTTCTAGTTTAATAATCTTTTTAGTTTTTTTGATTTCAGTCACTCAGAAGGCCGCAATAACTGCAGCAGTGGAGAAACTGGTATTTTTTTGGATATAGCGAATAACTCTTTAAAAAAAAGATATTTTTCTTTGCAAAAATTACAAAATGTTCACTATTTATACAAATATACATGTACAAAACTTTAAAAAAAATTAGATGCAATAATTTCCCTGAAAAAAATTCCTAAAAATCGACGTTTTTTATTGCTTTATTTTTATTCTTAGGGTCTTGAAAATGTGTATGCGAAAGAATATTCCTCTATCTAATTTATTTTACGAGTTATAGCATATTAGACAAAAAAGTGCGTCGGCCGAAAAACAAGCTATATGGTCCTGGAATAGCTGATTAGAAGTAAAACTAAAAAAACAAACATTACATACGATTTTTCCTTCGTCAAACTTTAAACGCGTTTTTCTCTAACCACCTTTTTTTTGCGCGCGGGGCACGATTCACCTTCAACGGCTGAACTGATTTCGATGTTTGACGGCTCAAATTAAAGCTTATTCAATTTAGGGGGCCACTAGGTTGCGTTTTTTTTTTAAAAAATTTTTGTTATTGTTTATTTTACGATAAAGCAAAAAAAAAGGGGAATAAACAGGATTTTCTTTTTCAAATGACCCCAATTTTTTTAAAGGGTCTTTTTAAAAATCGGAGATTCATATGGCCCCCCCAAATTTTATCTAGTTTAAGAATATTTTTGGTTTTTTTAGTTCAGATCATTTGGAAGGGCTGTAGAGTGCCCCGCGCACTAGGACTCCCGCCACGCACGGTTTTCTTCAGGGAGGGCTAGAGACGCCATTTTTAATTATTTTTCCTTAAAAAAATTTTGTAAAATTTTTCAAATCTATACCAATAAATACCATAAGAAGTTATTTCAAAAAATAATTGCGTTAACTAAAAAAAAATCGTAAAATTACGTTAATTTTCGGGACTTTGGACTAGAACCTCCCCTTAACCATATCTTACATTCCGCTACCCACAATTTTGTATTCCATCATCATTATACAAGAAATTAAGGATTTTCGATGTAAAAACAAAATAAAAAATTTCATTAGAGGAGATTCTCTATATAAATTAATCTTACTGGAATCAGATTCCTGAGGAACTTTTCCTGTATAAATTATCTTGATGTGCTGTTTGACCGTTTAATGTTCACTGGAGAATTTCCCTTATTTTCTAAAGACGTCAATCTATAATGGTTTGATGGTAATTCACAAAAAGTCACAGCAGTTGTAATTTTTAACTAACGATAATTTATTCTTATTACAATTTAGAATACGTCACATTTGTTTACCCGGTATAAACACAAATTGGAGAATTAGGTGAGCAACCGTCGGGAACTGCACCACAAACGTGCCCGATGTCAACTGTACAAAGGCAAATTGGAACTCGACTGTAAGAAGGTCGCGACAAAACAGCCACGCACGATGCCGATAGCAAGAAGGCCAAAGATGCACTGACTGGTCTCTGCAGATTTCATCAGAGTCACAGGCCACCTTACACGATGCCGATTGGTGGGACTTAAGAAGGAACCATCAGTTGCACGAAGTTCCCCAGGCTACCCACGCATGGGTGGCCAATGCCGAGTGGCGACAAGACAAGAGGGTACAGCCAAGAAATCAGGCCCTCGCTCAGGCAAAAGAGCGGGAGTCTCTCCCCACTAAGGCGCCAGCTCCGTCCTATAGAGGGAGAGATACACTGAAAAAATTTTAGGAGAGGGAACGCTCCGATTCCATAAGAGCTGTACGATCTTGAATCGGTGGAACTGGCATCCCTGCTCGAGAGCTCTGATCGCCCAAGATGGCGCTGCCGCACACCGCGCATTGTCAACCCAACCTTCTGGGACTTCAGTAGTATCAATCTCGGGCGTCCAGAGCTCCCAATCTGGTAGAGCTGCTTTTCCGAGTCCTAGTCGTGCTGCACCCGTGAACTTTCGGCTCAATCGGAACAGCTGGTCGTCCAAAATTTTTTCAGTGTAGGGAACAAGCATGGGCGCAGAACAGGGGAAAACCCATCTCAATAGGAACTTTGAACTTTATTAAAGATTTTACGACAGGTTACAAAAGGCCAAAACGCCATCTATATATTGCCAGAAACACTCCTGACAACTTTAAACATTTTAAACACACATTCTTTTTAAATAGTATTTCTGATATTTTTCAGCTAGGGAAAACTATCAATTTATTATCTGTTTTGTAATTCCTAGTCTTTCTTAGGGATCTTTAAAATTCAGAAAGGGATCCTTTTTCTTTTAGATTCTGGGTGAAATAGGACATGATTAGGTCATCGAGAGTCGTTCTCTCTTGACATTCGAATAGTCTACTTTGTGCAAGGTTTGAATCCTTATCATAACGAATATGAGAATTTGCCTTGATATACTTTACATATGACAGTTGATAATTGAAATTTAGTTCTTCTTAGAATTCTTCAATTATAATTTTCTTTGCAAAGTCCAATTAGGAAAAGTTCAAGTTGTACAAGTAATAAGTAATCTTAACGGGTGTTCAATTAGTGTTTGCAACAGGTAAACAAATGTGACGTATTTTTTTTAATAATCAGATACCTTGCTTTTATGAATTCAAAGTACCTTGTGTCTTTCTTTTAGTGTAATTAACATTTTAAAAATTAACTGTAGTTTAAAACTTACAAAATTAGACAAGGTATTCATAACTAGCTACTTGTTAAAAAAATTCATCTCATTGATTTGGTTTTTATGATGAGTCTGTCATAATTTCTTAAAAAAAAAATTATTGTCTTCCCTATTAATTTACAGCAAATGTGATTTGAAGAACGCTGTAAAGTTTGAACATTTGAAATGACATCAAAGTAAACAGGAAATTGGTCGATTTGATTACCTTTCAATGAATTAATAGATACGGAACATTGCTTAATTATGCATTCCGAATAATGATAGATGCGGTAAAGCATAATTGTTCAAGTTTTGTCACGCGTTCTATTGTTCATTACTCGCTATGAGTCCATTTATGAAGTTACATTGAAATATACATTGTACACGTAACTATATCTCATGGCAATTGTACAATGCAAATTCATCCAAATAGTTTCAATTAAAACTATTTTGCCCACAAGACCAAATTTGTATTTCAAAACAGTATTGTTTTGCTGATACAACTTTGTTGGATTTAAAAAATTAAATGCACAGCGGCTACTGTTGAAATAAATTTCTATAAAGAATTAATAGAATTAGTAAATGTTTATAGAGGAAAAATGTCGTCTTTAATGTTATAACGGAAAATACTTCAGTCATACTTCGGTTATGGACAGTTCTGTTCTTTACCTTCTAAACACCGTCCTTTTTCCTTCTGCCCTTCGGGGACGTAAAATAGTCAAACGAAGTTTCTAAATCGACTTTCTTTTTATGTTTCAGGTGAGTGCTATAGATTACGGATGTCACTGTTGTGGCAAGAACAGAAGCTGCCATCCATGGTCTGAAGAGTAGTGCACTCTGTACTTTGAGATATTGTAGCTGTCTTGTTCTTAGCTCTGTTAAACAAGATACAAGCTACACAGTGTCTTATTGCGTTTCGCTTGAGAAAGCATCTCTGGGTAAGAGAATACCTGTCTCGACACATATCGATTGCCTTACTCCAATCAAGAGTAGGAGAAGCAAATAGACCTGCATATTGGATTTTAATTATGCAACTGTCAATCAATATTATTTACATCTACTTTTCTCCCATTTACATTCGGTTTTTCTTTTCTTACTTCTTCTGAGTCAAGTTTATCATGAAGATCTTATAAATTACATTTTATATAAAATATAATAATTTTAGAAATAAACTTTTTTAATATGAGCTATTAAAGCGAGTTTCCTTTTTCAGAAATTATTATTTTGCTGAAAAAGCGCGTGCACATGCCTGCGACTAAATTTCCTTTGTTATTTTTTAAAATGTTCGAAACAAAAGGAGTGGATTTTATGAAAATACAAATTTATTATTTTCTTTCTTTCATAAATATAATTATTCCTCGAGAATTTTAGTATGTTAGTTAATATGTACTAAAATAATTTTTCACTTTTCTAATAATTTTTCAAGACAGGTTCTTTTACATTTTAGCTCTAATTTCGAAAACAAATATTACAGATTAACGAAAGCAAACCGAGCGCTTGTTTGTCGGGTGAGAGTGAAGTCTAGTTAACTAGTAACTAATATTGAATTTCCGTATAGCTACCGAAAGTTACTTGCCTAACTCGTATGGTAGTTTCAATTGACTGAGTCAAGTTGTTTGAAATATTGACTACTGAAATTAAAATATTTTTTTATCTTTTAACATACTGTGCCTACTTTGACAATGACCAAACACTCGGTTAATTTAATTTAAAACTAGAAAAAGCGAGCGCCTAATTATTTCTTGATCTTAAGATAATGTGTATTACAAAAATCATAATAATTAATATAATAATAACAGGAAGAATATTAACGACTATAATATATTTAAATGAATTAAAATTGATTTAATTTCTGAATCACGTTAGGTATTAGTTTCTTACCTTTAAATAATGAAAATCTATAATTTGGAAAAAATATCATAGACAGTTATATAAATAATATAATAATAATATATAATAATTATAATAAATTTAATATCATTTAGAATATTAAGGAAACTTTAATGAAATATATGTTTATTCTAATTTTAGAAATTATTTATTTGTTGAAAACTGTTGAAAAGAAGTTTTATGTTTTGGTAAAACTGTCACGTGTTTTTTAAAATGAATTTCTTGTATTAGAATAAATAAATGTTGTTTAAAAAAATCTGAAAACGTAAATTGTAAAAATAAAGTGTTTCTTTTGTTCAAAATAATTGAAATACAATAAACAATTGCATACTTTGTAATAAATGAGTCCCTAGGTACAAAAAAGATTATCATTATGTTTGTCTTAAAACCATTATACGATAAATTATAGAATAGATCCAATGTTTAACATTAAGATCCAAATTATTTCATATTTGCATCATAAATAAACATTTGACTAAATGATTGATTTTTTTCTTCTTCTGGGTATAAAGCACTGTTTATTTGATAGTAAATCTGCCCCTAAATTAAAAAAAAATACTCCCGGTCATGTTCCCATAAATTTACCAATTTGAGCATATAACGAAGCGAAAGAAAATGAATTATTGTAACCCCGTATGTTTTGTTTAAATAAAATATTTGAAATGATATTCAATTCTTTTTTATGTAACCGATTCTGACGTTGCCTTTCAGCATTTTTCTAAATTCTTCTTCTTTCTTAGTACGTTTTACTTTCTGCGTCATGTCAAATTTATCTTATATGAACACTATAAAAAGAGAAAACTGTAGACTAATTAAATTAATAAAATTATTTTTGAATTTAAATTAAGCGTCAACTAACACAGAAATTTACAGAGAGTGGAGGATAAGAAGCACCAGCTAACCACGATCTTTAAGTTGGATTTCAAATTAATATAATCATTTAAAATATTTAATTTAGGAAGATTCACAGAAGGTTAAATAAGCGGCCGCATGGTATCGCCTTTTCACAAAGGTAACGCGTACTGAACACTGACTCACAAATTAACAAAATAGTGAGAGAACATTTTCCATCAATAAAAGAAACAGAAGTTAATGTGTTAAATTAAATCTTATTTAATTACATTTTTAGAAAGTTTTACACTTTAAAGGAAAATACGACTTAAGGGTCGAACATACCATTTCAAAATGACAAAAGCGAGAGCGCCTCGTCGCGAGTTCACTGTGCGGCAACACATGCGTCGCTCTCACGAATCACATTTCAAAGTTCGCGCAGTAGTATTACCCGCGGATAGAAAGATCCGAGGAACGTAAATCAGGTACAGTGGTGCGCTGACGTCCAGCGCAAAAATCAAAATGTCTGCCACCAGTGTCTTGACACTTCATAAATACGACCGGCGACATCAGCTTCTGGTTCTTGCACTCTTGTGAAAACGGACTAATCACATGTGTCAGGACGATCCTACAGTGACCATGGCTGGCAAAATAATAAAGATGACGACTATGTCCTCGACGATTCATTATGTTGTGAAAAACTCCACGCCAGAGTCAAGCAGTGTTCGTGCGTGTAAAAAAAGAGTGCAGAACGTTTTATGTTTATCGTACACAAAACGATAATTGTCCGGTCCGACAAGTTGGCAGGTAACCATAAGTTTATAAAATATATTAATAATTTTTAAACAATTAAATTAAATAAATGTAATACTAAAATAAAAATACCTTATAATTAACAAAATCTTAAATTTCATTAAATAAAACGAATATAAATCAAAGCATAAAATGTACACCAATGGAATTCCATAATTTCTTATTTTCTTTGAAAAAATTAATTTTTGGAACCAAAAAAATAGTTTTCTTACTGCTGAAAGTTCGAAGAACGTATGCCCTTATCAGACTTATTTTTTAAAATCTTTTATAATAATGCAACAGATAATTTTCGAGTAGAAAGGTAATGCTAAAGTACACGTTAACGTGTTGTTAAAAACGACATTAAAATTTAAAATAGAAAAATTAACTTAAAGAAACAAAGTTTAAAAAGTATAAGATTATTACTATAAGGTTTTCAATATTTAAAAAATAAATATACCAAAATAATAGAAAAATATCAGAAATTAAATTTTTAAAAAATTAAAAATAATTGCAGGAAATCAAAATAAGTTCAACTAATAGAAACCTATTAAAGCTGGAATCAACAAATGGAATAGGCGTTACGGAATTTCGAGATCAGAGATTTTATATGTAGGATAATATTTCTGTTTTTGTTATTTATTTATTCTTTTTTTTGCGATTTCTTTTTTACATTCAGAATAAAATACTAGGAGAAATATATATTTGCCTCACTTTTAAATAATGTCTCACTCGACATGAATGCGACATGTGATATTTCTCACATGACTTGCATTCGACCACCGTAACAAAGCGGTTCGCATTCTGTCACGTGTTAAGAATCTTATCAAGGAAGCACCTACAAATCCATTTAGTGACCTCAGTTGTCTTTTTTTCAATTATTCAAGAGTTATTAAATTTCTACATTTAACATTCGAAAGAATAATCCACGAGTTGGGATTATTTTTCAGATTGAATTATTCATAAGAAAAAGCTGATTTCATTTTGTCAGAGATATTCTTTCTAAATGAAATTACGAAAAATGGAATTCAAGATGTATATCAAATAGTGGATAAAATTTCATTTCAGTTCGAATAAATACGTTGAACGAAACGCTTATTTTACATTTAAAGTGCAAAAATTTTTATCACTCTGTGTTAAACAGGTATTTAAAAATATTGGAATGGAATACACTCAAGCATTTTTGAATTTATTAGATGGCTGGATTTATAAGGCTTTTAAAACTCGTCAAAAAATGGAAGCTAGCAAAAAAAAAAAATTTTAAAAGAGAATTTGAATTATAGATGTTAGTTAACCGTTGTGTAGCAATAACTTTTATTACTGTCCTCAACATGTAGCCAGCAACTGATTTTAGCATTTAAGAATTTTATTTCAAGTAGAATTTACATTTTCGTGACAAAATACTCATTCGTCGCTACGGTATCTCCCTATTTTCGTATTGAGTTAGTTCGTGAATAAGTGGAATTGGAAATTCACGTCCTCTGCATCCTGCTGTTGTGACTTTGAAATATGAAGACTGTTTTAATTTTAAATTGTGAAACACAAATTAAATTGTTTCTAAAAATATTTTAAAGACATGTTAATATTTTATACAACATTTATTGAAACTGTTTACATCGCTTAAACCCAGGCAAAAAAAGGAGCCTAATTTAAATGTACAAACTCAAGAGAGAGAGAGAGTAGGGGGGGGGGGAGAAAAAGAGAGTGAGAAATAGTTTTTCTGTCGCGTCGCTCTCTTCCCCCTCTTCGCAGCGTCAAGTAGAGGCCCACTATATATATGACTCTCGCTCGCCAAATCTTTAGTCTCTTGGCTGACGTGATACAAGGCGCACATCTACTTAAGGAAGACTGATTCTAGTGGGGTTGCTGACCAGTTGTAAAATCGTTTGGCGTTGCGCGTATGTAGATAAGTCAATTTTTAGTTACAGCTCTAAATTCCTATTAGTTTTTGTTGACGACTAAGAATGATCAAAAAAGGGTTTTTCAGATTTGATACCGACGAGAAGAAAGAGACTTATTAAATTATTACCTCTATTTTGTATTATAATTATTAAGTTTTTGTTGTTGAATCAGTTGCGTTAGTAATAGTTTATGTCGCAAAAAAGTCTAGTTTGCTTTGAGATCTGGAAAAAGTTCCGAAATGGGAGTGACGACAGTTAGTTGGATGGGAGACTTCCAAAAAGGCAAATCTGCTGGGTGATGACAGAATTGTCGTCAGCGCCGCACGGCGGGTTAACTAACTTTTCAGCCATCCCCAAAGAATGTTGTTTACCATCATTGTTATAATTCTATTTCAACAATAATAGGTTCGGCATAAGTCAGATGATAACACCCGTTATCAATATGGCATATGTATTTTCATAAGACTTTAATTAAATGTTCAAACAATAACCCTAAAACTGAACATGAGAAACTTCAAATTGAAAAAGGAGAAAGTACGTTATGTTGCCTTATTAAAGGTGAAATTACTTGAGAAATCTCAACTACAAAAATTTCCTGCAGAAAGAAGCAGTAAATGAGAAACGGGAGTATTTTCGCTTGTACTTTTTTTCTTTTTTTCCTCGAGTCTTAATGTGGTCCGACAGAAGATGTGTTTGAAGAAAACTTTGGTTCCGGCCATGAGACGCTGAGAAATAACAGTCTTACAGTTGCAGCGAAGTTGAGACGAAATGTCGTAGCAGTCTGGTTTAGGGGTTGAAGAGTAGACTACAGGGAACTAGGACGAGGAAGGGTTTAATAGAGAAAGTAAGAGATAGAGAGAAATAGAGATAGGGCAAAGAAGCAGGGGTGTAACGAAGAGGTCGAGAGTTGCCTCGGGGCTTCATATAGACTCACAAGGTCTCACAATGGACACTGGACCACTGGACCCTGGTTAGTTGAACTAAAGCCGGGTGGGCAAAGTATTGCCGTTAGTAATGTCTACGTCTCGGCTAGAGGTATCATTATTGCAAGTACTGATGCTGCCTGGAGCATCACCCAGAAACAACCAACGTCTCGTCTCTTTACTTTAACTATGTGCAGTATGTTCTCTTCTCTGCTTCAAAAATAAAGACCTTAACCCCCCCCCCCCATCAAATAAAGCAAGTAGTGGTTCAACCCCAGTCAGCTCGATTCTCATATAAGTCAGCAAATTCCATCGAGTTAATTATAAATCTGTGTACCCTTCTATCTAGAACATTCTATCTAGAAGATACAATAATATTCCTACTGATATTGGATGTCATATGACGCATTCTTTCACCTTATGTTTAATGTTGAAAATCTAAATAAATCTACAATTAAATTTTTAATCAAAACAATTAAACAATATAAAAAAAAACACCTAACGCCAAGTTATTTTAATGAGAAATATCTAAACAAAAAAAAAACAAAACAATGATTTAATGAAACTAATCAAACTACTATATTTCTTAAATAAAATAAAAACCAACAAGCCACGACTAACCAGTTTTCCGGAGAGTGGGGAGTAAGGAGCACCACAAACTAAAATTTAAATTTTACTCTATAAAAGAGCATGTTTATTATATGATCAAAAGATTTCAAGAAAATGGTCGCCCGCATGGCATGGCTATTTACAAAAGACGCGCACTGAACACTGACTTTAAATTTAATGTTTAATTGGTGATCGACTCCATCAAAAATAAAACCAAATTAATTACTGGAGCTCATCTGGGATGGCTTACTCTCACTAATGGTGCCCCGTCAGTAATGTTGATTACATGTTCATAAAGTTTTAACACTTATTATACAAGAAACCGACCAGACGGTCGACCACACCAGCTCAGAATGCCGACGATAGTTAGAATGCTTCGACAACAATTTTATATGCAGCGACACATGCGCCACGGTGCCGCTTTCACGAATCACATTTTAAAGTTCGCGAACTAGCATTACCCGCGGATGGAAAGATCGAGCGATAGTCGACCGAGAAGTGTGGATCAGGTGTAGTGGTGAAGGCACTGACCGCAAGCGCTAATACAAGATGGCTGGCACCAGTCAGTGTTTTGACAGTTTATAAACACAACTGACGACATCATCTTCAGATCCTGGCACTCACTTTTAAGAGAACGGGACTCACATTTAAACCCATGTGCCAGGTTGTTGTGGAGAATTCCACGTCAGAGCCAAGAGCAGTGTTCGTGCATGAGAAAAGAAAAGTGCGAACATTTAATATTTATCGCACAAAATAATATTTGTCCGATCTGACATTTCACATGTAAAAACCGAAGTTTAAATAATAATATTATCTAATCAATTTAATTAATTAAATACAAAATCAAAATAGAGGTAAATCTTAATATAACAAAATATTAAATTCGATAAAAATCAAAATAAACTTCTGATTCGTAAATATTTAATAAAATTAAATAATATAAACTCAAAATAATAACAGGCAGAAATCGCCAAGTTTACATTAAGGCTGAACAATAGCCTGAAATTGATTTTAGACAGAAGTGTAATAATTTAATATAACAATTAATATATCATTATTATATTTTTATAATTATTTAAAAATACTGTGCAAGGTAACTTTTAATCTCGTAATAGTACATAGATAAAATTGTAATAAGATCAATCCTACATTTATTGCACTTTAATTTAAATAATTTAATTTTTGAATTAAGAAACTAGGCGATTTGAAAAATCCTTGGAACAAAAAAAATGTTAAGAAAATAAATTAAAATAAAAGAAAATTATTAAGAACTAAAAATATTATAGGAAAATAACTAAAAAAATGTTTCTGAACTAAATATCAGAATAATTACTATATTTTAATACAAATTTTTCATATTATCTTTGCTTCTACATGAATTCGCTTTTATTTTAGTTTCATAATAATTTTTTTTGGCAATTTTTTCCATAGAAGTTGAATTTTAACACCCAAAGTAAAAAATAGTTTCTATTATGCTCTAGCTCGAATAGATATTCTATTTTTATTTTTTTCAATAATTTGTCATATAAGTTTTTCTTTAATTTTTATTGTCATTTTTCCTACATGATTTCTGTCATTTCGTACGGTTGCTAATAAATGTCAAAATTTTATTTTAATAAAATACCTCAAATTGTATAATCGTAAAAAATTTCCCCTCGTGATAAAATAAGAATCCAGATTAAATTTAATCAAGAACATTTGCTCAAAATATAACTCACATTTTTTCCTTTTGAAAACTTCAGGAAATTACAGCTCGGCATTCCCGTTAAAAAGAATTTAGAAAATTCTTTAGATTCCTTTGCAAGTTGGTTTCTAGTTAAGCCACGTTTTAAAGATTTGATAGTGGATCAGCAACAACCTAAAAAATTAAAGTTAGAACTGAGTTTTTAGATTTAGTAAAATTATGTATTTAATTGTACAAAGAAAAAAATCAAAATCCGTTTCCACAATTTTAAAAATTGTAGGAGTGGGAAAAAATTCAATATTTTTTAAGAATTTTTAAAATGCAATATTTCCGAGCACAATAATCCTATTTTAAAAAATCGACTAAAAATTATTTAAATTGGATTATTATGCTAAAAAATATTGCATTTTGGAAAAACATGTTTAAATTTTTCCAACAACTGCAAATTTAAAAAATGTTGAGAAACAGATTTTAGTTTTTTTACTTGTATATTTAAGTATGTAATTGTACTGTTTTTCATAAAAACTTAAAATACCCAGTGCCAAATATGTTTTTAGGGTTTCGTGGTTCAACAAACAAAAAAAAAGTTTATTTGAAATGCTAAACTTTTACGTTGTTATTTATTTTTTAATATAATTAAAATAGTTACTACTATCGGTAATGTAAAATTTCGGCAAAGAAGTACGTGCCATCGAGATTAAAGTGTGCAAGGTTGAGTTATATTAGAATTCGAATATTGTATTAGATTCTACCTTTTGTTTTCTCTGTTTTCGTATTCATTCCTTTTCAGCACACACATACAAGCGACAACTCGAATGCATTTTACAATACTCGCAACCGATCTTCGTTGAACATTTTCTACGACCAGTCGTAAAAAAGGATCCTTTGAACCTGGAAAGCTTGCTCTCGATGTAAGAGCCATGTTTGCCGAGATACGCATTCAGACATCATTTATGAGAAATGCTACATCCTAGAGGTCAAAGAACAAAACACAACAATGCGAAATTTTTCTTTTTCCTGGCGGTATTTTACGAGAAAAGTTTTCTGCTTGAAAATATGAAAAATCTATTTTTCTTCTTTTTTAATTTTCAATTCGGGGAACATGTTTAAATTGTCTTAATTATAAACGCTCTGAAATATGCGAAACATATTGCAATTAAAGTTGTAATTAAAGTTTAATTACTAATTTCCTTTTTAATTATAATTTTAACATCAAACAAGATAACTAAAGCCAATAGCCTTTAACGTACATTACATACGGAATTTGTAATATATAAATAATAATGTAATAAACAAGCAGAAGTAAAATTGTTACGTTCATTTAATGAACAATTTGCTTTGTCTAGAGAATGATTTCTTTGTTATGGTGTATGTTCATTATGGTTTAAATTAAACTTATAAATACAGTTCTTCAAAATAAAACTTTTTAAATAAATTTTAATTCTTTAGAAGCAAGCAACTTCTTAAATTTCTGTCGTCGAGAAATTTTTTATTTAATTATTAAGAAAAAACCATTTTTTAGTACATTGTTAACTAAAAGTTCTAGAACATACAATACAATGGATGTGTAACCGCCCAAAATAATTGTATATTTAAATAATTTTAAATTTTAATTATTCTGGTTACAAATGCAGAAGATTCTCGATTTATTCAAAATGGGAGAGCGCCAGATCTTTCTTTGATCATTCTAAAAAAAAATAATAAAATAAATAAAAGCAAAGGGACAAGAAAAGAAAAGAGAATTATTTAATTTAAATAAACTAACAGATATTTAACCAAAAGCAATTGGAAGCTCAATCTGTCAAAGAAGCTGGATTTCCGACCAAAAATAATTAGATATTTAATTTAAATTAATTTATAATCAAAATTAATTCCAATAAGATAGATTATAATTTTTTAACACATCCAAACAAATTTCAAAAAAATTAAGACACATCTATTAGAAAACAACATTTAATAATCAACAATTAATAATAATTATTAACATTTGTAATCTCGAAGTAAACTATAATTTTGAGGTTAGGGCTCTTGATTAATAAATCAAGATTTCTTAATTTTTCGAAAGGATCAAAACAGTAATTTAAACTAAATATTAGATCAATTATAATTAGGCTTAAAGCTCAAATAATTAATAGTGCGGATGGAAAGCAAATTATGATTTTTTGAAAAATGAACATTTTTGACAATATGACAAAACTAAATAAAATTGGGAACAGAATTCTTGATTTCCGAATCAAGGATCTTTTCTCAATTTGTCTAAGACTTGGTCATTAAATTTGATAATCATATTTATAAATATTGATAACGATTGGTTATTCGTTATCAAGAAAGAGTCAAAATCAAAAGTTGTTAAGTTAAAACAATAAAATTCAGATTATCAATTAATTTACTTTAAGAGTTAATAATTTAAAAGAAAAGGATAAAAATTAATATGAAAAAAAGTTTTTCTAGTCTGGAAAATTCGTAAAACAAAAATGCTTTGGATAATCAAAATTTTATTTTTAATGAAATTAATTAATGACGAGCGATCTTACGAAATGTCAAATTAATGGTAAAACACCAGAAGAAAAGACCAAAGAGCAGCAAGGCAGCGAAAATTGTCCAAAAGTTTTTAATCAATTCAAACAAAATCCAGAGAAATCTCACTAGACGTCTGGTCTTAACGGCTGATGAAAAGAAAAGATAAAATATCCGTTTGTTTTTTCTATAGTAACTAATCGTTACCATGACAATTTTAGGGCACTAAGTTAATCAAGAAAACAACTGAATAAATTTAACATAAAAATAACGCATCCGGTGTGTCTTAAATCCTATTGGTCGATGAGTTGGCGTCTAAATTTAAATCTTCTTAATACATTTTTTTACAAAACTAAACTAATCTTCGGAATTAATTAACAATATTATTTCGATCTATGAGATGGTAAATCATTATTAAACTATTCACAAATTATTCTTGACCAGTAAATCAGCCAACGTGAATCCGAAATTTCAAGAAAATGACACAACAATGGGGCGTCCAAATTTCTTGAATTCAAAATAGACTTTCGTCCTGACCACATGAATCTTTTAAATAAAAAGGGTTTTGGCAAATCCGCAACAATAAGAGATCCAATTAAATCAGATGTAATAATGAAGCCTTCCAAAATATAAAAATTGCAAGTATCACTCCAGGTATATACTCCAGTTTATAATCTTAGGTACGTTCGGATGATAATAAATTGATATATAAAAAGAAACAATAGGTGACAAAACAGGAAGATTTAAATTTATCGATAATTCAAAACTTCAGAATCAATATCGGCAGCAATAAAATTCTTCAAAGTTCCGTAGTCCAATTTTTGGTTAGGCGGCAAAATTCAAATAAACAGAAATTTGATTTTTTGTTAATTTTTAAATAAATCATTTTAATTGAAAGATGTCGGTAAGGTAGAATTTGGTCTAATTTCAGGAATCAGGAATGTCATTTTCATCAGGAAAAATCAATAAATGTATGGATTTGCAGAAAATCTTTTCAAATCAAGAATTCTTGGATAGGATGAGTTGACTCAAAGCGGGATAACATAGAATAACGTGAAAAATGTACAGAAATAATTCTTAAATCTTAATTTTATAAATTATGAACCAAGTCTCGGAATTTCATACAGCCGTGGAGATTAATTGAATTGAATCGAAAGTTAAAGTTTTAAAATTATATAATTTCTGAATTTTTTTAATTTGATAAATTTTTAGGTGAAATGAATAAATTTGTGAATTTTGAAATTACAAATTTCACAATGCCACAGATGTTACAATTCAAAATTGAGTAAAGTTTATTAATTTTTCACGACTCTCATTTCTTGGCGAAAATTGTCAAAAGATTGACAGGCTGCCTTCGTTTCTTTATGAATTATAAAATATATTTCTCAGTTTCTTCTCGAAGAAACAGTTCTTTTCCTCTTTCATTTCCAGTAACGTTTACACGGTCATCCTTCCGTGAAATTTCGCTTAAATCTAGTTTCGTGGTGAGACGTTGCGCGGCAGACTTTTCCGAAGTGAATCTTGGCGACAATGTTGGGGGCGAAAAAGAGATACTCGACGAAATCTCACAAAACATGAATTCCCAGTATTTTGGCGGTTCGGTGAATCCAGAGGACGCGTAAATTATGTCCCTCGACGTGGTGTTAGTTTGCGCTTACTACGTCCACGCGACAGGGGTCGTAAGTCGAATGGAAACGTACAGTAATAAAATAAATCGGAGCACTTAGCAAGTGGCGCCCTTGCCCAACTCTCCATGATCTTCGAGGAGGAATTTTCCACCCCAAATTTTATCTGCTACTATAATAGTTATCTCAGCTGTTCCACACGAATTGAACTCGATCACCGCCTCACGCAATGGAAAATATTTCACGGAACCCTCAGGCGACTTTTTAGATATTACTAAAAACGGTAAATTGAGATTTCAACTTTTTTCTGGATATGCCTTTGGCTATGTGAGTGATACTTGGATTTTTAATAGCAGAAAGATCAAATAAAATCCAATCTTTTGAAAGAAAACGTCTCTTTGTGGTTTTTGGTTAGTTCTGGTGCAATATGTATCATGCATGTGCTACTAGGAGAAAAAACAATTTATATCGAAATTAAAATAGAATGTTGTTTATTTTGTTTTAATTCAAAAAGCTATTTCGTAAAGAAATATGTGATCTTTAAAATTTAGAAAAATAAGTTCGGCATGAATAATTTTAAGTTTAAACAAATGTTCTACAAGCGTAAGATTTATTAGAAAAGAACGATGAATGAGAACAGGTATGTGGTTAACATGTTAAACCGGAACTTCCTGCTAATGGATGTACAGCTTAGTTAACATGGAAAATCGGATATAAGACCATTTAATCTGTCAATTCAACCATGTAAAGTGCAATAGATCAAAGTTCTAGATCTAATCACAGAATTTAGATTACTCTGTTAAAACAATTAGTGTTATGAAAAACTTCTAATATTGAAATGTGTGACGACATACTCTTTTTGAAAACAAACTTTAATAAAAATACAGTTTGATTGTTAGTTACGAAACTTTTGAAGATTATTTCAATATCATTATCGAACTTTATTGACTTTATCTTCATAAAGCGGAGGGTTAAGATTAATGATTGAAATATGTATGTAGCAGAGAAAAATGATTGCTAATCCTTTATAAAGGTTTACAACCTGTCTAGTTTTGGATTCTTTTCTGATAAATTCCATAACTGAAGGGGGATAAAAGAGAAATGAGGTTGAGGATTTAATTAAGTCTTTGGGCTTATGAGGGAAGCGAGGAATAGAGAAAATAACACCATGGCTGATTGAACACAATCTATCACTAATCAAAGATGATCGTATGGCTGCATGAAAGAAAGCAGGGTTCTGAAGAAAATTCTTAGAAATTGAAATGTAAAGCTTTCTCTTCCATTTTAATCTTTAAGAACAGGTTCTGCTGTTATTCGGCTACAGCATTCATTTCATCAACAAGAAAATCTAATTCCTGTGACCAATTTTTACTTAACTTTGAGTTTACTTTCATTTTAATTTTTATTTACTTGTTATAACAAGATGTCATTATTAACCAAGAAGAATACTTGGGCTTGATGCCCAAAGTTATTTTTTAATTCTTTTAATACTGAACAATTTTAGGAAAATACCTAAACCTTGAATTAAACAAACTTTTAATTATATAAAATTGATATTACTTAAATTATTTGCCTGCTAGGTACGAACCACGGAAAGTGGGGTTCTAAAGAACAGAACTTAATCAAACAAAACAAATTAAACAGTTTAAACTTATAAATCTTCTATTTCTTTTTATTATTCCACTTATTTTTTATCGAACCTTTACTGAGTATTTTTAAACGTATACTTCTTAAATTCTTTATATTTAGAACTAATATTTAAATGCCTTTTTATAAATGATTACACTTTCAAAACTAATCAAAATAAACTTGTATTTATTACGCAACTGGGCGTTAACTTGTTTTACTCACAAGAATAATTATCGGCACGTCTTCTAGGTGACGGCTACCCGCAAATATACAAAACACCGTCTCCTCTTGAGACTCGGCAGAAGAAGACCTCGATTCCACCCTATTCATTCGTTTTATCAACTCATGTTTTGGGTCATCGTAATTTTGCTGATAAACTTTTCATCATTTTTGATGA
Organism: Ganaspis brasiliensis; assembly: GCA_037103525.1. NCBI lineage: Eukaryota > Metazoa > Arthropoda > Insecta > Hymenoptera > Figitidae > Ganaspis > Ganaspis brasiliensis. Next base: position 1,610,809 of record JAZKLR010000143.1, on the reverse strand, counting down.
AATTAGTTCGCTGTGATGTTGAAATGTCGACATTGATGCAATTCTCGTTGTAAAATCGAGATTTTTAATTATTTTCATTCCCGCAATGTAGTTTTACATTTTACAATATATTTATGACAAGAGACAATCTGTACGAAGTAACAAGATTTTAGATTTGACAATTACATTATTGATTTATTTAAACTTCAATATAAACAAATACGAAAAAACATTATTATAAGCAAAAAGTAAAAAAATAAGGTCACTGATGCCGATCGTGACAAGCATTAAACAGTGAATGAGGTGACTGGCGTCACCTCGTCAATTTTTACAGGTGCGGCGACAATGACAATAACAAAATGTGTACCACATTTTAACTGCTACTCGACGTATCTATTGTTACTTGGCGTAAGTCACAGCTGTGCTTGGTGCCTAACCTTGGTTTAGCGGTGTGCATACGCCTTAATGTAGCCGGTCCAAGATGGCTGCCTTCCAATCTGTCTTTTCCAGCTCGTGAGGTAACCTGATTGGGAGGTTTGACGTCGAGGTATAATGATGTGCACTGACGATGACTGACCTGCGCGGACCATTAGTACTCGACTGTCCATAAAACCGGTTGAACCCAGGAGAGGTTACCTACAGTTTTCCTTTGACACTGGTGAGAAAACCCAACATTGGGTGATCCACGCAAATGAGAGAACTCCTTATTTCAAGTCGTTACGTGGACGCAATCAATTTGATCCAATTTACCTAAAGCATATATAATTTGATCTAAAAAAACTTGTGACAGATGTTCAGATCTAAAATTTGTGAAATTGAGTTAGCAACACCTCGGCCACTAACAAGAAAAAAAAAGTAAACAAACCGACTGAGCTATTGGATCCGGTGCTCACATAAAACAACGAAAATGGTTGATGTTTGATGGTTTATTAAATTTATTTTAATTAATTGCAACGTCACATGCCTTATTTTTAAAATTAAGTCATTTTCCCAAAGTACAAATTGTTTTTTATTATATATTAAAAATTTTGCATCAAGTTGTCTATTAACTTGCTTTTAACTGTTATTAATTATAAGTTTGCATGTTTTCTTTCTGAAAGTTTGTATGAATTGTTAAGCACCAGAGGTTTTCCATTAAAGTGTCGTGTGCTTAGCCAACAGTTAAAGTCGAGAAGGAAAAAATAATTTATTCAGTTTGGAACCTCGAAGGAATACGTGGCAGGAATTTTTTTCCGCGTCTAATACTAAGACTTTTGAATTCCCGATTTTTATTCAAGACTCACGTCTTAAAGTTTCATCTCATCTGACATTAGATATTGTGACGTGTAATACCAAAAATACCTTCTATTTTTTTATTAAATCACTTTAGAAGATGATAATTTTCCCGAGATCCATACCACAATGCTCAACGGCGCATAAAATAATTGTTGCACTGTAATTTGAAATAAATGTGAGGCAAACGGCTGCAAAGCAATTATATCTGGCTTTTGTTTCTCATAGTTACCACAAAGTGGTAGAAATGAAAAAAGTGAGAAAAAAGTTTCACGAACAAACAATTTTTGACTTTCTTGATTACCGTTTTTCTTCCATATACTTTTTAATATTTATCTTCTTTTTTCTTTAAAAAATATTTTACATAATTGAAAATTATAATTGAATTTACTTTTAATTTGTTTAACAATTTTGTTTCTAACAAAAATTTCCAGATATTAAATACGGTAAAAACTAGAAAATTAAAAACTAGACTATATCTTAGTAAAAATTTGGGATCTTAGTGATTTCTTTTAATTTGCATTTAAGAAGCATAAATTTTATACTGAAAGCGATTTACATCGATCCTTATGGATTTTTTCTCTAAACTTTACCTGTGTTGCACATCACTCCAAGTTTTTTTTTAAAATGCCAAAACAGACGTTCTTAAAAATGCGAAAAATTTTTAAATCTATTATTGAAAGAGTGTAGTATTTTCCTTTTTCTACATTATTTAATCATAAAATAGTTAAGAATTTGATTAATGAACATGTTTTTTGAGCAACAAAAAAGTGTGGCACATCACCCCACAACACCCTACATACTTTTAGCTCATCTCTCCCTATTGCAACAAGACAGAGGATTTGTAAAAGAGGGTAATTTTTTCAATTAAGTGCCTCAAAGTTATTTTGTACAAAAAAATCAAATAGCTAAAAGAATTTACATTTTGTTTTACACCACCTGCAATTCTAGCTATTTTTAACCAAACAGTTTTCATTTAAAAAAGTCAGTATAATTATTGCAATATAGCAGCAGGGATGCAGAAAGCATCTTTTATATTTATTTAAACAGGGGAATTCGATTTAAAATAACAAATACGTCTTAATTACTGAAAAATTGTTTTCCGGCAAAAGCATCAGAGCAGCGAGTTTGGAGAACAAAGAATTCCAATGACATTTTCCAAATAAATTACAAAGCTTCCGGGATGTGAATATAATTTCCACTTTACCATATTTAAAAACTTAATTTAAATCAAGAGTCAACGTTTTCATTCTGAATAAACTATTCCTTTATTGTGGTTTTATTTTCACAGAAAGTTGTTTTGATTATTTATCAATTTAAGGTTTCAACAGTACAATAATTCTTTTGTAGTTAATAACTACTCACAGTATATTTGGACCTTCAATGAACAAAGTGGGTGTTGATTTTTTGTGTACTTTAAATTAATTGTAATTAAGTATTAAAAACACGTCAGTACTGTTAAAATACATTTAATTAATTAATTATGATAAATGAATAAATTCTACATTTTTAAATAAATTAACTACTTTTAAAAGTTATTTTATTAATTGAAAAATATTTAAATAAATAATATTTTTTATGATTATTTAATTAAGAGTCTTATTAATCTCAATTATTTTATTATTAACTTCATTTAAATTCTGTAATTATCTTGCTACCCTTTCGCTGACAGGGAGGGATTTAATTTCAGTTTTTATTTTAGTAATAACAATGTTTCACTCTTTTTAGAAACTCTTTTCACAATTTTTTATTAAAAGGAATCATTTTTCTACAAAGTTTTTATTATGTAATAGAAGCAGCTTTACAGTTTTTTACGTTATAGAAAGTACCTTTATGGTACCTTACATTATAGGGAGCACCTTTATAGAATTTTTTTTATGTAAACTGTCTAAGAAAAAATATATGACGTATTTACAATAACTTCAACTTAAAATGTTGTTTTTAATTATGTAATTTCAGAATTAATCAAATTTAAATTTAGATTTACAGAAAAAAATATAATTATTAAAATACAATGATTCGCTTTCTATGTGGCTTATTGAAATAGTTTATAACTTTTTACTATCTTTTGCAGTTTAGAAAATCTTAGACTTTATCAGTCGAACTCTTGTCTTTTTTTTGTACATAGCGTAAATAAAAAATATTTCAAATTCAAACTCTGGAGAACATTACTAAGAAAATACAGATTAATTTTGTTATATTCTGGTCACCAAAAATTTATCATTAAGATAACTAGTTACTCAATGCAGCATATCCTGATCAAATCTGAGAGCTTTAAGCTTTGCCAAGAGCAAGTCGTGTTTCATCTTATCAAAGGCTTCAGAGAAATCAGTGCATCTACGTAGCATCTACATGATTATCTATATACATAATTTTAGAAATAGAGTCTCCGAAAATTCACAAATTTATCATAAAACATTTTCTATCTTTTAAGAAAACTGCAATAATATCATATATTGTATTTATTAGTATTTTATCGTAAATTTAGATATAATATGGAAATCATCATTTACCTTTATCTTTATCATTCTTTACTCTTCTTTAGCAAAATACATTTTTCAACAGCAAACATAAATGTGTTATGGAATTATTTCTTTCTACAGCGGGAAATTTGGATAAGTGCACAGCATCAGTTGTGGCAGCAGGAGAGGGATTAACAAACTTATTCTAAATTTGATATTTCAAATTTCATGTTCCGAATTTCACGTCCCCGATTTAACATTCCAGATTCCACAGTTTATATTTCTCATCCTACATTTGGAATTCCACATCCCAGATTGCTACCCTAGATTTCTGATTCTACATTTAATAAATGTCTAGATTCTGTATTCAGAATAGTAGATGTCCAGAACTTTATCGTGTCTGGGACTCCTCGGTGAACCGTAACAAATCTCAGGACGATCCTGGCTAGAGGAAAGTAAAAGTTTGTTCCTTCGATTTTTCATTAGAAGACCAATGCTAAAATCTTCAGAACGTTCTCCAGGTACCATTTTTGAAGGACCAAGACGATGGTATCTAGAAGAGTCAGAGGAGTATATCGAGATGTTCCTCGTCTCGCTCCCTCGAGCTGACTGCCCGATCTGCAAGCACGCAGGTCGATATATTGACGCGGCTCGCTGTGGATCTGCCCGGTCGTATTACTTAGCGCTGTCTTTATCTGTCTGCGCCATCTTCTGCCGTTACGTATGACAGGATGTGCGATCTGTTTAGCAAATACGTCTGCTACCCACGTTTTGATAGTTCAAAAATAAAACAAAAGTGTAACTTAACCTTAAAGTTAAGTTTATTTATTTCTTACTTAAATATAAATTATCCAATTGAAAATTAAAAGTCAAGTGCAATTGTGAGGTTCGTCACAAATGATTGTGGATGACGCGCCTTCTTTGTTTGTAATCAGGATTTGTTTAATTAAAACGCTCTAAGGATTTGTTTAAAGGATGTTCAATTCCTAGTGTAACCCACATCAATAAGGGATGTGTATCAGTCCAACTGCATGTTGCCCACCACTTTACGGACTTTTCTCTTTCCACATCACCAAATCATCCGGTGTACAATTCGACTAATTTCACGAATAGATAGAGAGTCTCCAATCCTATCAATTGACAATTTGTCTCCATTTTGATTTCATGTCGACAAACATAAATTAAATATACAAATACAAACAATGCAAGAGAAGTTAAGATTCGCAATTCTTAAGGTCGCTTTGAGCGGACCTGACAAGTTCCGAATGGATCTGAAAGTTTCCAAACGAAACTGAAAGTTATCGAGTGGAACCGAAAACTTCTAAAATATTTTCAGAGTTTCTAAGAGGAGCCGAGTACTTTCGTTCGTGTCCAAAAGATTCCGAATAATGCCGAGTGGAGCTGATAAGTTCCGGATGAATCCGACAATTTCCGAACCGAATTTAAAGTTACCGAGTATTAACGAAAACTTTTAAAATGTGTGAAGAGTTTCCAAGGGGAGCCGAGTGCTTTCGTTCGTATCCGAAAGATTCCGAATAATGTCGTGCGGAGCCGAAAACGTCCGAACTCCATTTGTAAGTAAGTCCCCTCCAAAAAATGTTCCCACTCGTTAAATAGATCTTCCCTTGATAAATTCTATAAAACCTGTTGAATATCTTCGAATTTTTTTCCAACCTAAACATGAAAACAACCCTTCCCTGTGGTTGGGTGTCTGTTACCTAGATTTTCTAGAAAAATAAGCTTTCGTTCACAAAACATCGTTCCCTTTTAAATTTTCTTTTTTTTTAATAGCGCCAAATTTGACCCCGATTTTGGGGTCTATAAGAAAATTTTGAATTTATGCAAAACACGTTGGTCATTGAACCGGTTCTTTGTCATGATTGACGGACAGTGTCACGGTCGCGAAAAAGCGAGTGACGTGAACTCGAAACAATTACCGCTGCTCAGTCGATGCAGAAAGCGTTTCGACGCGTGGCACTATAAGGGGTGGGTGCGGCGAACTCCAGCGTTTGCGCCGGGGGTCGCAGAGGACACTACAGGGTTGGTACGGGGATCAGAATTGGCGAAAGGAGTCAGTGGCTCGCCGCGCGCCACAACGACCGTAAGATCTCCAACCCTAATTTTCTTTTCACCAAAAAGGGTCCCCTAGGACCTCTTGAATTTTATACACCTAAAAAGTACCCTCTACAAACTTAATTTCCCCATCCCGAAAATTCTCAAATCAACCTCTTGAGGTTCTCCTCATTGTTTACGGAACCTCACGTGTCGCAAAATCAAAATAAAGTGCAAAATAATCCAAGAAATTAAAAGTGTTTCTGTGTTCAGCTTTAACTGTAATTTTAAAATCAAAATTAAAAAAAAAACTTAAAGAAAAGAAAAATTCGTTAAAGTAACGAAAAAGGTGGGAATTAATGAGAGTGATTTTAGAATAGTTTAAATTATCAAAATAAATAATAATCTTTAATACTGAATGTGTTGTTTAGAAATAGGAGTTGAATACTTGTGTTTTGAAGTTTTTTTCGAAAAAAAAGTGAACGTGTTGAGGTTTTTAAATTGAAATTTGTGTAATTGTGTGTTAAAAAAAAGAAACAGCTATCGATAAAAGGAAAAAACGAGCAGGTAATGTAAAGAAAAAAAAAAAAGTTAAAATGAAAAGAGGGAAATTGCACCCGACTCTCAAGGCTGGTTGAAAAATCTCGTATTTCTCGATGAATGAGAGCTTGGCACTCGTTTAATTAGTGATGAGAAATCTCGCGTGACTCCTTGGGCTTGAATTCAATTAAGAAGGGTTGAGCCACCGATAAATTACCAGTTCTGTTTGTTCCATGGAAATCTTTCCGTACTAACGCGCATGGCATTATGCTGATTACTTCCGAGATTTTCTATATCTGATAATCTTCTCTTTCGTTTTATTCTTCTTTTCTGATTTTTCATTTCTTTTTCTCTTTTTTTAAATTCTTTTTTTTTCAAATACCTGTTTTTTCCAGTTTCCCTTCTTTATTTCCCCGGAATAAAGGTATCGCGGGAAGAATAAGAGGTGTACTTAAATTTTTCTCTCGCTCGATATGTATAGAAAACGAAAAATCGATTTTTGCACCTTCAATGAGAAAATCGTTTATTAAATTGTTACAATACTAAGTTAATGCTGTTATTGAGGAAGAATATTAAATGTATCAGTTTCCATTTTGTAAAGTCTTTCAACCGTGATGGCTTTTATCAACGTTCCAGTTTCTCGCTTTATGCTTTTAAGTGGAACAGTGTCACTCGATTGGAAACTTTAAAATTAAAAATAGGCTACAAACAAATTGCTTTGCGTACACTTTTTTCATTATTTCATTTATCTAAACTAACTGGCTGTGAATTCAAATTTTCAGGTTCTTTCGTTTTGTACTCTGCGAGCTTATATTTTTATCCTTGTAACTGAATCGCTTGATATTTATATTTTTCCAATAAAGAGGGGACTATAGTTTATTATTTATTATTTAATAAAAACTAAGTTAATTTTTGATAGATTAGCATTATTGTTCAAATTGGCATTATTGTTAGTATTATTTGTAATTATACTAATACAGTTTTTAAAAAGTCAAGAGAAAATAGATTCTAAAAACGAATTCAGGTATTCTTTAATTTTTGTTTTTTTAAGAAACTTATCATTGATCGACAATTTATTATGGAAATTATATTTATTTAATTTTTTCTTTGTATATAAATTAAGTAAAAGCAAACAAATTTAATAAAGAGAATAAATTTGAAACATTTGCACCAAATATTAGATTTTTTGTATAATATTAAAATCCATGTAACATGTGAAAAAGTAATATAATTTTAACGGAAGTAAAATTTTATTAATTAAAAAACAAAAATTTCCGTTTTATATCGGTAGCATACGGTAAATTGAATTGGAACCTTTTTTCACTTATTACTTGACATTTTCATTATTTTTATATTGAAATAACGAAGATTAAATTAAAAGCCAATTTTATTTTACAAATTTATTTTATTATTTACATTTATTAATGTTATTTTTAAATTTATTTATGAGAATACTGCCATTTATTAAATTTCGTTTTTTAATACAAACACGAAATACGATTTTATGGAATTTGCCATGAAAACAATTTTTATTTACATTTCAATAAAAAAGTTGTATATTTCAACTACTGATAATTACTAAAATTCTAATTAAACAAATCATTGTCAACTGTAGATTATAAATATTTTTAAATTTTGATGACAAAGTCCCTGGTTGAACATTTATTATGCAAATTCCAGCTAATCAAGTTTCAGAAGCTTTGAAATTTGTATTACCGTAACTTTCATGGTCATTAAACTCAATGGACTTTAAATCTAACGTATTCTACGCATTCAATAATGGATTTTACGTAAAGACTTTCTGGAAATTGAAGATCGATTCGTCTAAATTTTAACTCTATTCAAACTCTGTTAATAGTTTCAATTAATAAAAAAATTTCGTTATTTTTAAACGTCGACTATTCTCCAGCTTAAAATTAGACAATTATCTTTTCTAATTCATAATTATTCGTAAATTCAAAATATGTCAGTAATTAGATAACTATATCAGATGCTCTGTGTTTAATGGAAAAATTAGTTAATAGTTTTATTTAATATTTGTTACTGTTTAAAACTTATTTTTTTTTAAATTAGATCTTTTGTAACAAACTTCGTTATTTTTCTATCTGTCCAATTAAATTAATCTGTAGCGTGAAAAATTGTTGTTGTACGTAATAATGACTTTTTTCATCATTAGTAGAAATTCTATGATATTAAAAAAATAATACAATAAAAAATGTACAGTTATTTAATTAAAAAAATAGTTAATAAATTTTAATATTAAAAGTAACCATCACTATCATCTCACTATGCTGTCGCTATTCTTCAAATAGTCATTACCATCTTATACCATCCTAATAGCAGTCGTTATAATTCTGATTGTATTGCAGCATGCAATGTGCTCTCATTAAATAAAAACACGAATTAATGGTTTTATTTTAGAGTTCAGGAGAGCCATAATTAAAATTAAATAATGATCATGTGGATCTTTTTCGGAGACTCTTTTAGCAAAGCTTTCGACTTTAAAATCGTTGTGCTCTATTTTTACATAAAGATGCTGTACGCTTAATCAGGAATATTGACTGGTTAGATGAAAGAAAATTTTCGTCTCTAAGCTTTTGCATTAGCAAGGAAAAAGCTTATCTTTAGTAGAAGTTGGGAATATGGATTTCGTGGAGGTTAAGTGATCATTGAACGTTATACCACTTCTCCAGTTAACGATCAAATCAGTTGTAATGAGGCCGCACAAGAGTATCGTAAAAGCTGCTTCATATGAAATGGTGAAGCGTCGTGATGTCGCCACAGAAGAGAATCTTTTAGATGGTGTTACAAAAAATCGTAAAAGTTATGAGCCACCTTATCTTTCTTTTACTTAATGCTCCGAAGCAATTTCTCGATAAATTACAAAAATTACGTGTCTTACTTTATTGCCAATGTGTAAAAACAGTACTTAAAGCGTCGCAACAGCAATAAAAATTAAAATAATTATTGTAAGAAAAAATAAAATAAAATAATTTTTTTTACTCTTTTGACATAAAAGAAACATTGAATGCAACAAGTACTGCCGGTATTTAAAACTTGTGCATTATTATGGTAATTAAATGTCATTGGTATTTCATTAGAGCTAGTTATGAATTCTCCTGAGTATGAAGTCCAATTAAATGTGGGCGGAACTGTTTTCAACTCGAATGAGTTAATTAATTTTGTCAGTTATGCAAAGAACGAAATTTGATGTATATTGTATTAACGAAATATTGAACAATATTTAAATTTCGATTATGTATTAAAATTATTTTGCAGACAAAGTAAAATTTCAGTTTCATATCAGACACTCTTGTTAAGCAATAGTAATTTAATTTATACGTTAATTTACGATAATATTGTACAATTTTTTAAAACTAATTAAATTGTTAGATAAAAAATTTAAATTATTGAAATATGTTTCTGGACTTTAATGTTTTCTGCTTTTTGGATTATAAAATTTTTTAAAAAAAGAAGAAAAGAAAACTGTGAATTTTTGTCCTTACGCGTGAATTACTTTTAACAAAATTGATGAATATTAAACAGCTTGTATTTGAGTTTTTAGAAAAAACGGATATAAAAGAACATTTTCTTCCGTATGCTGAGAGTTGAGCTGGAAAAACTTGGTAGATAATATATGTTGAGATATGACAAATAGACTGTAGGTAAAATACTCTTTTCTTTTCTCTCGAGAGGCTTCGATTTATTTTTTACAATTTTAGATATTATTTGAGAAAATGACTTTTGATCTATAGGAGCAAATTGTGAAGATTTTTTTTTAATAACATAAAAAACACTACCATATCTCTTATGAAGAGTTTATTCACGACGTTTCGTCAACATTTCGTTAACCTCTTTAGGCTGTAAAAACACAATGAATTTTTTAAATAATTTTTAGCACGTACAACACAAATTTTTCTTCCTACTTTTTGTTAATAAAAAGGTTCTTTACCTCAAAACGGAAGTCACAGTTTTTTAAAAAAATAAATAAATAAATAAGTACATAAAATCAACATCACGAAATTGTGATTTTGTCGAATTGTAAAATTTTTTTTACATCCGTTCATGTCCAAAGCAAAGAACAAACTGTTAATCGAAGTAAATGTGTACGTAGAGATTTTAATTATAATAACATTGGTGAAACAAAACAAACAATTACCATATAATTAGCAAGTACATTAATATTGATATTTAAGAAATCGAGAAATTTTTCCGCAGAAGTAGTTTATAGGTTTTATTCAAATTATTAAAATTTTCTTTTTTATATATGCTATTGAAGTCATGATTAATTAATAAATATCATTTCGGAAAGGGTGCGTTTCCTCCAATCGCGTTCTACATCTATAATTTTAACATTATAAAAATCGAATTCGTGATTATTGCTGAAACAATGTGAATTAATAACGCAGTTTTATAAAAAGAAACACATCTTATTTTAGAAATTTAAATTCTGATCATTTTTTAAATTGCGGCTTGAAACGAATGTTATTTTTTAGTTTTCTATTTAAGTTAAAAGTTGAAAGTTACTGTAAATAAAATAAACACTGCAGGACGGATTTCAAAACGTCGATAAACATTTAACTTTCTAAAGTGATTTAAAAGGATTTTATGTGGGTGTTCTGGAGTGTGAGCAAGGCAAGGTTTCGATTGAAAGTTCGCTATTTACAAACTTACGCCACTACTGATTTTCAAGTTAACGAATTTCCTCTCAAAAACTTATCGAGAAAGGGTCCACTCGATAAATTCAAAAAGCGGAAAGGGACATATCTGACAGTTGCGGAGATTTATTTCTTGTTCATTTTGAGCTACGGCTTACTTAACGCAGGGTCTTTCATGCAGAAAGAATTTTTATACTGAGGGGTTATATTAACGCTCTGCAACAAGTGTTACATCAATATTATTCAAGTTTAAAGTGGATATTGCGAAAAACCTAAAATTGGATTCTTGGGACGATAAATTTTACTTACATGGTCTTTTGAATTTAAACCAGACAAAGATCAAGGTTTTTAATTTCGAGCTTTCAATTATTTTCGTTTAAAATGTTAATTTAAGTTTTGTAGTCTACAAATAATGATTTCTTTTTCTGACAACACTATATGCAAACAGAATTAATATTTTATGTTATTCTTAATGAAATATAAAAGAATGTTTTCAAATACTTAAATCGATATTACAGTGCTCTGCTCTTAAACCCGACGTTGTTGTTCTTGATTAGCATAGTGGATAGAGGCAGGAGTTTGTGAGATTTGATGGAGGGAATCGAAGGAGTTGCATTCGACCAAAATAGGATTGAAGTTGTATGGAGATTGAGATTCAAGTGGAGTATATATTTTGGAGTTGGCATCTCCTGCTGTGCTAAGTAGAGAATATTGACACCATTGCGATTAGGGCGAAGCCCGTGTTGTACAACTCGTCAGTACTTGACATGGCTTCTGTTTCACCATAATCCTGAGGTAGAGGCTGTTTAATTGACGGCGCCACGAGAACCAGGTCAAGTTAGTCCTCAAAGCGATAACAACGGATTCACCCCACGATGGATATCCAAACTAGAAGGCTTGATATCCCTCAGTCTCGAGATCAGATCAAAATTAGGGGCGAGGGCAAAGTATCTTGTATCTAATGCAGTGTAAGTGCTTCCTTCGATAATGAAGAGAATAATCGCGATAGTAATGTTCGCTAATTAACCATTATTGTAAAGTGTGTTGACTACAATAAAGTCAATTTTTAAAGGGTTTCTTCATTAACTGCTTTATAATTAATTAGAAAATTATCTTAGTTAAAAATGTATAAGGAATTTAATGCTAGACAATTTTCTGAGTTATTAAGAGCAAGTGATTTTATTACTAAAATGAATACGTCACAATTGTTCACCCATTGTGGACACTAATGAGAACACTTATAAAGATTATTAATTTTTCATCCAAAATTTTATGCGTAACTGATTTAATTCGGTCAAGATTACAAAATTGAGGATTTCTGACATTTTTCTTGAAGAAACGGAACACTCTACTTGTCGAGGTCTCTTGGATAAATGAGTCCTTTTGATCAAAGAATCTGTTTTTATTGAGTTGGTCGTAAACATTCGCATCACTGACAGTGGGGTCGTGCTCTGATTGGTAGACGCGACGCGTTTAACTAACTCATCTCTTTCACATGTATACTGAATTTGTTCTTAACAGACTAACTGGTTTATCTTGGTCTCTCAGTCGTCTTCACATAATATAGTGAAGAAACTTTTAAATAGTTCAGAGAGTGGGGGATAAGGAGCAGTAACAAACTACGATTAAATTTTAATCACAAGTGAACATATTTATTTAAACGAATTCGAAAAAATTAGAAAAAGTTTTAGAGTCTTCCGACCACGTGGCACGGACATTTTACAATTGAATTCGAGCATTGAACACTTTCTCATAGTTAATAAAGGAGCTCACCTGGCAGGCACTACGACAGGGAATGGAATTCCGCCTAGTTGTTTTTGCATATTTAAATTAATTTTTTTAAATAATATTGTATACAACAAAGATGCCAAAGACACGCACCAGTCTAGATTGACGACAGCGAGGCAGATTACCGGCAGATGCAGATATTAAGCGGCGACTGACCGAGGAACGTTGATCAACTGTAGTGGTGGCGGCTCTGACACCTGCCAGCAGAATAAGATGGCAACGCCCAATATCGTGACAGTTTGTAAACACAGTTTTCAAGATCGTCTTCTGGTCCTGACACTCTTGTGAGAACGGAATTCACATCCAGACTTATGTCCCTGGACACTCCTACGATGACGATGACCTCATCTCTGATCAATCAGGATGGATTCCTTGCGTCAATGTTATGAGCAGTCTTCGTGCATGGAGATAGAGTTAAAAAATAATTTATGGTTGTCTTTCAAAAGATTAAATAATAATATTCAAACAATTAGTTTAAATAAACATTTTGTCGAATTAAGTTACCAAAGCAGGAGTAAACACTTGATTAACAAAATCTTATATTCAACTCATTAAAAATAAATATAAATTAAAACAAATTTTGGAATCTAAATATTGTTTAGAATTTAAGAATGTAAACTCAAAATAATAAAGGCACAAGTTTATTGCACTGTTGTTCTCATCCAGAGCCGCCGATGTTCTTAAGCGGTGGTTCAGAACGTTGTTGGATGCTTTTTTAGAGCTACCGAATAAGATTTTAAATAAGATCTTATAATGAACAATGCTACCGAACCAAATTGAGGGACTTCAGAAGAACAGCCTTCTGAATACGAGCCGCCAATGTATCAGCCTGGCGCTCACAACGAGAAATCTTTTTTAATTGGCTGGCAAATGAAGCTTTAATCCCTCCCAAACAACTGATTAAAAGAATATTCAATCGGACCTTATAACCTGGATGCATTCAACTTAATTGGAACATGAGCTCTTGATACTTGGTCCGCTTCTCATCCTTCTTTTAATTATTATTATTCTTTTTTTACAAAATAAGTTTAGCAGAGAAAACAATGCATTTACGTATTTGTTCGTGTGGGACTCGACCACGTATTGTGGTAATACCTCATTTAAACAAACCTCTCCCATTTTTGCCTTACGTATTCTTATCCACTTTTGCTCCTTCCGTCCTGAAAAGTAAGCAAGAGCGCGATCCTTTTGCTCAAGGTGTTTTCAATTCACTGTTCTGTAGGTGTTCCTGTCCCTTGCCGCTGTTGTTCTTACGCGGTGGCCAGGAACGCTATTGGTTGCTTTTTTAGAGCTACCTTCGTGATATTATGTTTTGAAGAACAAGGCTGTCGGACCAGATTAAGTAAACTTACAAGGACAGCCTTTTGCATACGAACCGTCAATGCTTCAGCTTGTCGTTCGCAATTAGGTATCTTTTTCAATTGTCTTTCAAATGAAGCTTTAATCCCACCCAAACAGCCTAGTATGAGAACAATTAATCAGATTTATACATTTTAATGGAAACCTTAAGATGAATTTTGGTTTTCTTCGATCTCATGTTTCCATCTTCGGCAGCTGGCGTTGGAGTTTTACACAAAATTTGAATGTTCTCTGAGGGGTCTTCCTGTTCTTGGAGAAGAGCTTCAAACCCCTTTTTTCTCAGAGAGGATACCTGATCTCTTAAGTACTGAGGAGTCATTTCTGCATATTGGGGGTGCATATTGACCCATCTCGCATGTAACCTCTGCATGTTTCCTCTTCTGTTAGGGGAACTATTTTGCCAACACAACAAAATCTCCCTCCGAAGTTGGTCCGTCTATTTTAACCTTAATCGAGCTTGTCCCTGGTTGTTACTTAGTCGTCGCCTGGGTTCTATCCTATTGCCTCGCTGAACTGAACCCTGATCCCTATTCGAGAGAGACTTATTGTAGGTGGCACTGCACGTTACAGTCGTCATAACCGCAAATACTCTAAATGGGAGGTTATCCCAACACAGAGTGGACAATTATATCGGGTGCCCATCCCTATCCGACTTTGGTCCACCCCAGGCAGGTATTTTAATTTCCTCGGTACCTTCCGTATCTGAGATTATTATTATTATGTTAATTACTATATTGTATAATATTATTATAATAATATTTTAAAGTCAATTTAAAGTAGTGTGCTAAATAAATGTTTACCTCGTCACACCTATTTTCCAATACTTGCTCAAAATTGCTTAAAATCATTTTCTAAAGTTAGTTTTAAAAGTTGACAAAGGTTGGCTAACAATCACAAAAAGTACCTATCCAGCAACTTGTTAAAAATTGAACGCGGTTCAGTTATGAAAAAATAGTATTTGATAAGATACTTAAAAACTATTATTGATATTTGGAGAGTTTATGAAGCAGAATATCAATTAAATGTTCAAGTGTTGTTCAATCGAGAAGCTTTAATTTAGTCCATGCCTTCAAATTGGAAATAACAGATGAGATTATATTGAGAGTATATTCTACGTCCGGATTCCAAAGATTGGAATTTCAATTTGATGCTTCGCAATTTCCCTAGAGCTTCACAATCCGTTTCTTACTCAGAACTACGTAACCCAGAATAATTCTTTTTAATAAATAAAGTTTTGAGGATTATTGCACATCATAAGGAGAATTATATTTCAATTACAATTAAATAGATAGTAGTTTTTATTATTTTTAAATATTTGATTATCAAATTGTATTATGTGAATATAATTTAAGTCATTGAGATTCCTTACCGACAATTTGTCTACCATAACGTTTTAATAACGAAGAAATATACTTGAAAAAAAAACTTTCAATAACTCAAAATTAGTTTCCCACTGTACTGTTTGTTATTCTAAACAAAAAAGCTCAAATTTAAAAAAACGAGTGATCCGAAAAATCTGTCGAACTATACTATAAACTAGCGAATTTTACTTTGTCGTAAAACTCTTATAGCGATATCGCGCTTTTACACAGAGTCTATAAAACTTGACGGAACGACGCGGTACAAACGTCACCCTCCACGGTTTAACCTGGATACATGACCAAATCCTCCACTTTTTATTCATATTCTTTAGTAAAATGTTTTCGACGTAAAACGAAATCACCAATTTTACGACTAATCGTCTGACTACATTTTTTCTCTTTTACTTATCGATTTTTAAACAAGCCAAAAGTACCTAAAACCACACGAATTGGCAAATTTTAATATTACTTAAAAATTAAGTTAGGTATTGAACCTCACTCAAGATTTTGTCCGTATGTAAGAAATTTGGACCAGGGGGCTTCTCACGCAACTTTAAAAACAAAAAAAACGACGTTTTCGTTTTTAAAGTCACATAATAAGTCTCTAGTTAAATTAGAGCAATTAAAATTTTAAAAAATCAGAAAAACATCAACAAAAATTTTAAAATTAAAACACTCGGTTAGGATTATTTTCAGCCAATAATTTCATAGTTTTGAATAAATTGCATTATATCCGGAACTTTATTAATAATTAAATTGAATACTTTGTGGGTGGGAATAATTTGTCGACTCGTATCGTAATTGCAAATAAGAATAAATCATTTTCAAAATACGAAAACTTGCAGTTTGTCGTCTTAATTAAATATTAAAATAACGGGTACGTTAATTGTCATTATTTCTTTGTCTTCGTTTGGTGTGTTACCGGTACAAATTTAATTTGTAGTTTCGCAAAATTAGGAAGTTCGTTAGTGTGATTCAATTATTTTGTTCGAGATGAAACTTGCGAGTAAATCGAGACCTTTTTTATTAGGACTCGCTTACAAGGCATTTTCCAAGGATCTGCAACCCTTCATCGACTCTTACTCAGACAAACTTGCAAAGAATAAAAGAGATAGAGAAAGATTTATTGTGTAACGTCGGTTCTTCGACGATAAACCTTCTGCCGAATACTCATCAAATTCCAGAGAACAATTTCCTCTTTTCAATTACATCGAAGAATTTTTCTTTGTCTTTTAGGATTAATATTTTCTTGTACGAACTTTTGTGTTTTCCTAATTTTAAATAAATATTTATTTTTGAACTTGAAAAGTAAAAAATTACACATGATCTATATACTTGTGACATTTCAAGTTAATTATTACTATGTTTACTTTTTATGACTATACTATGTATCTTGATCAATTTAAGCTAAGTTTTAGAAACTGTTATAATCTTGTTTTAGTAAATAAACATTATTAGAATTGTGGTAAAGAATCCTAGTCAGACAAACTTTCTTTCAATTGACCTTTTTTTTATTTTCAAATTGATTAAAATAGAATTCACAGGAAACTGGCAGCAAGTTTAAATATTAAGTATGCTCCTCGAGTTTCAAAATATCTTCTTCATCCTCTGTTTTGTGAAGGACGTGCTTTTCCTACTTTGGAGTTTATACCTCCTGAAAACCCATATTAATGCAAATCTTGTTCGTTTAGACAATTTCTTACTGACAGAGTAGATATATTGTGTCTAAAATCTCCATTAGATTTCGAATCTAGTGTTTATAAATATTTGAAACTTGACGGCAATCTCAAAACAAGATATAAAAGATTAGTATCGACAAATAGCTATATATGTTTAAAATAATTAAAAGTTATTTTAAACATAAACTTGGGAAAAGCTACACTTTAAGAATTTGTGAAATAGTTAGAACTTTTTCTGGCTCAGAAAAGTTTTGAAAGAAAAATGCAAGTATGTTCTTAATAAGTTTTTCATCTTTTGAATGAAACAATTTATCGGACAAAACTTTAGAAATGAAGTTGCTGCTAGTCGCACGCCTACTTACTTCTAAAAAGTTAATGAAAAGGGTAAGTTTAAAAAATTCAGTTTTTGTAGAGATACCTTCGTCGAATGAACTGAATGTAATTTGATTGAAAGGTCGTTTCATTTTGTGGTTGAAATTAAAACATTTTTGAAAAACATCTACGATAGAACACAACAAATACTATAAAATAATAATAATACTTTTAAAGTTAAATTTATAATACCAATAGGTTTAAAAGTTTCTTCTCTCACTTTGTTATTTTTCCCCTTTATCATCATCCCGTAAATTCAGAATTAAAATGCACAGGGAATTTATATTTTCACGCGAATTTTTTTGTTTTCTGATTTTTCTGGCCAACATCTCGAGATTTTTCAGACATTATAAAGTTTCCAGTCAATTTAACAAAATCTTGTTTATCGACAAGTACATAGTGTGTCGTTGGTGATTTTGGTACGGTTCCAATTGTAGTTTCTCATGAAATCGCTCTTTTGTGATTGGTTCCTCACGTTTCATTGAGCATGTACATTTTTGTACATATGTTCGCTCCATTTACTGATGAATTTTTTCTATTCTTTTTTAACACGATTTAGCAATTTCATTAATACGACTACGTTCAAATAGATTATTATCAAGGAAAAAAAATTTAAAGAATTTCCAACAGGTTTTATAATTTATTATTGTTTGAGGACTTTAATTTTGCGAAAAATATGAACGAATGCTTCTTCAGAGTCCAAGTACTGTAATAAAATAAGGCACGCACCCAACGGGTGTGTGCAAATAACGAGATAATTCATAGAGAGAACGTGAAGCTGAAACGCGAAAGAGAGAGGATCTAAGTATAAAATGCACCAAGGATAAAAGGACTCGAGTTTGTGAAATGAGAGCACGAATTAAAAATGCGTTTTTAGTTTTAAAAGTAGAAGCAACAGAAGCTATTCATGAAGACAAGATGTGAATTTTTACGAGAAATGAAATTATTTTGATTCCTTGCCCGAAAGGTTGTTTATAAATTCTGATTATTTTAACCGAATTTTCTCTGCCCTTGGAGGCTCAAAGTGAATAGAAATAATACTTTAAAAGAGTTAAACGTGAGTTTCAAGAAAATACAAAATAAATGTAGGATAGTGAAAAATAATAAATGGTCCATTTTTGGATGATGAGAATATTTAACAATTAGTAGCAGATTATGGTCATACTAACACAAATTTAATTTTAAATTAGGCAAATCTTTTTTAATGTATCAACAAAAATTTAATAACTAAAATTCGGACACAGTTAGATTGTTAAGATGATTCTCCCGCTGCCAAATCCAAAACGCTTTTTAAATTCTAATTTTATTTCTCCAATACCTCTAGTGACAGTGAACTTTAGATCTACTTGATTAATTAATCAAGAAGATACATTAAAATTGTTAGACAAAGAACATGTCATAATATATAAAAATTATCTTGGCTTGAAGCGAATGTGAGTAATCTTTCTAAAGAAGTATTTTTTATTAGAAACATAAAATTGAAAATAATCGATAGTCAACATAATGTCTTTTCTAGCGTGGATGTTTCCTGGCCTGTCATCACCCTTCGTACAAGGCGGGGGAAGTGTTAACGATCTCATAATGTATAGCGTAAATCAGCCTTGCTCAGCTATAGCTGTAAAAAAATCATAAAACTAAAAGTGGTATCTAGGCCAAGATAAATTCCACATCCTCCGTAATAGTCTCAATGCTCCTCTGAACTGATATTCCCTTCTGACTATTTTCCCCTTATTCGACTTAGATTCTGTCTACTCATAATACTCGGTTCTCACTATTCGCTACTTCAAAGGAAAAACCTTCTCTATTCCACTTGAGCTACACTAAAAATATCATCGCACACTAGTGCGCTGTAAATTTTACATAAGCTTTACTCAAGGTTTTCCATTTAGAATTATAAAATAGAAAAACGCTTCTGTTCTAGCCACTAGTTTATGAATTAATTTGTTTAAAATGATTAAGGTAATTTCCAATTAACAGAAAGATTTAAACAATAGCGGCTAAATGCAGCTATATTTAAAAATTTAACCAATTTAACTTAATTATTTGTCAATTAATTATTTATCAACTGCTTATTAGGTACCTTGTTACCCTCTTAGACACTAAAAGACTCTTATGCACGATTAGAGCTTAAGCGGTTATGTAGGCTTTTCCTTTTCAAAGGCCTTTCTGAAAGTATGGCTTTCTATTTAGTTCTTTTATTTCCGCACGAACCTGACTCGTCCTTATTTGGAGACGTTGAAGATTCTCTACTTTTTTTCACTGAGACATGGATGTGAGTTCCATCCTTACAAGAGTGCCAGGACCAGAAGACGTTGTTGACGCTGGTTGTTTACCAACTGTCAAAACAGTGTCGCAGACAGTTGACATACAGGGATGGGCGGACGAAACCACCACCTCGCCGTGTGACATTCTAGACTAAAATATATAATTAATAATTAAAATAACTGGTAGAGGTTCCATCCGGGGTCTCAGACCCATTAAAGGTGAGCTCCTTTATTAAAAATTGGACTTTTTATTCATTTGATGGAGTCGATTTTGGAATCAAAATATTGAAATAGAGTCAGTGTTCAGTGCGCGTCTTTTGTAAAGAACAGGTTTATAAGTTAGCTAAACAATCTTAGATAGAACAAGTAGCAAAGATAAAAATATTTTAAGACTATCTATGAAAAACAGGTTATTATTATTCTTTTATTTTATAAAATCTGATAATATTTAATGTAAGTCTGTAATAACCATAAACAAGAACTGTCAATTGATGAAATTATTAATTTTATAGTAATTATTTTAGCAAGAAGAAGCTAATTTCTCTTTTCCTTTGTCACCAATTTCAGGAAGGAAAATCAATTTGATGGGTGGCTTTGGTGTCTTTGAGATTTTCTGACATCAAACCAGACGCCATTCCTTATTAGAATAAAGAAACCTCTTACTCTTGGGTCTGAGTAGTCTCGTTTTAGAGAACTTTTCTTTCATAAAGAAAGATCAAACGAGCAAAGCTTCTCCAAAGTCGCCATGCTTTTTTTGATATTTGTTACAAAATATTGTAAAAGATTCTTCTTAGAAAAGTCTTTATAACAAATATAAATGTTTTCTTCATAATTTAAGAAAGTGGAAAAAGCCTTATAAATTTTATTAACATTAAACTGATTTCATTCAAACAAGTTTGTGCACATGAATATAAATCAAATTAAAAAAAATCCAAGGTCAAAGTATCGTTCTTGTTGTTGGAATTAAATTTCAGCTCTTGCTGAGCTTCTTACGTGTTTTCTGCAGCACTACAAGTATTAACAATTAATTACTAAAAGCATAATTGACTTTCTTTAACGTGTAAAATTCATTTATCAAAAATCAATTGATAAATTTTTACAAAGACGAGAGTTTTGCAACGGTGCTTGATTAAATTTAAAAAGGTCCTTTTATGCTTTTGATAGGCACGCGCTTGCTTGCGATGTTGATAAAGTCGAGTCTCAACTTTCCTTCAAAACGAGGCAAAATGAATCACTTCAATTTCTTATGAGTTTACAAACCAACTTTCTCTTCTGAAAGTACTCTTATGAAGTGTAATTTTATCCTCACAAAGTACCCAATTTGTTCTTGAACAAATTTGGTCTTTTTTAATATAAAAAGAATATTCTATCAATAATTTTAGAAGAATTTTTTTTAAAAATAACACGGATTACCAATTATATTTTAATTAATACATTAACATTTCGATTAACTCAAAGAATTAGTTTCAATAAAATCCAAATTGTTTTTAAACTTATTTAATGTTCTTTTTATTTTCCGTAATTCTTCAATCAGTTCTTCAACCAAATAATGATTTTACTGAGTTGCGCTGTTCTTTCATTCTAAAATACAAACTTCTTTTTCCCCGAGCAGAGGTAAAACTTTTTCGTTTTCAAAGTTATCCGTCTATTTTACTTTCATAAGCTTTCATAAGCTTTTTCTAACATCACTTTTCACATACATGGTACATTTAGAGTTCTCCTTTTATTTTCATAAATTTTTATCCTAATGACCAACAATGTGCATCGTAATATCATCCTTTTAAAAACTTTTCTGCCAGGAAGCATTTTTTAAATACAAAGTAACCGCGGCAATTACAAATAAAAATATAGAAGCATTCTCATTAAAACAGTTTCATGTTTCAACCATGGCAGGAATTTTTTAATTTTCAATTTATTAAAACATAATTATTCATTAAATTCAATTATCTTTAAATATCACATAATGTTAATAATAGTTTTCAGTGGTTATTATTTTTATTGATTTTGCACAATCTCAATTCGTTTTAACAATTTAAGAATAAAAATTTTGAAATTAAATTTTTACA
Source organism: Ganaspis brasiliensis (assembly GCA_037103525.1). Lineage (NCBI taxonomy): Eukaryota > Metazoa > Arthropoda > Insecta > Hymenoptera > Figitidae > Ganaspis > Ganaspis brasiliensis. Next base: position 1,588,957 of record JAZKLR010000143.1, on the reverse strand, counting down.
CTAAATTTTCTAATTCAAGTCTAAAAAAAGGTTGTGTTAGTTCGATTAATAAAAAGTTGAGGGTGGTCCATGTAAACGAAAATCCAAAATGTTTTGCTCCTATCCCAAAAAAAATTTTCAAAATCGAAAAAAATTCTCATATTTTTTTGCATGATATCCAATTTTTCTACATTCACCAATTTACATCTAGGAGGTTCAATTGTCCTTATATTAATGTGTTTACACCCTTGTGAAAAGAAACGTTAAGACGACATCTTTCGCGCATATAACTTCCCTTCTCGAATACACGATTCGTTCTTTCAATGCAGCATAAAGTTTACTTTATTTTCCTAACTTTTGGCAGCTCTGGAATATCTTCCTGCTGGACTTTTTCGACTTTTTTGCTCAGAAGAAAGAGAAAAAAGTAGTCGGGTGATGCCCAGGATGCTGGGTCAGGAACGGCAGGATATCCGCTGTCTACTCTTCTGTGATACATCGTTCTAAAGGTACAATCTAGAATCTAGAAAGAGTCACAAGACTTGGCTCCTTTAGTGCAGCGCCTCGGGAATCACACAATTACGGAAGTTATATTGCTCCTTAAACTCTTTGAGTCCTTCGATGATGATGATGATGATCACAGGACTTTTTTCATAACTACTAAAAGACGCCATCCAAACCTCTTTTGACATTTTTTTAAAACTTTTTTATCTTCTTGAGGTTTCTGATATAAGAAAAGTCAGAATGGAAAAGGATTACACTTTTTTATGAGTTGCTTTCAGCTACTTTGGGATTTTTAAATAACTTTAACGCCTCGTTCTATTATTAGGTAATTTATCTTTATTTTAAAACTTTGTCTTTTATTTTATATGATTTTATTTCTGACTTTCTCAGTTTGATTTCTTTTTCTCTAGTCTTTGATTAACATGTAAATTGTTACGCGTTTTTTTACTGATTTATTTGAACTTTCAATTGATAATTTAAATCTTCATCGAAATGCGATAAATTATATACAAAACCAAACAAAAAGATCAATAACAAAACTAGTATTTATAACCAAGCTAGTTCATATTTTTAACTTAGAAGCGCGGAGAATTAGTGGTTAATTTTATGATTCAAAAGCAATTTTATCTGTAACCTAAACGATAATTTTTATTTTGACGTTTAACGGTAGCAGAGATTTTAATTTTGATGAAAAATCTGTAATTTCGTGAAAAGAGTAAGTACTTTAAAAGAGTCTTGACGTATTGAATCTATCTCCATATTCACGTGATGAAACCAATAATAGGTCTGTTGAGGTTCAGAGAGGACCATTGATTCTGGGAAAGCTCGTTCGTGCGATTACTACTGAAATTTGTGCCTACCATCTCTGGGGCATATCTGACTGGGCATCGAATCAGAATGCTTAGCTGCGTGTAAATGGCTCGTTATGACGCAGTATAGAATTCTACAATCCTACGTGCTAAAGACAAAGACTAGAGCTCTGTAATCATTGTATTTAGATACTAATGACCATTTTACTGATAATCCAGTCGCTCTGATTACAATATGGAATATATTTTGGTAGAAACCCTATTTCCGGAAGTTCTCACTCCTAAGCAGAGAGAAATATATACATCTATATGTACTGTGACGCATTTTTCCAGATTATGTTTGATGTTTAATGTTTCTTAATTTAATTTTAAATATTTAATTAAAACCAAGTAACAATATAAAAACAAAACCCGGGCGCCAAGTTATTTTAATGAAAAATAACTAAGCAAAAATAATAGTAAAATAAAAGACTAATTAAACTAATCAAATGATTCTAATCTTTAATTGAAATATAATAAAGTCACGACTAACTAATAATCCGGAGAGTGTGGAGTAAGGATCAGCAAGAAACTAAGAATTTAAATTAAACCATTTCATAACAAATTTATTAAATGGAAACCATTTTAAAAGGGTACAAGAAATCAAAGATAGCCTGCCGCATGGCACGACCATTTACAAAAATTCGCGCACTGAACAGTCTGAACACTGACTCTAAATTTAATGTCTATTATTGGAGATCCACTCCAATAATCCACAGAAAAACAAATAAATTGTTAATATAGGAGCTCACATTGGCGGGCACAATGACCACGAAAGGAGCGCCGTCAGTAGTATTAATTACATCTTTACAAAGAAAGTTTTACACTTTATTAATCATGACCATACGGTCGAACACACCAGTTCAGAATCCCGACGTCAGCGAGAAAGCATCGTCGTCAAGTCAATATGCGGCGATACATGCGCTGCGGTGCCGCTATCATGAATCACATTTCAAAATCGAGCGGCAATCGACCGAGGAACGTCAATCAGGTGTAGTGAATCATTTTCTGGTCCTGGCACTCTTGAGAGAACGGGACTCACATTCCTACCCATGTGCCAGGACAATCCCACGACGATCAGGAATGCCAACCACGACGATGACGACCACTAGGACCACCTCCTCGACGATTCATTATGATGTGGAAAACTCTTATCGCACAAAACAAATAATTGTCCGATCTGCCAAGTTGGCAGGTAAAAACCGGAAGTTCAAATAATAATATTATACAATCAATTTAATTAATTAAATACAAAATTAAAATAGAAGTGAATCTTAATATAACAAAATCTTAAATTCGACAAGAATCAAAATAAATATAAATTAAAGTGAATTTTAAATATTTAATAAAATTAAATAATGTAAACTCAAAATAATAACAGGCACAGATCGCCAAGTTTACATTAAGGTTGAACAATAGCCTAGAATTGATTCCAGACAGGTGTGTAATAATTTATTTTTTAATTAATTTAAAAATATTGTACGCGGTAACTTTTTACCGCGTCACAGTACAATACAGATTTTAGTATTTACACTGCAGAAAATAATGCATCTATATTCAAAGCACTTTCCACCTAACTCGTAAATATTCAAAGTTTGTTTTACTCAGATTCCTAAACTCCTTTAACTGCTACAGTCCTACAGTGCAAATAAACTTTACTCTTTACTTAAAAGGAAACAAAAGCAAAACAAATCAATACACTGTGACAATGTTTTCTTTTCTCTTGTGCGAGAAAGGAAACTCTCCTATAACAAAGAAGAGTGAAAAAGTAGTGATGTAGAAGCTACACAGTGCCTTCCTAAGGCACTGCATTCTTTCTCAAAAATTAAGATGAAACCATTTTTTAGCAGAACAAAGCTTTGTTATGTGTTGTGTCCTCTGTATTTTCTGATAAAAACCGTTTTATTTATAATTTTTAAGACAAAGAACTCTTTTTGTGCTGTGTTGAGATTTTCCTTGGAATAGTTGCTGTAGATGTGTATTTGCATGTCAAAAGGTCTCAGGTGACATTTTTCAATTATTAATATCTAAAGTGAGATTTGAATTTTGCAGTTTAACGATTCAATAACTCAGCTAAACTCAATTTAAGTTAACAAAAGTATTTTCCCAAAACACTTAAAATATTTGTCATGCCATTGCACAGTAGTGCACATCTTTCATGAGGGAAATACACAAGAGGCCTTGAAAGCTAAATTTGTTGTGCGACATCTCATTATCCTGAGAAATTTTGTCTCATAAATTTTGTAAAGTGGAATTTGTGCTCCCATATTGGAACTGGAATAATCCTCGAAGTTCCGAGGAATAATCGACGAGCACGTTCAGGGGAATTGGAGTGCAGTAGCGTCGCAACGCACGTGCCTCAACGTCAGCATTAGCCAGAGGAGAGGATCCACCGGAAGTTGGCCTCAAAGCAATTATCTACCGTGGGTGCATGCCTGAGTACTACTACGTGCTCGTAACACTTCACGATGGCCTCGTTGCGAAATAGCAAGGCGACCATAACGGTGTCGAGATCTACACTCTCTATCTCCTTATCCATCTTCTATCCTTTCTCAAGAAAAATCGACGCTACATTCATAAGGAACTAGTGGCATACAAATTTTCCAGATAAATTTTATAAGTTCATTCTGCATATCAAATCGTTTTGTCTACGTTTCATGAAATCAAATGATTCGTTTGTTATGAAGACAGTTTATGTGTGTGAAATAAATTTTGCCTAAAATAAAATTCACAAATAAATTAATGGACGCGACTTCTGTCAATGATCGTATTAATTTCAGTCGATTATTATTGTCGTAAAAGCAGTCGATATACCATCAAGGCAATATCAGTTGACGAATGACGAAAAGAAGATTGATCTTCAATTTTTAAAAATTGTTTAAAATGTTTAAAGTTGTCATGAGTGTTTCTGTTAATATTTGGATGGGTCGTTCATGGCCTTTTGTACTCTGTCATAAAATTTTTAATAGAGTTCAAATAGAATATTTAATAGACCTTTTTATTTAATTTGTCTGTACCTAATATCAAATCCCATTTTTAAATTAGGTTAATTTTTGGTGTATAGTTCAAATTCAAACCTTTGTGATTCGATTCGAATTTGAATCGTTCTTACATCTCTAATTTCTAACAAAAATAAAAAGTATTTTAGTACCTACTGCATTACAACCAGTTTGGTTCCAGCTAATTCTAGTTTAATTATTGATCCTTTTTAAAATTAAAATTTACAAATATCTTATCACCTTGAAAGTCAATTAAATTATAAAGTAAAATTTACCAAGTAGCAAATTTTTATTTAAAAAAAACATTAAAATAATTTTTTAACTTAGAGAAAGTTCATTGAATGTACACGGGACAAAACTTGACTGGATTTACGTCAACTAAAACAGGGTAAATAGTCTTAATGCCTAATTGATGATATTTTAGTCAATAACCGTTTAATTTTTAAATGATTATTGACGGTAAAGAAGACGTATACCATCAAGGCAATATCAGTTGACGAACAACTAAAAGAAGGTTGATATTCGAGACCCGCTATGTTGATAGCGTCTGACCTCGACCATCAGGAAAACATCTACCAAATTTCGAGACATGAAAAGGCGTTACAGCGTCGAAGAAGGGAGGGGATTCATAAAAGGAGACTCTCTTCTTTCCGCGATGCTGTAGCGCCTTTTCGTGTCTCGAAATTTTGCAGATTCTTCCCTGACGGTCGACGTTATACCTATTGATATAGCGGGTCACGAATATCAATATTCTTTTCTTCGTTCGTTAACTGATATTGCCTCAATGGGATATCGACTTTTTCTACGTCAATAATCGATTAAAAATTATACAATCATTGACTAAAACAGCATCAATTAGTCATTAAGGCTAGAGTTCCTATAAAGAGAGTTAGGACACGTGAGGTTTAACTTTTGATTGGCTCAGCATAACCAGAGACGGAAGTGTATTGAAAGATTTTTCATTGGTTTAAAAGAGCGCGCTGATTTTAAAATGCTTTCCTAACAGACATTTTTAAATTTCGCCCGCCCTTTTCAACCAATCACGCAAATTACTTCATCGTCACTTCCGTCTCCGGTTTGTCAACAGGCTAGTGGAAGGGGGCACGTGTCCTAACTCTCTTTATAGGAACTCTAATTTAGGCTATTTACCCTGTTTCAGTTGACATAAATCCAGTCAAATTTTTTCTCCGTGTACACTACGGTCGGGAATCGTCGGTATGACGGGTTTTCAAACGGTAAAAAATGTCTTTGACTGTAGAGGAGAATAGTTTAATTCAGAAAAAGGATACAGACTTGAAACTTCGATTGTTTGAAAGCTTAAAGAATTCTGCGTTTAGTGATATACATATAATTCCAAAATTTAAAACTTAATGGAAGGATTACATCACCTAATATGTTTTTGAAAATATTGTGTAATTTTCTCATTTTTTATTCATTTGTTTGAGACCCTGTATAATTAGTAATTTGAAAAAGTTGAACCGAATTCGTTAGGGCCGAATAAGTGACAATTTGAAGGGTTTTATACTTTGAGCCCGTGTTCTACAATTCTCAAACAAATAAATCAAAAATAAAAAAATATTTTCAAAAACATATCAAGTGATGTAATCCTTCCATAAAGTTTTTATATTTTCAATTACATATAACCTAACGCAGAATTCTTTAATTTATTTTCAAGGCACTAAGATATTTGTTAATTTTAATTTTATAAAGGATCAATAATTAAATTAGAATTATAAGTATTATTTTAGAACAAAGCTTTCGGTCCAAACGCAAGACGTAGACTGAGGCGACAAACGTCATACAACACAATGTTCAATCTGTGGCGACACTAGCGCCGTTTTAACAATTGAAATAATTACTAAAGAATAAGAGTAACGTTTTATTTTTTTGTTTATGAATCCAATGTTTAGTTTGACCCTAGTACTTTTAATTTCTTTTTGGTATTTAATGAGTTAATTAAAACCAAGTCATATGGTAATAGTAATTTCACATGCTTTACATTTTAGAGCTATTATTATCATTAAAAAGAAATACAAGGCGTTTTTATAATTTCGTGCTCGCATAATTTCTTAACACCTTAATCCCACAACATACAGTTTCCTCTTTCACGGATGTATGTACATATGTTTAAATTAACGAAACAAATTTCACAAACTAATTAAGTGCCCAGCAAAGCTCGTAGGGTCGTAGGCTTTAGTGACGTTATTACATTTCACTCTGTAATTCTACTAATGTTGAATAACTTTGTTGTTAACTGAGCCCTTGGTATAAGATAACAAGGAGTAGCCTTCTTACCTTTCCCCTTAACTGTCTTGTAAGTGTCAGCGTCTAGTTCATTGTAATTCGACCTCCAACTCGGGGTATATTCCATCGCAGTGCCCACAGGCATTTGCTAGAGTCAAAATGAGACGACAAATCGGAAATCTCTCTCTCATTAATTATCACAGTAAATATTCTAAACCAGCAACCAAGTGAAACGTGACAAAGGGTTTCGCGTATAATAATACAGAATGTTTGACTTCAATTACGCCTGGCTATATTTCGCATTAAATAATATCAATTACTTCTAAGTTACATTAGCCTTTAACTAATTTCGCAGCATCATGAATCTGTCTTATTAAATAATTTATAAAAGACAGTGCAACAACCTTCATTTAAGGTTAGAAATGCGCTGCAATAAAAATTAATTTGTTTGAGGGGACTTTCACCTTAACATAGAGTTAATTCTTGTTTATCTTACTATGTCAACCCAAATTAAGAAATGTGGATTCCTCTCTTCTTCTTTTTGAAATTTGTCTTTTTCAGTTTTTTTTGTTAAGTATAAAAAAAAATTACTTTAAACATCAATATAAATATTCTTGTTGATAAAAATTTTATTACCAATAATCAAATTCAAAAATTCGATTGAATCCAACCAATTTTGTAATTTTTCTTCTTTCTCGTGCTGGTCCACAATATTCTCAAAGCTAAAGTTTACCAATCGAGTCGATCATAATCTGGAATCGATTATCGTTTTCTGGTTAGGAGTCGTTCAATAATTCTTTTAAGGAACCAACAAAGAAGATGAATGTAGTTTGAAAAAGTTGTGTTAGGAAGTTAAAAGGAAACTATCCAAGTGTTCGGTATCGAGCACTCTGGAGAATTAACTCTTATATCACCCGGTTCTCGACGCAACTTTCGATATTGCACCAATTAATAATAGAAAGTGCTCCTTGTATGCCGGTTAATGGGTCCTATCCTCCGTGTTTTGAGGACACTATCGCATAATTGAGAGCTTTGCCAACACTAGACCATTCACTTCGTCTTCATTGCCGTTAAGACAAAGTTTCCCAATTCTATGAAAAATATATAAGAAATCGATAAAAATGAGAAGAAAATATCTCAGTTAATGCTTGAATAAAAGATACAATTGGGGAAAAAATCTAAAAAGACATAACGTAGAAAAGAATCAGTGATTCAAGTACTGGTATAAATGAATAACTTCTGAGGGATGTTTATTTCAGTCTCTGGACAGTATACTTTCTGTATAGTTTCAACAAACTTTAGTCAATTTTAGTTTGATTTTTGTTACTCCACAGATTCACTTCTAAAGGATCCTTTTTCCAATTTTCGAAGTTGCACGACTCTTGTAGTGGATAAAAGGCGTGATAAAGATCTGCTGCAAACAAACACAAGTTGGTTCTTCTTTTTTGCTGAAACTCGTCTCATGAAAGTCAGTGATTGAATTAATACAATCCAAGAAGTACAAAAAAAAGACAAATAGTCCAATACAATTGTTTTGTAAACTGAATCTGAGTTCTCTAAAACTTAAGAAGATTCATCAATAAAAAAGATAATAAATTGTTTTTCTTTCTGTGCAGAAGTTTTCTCAAAACACAATATAAAGAAGCAAACAATTTTTTAATGATGCTAAACGTTTATTACAAAACTCTGGCCTATTGAGTACTGTTTTGTCCTAGGAACTTTATATTCAGACAAATAAATAATTTTTTTTTAGTTTATAATGAAATTTTTATACTTCATCATATATTTTATGAAATATTTAGATTAATCAATACTTTTTCATCCGCTTCACGTTCCTACGAAAGTTCTCTCTCTGAGTAAGTTGTCGACTAGTGTTCAAGTAGATGTCCTAACCAATTCATCTTCGTTGTCAAACTTCTCTCTCATCCTTACACAGTTCTGTATCGTCAAGTTTCATTAAAAATATTATTAAAAGAAAAGTAACTCATTCACTTGCATTTGAATTAATTATTCTTTTTAGAAGAGAAGTGTTTCTTTATTAAGAAAACTGTAATTAAGAAAGACGTTCTTTGAGAAAGATTTTGAAAAAGAGACAGTGTTTTCTAAAGTTGCGTACTTTAGTTAACTTTAGTTGTGCTTTCCTTAAGATTATGTCAATATAGGCTGAAGAAAGTTTGTATTTGAGGAAGTGGAGATTGAGATTAGGAAGAATCACGACAAGGTGGATCACAGTTTCTGCAAAGGTCACAAAGACTGCCTTTAAGCTAAGACAATAAGGGGGCTTGTCCTAGAGTGCAAAAGGAAACAGGAGTTAAAGAAGCGGTCTTCTTTGATAACAAAGTCTAAAAGAAAGAAGCAAGACGAGACATTTGCCAACATGGCAAAGTGCCGCCACCCACTATTGCCTTAAAGCCGATTAGGCTCAAAAAACCCGACGCTCTTGGCTCGAGTTTGTCAGGGACAGACGTTTGCTTATATCCTTCACATATTTAGAAAGGATGTAAAACTTAGGTTTTTAGAAACAGCAAGTACATAGTAATTTTACGGTAGCAGTAATGACGGGAAATTTTTGTTTTGTCGGTATTTAAAAGCTCCAAAGAGCCGCGGTCTGGAACAGTATACATTTAGGTTTTATTAGACTCTATTTAGGGCCGAAACTTAATACTCTATGATAGAAAGAAGGTGACTTAGAGAGGCTAATGACATTACGATTAAAAGCGAAAAAATAGTGACGGTTTTGCACCGCTGATGAAGGCCATGGATTATGTAACATGTCATTGGTAGTACGTTATTTGTTATATCGGTTATGCCGTAAATTAAGTTTTCTATCACGAAAATCGGAAATTGATGACGTGTATTAAAACTAATAACGTTATAGTTGTTTAGACCTAAGATTTCAGAAATGTCAATAGTCTAGGGTTCGTAACTTTGAATAAATTTTGACCGCTCTTTCGCAACTGTATACTGTAGTGAGTGAGAAGATTATAACAAATAATAATATTTCAACGTCTCTTATAATTCCTGCGGAGTAAAATAAAAGGATGCAAAAATAAAAATAGTAGATTTCAATATTATTAATAAATTGTATTTTAACATACTTGCGTTGAAAATAGATAATTAATTGGTAAAAACTACCTTGTTTTTTGAACTGGGAATACCTCTGGAATACAGAGTGTAAATATGCTTTCTTTGATTAAAAATGCACAAAAATAATTATATTTTAACAGAATTTAGAATTTGAAACATTTCTTGAAAATATAGAAATTTAGTATTTGAATTTTATTTAGAATTGAAAAATTATTTCATTTAAATATAGAAAATTAGTGTTTGAAGCTTTAATTAAAATTTAAAATAAGTGTTAAAAATATTTTGAAGGACTTAGAGAGAACTTGACTACTACCCCGGACGGGGCAGTAGAGAGAAGTGCCAGACCTAGCTCTACGACTGATCGTCCTAGCCTCCGAGAAAGGGTCAGATTGTAATGGGTGGGGGTAAATGTGTAACGATTGGTCAAGTCTAGGCACGTTTAGAAAATAGTGAAGAAGTCACAACGTATATATCAAAAATGTTTCCATGACAAAATTCCTTATGAACTAAATTAACAATTACTGTTATTAATTTTTAACATATACAAATTTCTTACTAATGAAATTAAATTGATGTGCAAAAAATAAACTTAAAAATAACTACAATTGGTTACTAAAACATCGAATTTATTTGTCGTACGTACAACACAAACAGACACATCACTCATTTACTTCTCTTGATGTGTAAACATTCCTCTCTTTAACAGAGAAGTTTGTTAATGTTTCTAATTGAGCGTCCGGATCAAATAACTCGATCTGCGCTTGGTGGATAATACTCAAGCCAGTCAAGCTCGGCAAAAAGTGACAAAAATAATAGTCGAAATTTTAATTTTTCAAAAACGCAGTCTTGTAAAGAACAAGATTGTGCAACTTTTTTGTTCTTAAAATTTTTTTATAGGAGTAATATTTTTTACAATAATAAACAAAACGTGAAAAATTTTTGTTTTCAATGTTAATTAACTTTTAAAACATAACTCGTCATATCTCGGGTAAATTCTAATGAAATTAAATGAAACTTAGTATACTTATGCATTTGAGTCCAGTGAAGCCCACTGAATGATTGAAAACATAAAAAACATTCATTCTTTAATTATTTTTTAATAACAATAGAGACCTATTTATAAACGATTCACTGAACAGTACTGAGTGTGGAAGTTTTTTGTTTTTGTCTTAACAAAAAATTAAAGCTGGAAAGTTTTTTATTAATATCCAAAGGAGTTTTCTGAAAAGTTTCATGTTAATTGTACTAATAATAACGAAGATATTCAATTATTGAAAAACCACGCGTCGTGATTGTCGTGAAACATTTTCGGTAGCAGACGCAGCGTCTCCACACAAAGGACAGCGCAGTGGAAGTTACCTATTTTCAGGCGCATGCTTTTTATAAATATAAGTTTAAGCAATAATATTATTTCCTTTTTTGACATAATATTATAAAAGTAAAATGGTAATTTTCTATCTCCTTACATATAAATTATTTAAACAAATAACAAACATATTTGTCGATACAATAATTTTCTGTAAATATTTTTCTTACTCAGTCTAAGTAAATAATTCAAAACTCAAGATAAGGTTAATTATTGTATCTACAAATATGTTTGTTATTTGTTTAAATAATTTTTATGTAAGGAGATAAAAAATTACCTTTTTACTTTTATAATATTAGGCATAAGTATACCAAGTTTCATTTTATTTCATTAGGATTTACCCGAGATATGACGAGTTATGTTTTAAAAGTTAATTAAAATTGAAAACAAAAATTTTTCACTTTTTGTTTATTATTGTTAAAAATATTACTCCTATAAAAAAATTTTAAGGACAAAAAAGTTGCACAATTTTGTTTTCTACAAGACTGCGTTTTTGAAAAATTAAAATTTCTACTTTTATTTTTGTCACTTTTGGTCGAGCTTGACTGGCTTGAATTCTGTCCACCAAGCGCAGATCGAGTTATTTGATCCGGACACTCAATTGCTAGTTAGAACATTTAATTTAAATAACTTTACTTAATAATAAGAAATTATTTAATTATCAAAGGAAAACTGAAGGTTGACAAAGATTAAACTTAGACTTTTTTTATTATTTTTTATTATTCAGACTAAACAAGGAATGTGTTAGACTATTTAATGATCTTGTTGATTAAGTTAACCTGTTTGATAAGGAATTCTGAATGCTTTTACTAAATTATTTTTGTTGAGTAGTTATGGTGGTGTTTCGTCAGTAGTGGTTGAGGCCCTTATGAATCTTGAAACTTAACCTTTCAAACTCCATTGAACAGGTTTATAGGGACGCAAAGTCGTAAAAACCTAATATGACAAGTGGAAATTATCGATTCCCTAGTTGTTAAATAAAGGATTGCGCGTCTGTACTATCTGAATCATTGACATTTATATTCATTAAATAGTACCTAATTGCTGTAACTATAGACCTATTGCAGTTCTACCTAATTTCGCAAAATTTTTGGGAGTGCTGTGTCTCCATTTTTTAAAAATGAAATTAAGAAAGTCGTTTCTGCATGCTAGTGTAACCGCAGTCTAGCTACGTCTTTACACCATGAAGTCAAGAGCCTAACTGTTTTGTTATGCGTGTGGGCAGATTTAAGTACGACTGTAGCGGATCATGTGGCAAGTTTGGAAAACTGCGATTGTTTAAGGAGAATAAGTCAGGTACTCTAAAGCACAATCTTTTCAGATCCACTTAGGTAGCATGGCGAAAAGAATACGGGTAGAGGAAGTGATTTTAGACTCTACAGGGAGACATTAAGTTGCATTGAGTCGTGTATCCTTGGATGTAAAGTCTAAACTCCTTAATAGTTTAAAAAGCCAAGGGAGTTATACTCCCACAAAGCAAGAAGCCAAACAGCAGAGTTGGTCATGAAGACAACGCTCTTAAATCGAAAAAGGTTTAGTAGGTAAGCTTGGTAGCCCTGCACTGGAGAGATGTATCACTTCTTCGAAAGCATCCCCATGGTGCCTAATACTTTTCCCAAGCTTCGTATTAGGAAAAGCTATTTCACTTTCGAAACCCAACGTATCAAATATACAGAAGGAATAATAGTTTTCGTTTTCATGTTAATATTCACGTTACCCTTTTTCCAAAACATGAACTAATAATAAATTACTTATAGGTAATTAATCATGCGCAACAAATTTTACTACAGCATCAAATAATTTATTTATTAAGTTGTATTATTAGACTCGTAATATAATATAAATGTATTTTGTTGATAAAGCTAATCTGGGTAATCAGCCACATGGAAAGCCATCGATACCTTACCTTTCACAAATTGTGGTCAAATTTCCGACCAGCGATAGAACCGTATCGTTATTGACCCCTTGCAAATGTATGAGCCAATTCAAATGAAATGTGTGTTCTACAGTTCAGAATTACAAAAGACCTTTGCACATAGCTAAGTACACATACTTTACAAATACTTTGCACTCTAGTGACAAATTGAAAATTCCGTTTCAGCTTTGATGTTGCGTGCAAGACAAATTGCTGCATTCGATTTTCAAAAACAAAAGTATCAGGTTATTTTTCACTTCCGCTCACGAAAGCATTCACGTTAAGATTCAACCAAATCTTAACGTATCTTAAAATTTAGTTTTTATTTCCGCTTCAGATTTTTTTAAACGTCCGAGATTCTGAATGATATATGCACATAAAAGGCTAGAATATTGAAGTATTAAGGTTCTGTAAAAAGAACTCCGTTCATGGGACGATACTTTTAAGCCCATTTCAAACAAATATTGTATCTTTGGCAGAATTCCAATGAAAAAGAAGAGATCGACGTTCTGCCAGACCGATAATCGTACACTTGCAGAATTGATATACATACTCCGTACACAGAGAGAAACTGTAACTTTAAAATTTGAGTCACGGCCAAGATTTCCCTTGAAGCGTACCTATACCTATGGAAACAAGACACCGTCTAAATTCAACTCGTCGATAAATCCCCAGCCAGTCGATGTCCAAGAAGTAGTAGCATCACAATGCCGAATAACTTGAATCTCTTGTGAACTATGGTAATCCTATTGGGAAGCCTTTGATCTTACGGTGTGACATTTAATATTACTTGCTCCGCTCGAGATAATCGAATCTGGTGGTTAATGTGAACTCTGTCAGCGTACCTAGCTTTTATCTGAATCCATGGGAACAAATTTTTTCGTTAAGTGCTACTTTGCGTGCTGCGGGGAATAATGAATTATAAATTTTTATGGGAAAGTTAGCCTCCAATTTTTTTTGCGGCTGAATGATGAAAGGAAGCACTGAAACACGTTTTTTTATAAGTTCGTTAAACTAACATCTTACTCTTCACTATTATGTATTTAAAGAACTCATCAGTTAGTAACATTCAATAATTACATAAAGGTTATAATTCCTTTAAAAAAATATGGGATTAATTATTAGCACAAAGTGAGGATAAAATTCTAGACACATCTATTGGTTGCAGAAAACCAAGTTTTTAGCAAAAATCCAAAATAGAGGACAAAAATAATTTTGCCCCACCGTCTTTGTTCCTGATGGATTTTAAGTAGAGAGAAAAATATATATAATTTGATTATATGGCCATTTTTAAAAATGGCCATGTACTGCGGCCAGCTATTTCTAGTTTTCTGTAATCTTTTTGATATAGTTTTAATTTAATAAAGATGTCATATTGTTGTTAAAATTAAATCTATTTTGTGCTGCTTCTTATCCTCCACTCTCCGGAAAACTGGTTAATCGTGGCTTGTTGGTTTAAATTTTGTTTAACAAAATAGTAAATTTGTCAATTTCATTAGTCTCCCCATCGGCTCAGAGACCACGTGAGGAACACACCAGTACAGAATCCGAGAACAGCGAGAACGCGTCGTCGACAAGTTCATGTGTGGCGACACATGCGCCACGGTGCCGCTTTTACGAACTACATTTCAAAGTTCGCGAAGTCGAATTACCCGCGGATGGAAACATTGAGCGGCAATCGACCGAGAAGTGTGAATCAGAGGTTGTGGTGGCGGCGCTGATGTCAAGCGCGTAAACAAGATGGATGTTACCAGTGTTTTGACAGTTTATAAACACGACGATGACGACAACCGAGTAGGACCACCTACTCGGGGGATTCATTATGATTTGGAAAACTCCACATCGGAGTCAAGCACTGTTGTGCGTGTAAAATAAAAGTGCGAACAATTAATGTTTATCACACAAAACAAATAATTGTCCGATCTGACAAGTTGGCAGGTATAAACCGAAAGTTCAAATAATAATATTATCTCAATATTTCAATTAATCAAATACAAAATCAAATAAGAAATATATCTTAATTTATCAAAATCTTAAATTCGACAATAATCAAAATAAACATAAATTAAAATAACTTTTTAATTTTAAATGTTTAATAAAATTATTCGAAAAAATATCATTAATATTGTTGATAAATAATAATACACGTCTGAAAGATATAATATATGGAAATGTGTAATCAGTAATTAATTCGACGCACCCCGTTGATAAAGTGTTTATTAAAAAGCCAATGTAATAAAATATTAATTTGAAAACAGTAAAATAATGTTAAAGCAAGGTTATAAAGAATGTTATACAGAATCTTATTGCATATTTGAATTAATAAACAAGTGTATCCATCGTTCGGTTCAATTAACATTTTATGACAAAACTTTAAAAGATATTTGATTAAGCAAACAGTTTAATAGAAATCATATCCAACAAAATTAATTATAAAAATTGCATTCCACTGTTTTTCAAATTAACATTTTATTACACTGGCTTCTTAATAAACACTTTATCAATTGGGGGCGTCGAATTTTATTAGTTGTTTAATTTTTTTCTCCTTACTCAACTTTAAGTTGTCACTAGAAGATCACAAATTTGAAATTTAAAATGTAATATCAATATGTTAATCAATATTTAATAAAATTAGAAATCAATAATCAATATTGTATGACTTTAAAAAAAAAGATAGACAAATTCATTACAAGTAGGCAATGTTTTTTAAAGTTTTAGTTTTCTCTTTAAAACAAGATGTGTTTGTTTTGGAAAGTAATTTTTCACCTAAAGTGGTTTAAAATAAAAGATCAAACAAATTTTTATTTTACGAACTTTATGTCGTTCAAACTAGGTTTAAATATTTATTTGAATAAAAAACAAAACAGTAGGCGGATACCATGACAATTTTTTAAATTTTATTTGCTAAAGACGAAAAAGGTGGGAGCAAACTTTTGCCTTCGCCATATACCTAAAGTTTCGGACGTCCGCACGGACGAAATAAAAAAAAATATTCTTTAAATTATTTTTCCGGGAATGCTTTCATCCTCTACAAATACAAAATTAATAATATTTTAAATACGTACTTAAAACATATTTTTCGAGTATTTTAAAAGAAATTGCGTCGGCAAAAGTTGAAAAATATTTTTTTAAAATTTCGTCCGTGCGGACGTCCGGAACTTCAAGCGCATGCCTTCGCCTCCTCTTGAGATAAACTGCATTATAGATTTTCCCCAAAAATACCATTACAACAAAAAAATATGTATTCTACATAAAATGTTTATTATTTTCAGGCGTATAATTTCTTAGAAACTTTTTTTTGGCAATTTTAATATTTGTTGAGATAAATGAGAATAAAAGGTAATTAACAACTTATAGTTAACACAAATTTGAAAATAGGAATTCTAATGTTAGTTAATATTATTAAATTAATAACAGTTTTTTTTATAAAAAGAAATGTCAGTTTTAATTAAAATGGATTTGTTAAGTTAGAGAAAAACGGATACATTAATGAATCGAATTTGTATATTAATGAATATTAGAGACTTTAATGAGCAGGTGAAAAATTTTAATGAGTGTGGCTTTCGTGTGGGAGAACAGTAATTGAGCATAGTACAGTGAGTGATATAGACAGGACACTATATATATATGAAGAGAGAAGAGGCAACGAGGAGATAAAACGTTGCCTCTGGCTGAATAATTAATGTTGGACAAGTTCGGTGGGTCACGCATAATGGCAGACGTCCAGGAGTCACTGCCATTGTTGGCATAGGCTATCCTGCATCATACTGCTTTGCATCATTAACGAACCTTGTGTTTTTTTAAATATATAAATTCAAAATTCTAGCAAAACTTAAGTTCAATGGTATCCCTTTTAACAACATGATTTTAGTAAAATAATTGAATATCTGATAAAACAGCTATAAATTCTTAATTTTAACTTTATTTGCGCGCAGAAGCGTTTTTGAAAAAACTATGTTCTTTTTATAAAAAAATAATATTTAGAATTTTTGTGTTCAGAATTATAAATTTGTAGTGATAACAATAACAGAGATTTATAAAATATTTTACTCGTATAAAGATAATGGCGGTTTTGCTATCATAATTCTTTATGCACACAATGATTTACAGAACACAAACGAGCAGAATTCTAGAAAATACTGCATTTACTTTTGTATAAATTGTTTATACATGCTTTGAATCAAATTTCAGAAAGTAAATATTTTTACAAAAATGTATATTTTGAATAACGATGGAAACTGTATGAAATATGATAAGTTTGAGGATTGACGTTTTCAATGTTATGTTATGCTCGACATATACATTTTCATTTACAGTGTAGGTAATAGTAATACAACAAACAGGAAGTGCGACTGCAGAGTGGTGATATCGTTGATTGAAATGACAGTTGTCATCGAAGCCAACAGACTGGAAATCTGTTTGGCGCTACCATTACCCATAACGAGAAATGTATCGGAAATGTAACACTCCTGACTACTATGATTTGCGTGTAATATCAATTTTATTTAAGACTTAAAAATCTTTATCGTTCTTTTCGTTTTCAAATCACAGTTTTTTTACAAACTGATTTTTAAATTCTTGTAAGATTTAGCTTCATGGATTTTAAAAATACTTTTACCTCCTTCTAAACAAATTTTTTTTTAAATTTTTAAATTAACATGACAATTTATTCTACAACTTAAATAAAACAAAAAGAAATTTATTTTACAAACAATAAATAAAACATGAGTTTTCAAAACACAAAGAATAATTGTCGCAGAAACTAATGACCCGAAAGTTAGAGACAGAGACAAATGTTCTTGTTTCTTTTTATTTCAAAGAATTTAAATTAGTGAAAGCAATTCTTCAAGAGTCATGACAAATTTCTTAGGTACTTGGAACTAAAAAACATTTCTATTAAAATTGTAAAGCGATTGCATGTCATTCTGTTGAGGATTGGGAACTTTTTAAAGAATCTTAAAGTTTAGTGATGCAGTGACTGCAGATTAACTGCTTAACAAAATTTTATTGTACAACTGCTTCGTGATTATTAATGTTAAATAGTAGACGCCTTCTTAAGGATTTTACAGAAGCATAAGCCGGAATTTTTGTAATGTCAAATTGTTAACCCAAGTCAAAGTCAGAGATTTTTTAGTTCCATCGAGGTAAGCTCAGAGTCCCGTCAGCCAAGAGACTGAAGAATTGGTTAGCGAAGAGTCTTATATATAACGGGACTCTGATCACCGTTGCGAAGAAGGGGAAGAAGGCAAGGCGCAAGAGAGGGGCGACACTACTCTCTTCTAGAGACGCCGAGGCTAATTGTAGTAATAGTATGAATATCCTGTATTTTCTATACTCATAATACATCCTTTTCTACTCAAAAATACATGTGCGAAGAATAAAAGAAACGCAAAGCAGAGACAAAGAGCCATCAAGTGTCAATTTATTTTAACAGTATAATTAACTTTCAGACCCTTAATAGGAAAGGAGATCGTACAGATTCGTATTTCCCTTGAGCGATCATTATTGATTCGAATTGCTCGTCAGAAGAAAATCAAGATAGAGAAAAATAACTTGAACAGTCTGGGAGTGTAAATTGAAAGGAAAGGAATTAATGAATTCTTTCCCAGACTCGTGAAAGAAAAACAAGACTCGAGAAGTTGTTCGAATGACTTATTACCATCGACCATCCACAGGTTCATAGATATTTATTACGAATTTAATCCATTACTCCTTCCTCGTTGCAACTAAAAGTGTCTCTTCTGCTTTCGAGTCAAGCGCAATATGGAAATGGAAGCTGATAACGCCTAAGACCGAAAGAGCTAGAAAAAATAGAATAAGATTACCAACAGTAATCTTAACATTGCTTCTAGTCTTTTTAAAAGATCTTCATTGTCAACTTTTCCTCCTTGACTGTTTTCTAGAATAAAATTAAAAGTGCACTCTAAACTTGAAATATTAAAGTAAAGGAAATTCTTATATCAAACCACTATTTTTTACGTTTTATATATTTGTTTGCTTCTATAAACTAGGTTTTAACATTATAAGTTTTCATTCGTTCTAAATCCTTGGCTTCTGATGCAGAAAATAATACACTTTAATTCACTAAGAGAACGTTAATTACGCACGCAGGGCATTTTAACCTTGCCAACATTGCTAAAACATCTGGTGCTGTTCGGGTTGGTGACTATTTATTAGAGAAAGGGAAAGATCTATTTACTATTTTCTTTTAATTTACTTTGACTGTTAGAAATGTTTGATAATACTTCACAAAAACTAACAGCACTTTTCTAGTTAACAAAGGATAGTTTATTTTTAATACAATTTCAAAAATACGTCACAATTGTTCACCCGTTATAACTAAGAATTAAAGAAGAATTAAAGAACCATTGAAGGAAACGTCGGTAAGTGTAATTGAAAACCCGCGCGATGTGGACTGTAAGAAGGCCAAAACTGAACTGGAAAAGAAACTGAAATGCACCCGACTGGCCACCCGATACAGACTGTACGAAGGCTGAGACGCAACTGACCCGCATGAAGACATCAGGCCCCAGCTGACTCAAAAAAGGGAGTATGAGCCCCCATTAACGACTCGAGCTTCAGCCTGTGGAGAGAGAGAGAGAGAAAGAGAAAAGAGTAGACACGGCCACAGAACAGGGGAAAACCCACCTTAATAGTATTTTCATTCACCATTCAAGATTTTATGACAGATTGAAACATGATCCAAATAACAAGGTCTAACCGTAAAGCAGATCAAAACTGAACTTTTCGGGCAACCACGGACGGCAACCATCTTGAATTTGTCAGCTGACCAATGAAAGTAGTTTCACCTCGTAAATTTTTCCAAGATGTCGGTGGTGAGTGCTGAACGTTGATTGGATCACTTTTTTTTACTTGCGCGTGGCGAGACCTTGTTAGTTGGATCATGGATTGAAAGGATAGATAGATTTCAGCATATTAATCGATAGATTTTATATCCTAAATTCATATAATATAAATGACGCCTGACGAGGTTTGTCATACGAGCTCCGAATCATTTGATTTTGGAAAATTCCTTCATAAGATACCTGAGAGATGGAAATTGTCTGGGAAAGGGATATTGATGGGTAGGGCAATTCCGTTTAATAAAAGTCTCGATCAATAATTCTTTGCCTCATTTGTTCGCCAAATTTATATAAAATTGTCAGAAGTTCCGCGCCATACTTTTATGCTCGACGCTGATGGCCTAAAAGATAAATTTTATTTTTTAAAAACTGTATTTAGCATTTTGTTAAAATTTCTGTTAAAGTTATAAAGAAAATAATGTAAATTAGATAATTTTTAGATACTTGATTAAAATAAATAGTGAAGAGGAATTTAATTTAATTTTTACTTTAATTAATAAATTTGTTTATATATTTGATTTTACGTTTATCTTTTCAATATTCTATTAATTGTATTTTAATTTTGTTTATTGCTTTTGATTTCTCTTTCCGTGAATTTTATTGTATTCAAAAGAAATCATTACAAGATTACAAAAGGCCATAAACGACCCATCCAAATATTGCTAGGAATTTTCATTATAACTTAAAATTTTTTAAAACAATTCGGACAAAAAGCATTTTTCCTAGTAAAGCAAAAGCGTTAATTACAGTGCGTCTTTTTACTCTTGATGTACGTTAACCTAAAAAAAGTGTCTACGTTTTTAAAAATTAAAATTGATTAATAATTTATTAATAATTTATTTTATTTATTTTCTCATCGCTGATATACTAAGAATAAACTTTAATGCAAATTACGACAAACTCTAAAGGATGTTTGTTACTGAAAAATAATGATTTGTCGGAAGTTCTTCCCCTATAAAGCGACACTTAATTTCATAAAGATGATCTTTGAGTAAGATTTAGTTCAAAGCCGGAAACGAAGTAGAAGGCGACCCGGCTGGGTGAAGTTAACAGATTAGAGGACCTGAAATTCGATCACGTGCCAGCAGAATTACGGAAATTACTATTCGAATCCACCTCCTGGGATATATTCTACCCCCTTTTGCCTACACTATTCCTATAACACGATTTTCCTCTCGTTTCGTGCAATTCCGACTTTAGAATTTCCGATCAAATTATATGTATTTCCACCCTGTGTTTGTTCACTTGAACACACAATTTGTTTATTTCGAACGGATTTGTGTTTGGAAAATAATAAAAGTTGTCTTGAATTTAAAAAAAATGATTGATGTCTAACAAAATGATTGGTAATTTTTTTTTTTAAATTTAAAAAAACATTTTTTTGAATTCAAAAAGTACCAATGCAAAATTTTAATTTTCAAAATTTCTGAAAGATTTGGCTTTTGATCGTGAAAAATTTAGCTCATAGTCATAGCTGTTGCTGGTTTAGTTGGTTTTAAATTGGATTGCTATATTCTGATAATTCTATGTTTAATTAAATTTCCAACCCTGTTTTTTAAAAAAAAACTATTTCAATTTGTCTGCTCTTTTATGTCTCATAAGAGGGTGAATTTTTCCATAATACTTCGTTCTTCTAAGTCTGTAAACTAAATTACAAGATTATGAGCAGATTTTCTTTTAGTGCTTACTGGAGGAAAAGTCACAGTTTTTCTATCTGTTCCACGAAGAAAGTAGTTCCATGTGCAAATAAGTTTCGAGGCAAGCATATGAGGTAGACTCTTATCCGGCCTCTTATCCGGATTTATACTAAAGTACAGACTTGCCTTGTTCCTTTAATACCATTCTACCGAGAAAAATCCGTGAAATTATATTGTTATCAGTGAAAATATTTTCTACATTCTGTCATCATTAACAATTTTTTCGAATTTTTTAATTGAAAGATTTCAAAAACCGACGTGACAGTATATTCATATAATGCAATTATGAAATGTTTTTAAAAATCCTGAATAAAAGCACCCTTTTTCCTTTTTAAAAAATTTACATTTATGTTTTACGCTGAAAAGATATTCTGTACCAGTTTTAATGTCTAGAATCAAATAATAATGAAACAAAAATTACACACATTAAATAAAATAACAGATTAATGAAAACAAGAGTCTAATGAAAAATGGCAATTTTCGCAATGCCATTCATCAAACAGTTTTATTTATTTATTTATATTTTGTTGATTTTAACCGTGTTTACATAACTCTGTGAGTGAACGCTTCACGCTAGCTTAACGGTATGAACAGTTTTGAAATGCCATGTCTCGGAAAACTATGTGCGGAATTTCCTCATTTTTCATGTCTACCTCACAGACTCCAGCTTGTTCTTTTTATTTGCAAAATAAAAATAAATAATAATTGTTGCGCCTCTGAGTTTCGCTAACGGAGCGAGATTACAAAATTTTCGAAAGGAAGCTTCTAAAAAGAAAGTATAATAAAATGAAACAATATTATTTTACATTTCGTTGAAAGTAACTTAATACGGTTTCAAATGGCGCATGTTAAATCGATTCTTCGTAATTAAAAGTTGCGTGAGAAAAAATATATTTGTTGCATAAAAAGTTTGTCCCATATTTAAAGCAACTTTACTAAATATACAATACAGTAAATATGTAATATTGTTTAAAATTAGATTCATGAAGCACATCAACTTATTCGTTTTTATTTAAAATAAATTGTTTAAGATGTATGAAGACGACATTTGGTTAGAGAAGCAGATTACTATTCAGAAATAAAAAAAAAACAGAAAAAGTGGTTCCCAATTTTACTGGCTCTGAAACAGTTGATAAACAAAATGCATATAATACAAAAATTTTGCAGTGATGTTTATTATTGTAGAGTCTGAAAATATGGTTAATGAATTCTTAAAGTGTTTAGCAAAATTAATTTTGAGACATACATAATTTTTAGCGCAGTAAAAGGAAGACATTAATAACTAATCATGACAGACGAAATGCAATATAATGTGAAGTTCAGTAAATTTGTTTGCGTTTATTACCTGAATGGATCGAGTTGCATTAATTTCATATGAACCTGCTTTGCTTTCCTCTTTAGATATCTGCACCATGCACACTAGTAACGAGGGAATAAACGGTTGGTGTTCGCCAAATATATGTGAATTCTGACATCTACATCTATACCAGGTTTGCTTGCATTTAATGTCATATTGGTTTCATCAGGATCGATATAGGTCGTAATGTTTGCTGTCGCGACACATATCGATTACTCGTTAATATCGCTTAAGGCCGCTATCTGAGCTTCGATAGATGACATCTAATTGCCAGCGACGAACCCGATTAGGCCAATCTGCATGTCGACGTCTGGCATCACTTGAACACGTGCCAGATCTTCACCTAAGTTTAATCTTTTCAAGAAATTATCCTATATAAGAAATTAGTTAGCTATTTCCTGAATACGCTGGTAACGCGAAAGAGAACAAATTTATTAGGTAGCTTAAAGATTGAGAGAGACAAAGTAGTGACTGTTAGTGCGAGAGAGAGAGAGACGCTTTGATTAGTAATATTTTGAAGAATGCTCCCCACCCTACACGCTTTGGTGAATACAATTAGTAACAATTAGTAATATTATCTACCACTGGTAGATGATGGTTTTACAATGACGCAGCTAAATTTTTGAGACCTCAAGGTACTTGTAAAAAAATTTACAAGCGTTTTTGTTTTTAACCTTTTACATTGAGTCTCATGGGAATTGAGTAGTTTGTCATATAGATATTTACATATTTATATATATTTTTTCAAAAGTATTTTGAGGTCTCAAATATTTAACTGCGTCATTGTAAAACCATTATGTACTGTTCGGGTATGAAATAAAATTTACGAACATAATTAATTTGAGAATAGATATAACATAAACATAATTTATTCAAGAACTATTATGAATTTACACTAATATTATGGATTGCAGATTAAGAATAGTTAAGAGAACCGACCCGTTTAAGAGTTCGTTTGTAAGTGATTTTAAAATCTGGAGATTCAACGCTGGTTGCATACACATCGAAATTTGTCAATCCAGCCAATGAGACTCGATGACGTTGACCGATACATAAATTGGTCTGTACCTAAGTACCTTTTAAGTGATACCCTAATGTATGTACCTAGAATTGTGGCGCCAGATACAACTTGACAATGGTAGAAAATATTATCCTGTATGAAGGTCGTACGATGACGCCTTGACAATAAATACATAAAATTTCAAGAATAAGAAAAATTCGAACACTGGAAGAAAACGATAGTTTGTCATCCCTTTAACTGCTAACAAAGAATTTTATCTTTCTTAGGAATAACAATTTCAAATACGAATCTTAACATCTGCAACATGGGAAAAACCTAAAATTTATTTTTACAATTTCTATTTAAATTAAGTTTGCAACAAAAAACTAGAATTTAGTAATAACTAACATAAAAATTGATTTACTTTTTGATTTGAACAAGATTAAGCTAAATTAAATTATTATAACGTAATATCTACTAGTGAACCAATTTTGATTATAATGGTAATGTTAATGGTAATGCCAGATTGACAGATCAGGTTCACTATAAAAATATTAAGCGGATCCTAAAACCAAATGAATTCTTTTCTTGCACGAACATACGCATAATTTTAGAAAATAGTTTACCACGATCTAGACGGACACTTAACTAGAGGAATTTTAATAATTGATCATCATGGAAGTGTTCAAGCTTATGTGATTGGAGTCCCTATTTTACTAAAATGACAGGACCAAAAATCGAATCCTTATTATTGTTGACAACCTGTTAAAACAACTAGAGGTGAAGATCTGAAAGTGCGACGTGAGTCAATCAGATTTAAAATTCAATGGACTCGTGACTAACGAATTTTTCTAAGAGACAATGTTCGTCTCCTCATTCCAACTTTGATGGTGATAATGTGCACAGACGTATTTAACGTCCTTCAAGTTTTTTTTTCTTTATTATTAAAAAAAAAATTTCTAGATGATTTCCTATCTTGGATAGACAGTGCATGGATGGTGAGTTCTCGATAGAGAAATTATTGTATTAATAATAATTGGAGTCGTCTCTCCGAATAAAAAGTTATTAATTATTTTTTTTGCTCAGTGCGAATTGAAGGAGGCTGTTTGGCCTCATAATTTGCAATTATATATTTTAAATTAAATGTTGCATAACTTTATTTGACTAAAATTAATTAGTGTTGTTCCTAATACACCTACCTTTTTGGTTATTAATCAAACTAGTCTGGTAAGAAAAAATCTAATAATAAATAAATTAAAAGTAAATTTTAATAATAGAATAAAAATAGTTAAGAAAAGAAGGGTTACAATATATAAAATGGGTGGTTTATAGTTTTCTGTAAGGATTTTGAAACAATACTTAACCTGTCATAAAATCTTTAATAGAGTTTAAAGTTCCTGTTAGAAATGATGAATGGTGGTGTTGCACAAAACTCAAAGCACTTTTAGTTAACATAAATATAGTTTATTCTTATTACAAAATGCGAATACGTCACAATTGTACACCCGGTATATATACTGAATTGCACATAGTTTAGAAAATCGGTAAGAAATGCACGGGAGAACGTGCACGATGGTTAACTTACGAAAGCCGTAACGGAACTAAGCTGCTTCATCACATCAGGCCCTCGCTGACAGACCAAAAGGGTGGGAGAACTTCCACCAACGATCCAAGCTCCATCCTGTAAACCACCCATTCAAATCCCGCAAGAAATCTTCTTTATAACTTTAAACATTTTAAACAGTTCCAATTAAATAAAGTTCGGTTTCTCCTGTTCTGTGACAATGCTTCTTTCTTTCTTTCTCTACAAGATGGAGCTCGAATCGTTGGTTAGAGCTCCCCCTCTCTTTTGTCAGTCAGCTAGGGCCTGATGTGATCATGCAGTTCAGTCCTCTTTTGGCCTTCTTACAGTCTAACATCGGGAGAGTTTTCAAGTACATTTTCCGACGGTTTCTTTACTCGTTCTTCAATTTGTGTTTATAACGGGTGAACAAATGTGACGTATTCTCAATTTGTAAAACAAATAAACTATTCTTCGTCAACTGTAAAAGTGCTGTGAATTGTTATGAAATATCATAAAACACTTTTAACAATCTATTACAAATATAATGCCAGTTTAAGTTACAACAAGAAGATATATCATTAATATATCCATAAGATATTTAAAAAACAGTGGTTTTCATTGTTTTATAAAAATGAAAACTACTTCTGAAATAATTAATTTTTATTAATGTTCTAAGGGTTATTTTAATAGTAATTTATTATAGAATTCACAATAATTATAAACATTAACGTGTAATGTTTTCCTAAAAAATGCAAGCTGTTTTACAATGGATTTTAGAATCTAATGGAAATATTAAATAAATAATTTCTTTTTGATGTTATTCTTCTTAGAATTTTATTAGCTTTCAGGAACTAAGAAAAAAAATTACTTTCAATACTTTTTGCGTTTAAAGACGTTTTTCATGCATTCTAAGATGGGTGGTCCCACAGTTCTGGCCGGTAGTGTATTTTTGGATAATAAATCTATTTTTGAATCATATCCCAATGGCATTCTTTAAACAACTTTTATCCAACATTCAAGCAGTTCATAAAATCTTTGTTTGCAAAAACTCGTCACGTACTGTGTCCGAAATTCACGTTATAAAGCCTGCAAATCTAGAAACAAACGAAACGGTCTCATTTATCGTTGGAAATTTATCATCTCCAGTAGATTACCCAGACTGCTTTATAACTAAGAAACTTCACCAAGAAACTAAACCCCGGAAACACTATCTTCCACAAAAAGCAGGTCGTCGTGAGAAGTAAGCTGATTCCCGGCTCGTCGCGTCGCTTCGGCCACACTCGAATGCCTGATGCAAATTCAGTGGTAGAGTGAACG
The DNA here is from genome assembly GCA_037103525.1 of Ganaspis brasiliensis. Classification (NCBI taxonomy): domain Eukaryota; kingdom Metazoa; phylum Arthropoda; class Insecta; order Hymenoptera; family Figitidae; genus Ganaspis; species Ganaspis brasiliensis. Next base: position 1,562,220 of record JAZKLR010000143.1, on the reverse strand, counting down.
AGAAAGAGCGAACGTGATACTAGAAAATAAAGCGGCAAAGAAATAAAGTCGAGAATAGAATGAACAAAAAGGGGTGTGCCTTTCGTATAAAGGGGCGAAAACGTAGACGAAAGGAGTAAAAAAGACAAAAAAAAAGGAGTTGTAAAGAGCATTAGAAAAATAAACATAAAAGAAAGAAAAGTAAAAAAGGATAGGAGAGAATAGGAAGATAGAGAGAGGGAGAGAGAGAGAAAGTAAAGTTCGCTAATTACAAAGGCGACGAATACAACGGAAGTAAAACGAGGTTGGAGGGTGCATAGGAATAAAATTCTGTATTCCGCCTCTTTTCCTCTATTCTCTCCGTACATTGGGGCCACCCTCGAAACCAAGAGTCGTCGACAGGCAGTTACTTTTCCTACACATCGTTTGCATACTATTTGTGTAAGCAGCAATGCATATGCATATTGCGCATCCGCGAAGTTGCTTGTGGTTCTTCTTTACTCTTTTGCCCACCTTGAATCCATTCTAAACTAATTCTTCACCATTTTACAAGCTCTGTTTTCTCGATCCTTGGCTTAACAAAGAAATAACTATTCAGAAAATCTTGTTACTTTATATTTGTTAAAATTTATTAAACTAGACTGAAACAAGTATACTAGGTAGCTTGCAGTAGAAATACAAACAGGTACATCTATCGTCAGATATACTTAAATAAAAAAAATTAAAAAATTATAATTTGAGTTTTTGTTTAAACAAGATAACAATTTTTTTGATATAACTTATTGATGACATACTGTTATTCACATACTAATGTTTTTTGTATAGTTATAGTCTATATTATTATATATTCAGATCCTTACAAAGCTTTTCAGCCCTAGGAACTATTTTTCTTTTATAAATAAATAAATATTTGAAACTAGTTTTCTGCATGTGGTACGTGTAAACATTTAGTTCCAAATGTTAAATCATGCACATTTTAGTGTATAGTATTCACAATATTAATTTTAATTTTCGGTCCAGCTTTACTTTTTTCAGTGGTACGTTATTACTTAAATTTTGATTGAAACTCGATGAAGGCATATTTAGTTTTACAAATCGACATCAGTCAATTGCAAAAAATTTGCAACTTGTTCTGGAATGATACGAGTGTAGTGCAGTATCCGCTTTAAAATGTTGCCTCTTTGAATATCATTGATTGCATTTGAAATACACAATTTTTTATATTTTTCGATAACCTCGTTGAATTCTTCGGGTAAAGTGAATGACCAGGAAATTGATATTATGATGTGCAAAAATTAGATTTTAATTTTATATTTTTAAAAATAAAATTTTTTAATCAGGTGTTTAGAATGTCTTTTGAATATAATTTTTAATTTTTAATCAAACATTTTTGAATTTTATTTGTGTGGAGAGCGTTGGATTTTTTTAGCTTGCAATCAACTAATTTTTTCTCAAGAAAAAAAGTTAATCCCATGTAATTTCCAATGTCTACTTTTTCATGGATATTTAACTCTTTTTCTAGCATTGAATATTGGTGCTATGCAGAAAAAGTGTTTAAACTTTTTCTTGGAAACTAAAAAAGGTCAATTTTGAAATTTATTGTTTATAATTAGTAAAGGATTTATTAGAGCAGAATAAATAAAAGTGTATTTTAGCATTTCTGTATTTTACCCTTATTTCTGCTTATGTCAAGGTCGATAAAATATAAGAAGAAAATATTCCGTTTTCAAGATACACTTGAAAAATTACACTGGACAGCATTGGAAAAACAAAAAATAGGAACGAAGATAAATGATCTAGCATCCACTTTTTACAGGAATTAACTTAGTGAAAGCAATTTTTCAGGTCTTCTGCAACTTTTTAAGTAATTAGATTGGACAACATTTCAAATTTAAGTGCTGCGAGTAAAAACTCCGCCCTCTTATGGTTTCGAATTAATAAGTCTTTTACTTTCGATTTACAATATTTTTCCATCCAATTATTAATTTCCGTAATATTTTCGCTTTATTACTCCTCTTTGCTATAATTAAAATTTTAATAAAATTAATGCCAACGGTATCAAATTAAAAGTATCAAACTTGAGAAATATTTCAATTTAAATTCGTTTTAATTAAGGCTCTCCGAGTTGTAGATTTGTGGAAGGAAATTAGCTGGCTTCAGGGAAATCTTTTTCTAGGCGTATTTATTTAGCTTAAGCCACGAGTCATTTCGTTGCTCTGACCACGTGCTGTAATTGCTTTCCGATCGGCGCCAGCTGCAGTATATTGCAACCTATATACTTGGTAATCAGTTGGTTTAAGGAGACGTATAAATTAAATAATTCTTCTTCGAAACTACTTTTGCAATAAACATTATTTCTTGTCATCCAATCCATTCTTGGCAACATAGTACTACCTTTTATTTAGTTTCCTCGGTTTAAAGAAAACTTTGATAAATTTCTTATTGTTAAGTATTATAAATAGTTAGATTGTAAACTGAATTTTCAAGTAATGTATTCAATGAATAAACAAAACTAAAAAGAAATTAGGAAGCTGTTTTTTTTAGTTAAAAGGAGAAATAAATATTCTTCTAGATATCTTAAAGATCGTTCTCTCAGGTTAAGGTAGAATTAGAATTCTTAGAAATTTACTACAGTTTTCTCTTAATTCAGAATCCTTAATATTATATACAGAATTTGCATTGCGGTTTACACTTTGAAAATAGTTTGCATCTTCTTATCTGCACAGGATATTATCCTTTAGGACGATTTCGCGCCTTTGAGTATTTTGCTTCTCTTAATGCATCGAGTAATGTAGAATACTCTCCAGAACGAGAAAAAGAAAAATACCCTATCAGAGGTTTTAAAAATTTTATACATGCATTTTACTTAAAATAAACTCTTTACAATAATTTTGTCATTTAAACATGACGATATGCAAATAATTTATGAGGTATCGCCATAAAAGCGAAAAAAATTTCTTTAATGTTGAATTGATTCCGGTTGTCAGAATAAACTGAAATAAAAAATATGCTCTTAAGCGGGGACCCTCATTTAGAGGTTAAAAAATACGTTTTTTTTGGGATTCTTTTCTTGGGTAAAATAAACTTTAAACGTTTTGTAATTTATAGGTTAATTAAATATATATATGCACTGTTAAAAATTTCTGTATTGGGCTTCACATACATGTATATAAAATTCAATTTAACATAAAATTATATTAAATTTAATATACATTAGGGGTGTCCTTATTTTCGAAAGTCAACTTTTTAATTTTCGCCGAGCGGATTTTCTTTTCTTTATGCCCAAAACTGTTAAATAAAAAATTTGGGGCAAATCCATTGATATTTATTGGACCCGGAAACAATTTAAAATATTTTAAAATTAAAAAACACCATTTTTTTGTATTTTTTCAATTCAAAAAGGAAACTTTATTATTAATATTTGTACAATTAGCATTTTTTAAGCATATTTAATACTACTAAACAAATAAATGAGTGTCCCCCGTAGGGAGTTCCTAGTTTTTTTTACTTTCATATTTTTATTTTACTTTAAGTGGTTTTTGCATCTACAGAACGGCTTGAAATTAGGAGTACTCGCATTTGTCTGGACCACCCTCGGTATATTGGGTTGAGGTAATTGACAGTTTGTATATGTATTCCCGAAAATTATGGATTTGATCCTAATAAATTAGATGTTTTATAAGAATTTTTTATGCAGAATGTCCCACCTTCTTCAAATGCAAATGATGTTTCCCAAATTAAAGGCTTAAACTTTATAAAGTCTAAAGATCAACCAAACCGACTAAAGAAGCACTTTGTTTTCTCTGATACAAAATCACTTATGGAGTATTTTTGAAAATCTAATAAAGTCGAATAATTTCTTCCATCTTTTAGTTTTACAATTGGTTCTTTTGCTTTCAGATTTTCAATCATTTTACTTTTTTCTTTAAAAGAAAATTTTAAATCAAAGAAGGATAAAGCAACTGTTTCTTCAGTGATGTACCATAATGGTTGTTCATTTTTTTAAGAAGAACTGCTGAAATTTATGAGTCAGTTCTCGAATACTTTATAACATCTTGAATAAAATTAAGATATTGAAGTGGTGCGTCTATGGTATTAGTGCATCCAAACCATGCTTCGATATAAAGTTTAATTAAGAAATCCAATTAGATTGATTGTTCTTGAATTTTCAATGGATTTACGTGTTGTGATGTTAGAAGTATTTGGTATTTTTTCCACACTAGATTTTGATGATATTTTAGACATTGTAAGCCTTACTTTTTTTTATCTAATAGTTTAATTAGAAGATTCAACTTGTATCAAAATAGAAAATGACTTAAATAACAAATTAATTCATTTCACTTTACAATTTTAAACTTCATCCCCAGTTGAAATAACTTATACAAGATCTATGGCAGTTCTTGTACAATTTCTTGTACCTGATCAGTGGCATCTTGTACAAGACCTTCCAAGAACCCTGTATGTGTTCTGCATAAGAAATTGGAACATGTTCTTGTACAGGTTCATGTATAAGATCTTGTACAAGAATACTTAATTGTACAAGGAATTGTATAAGATCATGTACAAGAACACTTACTCGTACAAGGTATTGTACAGGTTCTTATACAAGTTCATCTTTTCTATGATATGACTAAGGTTTTGTATAATTACTTTCATATAACAATGGCCGTGAGGTACTAAATGCGTTCGTTAGACGAGTTCGAAACGGGTTAAGGGTTCGAAACTCGTCAGTGCTGTTTTTTTCTTTTTTGAACCTGTACAAGAACCTCTACAAGAACATGTACAAGGTCTTGAACGAGTAAGTGTTCTTCTATAAGATCTTATACATGAACCTAAACAAGAACATGTTCCAATTTCTTATGCAGAACACATACATGTTCTTGGAAGGTCTTGTACAAGTTCATGCCACTGATCAGGTACAAGAAATTCTACAAGAACTTGTCCAAGATCTTGTACAAGTTTTTTCAACTGGGTCTGTTTTACTTTCCTTTTTGACACTTACGCAACAAATCAATTAATCACAATATTAAATTCGTTTGTATGAAATCCAAATAGTATAACTTCATAAAATGTATATACTATGTATGTTGTTACGTAATGAAGAAAAATCAAAACTTGCACCACTGATCAACTAAATCCAGCATTCGGCAGTGAAAAAAATATTTTGAATATAAATGTTTAACGGCAATATTGTGTACACTCAAAGAAACATATACTTTAACACGTCGACGCTTGTCTTATGCAGATGTTGACGTGCATAAGACAAGCGTCAAAATGTTAAAGCATTCTATTCATCTACTATACCTTATTTGAAAAATATTTCTTTTATTTGTAAAATTAATCGTTTTTCAGTTAAAATTAATTTAAATAAAAGATGTATACAAATCTATTTTCTTCAGAAGAAATTAGTGAAAAAAAACGTTTCGTTTTACTTACTTGTAGATTATAGCGAAAAAGTCTATCAATAAATGAATTTAACAAATATTTCCGAAAAATATATGAGAAATAATGCTAATTAAAAATATACCAATAAGATAATTAACATTTTATGGATAAAATTACAAAAAATTACATTTTTTCCGATTTTCATGCATTAAAACACGTTGTACTAACTTTAAGTTGAATCCAGGTCCATCAAATATCATCTGATCGGCCTCAGGTTGTATATTTAATAATTTTAGACTAAAAGGAAAAAAAATTCGTCCGGCAATCAGTAAAATATTAATTTCTAAATTTTCATGTACTAATAAGAACACCCCTAATATACATGTATATTAGAATTCATTCAACGTTATGAATTCTCAGATACATGAATAGCAAATTTAGTATACAGTATATTAAATTAAGAATAATTTATATTAGACTTAATATAATTCTATTTTAAATTGAATTTCATATACATGTATGTGAAGCACAATACGGAAATTTTTAACAGTGTGAATAGTCCATAAAAATTTTTAGAGAAAAAAACAGCATTTTTACTATAAAAATATATGCTGTTCATGGCACCTCATTTCAGCTGTTTAAAGTTTTGGATATATAAAGATGCTACACAATTACAACTTACAGCAGTTTTACTCCAATCAGTAATTCCAGCTCCATAAAATTGCTCTTCCGCTACTACTGACAAACAATATAGACAATCCGAACTCAGGTAAAAATTTCCCCCGTCTGATCAGGCCATCCGACGAGTCCTGTTAAAAATCTTGTAACTCCGTAAATAATCCAGATATCGACTTGAAATTTTGAAGGTATATTCTTGAATAGTTGTAGAATCGATTAAAATTATTTCCAAAAAGTCCATTTTCTTGACCCGATAAATGAGGATCCCCCTCATTAATCTAGAAGAAATTCTTCATACAATGAACTTAGGGTATGTGGGAAAATCTTGAAATGAAAATATTAGAAATTGGTTTATAAATTATTTAATATTTAAATATTAATATATATTTTATGTAATTAAAAGTTTATTAACAATAAAGAAAATCAGAACCGAACTTTCCTGTTTACCATAGAGGTTCTACTGATCGGTATTTGCGTGTATTTATAGATTATCCTATTACAACTTGCTTTGATTCCAAGCAGTCTTGCAAAATTCTATGCCAGATACTAACTGCTTTGCTCAAGACCACATATGACACCTCTTTCTCAAAACATATATTACGTTCTTAATCCGTGAGGTGAAAAATAGTTCAGACGTTCACCTCTCGAATAATAGTGATTCTGCAATAGGCTTAAAAGCACGTTTGGAGTACAAACTCGTTGATGTGGCGCTCCCTTCTTGGCACCGCACACCTTACCGCAGTTGAGCGGTGGGAGGCGAGGTAAGGTTGACGACACATCAATATGTTAATGCTCCTAATGTGCTTCTAAGCCTATTGGAGAATCGCTATCAAGACCCATCTCTTTGGGGTGAAGAATGGAATTGAACCTTTGTAACATCCCTGTTTGGAAACTACCACGGTAATAGCGACATAATTCTCCTCTTGAAAGAAATTATTATAACAAGTAAGTCGTGGAGTCGCGTTATTAGAAGTAGAAAATTTCTAGTTTGGTAAAAATCTAGTTTTGTGTAAAAAAGTATTGAATATTCTAATCCTACATTACCGGAGCCTAAGGAACTGCTAACTTTTTAAACTCTACTAATTTGAGGGTTAATGTTTTCACAAGCCTTTGCTCATCGTGAAGAGTGGGGTTTACCACTACTCCTTCTGGCGTTTTTGGTCCATTTCATAAATCCGCGACTGGAGAGCAGATATAGTTAGTGCACGCTCGTCGATTCGTCAGTCTTCTGGCTGACAACACTCGAGGTTCACCTCGGTCTTGCACTAGACTGCTGAAACAAAGGCAGTCGCCTTTCAAGTTCACCTTGAGGTGATTCTGGTAGGTGGAGGTGTGTGCGGGTTCTCTCGTGACATTTTATTTCCGACACTGAGCAGTCTAGTGAAAAAGGCTATGCATGGCTGCGAATCAAGAAGATGGGAGAACACCTGAGGTCTGAGTAAAGGTTCTCCTTCCTCAGAACTCAAGTGCAACATTCGGATTTCAAGGGTTGAACCATGGCCCAGAAGTTCTTTCCCTAATAAAGATTCTCCTTTTTGGAGTGCAGAACGGAATTCCTGCTTACGCCACTGCCTACTCCAGGGACAGCGTTTGGGTTTGTCAAGGTTGTGGTTGTGGACAGTTCAGGTTTCCGTATTTGGATACCATCATGGTACAGCAGACGCAATTCTTCCCTAGGAGGAGATTATTGCAAGAAGGGGTTGAGAGTTACGTCTGTTAGAAATATTGAAAGGTATTTCACAAAAATTTGCAGCAATTTTATATTTAATGACGGATAAATGATTATAATTACAAATTTTGAATACGTCACATTTGCACACCCATTATAAACACAAAAAGAAGAACCAGTAAAGAATCCGTTGCCAAAGCACTCGAAAACCCCACCGATGTGATGACGGAGAAAACGGAACTGGACTGGAAGAAAGTCGAGACGAAACCCCTAAGCGCGAAGTAGCCAACACGAATAGCAGGCACACCACTATGCCCGAGGTAGTCCCTAGTAAGACCCCAGGCACCCCGCAAGGCAGGAAGTAAACCTCAGGGTGGTCAAAGATGAACTGCTGGATACTGGGTAGACTCGACAAGAGCCAAAAATGTACTGCTAAGTACGCCTGAGCGCCACCAAGCTACACGCCTACGATGTCAATTGCTAGAGATCCAAGAGGGAAGTAGCTTAAACGCCGTAGGCTCCAAAAGGGCACCTGGCTGCTCGTGCACGATTCCGATTGGTAGGGATCCGTCAGGTGTACTAACCGTGACGAAACAAGGCCCTCGACCACGCAGCAAAGCTGGAACCCCCTCCAACCAGAACTCCATCTTCGTACTATAGAGAGCAAGAAAAGGAACGGGTACAGTCGATGACCAGGGGAAAACCCACCTTAATAAGTATTTAAGCTCTATTAAAGATTTTATGACAGATTAAGCATTGTTTCACAATTCTTACAGAAAGCAATGAACGACCCGTTTAAAATGCAGGGAATTTCCTTATAACTAAAAATATTTTAGACAACGTCAGTAATTTATATTTATTTAGTATAGTCATCAATGACTATTGGTCAATTGGTTAAGTTGGTTAAGTTTAATTTAAATATAATTAAGAGTATTTAATTAAGAATTCTCAAGAAATTTAGTGAACTTTGAACATCTGGCGAGCAAGTTATGGATCAACAAAAATCTATATCATTACAATCGTAACCTGTCTTAGTGCTCCAGTCAAGAACATTGATGTTGCTCCTCTTGTCTTTATTATGTTTTCTTTACTGTCAATACAGTTTATTTGACGATAATAGGACTTTCTTTGTTTTCTTCTATCTTTTTTTCTGTAGAGGCATTCTTCTTTCTAGCTTTTTGCTCTGATTTTTTTACAATTGGTGACTGCTACGGTTTTTTCTTTGCTTTTGGCTTTCAGCACACATTTATTTGTTCCAGCTGGATGCCTTCCTTCAACCTTCTTCACTCTTTTCGTGTCCCTTTGGTATACATGAGACCATTATACATATATCGTAACAGCGTTGTCGACCTCCGCGTGTTTATTCGCTTCTTTTTCGACCCAAATATTCATATTCTAGAAACCTTCTGTCCTGGTAAAGCGACATTTTTTAAAATGTCACAAAGGTTTAACATTATTTTTTTTTTAGTTTTGGTACTGATTTTAAGGAAATCTTCTTTTCGCAACTTAAACTACTTTTTAGAGGTATTTTTACAGAAATTTACTTCTATATCCATTTTATTACTAAACTCAAACTTCGTACTTCTAGCAAATGATACACTCATATGATTCAAAGACTAGTCAAAGGTCTTCCTTTAACCATTTATAATGATTAAATGTGTAATCGGCTTTTCCAAAATCCGTAATGTCTTTGCTGACTACCGAGGCTTGCGCCCGATTGAAATCGGTGGTGTGGCTACACAGTTGCAATTTATCTACTAGGGGTTGCATGCCATCGCGGAGTGGATTCAGGGCAATCATCCATTAGCTGTAGTCGTTATAGCATGACTGCAAAGGGGACTGTTGCTGGATTTAAAATGAATGAGAAGGAAGTATACGTTTGACGTTAAACAAACCGTCAATGACTTTGCGAAATTCACAACAGTCAACTGATTTTTCTCTTCTTATATAAATACAATAAAAATATTTTATGCTCTTTTGCTGTAAGTTCAAAAAGAAACCTCAGCAATACCTTGGGTGAAAATCGTGAATTAGAAATGTGCAATAGCAAAAACAACATGTGGTGGGGAAAGTCAGTTATAACAGTCAGTAATAACACTCTGTGGACGTTGGCAGAATTTGTCAGTAACTTTCCTTTTGAAATTACCTATAATAAATTGCTAGTTTTACGTTTCTCTTGGAGATCAAAAACGTAAAGCTTTAGATGGTGTTTTAGACGGATCTTAGAAAGACTGAAGACGAATGTGATTGGTGGTTTCAAAATTAAAGAGAAAACCCATTGATTTTTTAGTGGGAGACCGAAGAGGGTCAATTTATGGTCGAACGTCGGTAATTAACTAGAATAATTTTCCAGTTCAATTTCCTCCTGGAGATTAAAAAAGTGGATCTTATTCTTTTGACGAAATGCTATGATAGTTGTTACCTATGTGTCTTGCTGTATTATTTTTAAAACTTCACTAAGAATAAAAGTAAATTTTTTTAATTTTTTGAGTTTGAGAAAATTTGATAAACACTTCTGTGATGTCATTCTCTTTTAAATTAGGTTTAAAAAGAAATTATATATATATATACAATACCGGCCACAATTGAGTGGAAACTTCGCGGAGCACGATTAAAAACACGACTGCCTGTGAACTGTGATAAATCCTCAAAAAATAATGCTAGAAAAATTTCCAAAACAGACTCGGAAAGCTTATAAAACTAAAAAAAAAATGATTTATATCCGAAAACAATAGCTTGAATTTTTTTTCAATTATCACATGAGAAATATAAGGTATTTTTTAATTTTTAAAAATTTCTAACTTCAATTTCATCTCTTTCCCTAAGCCAGAAAAGTTAAAGGAAAAAATTTAAACTTTGTACGCATAATTATTGTCATTTTTCCTTGAATTTGAGCTTTATAAACTTAAAAATTGTTAACTAGCATTTGAGTTATGAAGTATTTTAAACAATTCTATTAAGTTATGTGACAAAATATTCAGTATTTTGAGAGAAAAGTTAATGATAAATTTTGCCTATGCTTTAAAACAATTCCTAGTCACACTAGAAATGCTGTTATTAATCATTGTGAACTTCCCATGAAACTCACTGTCCTCGAGTTTAAGTGCTGCAAATAAAATAAAATTTTACTTTTTCTAGATAACTCCCAACAATGAATCGCTTCAATAAGAGAGAATAATTTTTCTGGCCTCGTTTTACTCTGGTGAAACGAGTTCCCATATAAAGCATTTTACTTTGATGGATTTTCCGGTAATTTTTTCTAACTAAAATGCTCGAGGAATAACAATGCAGTAGTATTTTGCAGTGTTAGCAACTTAAATACCATCAGATACTTTGATTTTGAAAATTATGTTGCTAGTTCTGAAACTGGACGATAAAAACGAGAGATTTGACTTGAAAAACAGGAAAACAAATGCTTCCGCCAGGTTTGCATAATCTGCCGGTTCGCCGAATTCAATTTATATTTATGAGCAGCTATTATATTGGATCTCCTTTGTTTTATTTGTCTCGAGAAAATTCTTGTGCTCTGACACGTGATTGGCAACATGATTTTTTCAATTAACTTTGATATTTGAAATCAATCTAAAAAATACTTCTTTTCATTACCCTTTTTATATTACACATTTAATTTTATTCGTTTATTTTATTCTGTGTCACTTATGTCCCTTACTGCACTGAAATTTTATCTTTTTAAACATTTATATACTCGATTTGTGATCCAATACAAGTTTTCAACTATCAATGAATATACGATGCATTTCATAATAAATTGTGCTTGACTGTAGATGAAAGCACTTGTTCCGCGCAAATGTATTGAAAATGCGTGTTAATTGAATTGGAACTCCAGCAAGCGCGGGGATAAAATCTAAAAGATTAATTACAAGATTACTTTACAGATGAAATTGATATTTTATTGTCTGCATTATTAACTCTTTTTTCTTTTTATGGTATAATTGTCACGGATTTCTTATACTTTCGAGTAGATTATAGATTTTAAAATAAGTTTTAATGCTTTTTAAAAAAACCAGTTCAGGCGACAAATCAAGTATTTTAGAAACTAAATTAATTTTATTATCTTTGATTTTACGTTATATTTAAATTCTAATTTTGTTCTCCTTCTCATAGTAACAAGTTATGTTTTTATTAATAATAGAATAAGATTAAAAACCTAAATCTCAACTCGCATTTATCATTACCAGAGGGAAGCAAAATATTTTTTAAACTGGGGTTATGGGTGACATTTAAAAACCAAGTTTCTGTTAGAACTGTTTGATGGTATTTTCACAAAAAACTCACAACACTTTTATTTTTACGTAATATAGTTTATTCTTATTATAATTATCGAATACGTCACATTTGTACACCCGGTATGAACACAAAATGAAGAACCAGTCAACAATCCGTTGAGAAATGCACTGGAAAACGTTCACGGTGAGGACTCTATAAAAGACAAATCGGAACTAAACGTTATCATCACATCAGGCCCCAGCTGACTCACCAAAAGAGAGGGAGAACTTTCACCAACAATTCAAGCTCTATCCTGTAAAGACAGAGAAAGAGATCCGGCTTGCTCCCAGAACGGGGAAAACCCATTTCAATAAGAACTCTAAACTCTATTAATATTTATATTTTGAGGTAAACAAAAAAAAATTGTAAACTATTTTTAATTATTTATGTTAATATTGCCAACTAAAGATGGGAGCTTTAAATTGAGGTAGGTGGCTGGTGGGAGTAATTGCTCCCCTCAACGTCCTCTGAAACAAATAAAACAGAAGATTAATTTAGATTGTTTAATTACTTTAGATTATTATTAATAAATAACAAATTGGCGGACTTGTAAACATAGACATTTAAAAATCGTGTGTTTTTAATGAACAAAAAGTTGAATAAAAAAAATTATTATTAACACTAAATAATTCTACTACGGACCAAAGGCGTGGTTGTATAGAATAACATATTAAAAAATGAATGCAATCGGATCGATATTTTCCCTTAAACCACCTCCACCGTTTAGCAAAATTTAATTTTGAGAAAAACGTGTTTAAAGTTAAACAATTATAATCAAGTATTAAAACTAAAAATCGAAGTTTAGCTTGTAGTTTAAACAAAAAAAATTATACTTACTCTAATTGTCCATATCTGGTGCATAAACCAGAACGAAAAAAATGATTTTTTTAATCCCGATCATGGAACTACACCCTTAAACAGTTTCTAATTTAACTCGTGGTTTCATTTTCTAAATTTCACGATAAGCCCTCCATGCCAACAAGTCTCCAAAATTCCTTCTTGTCAGTTTGTAATGTAAATTTTTTTTTAATGGAGCCTAATGATTTTGAAGAGAACATTGTGACGCAATTCATTGCTCAAAATCCTCTACAAAGTTGAAGTGTCACTCAAAATCCAATGCATCTTTCACATGTTGTATCAATGAAACTCTCGTGAAATGGCTGAGTCCTATAGACAGGATGTGTTCGGGGTCAATTTCCTGAATGTGTTTCAATTTTCGCTCTACTCGATAATATAATACGCTCGACTAGTTGGACGACATTTTGAAAACGTAAATCGAAAACTCATGGCTGCTGGGAACTGAAAGCGTGCTGGGTACTATATATGATTGTCATCTCTTCGTGACTGATGTGTTGCATGGTTATACGTTATCTACTCTGTCGTTACATCGATGCTGTCATAATCACCTTCCTTGTGGAAGACTTGATAAAAGTAAAATAGCACCCTTCTTCCTATAATTTTTATCATTTGTCACAAAAAATACATTAAAAATCTCAATTTCTCCTTCTCTTTGTACCACTTAGTAAATATATAAAAGTAAACAAAATGTAATTAAATTTTCAGTAAACTATTAACTTTCAAGTGAAACGTATTGAAATACAATTTTAACTTACTGCCAAACTTTGTTTCTTTCTCCAAAAAAAGAACAAATGCCTTATTTTATACAAAATAACAATTTCAGTTTACATTATTCCTTGAAAAAAAATAATACGATTTTCTTTATCACATGGTTTCTCTTCATCTGCTGATGTGAAATTTATTTAGTTGGAAATTGTTTACTTTATGTAAAATTTTAATTACCGTGTTACTAAAGGGAGATATTTTGTAGAATGTGAAAGTATTATTTTAACTATACTTACGAAATCTTAATTAAAGCTTCATTAAAGTCTGCTTGTTTAACGTATGAACTTCGTCGTAATTACTGTTTTACATATTCAAAGCATAGTTTTTAATGCAAATTAAAATTTGTTTAAAAAGCATCATCAGTAAATTTAAAGTGTCAATGGAATCCGAATATTTTTAATTTTATATAGCAGAAATGGAAGAGATGGAAGAGATGGAAGAAATCGAAGGGAAGTTGAATGCGGTCGTTGTACACACATCTCATTTCCGACTGTCTCCGTGCAATCAATCTGGTAAAACCCTCTTGAGAAGCTCTTCAAGCAACGGATGATTCTTCGTAAACTGCGTGTTCCGTTTTCATCGAACACGTTTCCTCATTGATTCAACCACACTATCAATCTCTTAATTTACAAAAACAAATTCAATTAAAATTCTACAATGTCTGTACTTGCGTTTCTAGTTCTCTCTATTCCCCATCTTATTCTATCTTTATCTTTTTGATAGAAAACTTCGTTATTCTTCAATTTCAATATTTGCAAACTTTTAGGTAGATCCTGCAACTGACGCCTGTAAAGAAGTTTCTCGCATAATTTCGAATTTTGTCGATTTATTTTTCTTTACTTTTAATTAATGACGTTAATTAAAGTTTTTGATAATTGAAAATTGTGAAAGCTCCTCTAAACTATATTCTTAGAGAAAAGATTGTATTGTAAAAGTATTAAATTACAAACAATAAACGTAGGTACAAAAACTGCGTAGAGCGTTGTTCAAAGAAAATAAGTCATTATATTCCGTTCAAAGAAGAAGGAATTTTAAAAAAGATATTAGAGATTAAAGTTTAAACTCTCTTTGACAGGTCTTCTGGCTAATAATTAGCTGTCTCGACGACTTTGTCCTTTCTGAAGGTTAATTGTCCGTTCCTTCCTTCAGCTAACGCTTCACTGCGAAACACAAAGCCACTCCATTCCGAGTCACTATTTAAACTTTTCCTAACTACGGACAATTCAAACGACCTTTATTTTGAGTCTACAATAAACCGTGTATTTTGTCATGAAAGTACATTAGATCCTAAAAAGATTGTTCACAATGTCTTTTAACTAGGAACTTAAACTTAAACTTTTAACTTTTTTTTTAAACTTTTTAACTTTATTTTTAACTTTCTTTAAAGTGACTTTAAGCACACAAAAAAATAATAAGAATAATAATTGTCATAATTTTTTCAAAGACTGGATTTTAGACTTAAGGTTTGATATTATTAATTTTTTAACTTCTAAATACAACAAATTTTGGATTCGATACAAACTAGAAAATCTTATTACTATTCAATAAAAAAATTTTAGTTCACCTGCAAAACAAAAAATCAAAACTGAAAACTATCGATAATGAGGTTTGATATATGTTGAACAATGGGAGTCTCCGAAAAGAAGTTACACGTATGATGTTAGCCACAGCGTCTGTTCTTTTTAGAATAGATACCTAATTTTTGGTTCAAATTTTTACTACATTTGCAGACATGTATAATCAAAGTATTAAAATTTATCCTAATTGTACAAGTTACCAGATGAAAATGTCTTTGAACAGTCAATTAAGATGTAATCATTGTTTTAATCGGAAGAAGCTTTTGAACTTCGATTAAAGTAGAATCTTTTGTTTTTCGTTGTCGCAGAAGGATTTCCAGGGCGTTTGATTGATGAGTCTAGTAAAGATTAAGGATCGTTTTCAGATCTTCTGGCGATTTATAAAGAATCTTGAAAGAATGGATTTGTAGTTGTCGTTGACGTTAATGTAAAAACATTGGTAAAATGATAATGAAAAAAGAGACATTGAAACAGGTTTGTGTGTGTAAGTCTAGCTACATTCGTCACAAAGTAGGCAGAAACAATTTATCATGCGACAAGATTACACGTGTGCTTGTGGTTGGTGCAAGAATCATAATGCCACATACCCACATCGTTGATGAAACATACACTTCATTCATATTCAGCACTGACGCTAAGTCCACCAGTTCCCCGCGAATATACCTACGCGTGTTATTCCAAAATGTTCCTTTATACTGAATTTCGCAACGTCAAAGTCAGAGGATTAAAATCTACAAATATACCACATATGAATGTTTGATTTTATTTAAGATTCTAAAAGAAATATATCCCATAACGGGACTGGCTCGAATTTACGACTCGAGACCAGACTGTCAATTCAAATCTCACGCGAAAAGTGAAGTGGTGTGTTTGTCGATCGTTGGCGGCAACACCTCTTGGTTCTCGCCGCGACACTTTTGTTCGCATCTCATGAATATTGCGTTAAATCTCTTAAGGTTTTTCTCAATGTTTTACTCTAAAGATAGTTCTCAATTTGTGTAAAAAGGACGCTCTCAATTGTGTATTTGTGAATGCTGTAATGTGAATTCACGCAAAAGTACAGGATAAACTCATTGACAAAATGTCTCACGTATGCTTGCGTTGAATTGTTCTCAAGGAGTTCCTCTATGTAAAAGTTAAACAGGCTTTTCATTTTCTCATTTGTGTGAAAGGTTGTTCTCAACAGTGCTGCTATTTTTGTGTTGTGTAGCGTTAAAATTACGCAGAAGCTCAGGACTCCTAAACAATAGACAAAAGGACAGTGTGCACGCGTGTGTGTGTTCTCTCAGTTTTTATACATTGACCACGGAATATCTCAAAATAAAGGATCATTTCTTAATCAAGTTTTTTATCTTTTTTATTTTCTTTTTCTCAGTGAGTTAAATTTCGACCTGTTTTCTCTCTCTCAGCATTGCTCAAAACACATAGAAATGTGACTTTTTAATCGTTGCAACTTTGGCTTGAGTTTTTTATTTTCTAAAATCTTCAAATTCCATCTTTTAATTATTTTGAATATTAGTTGAATACCGTTTCATAGAATTAGATGATATTCCTCTTGGGAACATTATTCAAGAAAACTTATTTTTGTCGGAAAAATCCTACGGATTTATGCGTGCTGTGAATCAAAAATAAAACGTGTCTCTTGGTTTGTGGCTGATCGAAGGATCCATGGATCTCAAACCCTCTTCGCGTTTCGAATTCGGGGATTCATATCAACGTAAAACCGTTGCATATCGCGTCTCATTTTGTGTACACAGGGTAAACGAAATTTTCTAGTGACACATGAATTCTGAACCAGAGCGCTCCGAGGTTTTCATGGATTTTTGTCAAATCCTCTCTTTGTACGTTTTTAGGAAAGCTATATGCAGTCACGTCTACTAAACCGTGGACACAGGTCGACATCTCGATGCTTCTTTTTTTTCTTTCTCTCGTTATATTGTCTCTTTTTTCTGTAGAAAGAATACACTTTACAATTGACAATATATTGTATCCACATTGTTTTTTAGAAATACTTGAAAATTTTAAACATAGTGTCAACTGTGAAACACGAATAAAGAAAACAATTTATTGGAAAGTTTTCACAATAAATTGTGTAAATTCCTCTTTCTATATTTACTAATGTAAAGAAATGCATTATCATATTTTATAGAATTATTTTTAGTATTCGTAGTTATTTATTAATTTAGTTGACGCGAATTCAAATGTTAGCAATTTGGAATAAAAGATTGCAGCAATTTTTGTATTATCGTAAAATTTTATTCACTGAATATGTGGAACATCAATAGCGATTAGAGTCGTCCATTTTATAAAGCAAAATAATAATTTCGTCAAATGGATGTACCTCACTCTTTTGAGGCGCCTTTTAGAGTTAAATACTGTGGGAAAGGAGATATTAATTGAGTAGAGTTCAGAATTAAATTCACAAGACCAAAATATCCATCAAAGCCTTTCTAAAATTTATATAACACTGATTCCATTTACCAAAGTGTGGAATAATTGAATACGATTCTACTTCGTGATTTTCTATTTATATTCCCTGGAATATATGAACTAGCACAAACTAAATTAAAATATGAGCATTGTATTGTTTAAATATTATTTTGAATATCCTAAAAGAGATGCAAAGTTTTTTTTTTTTTAATTATACTCTTGTCTATTGGCCTTTCACACTTACAAGTCTTCACCGGGGAATTTCCCGAGAAATAGTACTGTAAACAGAAGTACCAAGTATTCTGCGCCTACAAAACTACTTTGAAATAGGAGTACTCGCATTTTCCTGGACCACCTATTATTGGGTTTGCTCGCCAGGGGAAAGGGAAAACTGTAAAAAGACCTCTTCTGAGTACAACCAATTTATCGGCAGTCGAGTTCTAATGATCTGCACAGGTCAGTTGTCGACAATTCAGATCATTATTCCTCGACGTCAAACCTTCTACTGAAGTTCTCTCACGAGCCAGAAAAAGTCTAAATTTTTAGGAATCTAGCACAGCATCGAGTCGCGTCAGCTAGGAGAGTAAAAGATTAGCGAGCAACAGTCATATGCAATATATAGATGATCTCTAATTGCCGCTACGAAGAATTGGGAGGAGACCGAAGCGCCAGAGAAGGGATATTTCACTCTTTTGTATACTGTTATAGGTGTCTGTAATAAGCCTTACCCTGATTTTAGCTTACTAAATAGCATAATTAAACTGCTGGGTAAAGCTTCGATTAAATTTGCTAACGTTAAGCTTGGTTCTCCTCTTCTCAGATAGTATGTGGTGGCTCGTCTCCTAGTTGTCGATTGTTTTCTCTTCCTCGCTTTAACTAGTAAAGGCGTGGTATATATTCGTTGTCCGCTCGCAATTTTTTCAGTCTTTTGGCTGTCAGGACTCAAGACACATCTTGGGTTCGTACTAGGTAATTCAAGGAAAGCAATTGAATTTCTGGCTTCCATCATTTATGCTGCTGATCACAAGTTAAGTTGTATGCGGGTGCCTCAACTCTAAAGCTACTCTGGTACCGAGCTTCTAAACAAAAAGCTATATCAAAACACGGAAACAGCTTAGGCTAAACGGATGGGCTCTTATTTCAATCATCAGGCATCCTTCCCGGAACACTTGAGTTGAAGGATAGCCTTAGTATTCACTAATTGCAACTCGTTTCTCCAAATTAGCGAACGAAAGTGGAATTAGATATTGTCTACAGAATTGTTCATCAAAATATCGAGAGTGAGCTGCTAGGTTCTTAATAATCCACCTACAAGGGCCCTCTGTTGATAATTATAAGGAAAAATTTTTGACTTAATTCTACTTCTAAGAAAATTATTGCATCTATTGTATCGGTTTCTAGTAACACAGTATCTAATAAAAATCATTTAATGACAGGGTACTTATATGTTTACTAGTTTTATGTTTAATTTTTAAAATGAAATGAATGTATAATTAATAAAAATAAATAAAGACTGATTAAACTATTTAATTTAAACATTATTTTAATCAAATCAAAGTGAGAATTATTGAGTAACACTTGTATTTCCAAAGAGTAGTGGATAAGGAGCAGTAACAAACTACAATTTTAAATTGAATCACAAAAATAACATACTTATGTAACATAATTAATTCCAAAAAGGTTTACAAGCGGTTAAACAGCAGACCGCATGGCACCGACATCTCATAAAAGATACTCGCACTGAACACTGACTCAAAAATTAACAAAATAGTCGGAGAACCAACTGCAAAAATTAATAAACAAAAGTTTATATTGGAGCTCACCTGAGGGGACACAATGGCCACGAATGTAGCCCCGTCACTAATATTGGTTATATCTTTGAAAAATTTTTAAACTCTTAAGAAATAATACACGACCACTAGGTCCAATACACCAGTTCAGAATGAAGAGAGCAAGAACACGTCGTCGTCAAGTCAACGTGCAGCGACACATGCGCTGCAGTGCCGCTCTCAAGAATCACATTTGAAAGTTTGCGCAGTAGCATAAACTGCTCATGGAAATATCGAGCAGCGATCGACCGATAGGTATAAATCAGGTGTTGTGGTGGCGGCGCTGACGTCAAGCGCTAAAAGAAGATGGCTGCCACCAGTGTTGTGACAGTTAGTAAACACAGCTAACAGACATTATCTTCTGTTCCTGTAACTGTTGTGAGAAAGGGCCCCCATCCGAATTCAAATGACAGGACTATCCAATCTGCTAAAAAAAATTATTTATAGGAATTACATTTCGATCACAGATTTATATTAATTTAATTAATATGAATCTGTGATCGAAATGTAATTTGTATCGTATAATTTCTATCGTCTAATTTGTAAAAACTAAGATTTGATTGACGGTGCGGAGCCGCACAGATAGTTTGGTGGCATATTGCCATAAAAGCGCAAAGGGATATTTCATAATGCAATGGGGACAAGGGTAGTAAAGATGGAAGGGAGAACGGGTCATGATAGAGAAGCGTAGCACCACGTTAATCACTCGGATGGCTTCAGTTTCATGGTATACGTTAAGATTAACGAGTTCAACGCCATGGAATTTCCATGGTAAGCTCATTAACAGATAGCTCCCGGAAACCGATTAAATTTTCTACGCCTTCTACAATACTCACTTCTCCCATTCAAATAATTAACTTTCTCATTTATTTGACGATTTTGTGTTTATTTCACAATCGACAAGTTAAAGAAATTTTTCATTTATTAATATACTATCAAATTGGAAATTGTTTAAATTAAGTTATTAATTAAAAGTTTTCCTTAAAAGTTGTTGGTAAGCGTTACATCATAATTTACATACAAAATTAAGCAACTTCTCACTTTCTTCAACCTGATTTCTTAAGCAGGTTTATAAATCCTATAAACCAACTAAAAAATACGTTTCTATTTCCCCTGCCATCTGCTCATAAGAACACTAACTTCATTTCACGTTCCTTGGCTTAGATGCTTCGGGAATCCTTCTAACCCTTGAGATCTTATTTTCTTTTATGTCACTCGTCAAAAGAACTGTTGCCTTAAACTCCATCCCTTTCTTGTTTATAAACCAGTAAAATGTTTTCCTACTACTTCCACATCATTTATCGTAATTTCTCACGCTTCTCATCATTCCTCTCAGCAGTGTTATTACGAATGGGTGTAAGTCTTGTGTTTTTGAAGGTTTCCTCGGTCATCTTAAAGCCAGCTTACTCTGAAAAACGTGATTTTTTTCAATACATTTTATTTATAATACAAAAAATGTTAAGTAATAAACTTTTTTACATATGATAGTACATACAGGAAGTTACTTGAAATTTTTTTATATTTTTTTTCAAAATGGCGGTCTTGAAAATGGCTGCTGAAAGTTATCTACTTCGTAGATAGATGACATAATTTCTTGGAAAAGAATTATCTGAAAGCAAAAAACAAAACGGTTTCATGTTCTGTATCGAATTGGCTATGGCCTCAAGCAGAATGAAACATTTTCAATGAAAAAAAAAACAAAATGGCGGACTTTTGAATTTTTTCAACCTTTTTTTCACTTTTAATTGTTTATAACTTTTTTAAAAAGTAATGAATATTTCTGGTTCTGCTTGAGGCCATAGCCAGACATCTAATGAGTAAAATGCCATTTAGTTCAGATCGATAAGTGCAATAGTTTTGAAATGAGAGTGTCATCCATGCGAAAAAACGTGGTTTGGAGAAAAATCAGTTCAAAGTTTTTATTCGTGAAAAATCGTAAAAAAGTGAATTTTACTTACATATCCATTCCAGCTGCATACACAATTCCTTCCTCTTCTTCGTAAGCATCATTCTGAAGAATTCTTGCATTTCTTAAAGCAGTTCTGTGAACCTTAGACGCTTCAGTAGCTTCTAGCTCAGCTCGATCAACACATCTGTTGTTGGCCCTATCAGCAAAGTGCCTTGCTCCCCACTCTTTTATACCTGCTTCTCGGTCTTGCTGACCTGCGGGACTAATTCTATACTATTTCTACGAGTATACAGTGGCACTTTATGACAAAAAAAATTTCGATTTTTTCAAAATTGTTTAGAGTAACCTGGTCTTTAGGAAACTCATTTGTTGACGTACAGATAGTTTACCAAAAAAATCTTCTTCACATTTGGTCGGTCAGCTAATTCCAACATAGGACATTTTAAGTCGCTATTATTGATAAATCACATCAATTATCCACAATAAATTTTTTCTTTACCAAGTAGTCATGTTTATAATAAATATGTGAACAAAAAGTATCGAAAAGTAATTTGGCAATAAAAATATTTGCACTTTTCTGTGAAAACGCGATTTATTAGATTCAATGCTGATATATCACTTTCACACCCGTACCGTTGTTATGAAGAATTTGTGATTCTTTCTCGAAATTGAATAGATGTGTCACTCTCATTTTTTCATGCGTCCTTTTTCTGTTGATATTTACCAACGTCAATTTCTAAAACAGATCGAAAGCTAAAGTCAACATTTGCTTGAACTCGACTGAGAAATATGCCTGGGACAGCTATACTTGAGGAATAGATTTGTGTCCTAAAATCCCTACGTGTTGCTTTCTCAAATGCTAAGCTGATCTTATGGGCTTCGCCATGCATTCAAACGAGCTGCCTACGGATATTGGAGACACGTAAAGAGAAAAATTGTTGCGACGTTGATACCGAGAGCAATTCGATTTGCGACCCGAGTTGAAAACAAATTGATTCCGAATGTTATTATCGCGATTTGCCGTAAAGGAAAAATCTGCTCCTGCATTACGTTTCATATCCAACTTGTGAAACACATTTCTTCTTGCTTTTTTATAACTAACATTTTTCTTTTATAAGCTTTTCGAATGCTGTATTGATTTATTAATTTGTCAAGAGAAGGTAGTATATCAAATTATCCGCTTTATCAAAGCAAAAGTAAATTTTATATTCATTCTAATTACAACTTTCTTGCTATTTTCAATTATGGAAAATAACGAGTGATAATTTATAGTTTATGAATAATGATTTTGTATTAATAACATAATTAAGTTCTTGGAATGTTAGTGTTTTTGGTAAGGAATTCATGGTTCATTAAAGACGAAGAGAAACTAAATTCTAGTACCTCGATATATCACCCACCTTCTCCTTAACCTCGAGTAAACCATTTTCCACGGTGGAAAAGTTATTTATGTTTCCTCGTGATTCATGCTTGCTGAAATCGGAAAAGGAAGACGATTAAATTCTCACAATGTCTGCCCCCGTAGATTTCACTCACGTTTAAGAATTCTAGGAAATAAAAAGGCGATACGTTTAGCTCTTTATGAAAGTTTTTATATCTGAAAAACAACTAACGCAAAAATCATATCTTGAAACTTTCCCTTAAGGGGTGACAACAAATTAAAAACAGATTTTCAGGCGTTTTTTATAAATTTTTTTAGTGGGATGAATTAACTGGAACATGATATCACATTAAAATTATTATAAAATTAAATTTTGACCTACATTTATAAATTTTGGCAAGGGATTTTTATCAAAACTTTTCAAGTTATATATGTGACGCTCCGCGAGAGAAAGGACCTATCGCGGAAAAAATCAATTTTCATTTTTTTATGCTAAAAGATAATTTTTGAGTTGTTCTTTCATTTTCAAGTTTCAAACATTTTTTTTTTGAATTACACTTTTTGTTATAATGCTTCTAACCTAGGCGTACTAAGTGTATCGCATTTTTTGGTTTTTCTTTGAACGACCGTCCCGTGAAATTAACAATCAATTATTTAAATTTTTTTATGAAAAATTGATAGTTTTTGAGTTGCTTTTTGAGTTCCAAAAATCAAAATTTGATTCCTGCAACTAGTTTTCTTGTTATGAAGACTTAAACATGAGCATGTTAAGCGTCTCGATTTTTCTTCCTTCTCTTTGCCCGTTCATCCTTTAAAGTTTGTTTTCTCAGCGATAGGTCCCTTCTCTCGCGGAGCGTCACATATTGTGTCCTACAAAAAGGGCGCCTCTAAAACTTAATGAGAAGAGCGAAGTTATTTTAAACATTTAATAATGAAATCTAGATCTGTAACAAAACCTTTAAAATTCACATTTACTTTTTTTTAAGTAGCTTAAACAAAATCGGAAAAGGTAAACATTAGGAGTGATGATTATTTTAAATAATTTTTACAGTTTGAATTTAAAATTGTTACGCGCCACTTGATCACGAGAGCCGATCCAGTAACGTAGCAGTTACGTGTACCGTCCCCACTATCCTTCTGTTTCGCTGAGCGGGCAGTCGACTATGAAAAGAGGATTCACTGCCGGATTGGATCAGATCTCCCATTGGGGGCCTTTGAGGTGCTCCTCTTAGGTTTTCCAGATGAAATCAGTAACACACTTAGTATTTTAATTTTTCTAAATAATAATTGTCGTAAACTTAAAGAAATTTTGTTGGATGCTCACGTCAGAAACTCTCAACTTTATAATTTCCTGGAGAAACCCTTCTCGAGAAAAATTTGAGAATATCTTCTAATTCTTTAGGCGCTCCTGGAAGAATTTAAAGATTTCAATAATTTTCGAGTATAGTTGAGGCGCTCCTCTTCTACCTATATAAAGTTGAATTTCGAGTTTTCCTTAAAATTTTAGAAAAGCGAGAATCTACTTTTGTGGAATTTATTTCCGATTTTCTTTCTGTAATGTCTTGTCTTTTCTCATGTTCATTTCCAGAAAGTTATAAGCCTGTATCTTATTACTACTTATTACTCTGTTAAATGAAAGGACTGTCGGATTCCGATGTTTTAAAGCATTTAGAAAAGTTAATTTTAATTTAGGGGTTAAACCTCCCTTTAAAAACGAAGCTTTTCTCTAGATAAAAAGATAAATTACAAAGTCTAGATTTCTCGTTCGAGTTTTATTGTTAAGGAAACTAAAAATTATTCATTTTTTTTTTTTTGATTTGCAACAAGCTGTAAAATTTTCTTTTCATTTCGAGCCTAAAATAGATTTAATTTTATATTGAGTCTTTGATTTTAAAAATTAATTTTGTTTTGTATGCTCTTGATGTTAAGTTAAAAATCAATCATAAAATTTTGAGGTTAGAATTAAGTAAACGTTTCAGAGAAGTGATGAAAAAATCACTTTATTACAAAATAAAAATTTGAGATACTTTTTGATTTACTTAAAAGGAAAGAAATAGAAATCAAGGTGTAAAATTTATCGCACGATTGGATTCAATTACCCAGAGCCACCTAGGCCGACTATTCAAAGATACTTTATTCCGGAGGGTTTAGCTAACGAAAAGAAATTTCGAAAGTACGTGCCAGCGTTCCATCCTAAATAAGGTGTAATTGTGTGGAGACCTTCGGACGCAGTCTCGCCAATAGTTGAAATGTAATTTCGTTTGCAATCCCATACCAGACGTAGATGAGAACAAATTAGGTTAGGCTAGTCACGCCTCGTGGTGTTCTGCTCGTAATTCTCTCCAGGGCATGGATTCTCTACTCTTTGTTCCCACTTTTTTCTTCTGCTACTCCATTTTCATTGTCCTGCAGGGTATTTCACTTGCTCATTTCCAGACGCGATGTTTTGTACTTCACATCCAATAAGAACATTAGTATAAGTTTGTGCATCTCGTTAAGAATTATCAGTGCGAAGATTTATTACTATAATACCCTAAGTTCAGTTGTTTTTATGTTTAAAACATTATTGTCGGCATTGTGGTTTTATTAAATTACGATATTTGTTTATTTTAGTTGATTTAGAAACTGAATGTCTGTGAACATCAGATATTGAAGAAAATATCGAAAAATTTATGGGAAAAAACTTTTGATGCCCAACAGATAAAAAAATTTATCTGTTATATCTATTTATCAAAAGCAATTTTCTCCGCAAAATTTTATAAACCATTTTTTAATTCCAGTAATCATAACTTTTTTTGCAATTCTACTCATAAAGTAATAAAATATTAAAATGCCTTCCAGCAATACCTGCTAGTCAAGTTCGATTAATCGCAAATGTCCAATCGATTTAATCCGCACTTCGTGCACCACAATAAACGCTCTTTGTGTTGCCCCTTTGTATTTCACACGTTCACAAATAAATTCGTCTATTGCATTTTATTTTACTCTTGCTTTTTCATTTTAGCTAAAACAACTTTTCATTCACATCACCTACGTCTGTGAAATACATTTTTGTTTGTCCTCAATCTTTTTATGGTGATGAATTTATTGGTCTTCAATATCAAATACATTTTCTAAAATGAAAATCTTAAATAGTTGCTGCAGCTTAATGGTTGTCATAAAATAATTAATGATTTACTTAAAAAAATTTGAATTAATAAAAATTGTTAATAAATTTTACAAAGACACATTTTATTAAATAAAAATCTTCAGTAGATCCCAAGTTAGGAAATTGACGTGTGGAAATCTGGAATTCAAATATCTTCGAAAACCACAGAAGCCGAAAGCAATATCTCAGCAATGTCAGGACGCGTGGATATCCTCAAGAAATTTTCATATCGAAATTTATTCCATTGCTGAGGAAGTAATTCTTCAATCAAGAGATTCGACGAGATATTTGATTTAAACTGAAATACAAATTTCTGAATCCACCTAGCCACTTCTCGTTTACATAAATTTATACTTTTCAATCGTTTAGATTTTGCTTATTTTTTATATTAATTTGCCAAAAATCTTTCAAAGAATAAAAATTGCCCTGAATTTGTTAGATTAAATGTTTACAAATTGTATTAAATATTTCTCGTTGATGAAGATTATATTTAGATTATTATTTATTATAAAAAATGTAAAATTGATTTCACTTATTGGACAAATATTTTCTATGTGTAAAAATCAAGTTTTGGTGCGCCTACTAAGCATAAACCATAAGTTGGTGCAATGCAGTGGAATATTTTCGCTTCTCCAGTTTTCGCGCACGTGCTCGTATAAAGCTCGTTTTGTCAGGTTGGACATGGTTCTACCATGCATCGTGCGTCATGCTGGATATCGCTTGTCCTCCATGCATTTTTCCCATGTATCTTCGGTACATTTATTTCAGATGTTTCATTTTTCATTTGCAGCTTTCGTTTATGTCCGCCTCCTATCTATTCGTACTTTTTTCTACCTCCGAGCCTCTTCACCACTCACAAGTCTTTTAACCATGATAAATCGCGCTTGAATTACTCTAGCGTTACTCGCAGTCAGCATATCTATTTTTGTACATGTATTTGCTGATAAAAAAACAATCCCGTCTGGATAGTATCATCGTAATCCATATGGACAACGTGTTTAATAATTCCTTTATCGGTTGATTTGCTTCCTATGCTTATGGTAAAACTATCGTTATTGATTTTTAATAATAATTTATGTTGCTTTTATATTTATACTTTAGAAGATTCCGGAACATTGATTTCATCTAAATTTACAGGGAAAGATATTTATTACAAAATCCAGGTGATATATAAATTGCCGACAAATCTTGCTTTATTTTAAGAGACAGATTTTTTATTAAAAGATTTGGTTAATGCATTTGCGCACCCGAAGGATGAATCTCTTTAAGATCAATGCGAGCATAGTTCGATGAACCATAAACAATCCTCAATAGGACAAAATTCCGACCTGCGTCAGGTATAAGCACATGGCGATTTCAAATTATCAATACATGATCCAAAAATAATAGCGAGCCGCTTATCAAGAAATCGAAGACTCGTCATGAAAATTACCACTAATTTTAAGAATTTAAAATTCAAACAACCACTCAGGACGAAGGCACAACCAGGAAGGAAGAAGGTGTCGATTTTCGGGGGCTCGTCTTGTGCCTCTTCTGTTCACCTGTTAGTCATCCTTTCTTCTTATCGGTAACTTGGATTCTTAATCGATGTCAAAACCATTAGATGTCTCTTACTGTGCGAATAAACTTACTTGTCAAAAGAGTTTCGTAAAGCGGGAATCTCATCCGCTGAACGTCCTCGGTGTGCAGCTCTCGGTTCCACTCCTGACAAGATCTGGCGCAGCGCTGGCAGCCTTCTTTGGACCGCCGTTTTAGGTGTTGGATGGCATAGTTTAATTGAAATAATAAATAAACATTTTCAGTAACTGATTTCTAACGAAAACAAACCCGGAAGAGCATGCAAATTCAAATGATTCGCCCACCCCTCAGAGATATATAATTTTTGTAATCAAAGTAATGTGCTACCACAAGTTCATGTTTCTTGGCATAAGGACAATTATGTTATAATAATTGCCAATCTCGCCTGGTGATCTTCCTAGCCAAGTAGCTAGATGGAGAATAAGGTGGTATGTTTACCGTCCAATAGATTTCCTATTATATCTCATTCATACTTTCTTATTACATTTCTCTGTTATCATGTTTAATCATGATTCCTTAAATTTTTCGTAGCTGTCCTTTATTTTCATCACCTAAGTAATGAAGGATTCGATGTGTGGCCACAAGTTCCTGTTTCTTAGCATAAGAACAATTATTATATTATAGTAATAGCCAATCTCTTCTTATGAACATCCTAACCAAGTATTGAAAAGGGGAATAAGGTGTTATGTTCAACGTCCAGTAGATTCTCCATTCATTTCTTAGCCCCCAGCTGCCATAGATTGCTATTTTACCGACCGAGCAACCAGGTTCCTATTAGCTCCGCCAGATGGCACCACTTGCTAATTCCAAAAGAAAAAGGCTGTTTGTCCTAACTAACGGTGGCGGTGGAAATCCACTTACCAAGTCGTCAACGTAGGAAATTTAAACATTCAATTCACACAATTGGGAATTACCCTTTTAAAACACTGACGGTAACGTTGGAAATTCGAAAATCCCCACTTCAAGCGGTCAAAGCACTGTTGGTAAATTCAAAATACCTAATACAAAACGTCTTTTTCTTGTGGAATTAACAAGTGATGCCATCTAGCGTAGGTCGTCGGAACCCGGTGGCTCAGTCGGTAAAAAGTAACACCCTGCAGAAACACCACTTTTCGCTATTTTGCGATTATATAAAGAGAAGCATATTAATGTTTTCCTTTCGTATTGTTTGTATCTCTTACACATGTCTGCAAAAAGAGGACAGGTACATAACTAAAGACTCACTCTTCATTTGTCTAAGAAGGCTGAAGGCGTTCCTCAGTCTTATATTCATGAAGGTGTACACCTTTCAGATTTACTTAAGTGGCGCTGCAGATCTGTATTTGCCGAACAAAAGGCTACACAGGAAAGACCACGAGAACATTTGAGAGATGAGTACAAAAGCTATTGTAGACCCTCCAGTTTTATTCCGAAAAGTATTTGTTATATATTTGATTTAGTTTCTTCCCTAACTGGCTAAATTAAACGCATTGTTAGTAAACTGCAGATCGTACAAACAAACGAATTCCTGGAAAATCACAATCTAAAATTAAAATCCAAGTCTGCTAATTGTCGTTCAGTAAAATAAAAACACATTTTTTATGGTTACAGAAAATTTTATTCTCCCAGTAGGAACATATAAATAAAACGCACCTGCACTGAAAGACATTTAGACTAAACAGCTTTTGAAAATTTTCACTATTGCGGATAGCGCAAAGATATGGGGTATCTTGTACTAGACTTTTTTGCAAGCTCGAGTTACTTGGTCGACAGCATTCGGACCGCATGGCAAGGCTAATGAACACTACACTTTGCAAAGCTGTATAGCTTTGTTCCGTGCCTCGCATCAGAAGAGTAGTTTGGGAGCGGCAACTCTCAGCTTGGATTCCATTCCAGATAAGTATGCTTGCTCCAGCTGCAGCAGCCGCAGTTTGCTTTTCACTCCCTTTTCCTCCCAAATCTCCAAGTACTTTCTATCTTAACTCTCAAAAAGTTAGTTTGTTGCACCAGACAGAAGAAATAATCCTGGCTGGATGAAAACGCTTGTAAGAAGAACTCAACTTCGAGGAGTCTTGGGCTTTACAACGAGTGTAAGAGATCTTCGCTCGTCAATCTCTTAACCGACATCAGAAAAGAACACCTAAAGAATCTTCAAAACTTCTACTTCCTTTTGCATTGTCTTTATTTCTCTACAAAATAAGTTTTCCACAACTACGTTTACCTTCATTACCTAAATTTTGGGCAGGTTATCAATAAACGTATCCAACCGCCAATTTAAAAGGTTAAAGGGACACGATTTGTCGACGAAAAATACTTTAATTTAAATTTTAGAAATTTAATAAAATGACAAGTCTCTTTATTGCTTAGGCGCCAAGATGTCTTAAGGGCGTGGGGACTGACGAGGGGAGGGGGTAGGTTTGGCTTTTCATAAAATTTCTTCCGCACCCATCGTTCTCACAATCGCTTCCTAGTGATGAATCCGAAATCGTCACAACTTTGTGTGTCGCCGGCAACACGAAACCTGAATAAACCTTAATAATAAAAGAACAAAAAAGGTGGTCCAGGCTAAAAAAAATGAAATTGTCCTTTTATTTGGTATTATTGTTTTGTCTCAGTTATGGATCAGATTATATATATATGTTACCGGCAAAACCCGAAGACCAGGCAATTCGCGAATTGCCTAGGCATTTCGCGAATTGACGAAGTTTATAGGAATTATCCGAACTTCCTGGCGATTCATAGGCATTTCTGAAATTCCTAGGCATTTTGCGAATTTCCTAGGCATTTCGCGAACTGCCAAAGCCGATTTAGGCAAATTGGAAAAAGTAAAAAAAATTACGAAATTTGCAAGGCAATTGTGTATTTAGTCATTTGAAATTATTTGTTGCAACAAGAACAACTACTGTGACATTTATAGAGTAGCAAAGTACGCCTTTCTTTTTACATATGAAGAATTTTACGTGTAATGTTCCAAGTTCAAATTTCATCTCCTTCAAATGAAGTAAAAGTTGGGGAATTTATTGTCCTACCTAGTGCTAATATAACCCAAAAATTTTTTTGACCTTTTTGAAAAATTGGTGGGGATACACTGAGAAAAATGGATGTTCAGAATTAGATGTTTAAAACAAGATAGTAACGCTTAACCTCAAAATATTAAAGGTTAACATGTAAGATATTAAATTTTAACATCTAGATATTAAAGTTTAATATGTAGATATTAACCCTGAACATCTAGATAGCTGTCCCTATGTTAAGTGATAAATATGTTAACCGTTAACATCCAGATGTTAAGGGTAAACATCCATTTTTCTCAGTGTAGAAGGGGGTCAATTTCATCAAATTTGCTTGACAACTTCTCAATTTTTTCTGTCTTTACACGTAAAGAAAAAAATTTCGTCGAATATGTTTCTTACAGACATTTTAATGTCCTTTTCACTACTAAATTTTATTTTTTAATATTTTGAAAATTTGATCCTAACTTTTTATAGTTATATTTAATTTGCTTTTTCACAAAATCGGTCCGTTTAATTTTAAAATAAATTATTGGAATCGAAAGCTGAGTTTTTTCCCTATGAGTGTACCAAATTTCAAAATGATTTTTTTACACGTCTCATTATTATCAAATTTCTAATTTGCCTAAATCGGCTTCGTCAATTCGCGAAATGACTAGTCATCTCGCGAATTGCCTAGGCAATTTGCGAAATGCCTAACATTTTCAGGTATTATCCGAACTTCCTGGCGATTCATAGGAATTTCCAAAATGCCTAGGCAATTCGCGAATTGCCTGGTCTTCGGGTTTTGCCGGTAACATATATATATATATATATATGATTATTTGATTTTTATTTATAATTCTATGTAATTTTGTATTGATTCTTATAAGTAAAATTTTTGACAATCGATGTTTGGAATATTTATGTGTGTGTCGGGTTATTTAATATTGATTTTATTTATTGATGTCGAATTTTTATTTGTTATTTTAATTTTGACTAAATATAATTTTATAGAATTGACGATAGGTTCCGACTTTTATTTTATTTTAATAATATCTTGTGTTCTAAATTTATATGTTTGTCTAATTTTAAAATTTTGAAGTATACTCTTTTCCAATTTTATATTTAATTTTAATGTGCAATTTTAAAGATAGTAGTAAAAGCTTCTAATCGTTACAATGTTTTCGAATTTCAGTTTAACTCCTGCCGAAGATTGTACGAGAATTAAACTTTGACATAAAATATTCCTTTGAAATTTCGGTTATTTGATAATTTCTTTAATTTGAAATGATCACATTCATAAATACCTTGAATGTAGTATTATAAAAATGACAGTGTTACAAAAGTCTCAGTTTATATTTTTTTTTATTTAAAAAAGCGTATTGTCGAATTATACAGCTAAAAATATTTCCTCATAACGAAAATGTTCTGAACAGGAGAAAATTTAAATGATGTAATGGAATCCGAGAATATTATTTCAAGGGAATTTGGCACATTTCGAATTTTATTCATATATATGCGTGTTGCGTACTCTTGCATTATGTATGCCTCGTTATTAACCCCGACTTCTCACTGTCAATGGCATAGAGCGTTCAGTGCATCGTTACGTCTCGTTTTTATTTTATAATCTATTATCTCGCTTATGGAAATCCCTTCTGTTGAAGATTCACGTTGGGTAAAATAGACACGTAGGGTGTGGAACGCCTCGCTTTACTGCATCTTATATTCGCCGCAAAATGCCTTTACAGTGACATTCAGGGAAATTCCTCCTCCACGGGTTATATGACTCCTGTACATAACGTCTAGGAACTTTTTTAAAAACGGGAAAATAGCTCTCATACTTTCGTAAAAGCCTGAAGGCAACCAGAAACCAGATCGTTGCAGGGGACGAGAAATAATCCGATAGCTACCTCATACATACACATGTATGAATAATTTTTCGCCAGAATTCACACGTTTCCCTTTTTCGTCTTTGTAAAAAGGTACGCCACCAATGAATGAAATCAAGCCCTTTCAGCTGTATAACTGACTATTTTAGGAAAACACCTACGAAAAGCTGCGTCGAACATTTAAATTTTTATTTACACAAAAAATTTTAATATCCGAGACGTATTCTCTCCGATTGAAAATATTGAAAGAATATATCCAATGTATTTTACAAACATAAAATAATTTTATCACTTTCCTTTTACTTTATTGAAATATTACAGAATACCTTTTAGGCTAAAAATATGGTTAGATAAATTGGTCAAATATAAAAAATTAATTTTTAGCTAGAATTCGATTACGTTACTTTTTCGCAATTGTACTTCTTGGATTTTAGATTTAGGATTCTTTATTTTTCATATTCTGCATTTTATATTCGATATGACGAGCACTATAGTGCTAAGTTAATTTTGTATCTTTGACTGATTTGGGAATTAGGAGAATTTATCCTTTTTTCCATATATGAGAGAAGTAGTGTTGTTACAAACTCAGTTGTCCACTAGAAAAAAGAACGAACTCAGCAAGTGAAAATAAAGAAAGAAAAAGAATAGAAAACGTTGGTTAAGAAAACGATTTTTAACTTTTTATTAATTTGCTTAAGCACAACTCCGTTTAGCTCTTTTTCGTACAACGTAGACACAGATGCTAAAGCATATAAAAATTTTCTCGAAAAGGAAAAAGTGGGCGGTCATTTTGTTAAAAATGGTGGATGGTGGTGGTTGGTGGTGTAGCACAAAAAAACACCCAACACTTTACATTTAATCACGGATAATTTATTGTTAACTAATATGATGAATGCGTCACATTTGTACACCGGGTGTACATACAAAGTGGAAATCAGTTAAGAAACCGTCTGCAAATGCACAGGTATTAGACGCGCCCGATGTGAACTGTAAGAGGGTCGTAAGGGAACTGAGCTGCTTCATCACATCAGGCCCTCGCTGACTGACCAAGGGGTGGGAGAACTCCTGACAATGATTCAGGCTAAATCTTGTACAGAGAGAACGAGGGCAGGCACGGCTACAGAACAGGGGACAACTCACCTCAATAGGAACCTTAAACTCAATTAGAGATTTTATGGCAGAATATAAACAACCTATTTATCAGGATATTTATCACTCAAATACATTGTACGTTTATGTCTCGTGATTAGTATTTCAAAATACTGCTTGTGAATACTTATAATTTTAAACACATTTATACCTTAGGTAATCGTTTCAGTCAGAGAACAACCCGACCAGCTAACATGCTTGTTTTCCCTTTTTTCTCTGCAAAGGTTTACAATCGGTCCACCCGTCTACCGAGTACCTGGTCCTCTTTTTTTTCGAATTATCACCTTTTCCTTGACAATCTCGCCTTCAAGTCTCAAACTTTGCCAACTTATTGAAATTTGAAGTACTAAATTTATTTCTTAATTTATTTTGCTTTTAAAAACCTCTACTCAATGTCCGATATATAAACTTACGTTTTTCTTTTAAACACTAAATACAAATAATGCCAACCAAAAAGATAATACATTTTTAATTAAACACATAATTTTGATCAACGTAAATTCGATCTATGGGAAGGTAAAAAAACATAAACACTTTATATGTCATTTTTTCAAGTTGAGACGTTTCAATAGTGTGGTTTACTATCCTCTTCAGGCTAATTTTAATGAATATATAAATAAACACCAAATTAATATAATAAAAACATTTAAAATTTCCATACAAGTATCAAGTTAAAACTAAATTAAAAATTAAAATAAGTTTGGAAGAACACCACGTATACTGGAAGTATAAAAGGTCAATGAAATCAAAAGTAAACAAGTTCAGAGGGAGACACCTGAAAGTTGTTAGGAATTTAGTTTTATAATAAGAGGGAAATAACTCTTACTCAGAAAACAGATGTCTTCTTTATTATTAATAGTCGAGTCATTATTTAAAATATGTATCATTTCGGAATTTAAACGTTTATTTCCGTCAGTCGTAGTCGTTTAATGATTTCTTTTCACCAATTTTCTTACAAGTGTAAAGATATAAACAACACAAAAGAACTGTACTTTTGAAAATCGTCGTTTTATACAGGAATAAAAGGAATTTTCAATTATTTTATTTTTGGGGCGGAAGTTTCACAAATCTTTAGGATTTATTTTTCAAAAGAAAACAGAGAATGCAATTCAAAAGTTTCAAGAGTCAGAAACCAATTTCAAAAAGAAACTTGGACGACTTGAGTACTTAATGTTGTTAAACATTCGTTTAGTCTGTTCACAACAGTCTGCTCGCTTGTTCAAAAATAATTCACTGCTCGTCAGTAAATTCACTGCTGACGTAAAAATGTATTAAAAAAATTCCATTCTTGTCGGTTGATATTTGGTTAATTGAAAACCACTTTATCAATTAATTAACAAATGGATTTTATTTCAAAATGGCATTTGGATGTAGAGTTTAAAAAAATAATAAAAGACTTTAGAAGAATATATTTTACTGTGTTTTTTTTAAACTAATTACTTTTGCTAAAAAATGGAAACTAACTATCTTTTCCAATATTTCCAGCTTTCAAATAAATTAATTTTTTCATAAAAATTGTTTTTTTTGCTCAGTTATTAATTCGAATTGTCAGAAAAATTATCAGAAATGTTGTTTTGCCTTTTTTTTGTATAAAGAATAGCCAAGAGCGCAAGCCACTCAGTCACGCAAACAGCGATCTCTTCAGAAGAGTTTTTCAAGAGTCTGAAGAAAAGAGACTTTTGAGTCTAGGACATTGCCGCAAGCTACACTAAATTGCTGCTATTATACTACTTGAAGTTCAGGTTATTGCCCCTAAAATCTTTCCAAATTCACAATTTCTTCTATAAAAGTGTAAATAAAAAATTCTCTATTGTTACATTTTATTTCAATATCTTAATTACATTCATATTCCATTTAAGAATTTTCATTTAATTTCCATCTTTTCAAAATTTTGTCGAACAAAGAAGATTGAATAACAGTACTTTTTCGAAGTCAATGAGATGAAAGTACTTTTTTATGAAGTTATAGAATAATAACAAAATTCTGCAACTTTTTTTATGTATTATTAATTTCTTTTTCTGTTTCGCAACCATGTGTTAATAAAACTGATATTCTTTTAGAGTAAAAACCTTTATGTGAAAAGACAAAATTTTATCGGGATAAAATTTTATTATATAACAAGTAGTACGACGTTCTGACTCGCACGTTGGTGTTCTCTTCAGGTGTTCTAAGTAACAAAAAAAATAATTCTGAATAGAATTAACCTACAATTTTAACGCTATTTTATAAATCAAAATATTTCAATGAACTCACCTAAAAAATTTAACAAATTAATATTTAAGGATTTAACCCTTTATTAATCGTGCTACGACTTGTTTAATAATAAAATTTTACCCAGATAAAATCCTATTTTTTCAATTGATTTTATCAATTGTTTTCACAAATTATAATGCAAATCTGGAGTATATTTTGCCTTTTTGGTTCGAAAACCTTTATTTTACCAAAGTGTGAATTTATGAAAGTTTGTTTTTCTATAAAATAACATTCTACAAAAGTGATCTGACAGAGAATGTGTTTTTATGTGAATTACCGAAAGCTATAACAGTCCTTTTTGGTCGGTTTTTCTCTTAATCGTCGACTTTGACTTGTCAGAATTTTTGCGAGAGTGTGACAGTTAGTCGAGATTTTAATATCCAAAAGCCTAGGAAATGACGAAAATTCCACGAAAGCAAAGTGAAAACTGTCACTCGAGCACTCGATCAACCCAGGTATTCAAATTCGATTATCTAGTCACAACTGACTGATCTAGTGGTTTCGTTTTATATATGGGCTGTCGTTGTCTTTTATATGTCCTGTTTATAAGGTACTTTAAACTTCACTACCTATCTACTCTCCAAGTGTAAAACAAATGTAATTCGTTGAGATCGAACGTTTCACTCTCAACGTTCACTCAATATTCATTTATCAGGGTATTTATTCTCTATCTATTAATAATGGTAAATACTCTTTTCACTACAAGTAAAAGATGATTATTTTTTTATAATGATTGTTGTGACTAATACAATTTTTTAAAATTGATTGTATTGTATAAAAAACTTCGACTCAATACGAACGTTAATGTAAGGGGTTAATAGGTTTAATTGTTAGGTTGAGCAAATAATAAATAATAGAATGGCAATATTCTACTAAATGTAAATATATTTTCAAATTTTTGAGAATAGGTCCTTGACAGTTGCCAGTTCACAGGATTCCGGTTAAAGGACGATTTTCCAAAGCTGTCGAAGCTTCAAGATACAAAAAGTGAAAGAAAATACAAATTGTAGGGTCAGGCAAAGGTCCATCTGTAAGGCTTTCCTTTTATGTAAAGTTCCCCACCCAGTAATTAAATCAGTCCACAAAAGAGGGCTGTATGCAGTGTGACGCGGTTAAAAGTTACAGCGCACAATATTTTTAAATTAATTTTTTAAATTAATTTAAAAATAAATTATTACACACCAGCCTGAAATTAATTCCAGGCTATTGTTCAGCCTTAATGTAAACTTGGCGATTTATGCCTGTTATTATTTTGAATTTACATTATTTAATTTTATTAAACATTTAAAATCCACTTCAATTTATTTTTATTTTGATTCTTGTCGAATTTAGGATTCTTTTATATAAAGATTCACTTCTATTTTGATTTTGTATTTAATTAATTAAATTAATTGTATATTATTTATTTAAACTACCGGGTTTTACCTGCCAACTTGTCAGATCGGACAATTATTTGTTTTGTGCCTTAAACATTAAATGTTCGCACTTTTATTTTACACGCACGAACACTGCTTGACTCCGATGTGGAGTTTTCCACATCATAATGACTCGTCGAGGAAGTTGTGGTCGGTCAATTTACAGTGTATCTTTAAAATTCGTATTTGTGCCGCTCCTTACTCCCCACTCTACGTCAATTTGGTTAGTCATATTAATATAATTAATATAATGTTATATTAATTATTACATTTCTTATATAATTATAATATAATTAAATTATGCTTCTCGCTGCTCAATTATAAACAATTACTATTACTTCGAATTTTATTACTCACAAATTAATTTATCTGGATTTCAATCAATTCTAATTTCGTGCTACCTATTCCATTAAATTAATTGTACTGTCATTGATTTAAATTTAAATGGGTACTACACAATAATCATGTTAATTTGCAATATAACACTCTTTATGATTCTCTTTATTGTATTGTTTTCAATGATTTTCTCTTTTTGTTATCATCTCTTTTGGTTTTTCATCATTTATAATTCTATTCTTCTCTATTTAAATGTTCTCTTTGAAGTTAAACTATAAGAAGATATTTCAAACAGGATTATTTAAAGGGAGCAGAACTTTTCAAAAATGGCATGCAAACCACGTTTGGAATTCTCTTTGTATATCTAAATCCAAGTTTCTGGATTGATATGCATATACATTATGCTCCAAGCACATGTTTTCCTTTGCTGCAAGAAAAATTTAAATTTGCATTTCCGTAATGCAACCACAGTAGACGTTATTTTGTTAGTCCATCGTAGAATTTGAAGTCAATAAAAGGAAACCTTCTTTGAAGCACAAAACTTAATGTAAAATATATATACATTCAGCATATGCATGTATCAAATTCATAAAGTACCAAAATGTCTGCAAATAATACTGACAAAAAGTCTGCTTTTGCTTTGCATGTAAAACCTTGTTCAATGTAGCGCAAACTGCATTTAGCGTTTCAAAATTAAAAAATAATTTTTTTATATTATCCAAATTAGTTTTAATTTAGTTATTGTTCTAATTTAGACAAACGAATTTGTGAATTTGTCGGAGAAAACCTACAGGTTCCTTTTAGCGACAAGAAATTTTTTAGTACAATACTTTCTAAGAATTTGAAGGCACTGTAGACACCGTCCTGGAGTTTAGGCCGTATATGGCCGATTTTATAAAATAAGAATTTAAAATACAATTAATATAATTTTTGTGGACGTTCGGTTGATTTCTGGTCCATAGGTCAGCACATTGGATAAACTCTGTACGCTTCGCTTGACAAAAATATTTGCATGCTCTTGTTTTCAACCTGAGATATATTAATAAAGTAAAAAGCTGTCCAGGTTGTATTTTCAATTTCAAATATCACTAACTTACTTCAACAGGAAAATTTTTTTAATAACATATATATACTCGTTTATCTTAATTGTTAATAATTATTAGATTAAGTTATTGATAAAATCATGACCTTTATTTGTTTCGAAATTGAAATTAAATTTGCAAGCTTTTAATAAGCTTACTTTAATAATCAATAGAAACATTAAATTAGAAAAGCACAAGGGAACAATGAATCGCACCATTGTACTCTCTATCATTATCTCTGAACAATTGTTAAAGATAATTATTCATTAATATAATCTACATTTCTGTCGCACTTTATCGATTTGTATTGGCAAATTTCAAAAGCTCATGTTCTCTTTCTTTTCAACTCTACAAAAATCAATGATTCAGTTTCATGAGTATTTCCTCAGATGTGTACATCTGTCTAGTCTCTCTAATATGTTCTTTATGAAGTCGATTTCAAAAAATTCTTTTTTTACAGCAGCAATAATAGTTTAACATTGATATCAATTTGAAATATTGCTATTTTAGTACTTCAATCAAAAATTTGCATAATAACATAATTAATTGATCAAGAAACAATTCTATGTGGACGTTAGGAACTTTACAAACATGTCTAGGAAATTTTTTGTTACTTTTCTTTTAAGGAAGATTTCTTTTTTAAGAAAGATTCGATTCCCTTAAGTACGTTCTCGAAAGTGGTTGAATTTCACACCTGAGTAATTCCACCTCGTTGCAACTTGATTCAAACAAAAAAATCGATTCCAATTAACTTTCTTATTTTTCTGTATAACATATTATAATGCGGTTAATTTAATAGTAAAAAATATTCTTTAGCTAATAGTAATATACTTTTTTACAATTCACAATTAATTTTTCTTAAAACTGAAATTTTTAATGTAAACTCGTTAATTCATTTTATGTCATCTTTTCTAAACAAAATTTTGTAAATCTCAGCTCTACTACTTCTGAAAACTGTACTTTACTTTTCGAAAATTTGTTACATTTCGTTCACGTAAATCCTCTCTCTAAAGTATCAATGAATTATGTAAACAGCCCTCATTTATTCCTCTTCTACTGATATAAAATCCGCAAGGAATTGCAACTATTCTGGTGAAATTGCACATATTAAGATCATTTATCAGTTTAAATCTGATTTGGGCTTCCTGATGACAAATTTTTTGCCTATTTTAAGCATAATGAAACCACGAAATTTGTGCGAGTGGAAAATAGAGTGACCTACTCTTGAAACATGTAAAATTACGAATCAGTGGTTTTCGGAGCTCGTAAATGGAAATATATAAGCTCGTTAAAGTCATTTAGTTTGCTAATGACTCTATTGCGTTTATTAGTTTTTATGTGAACTCTTGGGAAAATGGAGTTTAACGATAATCTTCGCATAGAAGCTGTGATGTTATTTTTCAAAAGTTCACAAATACGGAGACGTGTAAAATTACCCATTTTTATTAATATGAGGATTTTCAATAGGAAATACAGTTTGGAAAATATCGTGGTAGTCAAACACAGACCAACAGTACTTGTTTGCCCGCTTACTGTTGCGTGAATCATTTAACGTTACTATGACCATGCGAAACCATTAATTATGGTTAAATAAACCTAGAGTTACACAAATACGCCTGTAATCATTTATTATTCTATATACAAAAGCTTAATTGTCCAAATTAACATCAAGAATCTAAATCTAAACAATGGATATAATGAAAATGTCATTTAAAGCAGGCAAATGTACTAATTGTATTATGTTTATATTCTTGATTTTATGTATAAACAAGGCAAATTAGTTGATTTGAAACAAAATTGGTAGAAATCAATATTGAAAAAAGATGATAGTATGTTGTTTCTTTTCTTGTTTTTGTATACTTATTAGATGCTAAATCCCATTATTAACAATTTAACATTCTGGATTTTGACATATAATTTTCAAACATCCTGAAAGCGGTCGTAATGAACCCCATTAGTCTAGTACATTCCAAATTCTCCTATTACTTATACACGCACTTCTGATTCTAAAATACCACAAATTAATTCCAGATACTAGAATTTTAAATCCGTAATTCCACATTTCGAATGCGTATCCTACAATTCTGGATTCCGACATTTTACATTCTGCCTTCAAAGGTCCCGCCATTAAAAATACCGGCGTTATTCCTTCATATTTATTATATTTATTATTCCATTAGATACCTACAAATTTAACCCTTTCGCAGCATAAGATCTAAATACTTTAGAAATTATACTTTACTTTTTTTATTCCCGATACTTATTATAACGAATCCACAACTCCAA
The DNA here is from genome assembly GCA_037103525.1 of Ganaspis brasiliensis. Taxonomy (NCBI): domain Eukaryota; kingdom Metazoa; phylum Arthropoda; class Insecta; order Hymenoptera; family Figitidae; genus Ganaspis; species Ganaspis brasiliensis. The sequence continues at coordinate 1,521,365 of JAZKLR010000143.1, read as the reverse complement.
ACTTCGTCATTCCGGATTCTGCTATTCCATAATCAGCAATTTAAAGTTCCATAATCCTATATATTCCATATAATAAATCCCCTCATTCTACATCCGTTCCTTGAGGAACCTCAATTTCACTTTTTAAATGCCGTATGCAAGAATTCCGTATACTGACAGTTCACATTCTGTCATCAGCAATTCTGCCATTTGAGATACGGGAATTATTTAAAAATCCTGGATCCCGCTACAATATATTTCGTCTTCTTAGATCCTGACATTTAACATATCAAAATCTCTGATAACACTGCATATTCAATGTTCCGCGAAATAAATCCGGATGTGAATTTATTCTTTTCTACGAGCTGCGAATTTATAAAATGTTTGAATGGTTATGTTAATTCGTTATAAGCGATTTCTGTTTTATATTACCGTATCTTATGTATATAAAGTTGCCCATTTATAGTCTTTTAGACTGCGGGCTCTGGTGTCACTAATAAATAAATAAATAAATATCAAGATTATGACTCTTAAATTCCAGATACAATTTCGACCCTTCCGCATCCTTGATGAAAATACTTCAAACAAATTAATTTCATTTTCACTTGTGCCAGTATCTGAAAAACTCTCAAAAAACTTAAACTTATACCCAACATTAACATTCCAACGGTATTACCCATTCATCGGATCATTTCCTTAGTAATTTTTTAATCTCCTAATTATTGACATCAAATCAGTCTGTACCAATTATTAATTCTAATACATTTGATTAATACAGTTTTTTTTATGATATATCTCCCGACATCTTAACAAAAGCTCTCTCAGAAATCCATACTAATTCGGTGGGTTCCGATGGCATATCATTACAGATTATTAGGCTTGCTCTTCCTGTTATCTTCCCTGTTATCCTTCACGTATACAACTTTTCTCTTCAATCCGGAATTTTCCCTAGTCTCTGGAAGCAGGCAATAATTAGGCCCATACCCAAGATATCTAAACCTAATTCGGTTGCTGATTTTAAGCCCATTTCGATTCTGAATGTGTTATCTTAACCTCTGGAGCGTATTGTTCACAAACAACTGACTAAATTCTTAAATACCCATCACCTTTTTGACCCAGTGCAATCGGGATTTCGAGTTGGACACAGTACGACTACAGCCTCACTTGAATTTATAATGGATATTAAAGCTGCTATGGATCTGAGGGAGGTTACGTTGGCTATCTTCTTCAACTTCTCTAAGGCCTTTGACCTGATGGATCATGGTCTACTTTTGCAAAGATTGGGAGCCATGGAGCTTTCTAATTCAGTGCTTAATTGGTTCACATCTTATCTCAGTGATCGGTGGCAGAGGGTGGCCAACAGTGGAGGTAAACTGTCGGGGTGTGCATCAGTTTGGTGCGGCTTCCTTCAGGGCTCCTCGCTTGCTCCTCTACTCTTTAATGTCTACGTAAGACAACTCGGAAATCAACTTCGTTTTTGTAAGCATCATAAATTCGCTGATGGTTGGAAGTTTTACCTTTCTGGACCTCTCTCCTCTCTACCTCAGATGATTGATAGAATGCAGTCTAATATTGAGCTTGTGGCTCATTGGGTTAAGGGCAGTGGTCTTCTTCTTACTGCTGCTAAGACCAAGGCCATTGTCTTTAGCTCATCCAGTGTTCTATCTATGGAGTCTCTTAACGGACTCCAGCCAATACGTTTTGGGAATTTAAATATTGCTTTTTGAGAGTCTGTTAGGGATCTCGGCATGTCATTGAGCTGGGGGATCACGTAGCAGGAATCTGTAGAAAAACCTACTTGTCTCTTAGATAGCTGTACAAAAATAGAAGATTTTTACCTGTCTCTACTAGACTCTTGTTAGTAAAGAAATTAGTAATTCCTCATTTTGATTTCGTATGCATCGTGTATGATGATTTTTCGGGGAAGTTAAATAATAAACTTGAAAAATCCTTTAATGCATGTATCAGATTTGTTTTTAATTTGAATAGGAGTGAGGATTTATATCCTTACAGAGTCAAGACTCGGTTGTTGGTTGTTGCTAAAAGAAGACAATTCTTTATGGGTAACTTTCTTTTTTCTCCATTACAGATGGGGGATTCCTGAATATCTATTCAATTATTTTACTGTTAGATCTAATGATAGGTAAGATGAACGTAGGCTCAGAGATAGAAGCTCGGTACTATTGATTTCTAATCATCGTACTTATAAGATTTAACGTTCTTTTATAATTACAGGCTCTAGACTGTGGAATAAACTTCCAAATAATATTAGGAATTAAAATTCTATTTTTATTTTCAAAAAACTATTTTTTAAGTTCTTCGATATTTCTAATGAATTGTTTGAAATCACATTCTGGTATTATGTTCTTCGATGAGCCTTTTAGCCCTATGAACTTTGTATTACAAATACATAAATAAATAAATATTCCGGACTCCGTATCTCACCATTTCCGATTATGCTATTTCCCATTCTACCATCCAAGGTACCGTCATTCGGGGTCCAAAACTTATTCTAACATTTCAGGAGGAATTTCATATCTTGAATTGTGTGTCTCTCGATTTATTAATTTTAATTATGATTCCAAAATGGGTTTAGGAGTCCATAACGTAAACGGAATCTTCAATGACGTCAGCCTGATAATCTATTTCAATTTCTTTGTTTTGATATCCTATTTTTCAATTTAATGTTAATTATTTCATTTAAAATTAATAATACACAAATTTCGGGAACAAAGAACAACGGAATTTGAATAGATTATCTAAATGACGTCATTGAAGATTCCGTATACGTAACAAACTCCTAAGCCCACAATAGAATCACCATAAAATAAGTCTTCCTGGACATCATCGTCAGGGATATGGAACTTATTTCGATATCTTGAAACCTCCTATTTCACGTTCTGATATACAGAATTCCTGCACTTCACATGTCGATATCTCCGATGTTCTTATTTTGCCTGATGTTTTTTTTGTTTGTTTGTTTTTAATTGCCTTTATTGAATTCAGTTATTATAGAAAATATACATAATATACAGTGTGTCTTCTATCTTTAATTTATTATGTCGCAACTACTATCTTTGCCATAAACGATAAGCGTGAGAGAGAAATCCAGCTTTGTTTCTCCTAGCTAAGTCACGGTGTCAGAAAAAGGGTTCACTTTCTAGGCTGGAGTACACACACGATTTTCCCTACATGATTCAATGAGGGAACTAAAGTCTGTAAATTTCGAAAAAAACCTTTTAAGTTAATTTTTTGTAAAGACCAGGGAATACTTTTTGTCTTTGATGCTAGATAAGTGAATGTTTAAGTTACACTTACATTTTTTATGATTTGTCTAAAAATCCTAAATACTATTTGTTTAAAATTATAAGAGGAAACATCCTACAAGATTTGTTAGGAATGTTTGATGATATTTTTACAAAATGTCACTACATGGTTGTAGTTTCCAAAAGGATAGTTTATTGTTATTTTAATCTCGAATACGTCACATTTGAACGCAAAATGGAGAACCAATCAACAATCCGTCGAGAAATGCACGCGAAAACGCGCCCGATAGGGGCCCCATAAAAGACAAACCAGAACTGTACGCCATCATCTTATCAGATGATGACCCAATGGGGAGGGAGAACTCCTACCAATGATTCAAGCTCCATCTTGTAGAGAGAAAGAGATAGAAAGAGAGCAAACATGGTCACTGAACAGGGAAAAACCCACCTCAGTAGAAAAGAAACTCTAAATGAGTGGTTAGTGGCTTTTTTTATTATTGTGAAACAATGCTTAATCTGTCATAAGATCTTTAACAGAATCAGAGTTAAAAGTTCCTGTTCAGATGGGTTTTCCTCTGCTCTGTGACCACGCCCTCTCTCTCTCTCTCTCTCTCTCTTTCTCTCTCTTTCTTTCTCCTTCTCTTGCTTCTAATTGGAGCTCGCGTCCTTGGTGGGAGCTTCCTCTCTGCTATGTGTCAGCTAGGGCCTGATATAGTCTTATAGCTCAGTTCTCCTTCGGGCTTATAACAGTCTACTTCTTCGGGTTTCCAAATGCATTTCTGGGCGGTAACTTTATGGTTGCTCCATTTTGTGTTTGTAACGGGTGAACAAATGTGACGTATTCTCAATTTGAAATAAAAATAAACTATCTTTCGATAACTATAAAGTTCCTGTTAATCTATGTGAAATGTAACCAAATACTTCTAACACTTTTTGAAAAACAAAAACAAGATACTAAACATAAAAGAAAGGTGATTACAGTGCAGAATAGAGATGTAGAAATATGACAAGAGAAGATGTGTAAAATTGCATTCATTATTTTTCTTTGACTCTTTTTATGTCTTGAAATATCTTTTTCCATCCTTTCTCGTATCAAAGGCACAATCGTCTTGCCATTCCACTAGCACTCGTCTTTCCTTTCAGAGCGGATTTGATTAATCGGGCTTTTAGCCTAGCTTTGAGAAAATCGCAATGCTTCCATTTTCATTGGATGTTCTAAAGAATCGGCAAGTTGCAGATTTAAATAAATTTTCTTCAATGTAAAGAAGATTGCAGGCTTTCAATAGAAATCCTTGTCAACTCGTAAGCAACATCTAAATAATCTATTAATTGCTTGCACAGTTTGAAAGTTTCACTATTACGTTACTGATAAGTGTACTAGAACTTGTAATAAGTGATTGAACAATTTGATGAAAAGTAGAGATGTACAAATTGTTGAAATTAAAGTTGTTCCATTAAAATTAGCATGTACTCGGTTCGGTTTGAATTTCGAGTCCATAGAAAATTGGAACTTTTGCACACCTCTACTGAAAGGGTTGAGATAACTTTCAGCAAGAATTTCCTGTCGCCAGATAATTCTTGGAATCTGCCTGGTGGCTTTTTACTATTCAGAATTTTCGAAAGACACGTTGATAAGTTTCATCGAGGCGTCAAACACCTCAGGGCTTTTCTCATATGCCGAAGTTTGCCAAAGTTGAAGATCTAAGGAGTCCGTTACTACCAGTTACTGAGCAAATAATAACTTTAGTACGTAATAATCTTTCCCTTCAGTATATTTGCTTCGTCACTACTTCCTTCGATTACATAAGAGTATATATGTGTTCGTATATATCCCACACATTGGAAACGTTTGGCACCCCATTTGCTTAGATTCTAGAAGCCTAGAATTCCGATGTTATTGCAAACGCAATTTTGTCATCTGAGGGTAAGTTTAGTCACCTAAAGGCATTTTCTCAATTCCTGTAATTTGAGTTCAAATAAAATAGATGATTGCATTCGCTATATATTTATTATCTTTTTTTACTGCCTTAGGTATTGTATTTGTTTATGTTACTGCTTTTGTTATTGTCTTTCTGATTATTTTAACTATTTTATTTTGCATGTTTTAACATTATCAGACTAATATTATTAAACATAACATTTCTTCTCATCATATTGCTCTAGAAGCTTCTAATCAAGTGCATCTTTGAAGATGTCTCCATATGAAAGAAGGGTTATAAATTCAATTCAATTGCGATATTGACTTACCTCCGTATTTCATCTCATACAATATTCAGTTCTATATACACAACAATCAATAGCATCCAATTGGCCATCTTGTGTCGAGATACCAAATATCGATATGATAAGGATTAATGTAATACTGAAGGATCCTTATTAGTTTATGAGAAACACATAATTGGAAATGGTGTCTCACAATAATAGAACTCTTGGAATTTGAATTAACATTTTGAAATAAAATGACTAGAATTATCCAACAATTTATTAAATCTTCAACTAATTTATGCATTTTTCCGAAGGAACAAATATCTATATTACGAAACAATACACTTTTTTAGAACCTAATTAATATAAAAATAAGTTATATCAATTCCGATAAAAAACTAACTTTGTACGAACAACAAAAGCGTTTTATTTAAATGTGATAATGTTCGTGTTAATTTTAATTCAATCTGTGTCTATTAAACTTTCAAATGTATTTTACAATTTCATATTATTTAACGGGATATATCCTGTACAACGTAATAGCCTATGTATTACGTGTTACTTTGTGAAGGATCACCATAAAATGTCCTAGCAATCATAAAGCTCTTAAAAGTAATGATCATTAAAAGTTTTCCGCAGCGGAAATTTCTCTCACCAATAGTTGCAAAAGTTGTCATTTGCGCGGAAAATTGGCTCTTAAATTACGAGAGTTGTCCTTTAAATTCTACTAGCGTTGCTCTTTTTTGTAAATTTTATCAAGGGATTAAGACTGCAATCAATTATACTTTATAAACTTATAAGCTAATATTTGCTAATTAAACAAAATTGATGTTCTCGTCTAAATATTTAATAGCTTTAACCGAACTTTCTCGATTAAAGTTATTAAACACCTTGAACTTATTTTGAAGTTAATATTATTTTAGATGTATCCCTCGTTTGCAATAAATTATTATTATAGTTATTGAATAAACTAATATTATTTGGTAAATAGAGTAAGGCAAACATTTTTTTTGGGTGCCTTTTAAAAATAACGTTATTTGATGAGTAGTTAATTACAAAAATCGTAGTGAAATTTGCCAACTAGATCATTTACATGGTAAAAACCATAAAAAATGAAGTATATTGCTTTTATCTATTTAAATACCTATTTATATATTAAAAAATGATTTAGACAAAAGTCGTTGGTCTTATAATGATGTGAGTCCAGAATGCTATAGTACGCTCACACCATTACTATAGTAGACGTCTTGGCTCGTCGTAGAGAGTGGGGTTTACCACTTCTTCTGTTGGCGTTTTCGACCCCTTCCATATTTCGGCGACTAGAGATTAGATATATTTGATGCAAGCTCATCAGTCTTCTGGCTAACAAGGCTCGAGGTTCACCACGGTCCTGCACTAGGCTGCTCCACCAAAATCAATCATCTCTTAGGTTCATCTGTGAGGTGACGCTGGTTGGCGGGACTTTGTGCGTGTTCCCCCTCCACATTTCATTTTCGACTCTGAACAGGCTAGTGAAGAAAGCTATGCAAGAACCGCAAAAGCACCTAAGAGCTAAATGCAGGTTCCCCTTCCTCAGAACTCAGGTGTAACATCCGGATCTCAAGAGGACTTTCAATTAAGGTGTTAGATCATATCAAGAATGTTTTATGGATGCTATAAGATTAGTACAAGAATTTGTAAAACCGGACTTATTTATTACAATGACATGTAATCCAAAAAGGTCTGAGATATATATTATATCTATATTCTTATTGAAATACATATTTTTGTTGTATTCAATTTTCTCTGTTTGTTTTTTATATTTAAAAAAATAAATATAAGAAACTCGCCATCAAACAAAAAAAAGTTCTTTTCCCATCAAACTCTAATGTGTGGTACTTCTTACTTGTGTAGTAGAGTGATGTCAGTTAATTATAATGAATATATGTCATTTGGATTTACGCCTACTTCTGGAGTCCCTCAAGGGTCCAATCTTGGGCCTATGTTATTTGTTATCTATATAAACAATTTAGACCTTATTTTAAAAAATGAATTTCTGTTATACACTGATGATACTCAATTTTATAAATCTATTAACTGTATACAGGATTGTGAGGATCTCTAGTTGGATGTGGAAGGTTTCTATGACTGGTGTACTAGTAACTCACTTGATGTTAATTCTAAAAAATGTAAGGAAGAAAAGAGACAGCAAGTGGTTTTCAATATAATATTGGTGGTAACCCATTGGATAGAGTTTACGTCATGAAAGATCTAGGAGTTCACTTTACACATAATCTTAAGTTTAATACTCATTTTGACACAGTTGTTTGTGAAGCCAACAGAATGTTGGGGTTTTTGTTTAGAACCTGTAAATATTTTAAAAACGAATATGATTTAAAAATCTTATATTAATCTTTGGTTTATTCTAAATTAATTTATTGCTCAGTTGTTTTTCGTAATTTACCGGACTATTTGTCTTCTGCTATTGACAAATGTCAAAAAAGATTTTTAAAATTGCTACACTATAAAAAATACGGATCCATGCTACCCCAGGGATCTGAGTATACACAATTCTGTCAGCATTTTCATGAAAACCCACTTGAAAGTCGTAGAAAAGTTGATGCAGTATTATTCTTGTTTAAAGTTATACATGATCTGATTAATAGCCCATATTTGTTATCTGAATTACCGATTGCTGTTCCTCAGTATCTCTTGCGAGGGTTTGACCCGTTTTATATTAAAGATGTGAATACCACACCAATTTTGAGTATGTGTCAAACGTTGAATATCATATATCTTAAAGATTCTTTGAATTTGGATGTTTTTAATCAATCTCTTAATTCTTTCTTAGCAGCTGCCGTCTATTTAATTAACACGAATCCGATGCCTTAATTATTATTATTGTTATAATGTGCCATTTTTGCTTTGTAAATTAAATGATAATCCTGTAATTGGTCTTTGTGACTGTTGGATTTATTTCAATAAAATAAAATAAATAAAATAAACTCTAATGTGTCCAAAGCTTCTGTCATGTATTCAAGAAAATTTACTATCATTTTGCCTGCAGCTATTTTTTGGCAATTCAACAAAAATGCTACTCCACAACTAAAAAAAAATGTTAGTCACTGAATCAATTTCTGGTTTTGTTGACTAATATTTTTCGTGTTGATCTCACGAAATGTTTTTGACGGCGGTGAAATACTGACACGGAATGGACAAAGTGGGATCTATGATTAACGATAACTCACAGAACGTATCTTCACGAAGTGTTATAAAATCGAATGGTTCCTAGTTATTGCGTTGTAAGCGATTATTGAATTCCACGAAATGAAACTTTATACGAACGCCACACTGCCATCATCACTTCAACACGTTTTCCTTTCTCTAGTATCGCAATTGGATTCTAGGGCAGATCAATGAAAATCGTTCACTATACTCTTTTTCATCCTCTCGATCAGTCTCGTCCTGTTCATTCTGCTGACCAGGAAATTCCAATTTTTCTTGCGCACCTGTGTGCTTCTTTTTTTCGCTCCGTGTCGTGTCACGAATACGAAGAAGAAATCCAATCAGTCTGCCAGACGAATGTTTTCAAATCTCTTCAATTTTTCAAAACAGACAGTCCATTCTTGTTATAGTTAATATCACAATCACCCAGGATCGTTGCGATCCTCCCGTTTAAATTGGATCAATCTCTCACGAAGGCAAAAACCACATTCTCCCGGAATAAAATATTTCAGGTAGAAATAATATCGAGGCTGGGAAATATTTGAATTTTCCTCAGTTTTAATCTTTTAAGTCGGTTCTTTTGTTTCAAGAGCCGTTGTCAATTTCCTGACCAGCGCTCCGCCTGTAAAAGCTTACATTAAAGATTAAAATTAATAAATTTATTAATACAAACTAAACGTACGTGTGTATAGTGCTGCTCATTAAACTTATTTTAGCAGTTTTTCTCGAAAACTAATCGCTGTACGTGAAAAATGCATAAGACATAAAGTACGTATTTTGATAAGATCGACAACTTTTATTTACAGGGTTTTAAGGAATTTTACATATTTATCGAGACACTCGCAAAAGAAATGTATTTTTATCCTTTTTTTCTTAGAATATTCAATTTTCAGTAATTTTAGCAGCTTTTGTAAAAAGTGGGCTTTGTATAGTAGTTGTATTTCGATAAGATCTACAACTTTTGTCTTAACTATTTTTGTAAATTTTGTACTTTAAACGAAATAAATAAAGAAACAATTTTTTAGGGAATTTTTGAGTTTTTTTTTTTACTTTTTCTTGAAAAGTATTGGAGGTATTAAAAAATGTATAAAACAAAAAATGTGTAGTTTGTTAATAACTAAAACTTTTTATTTAAATCCTTATTTCAGAATTTTACAATTTACAGTGATCTATTCACAAAATTACACATTTTTGGTGATTTTGAAGGTTTTTAAAACAAAAATCAAATTTGCATCTGTGAGTGACGCTTTAAAATATTAAAGTACTGTTTTTTATCATTCTTGGAGTCTTTTCCAAAAGACCGGAAATAAGGTGAGATAGAAAAACGTAGAATGTGTTGAGGTAAAATAAAATGAAATTATCTTAGGATGTTTCATTGGAATAGAGATATTTCGAGCAGCAGGCTCCTTCGTTGGTAAAGAAAAAAAAAATAAAGTAGGTGAACTTGCTTTTACTGTAAGGAAATTCTCTTCTCTCTGGAGATCATACCGTATAGCTGCAAACAGCTAATATGCGATTCATTCTGATTTAACCATCCGAGGCAATATTCAAAAATTAGTGTTGTAGAAACAACCTGCTCTGAACAATTCTTGACTGTATTCCAGCTTTCTGCATTAAGAAGAAAGTTTCGCAAAATTCTTTCTTCCTAGAATCCCATAATGCGATTTTTCTATAATAAATATACAAACTTTAGAGATCTGAAGCGGATTTTGCAGAAAGTTTTCCTGAAAATTGGAAAGTTGATAGTGAAACTTTTATGTCAGGAAAACAAAAGTTGTTTTCCTTATGCTTGACTTTTTGATACGGTAGCTTTCAAATTTTGTCAATAAAATTTTAGTTTGTACTTTTTTCACGTCGAGATAGATTTTAAAAGGATATTACTTACAGAATATGTTTTACAAGTAGGCTTTAGAAGACAATATATTTATTTTTTTAATTGTTACGATAAATTAAATTTTGTATTCTTAAATTCGGTTTTTAAAAGTTTTTTAATATTATATAGTTCACATTAAAAAAAAGCTCGGATAAATTATATTATAATATAATTTATATTTTCTTTGAAAGAAATCTTTAGAAATTCGAAGAAAACTAGACCATGAGAAGATCTTGGCAGATTGGTTAGCTTTACAGTTCGTTAGGTAATGCCATTTTGTCACGTTCTGAATCCCGAACGTTTCTGGCATTCGAGTAGGTTCGGGTTTCCTCCAATTGTCTAGACGACACGTCGATGAGTCACGAAGTATCTTGTAAACCACTTTAGTCCCTAAAAAGAAGAAGATACAAAAAATGACGGAATTGTGCCTTCTTCCAACACCAATAAATATATCAGAACCTTTTTTCTGGTCTTATTTAATCGATAATTACACAGAAGAGACTCGGATTTAGTTATTTCAAAAAGTATATATTTTTTAGATTTGAAAATGCTTCATTTTTGAAATAGCATAAAAAAAGTCAATCAAGAAATTCATTAGAAATATTGTGATTTTTTTTTCTATAGTGTAGACAACATTCATTACGGACAAACTTAATGATTATAACATAAAGATACGACAAAAATTAATTAGAAAAAATTTTATTCTTAAAATTGACAAGGTTTTGTAAAAATCGGTAAATTACAAAAAAGGAAATAAATCTTAGTTAGCGCAATTGCAGCAAATCTTTGCAACATGCTCCCTGAACATTGGCTCAACAACAATGAATATAGAAAAGAAATATTGGAATAAATATATTCAATGTACTATTTGTAAGTACATTGCAAAAAGTGCAAATATACATACCAGTCAACAATAGTGTCCAAAATCCTTTGAAAACATTACAAGCAGAGTCTGTACCCTGAGGGTTAATACTCAATTCACAATAACTAGATTATTGTTCATTTTCCTGAGAGCCGTTTTTTGAAGTGCCTTGGGGTGGACATCATAAGTAGAAAATGGTTCATCTGAAATCAAAATCACAAAAAAACTTCATCTTTGCAACAACAAAAAATAAACATCGTTTTGTTGCTCTCTATCTATACCTCTCTATAGAAGACGTAATTAAAGAATATGCAATAAAAATTTTTTGTCTTGAGACTGACTTCTGTGACAAGACTAGTTGAATAAATGCACACATGATCTGATTATTCAGATATTTATTAAATCCCTCTTTGTATCAGTTTACTCGCTTCTTTGAATAGAAAGTTAAAGTTATTTATTTGTTGCACTTTAGTGGCATCTGGGAAACTTTGAAAGTTTACTGACACAATTGCAGAATTTCAAAGTAATGGATATTTGCTCCAGAAACGTATGTAATAAGCATGATAGAATATCCCTCGAGCATTACAACTTGACACTAGTAAGTTGGCTGGCTTTCCAACCGAAGTTCACTTTTCGATACTTGAGCGCAGCTGAACTAGCATGACGTAACTGGAATTCTTTTTCAGGTTGAAATACAGCCAAACTTTCTCAATATTTCAAAATGACCAGCGTCATCGATAGCACCGAGCAAACTAAATAAGCTCTACATTCACTCCCTGGTCCTGCACATTAAATTTTAAAAAATAAGTATAGTAGATACGAGTATTTGTTCAAAAATCCGTTTTTATTATTACTTTAATATTTACATTTTATTTATTTTCTTTTGATTAAAAACTCGTCCATTACTGAATTTGTTGATTCCATTGAATTAAAACGCTTCTGTTTACTTAATATGTGTTTTTAAGTACTATTTATACAAAAAAAATATTGACTTTGATTGTTTGTTTAATAAATTTTTGACAATTGATTGAACTAAAAGCTTCCTAAAGTATTTTTTTAAATTAGAAAAAAATAATCGTTTTTCAATCTATCCAAATTGAAATTTAGCGGAACTTCAATTTAGAGAGATTAACAATTCAAAGCTTTAGAACGAAATCTTTGAATGGAATTTAGTTTCAAAGAGTCAGAACTTCAATTAAGAAATAGTTTTGAAAATAGGAGTAAATTAACTTTTAATTACATGTATTTTTATGATAATTACAGCAACTATTTCTATGGTAACAGTTAATGTGTTAAGAATTTAAATGACAATTCCTGCTGTCCTGAAAACGGTCACTATCAACACGGTTGCTATGGCAATGGTTGATATGGCAGTGGTTGCTATGACAATAGTTGCTATCGCAATGGTTAACTTTGCAGTAGTTGCTATGGGAGTTGTTGATTTGGCGTGGTTGCTATGGCAACTGTTGATATAATAACGGTTACAATAGCAACTGTTGTTATGACAACGGTTACTATAAAAACTGTTGTCATGACAACGGTCACTCAAAACCGTTTCTATGACAATGGTTTCTATGACAATGGTTGCTATAACAATGATTGCTATGACAATGGTTGCTATGACAATGGTTGCTATGACAATGGTTGCTATGACAATGCTTGATACAGCAGTGGTTGCTATGTCAATGGTTGCTATGGCAAAGGTTGACTTGGCAGTAATTGCTATGTCAGTGGTTGATATGGCGCAGTTAATATGTCAATGATTGCTATGGCAACTGCTTTTATGATAACGGTTACAATGGCAATTGTTGTCATGACAGCAGTTACTATGGCAACTGTTTCTATGACAGCATTTACAATGACAACGGTTACCTAGCAACTGTTATAATGCTAACTTTTGCATTAGGAATGGTTAATACGGGAACGTCTGCTATGTAAATAAATACAATAGAAAAAGTTTCTATGACAACAGTTGTTATGGCCAGGGTTGCTATGGAAATGGTTGATATGACGTAATCGCTATAACAATAGTTTCCATGTCAATGGTTACTATGGCAACTGTTGTTATGATAACGGTTACTATATCGACTGTTGTCATGACAACGGTTACAGTGTCAACTGTTGTTATGACAACTGTTACCTAGCTACTGTTATAATGCTAACTTTTGCGATGGACATGGTTAATATGGCAAAGTTTGTTATGTGAATAATTACAATAGCAAAATTGTCTATACCAATAGTTGTTATTGCGAGGGTTCGTATGGCAACAATAATCTTATTAATTGTAGATAGGTAAATGTGTCGGTTTCTATGATATAATTGATTTTCCAATAATTTTCTACAAGCATCACCAAATTTTTAATAAGGTCTCATATTTCAAAAATATTATCTTTAATTCCAATTAATTACTCTGAGATTTTTTATACTTCATCAACTGTTAGTCTCCTCTCTTGACTGAGTTTATTACAATTTTAGAGCAGTACATTTTCGAACGCAAAAAATTCTTTTCTCCACGCTTCATCACATAATTAAAGCTTGTCAAAAATGTAAAAACTACCATTTTAATATCGCTGCGGTGCATGTTTAAGAAATTTTTTTCAAATGAAATTGCACGCGTGATGTTGCTAAATGAAATTTCCGCAGAGGTACGTGGCCCAATTCAGTGGGAAGGATCTCATGCAAAACAATGGATGCGCGCACATAGAGCAACTGAGCAGATAGAATTCAATGCTCCTTATAATACAAGCGACTCTGAATCTGTATACAAATACTCTGTAATTAACTCCATAGTTTCTGATGTTCGTTGTTACGTATCTGTTATATATAACATAAATGTGCTTCAAATAAAATACGAATTTCAACAAATATTTCATTTTATTTAAATTTTTCTAAATATTTCACATTACGCAGTTTATTACAACATTAATCATTATATTAACAAATTTTTACTTTAAAATTATTATTTGGGCTGTAAAAATTGACAGTGTTTGTGTCTGTTATTTTCTCCTCAATTAAATTTATTTTATTATTGATAATTTATTTAGTTTTATCTAATTGTCTGCTATTTTCTATTAGCAAGATTAAAATAAATTACTAAAAAAATTAATAAATCCATTTTTATAAATTCATAATATACTTCATCTAAATTAATTTACTACATGTTGGAGCATATCGTGTTTGTTCTACTTGAAACTGGTGTCTATGAGTCTGACTATAATGAACATCGACTGCTTAGTCTTCTTCTCTGTCCACATACATGCTTGCAAATTTCCTTTATAAATAGAAAATAATAAAATGGGACGCTCTCTAAAGAGATATACCTAAAAAGTAAAAAAATAGTATATTAAGCAACAAGGGGTTAAGGGCAGCCATTTGTTTACGCTGATGTTTGTGTACGAGTGACAGTCAAGGGCGAAGCCCGAGACGTGAACGAGTACACAAACATCATTGTAAACAAATTGGACTGACTTTAAACCCGTGTTGCTTACGATACTTTTTATTCCAAAGGCACAAGCTTGGTGCTTTTAAATGTTTGTAGGTTAGGGTCTAAATGCATTCACTTGTTTGACCGTATAAAAATGGCGGCCATTTTTGCCCTGTGGTGGAAAAAATGCATGGATCAGCTGTTCATTTTTTCCCTAGGGAAAAAATGGAAGCCATTTTTACCCGGTCGAACAAATGAATGCGTTTAGACCCTGCCTACAGGCATCTAAAAGCGCCATGTTTGTGCCTGTGGGATAAAAACAAGTTTAAATTAGTTTAAGTCCATTTAATGGTAATTTTTAATTATTTGAAGTCATAAAACGAATTTTGGCATATATTTTAAAAGTACTCTTGTTTGTTTTACCCTCTTTATTCAAAGGAGAAAGCATTGATACGTCTAAGCACTAATCATACTCAATGTTGCTTAACCTCTCTGATCACAAAGTCAAGCATCTGATGCATAACAAAAAATAGTTCTTCTGTACTTTTTATTAAACCGGATTTTGTTTAAATCTGACAGTACTCAAAACAAAACAATAATAAAATATTTCATTACGTACCCTCATTGAAAACAACTTCTGTGGCGTGTGTGATATTCCTTAATACCAAATACGTGATCAAGTGATTATAATGGCTTAAGGCTTAAGAGGAGCTTTCAACGTTAAAGGGATGAAATGTGCGGCTGGCATCCTGTAACCCTCATATTAAATGTTTCTCTGGATTTCAATATATTTTTCAAGCACATATTTTTTTCTGTAAGAACTAGCGCAAACTTATTAATTTTCTTAATTATAGTATAGTTGCTAACATTTGGAATTGTAAGTTTAATGCAAATAATGTAAGAGAACAATGAAAAATGTACATGAACTATTCACATTATGAATTTAAAATTAACCTCATATTTGGAAATTGAAACAGAATTCTCTGCTTAACAGAATTTACTTAACGTCTACCTCTATTCAATTTAATTAAAATCATCTTTTAACATTTCTAAGTAATACCAAAATTAGTTATGATGAACTCAAATTCATAGTTATTAACTATTTTTTCGATCTAAACTTAATTTTGACTTAGGTACTAAGAAGCATTATAATTGCTTTATGGTTATATTTTAAATTGAATTAATTTTAAATGATTTAATAAAACCCTAGCGACAATTTACTTTAACGTTAAATATCTTAACAAAAAATGAAAAATAATATATCAATTAAACTAATTAGTTTAAACAAATTATGCCACGACTAACACAAATAAATCCAGAGAATACAGGATATGGAGCAGCAACAAACCACGATTTCATTCATACACTAGAGCTGTACAAATTTGTAAAATTCGATCCTCTCCATGGGAATTAACATGGGCTTGGTTCGATTCGAATTTCGAGCCCATGCAAAATTCGAGTTTCTGCACACCTCTATTAGACACAATTGAAAATATTAATTTTAATTAAATATGGAAGAGAATTTACAAAAAGCTGTCCGGGGCTCCATGATACGGCCATTGTTACAAAGGTATACGCACATTGAACATTGACTCGAAAGTTTACTTCATTATTAGCTGGAGAACCGACTTCATCACATAAAACAAATAGTGCATTTAATGAAACTGATCTGGTAGCTGACCACGCAATGAGCGTCGACCAGCTACTGTTTTATAAAATTTTCTACATTTCATTACAGAACAGGACCGAAAGGTCAAACACACCAGGCTAGAAAAACAAAAGCAAGAGAGTCTCGTCGTGAGCTCACTATGCGGCAACGTGCACGCCATTGTGTCGCTAAACTGAATCACGCATCAAAAATCGCAGTAAACATTACTGACGGATCATTGTGGCGAACCTTACCGAAACCTTTAATTTTAACAACTTAATATTTTAATTAAAAAAGTGTCTAGCTCACGGGTTCGGCTGGAGAAGGCCGGCACACAAGTAGACGAGTGAGATTTCCAAAATAATTATTCAAAATTTATCGAGAGAAAACGAAACGAGTATGGCGAAGCACAAGGCGGAATTGAGGAAAACACAAACTTACCAGTTCGGTGTAATTTGCAAAGAATGACCTGGAGAGAACTACAACGACAGTGGAAAAATAGTGGTCCGGCGTTGGTCTGGTCTTAATTAATAATTCAAGGTGTCTTATAAAAAGCACAATTTCTTCAATATAAATAATCACTGTAAAGCGCACAATTACAGAACAAAAGTAAGAAACCACGATAAACGTGGAAGACGGATTTACAAATAAGGTGCTAATTGCACGGCGCACGGCGTCTCTCTGTCGAGACATCGACCGTGATCTGTGACACGACCTTCGGGCCCTTTCGTATCTACGCCGAGGTCGTCCGAATATCTAATTCAGACGTTGACCGAAGATTGCAGCAGCTTATGAGCTCCTAATTAGCGCGGATAATATAAAATATAATTCGAACATTAGAGTTCGCACGGCTGTCAGCAAAAAGGATCAGCGTATTTATGTATTATTAAATAAATTATCAAGTAAACGCGTTAAGAGACGCTATACCATTGAGCGTCGTTCTGGTCCTGGCACTCTTGTAAAAACAGGACTCGCCTTCAAACTCAAGTGCCACGACAATCCCACGAAGATCAGTACTAGCACTCACAACGTTGACGATTACCAGGAATTAAGGAAATTCCAATTTTTAATGATGGATTGTTAATATTTAATCTATAAAGGATTACTATTTGTCCGATATGACAAGATGGCAGGTCGTTAGTTAGCAGTTAGGTTTTGAAATAAATTTAATTAGTTGAACTTATAAAACAAAAAGTATTAAATAATTAAATCAAAGTGAAAAAAATAACCTAAAGTGATCTAATAATAATCTAATTTAAATTAAAATAACATCTACATAAAATAAAAGTTAGTTAAATTCTATAAAACTCAGTTACAGTATTTATTGAAAAATTGTTTTAAATATGCTACTTTCAGAAATGTTTCTCATGAAGTTAAGAAGGAGTAAAATTAGTCAGGTACGTTGTATTAGGTCTCTTTCAACTCTCAGGATCTTTCCCAGTCACCGGAAAGCATAAACATAAGTAAGATTGCTGCATCTCGGAAATCTCTGAGATGGTACTTGTAGCAAACTCAGGGAAATTTTCTCCTTCTCGGTTACTAGGAATAGCCAAGGAAGAATATTCTATTCCTCAGAGTCCTCCGTGTCAGCTTGCTGTCTACGTGAGAGGCGTGCATAACATAATTGAAATTAACGATGGTATTATATTTCCCGATTTTCATAAAAAATATTCTACAATTATTAATAATTACTAAAATTTTAATTTTTAGTCAGTGTTTTATATCCCGAGCGAAGGCGTAATTGAATGTCATTTCAATTAATTATTAAAGCATACTTTTCCTCAATTGTTAAGGATGAAATACTGATTAATTTTTTTTTGTTTTAGGTCCATTGTTTTCTATACATCTTATGATGATCGTCTTCTTTGAAATTAAAATTAAATTATTTATATAATTCCTTTTTAATTATAAGAGAAATGAGGGTATACAATATAAATTCGAATGAAGTTGACAAAGTGAGGTTTCCTCTTCTCTTAAAAAAAAACGGTTGATACACCCTAGTGGAGAAAATTAGACAAGAGTTAACATATATTTTAAGCTAGAACCCTAGATCATCCTAAGAACCAAGGGGATTCCAAATGTTTAGTTATCATAGGAATCATATTGTGACTTCAAATTTTTGCTTGAACACAAAAGGCTAGATATCGACTTGATGAAAACAAAAGTTCATCAATTTTACTTATGGCTTTTATAAACTCTGTCAATCTATGAGACTCGATAATCAGAACATCATCTGACAATTTGGAAATTTTGCAGCTGCAGTAAAATTCTTGGGACAATTTTTCTTATTTAAGGAAAGATTTTTGTTACCAGAACGTAACATCAAAATTCTTCGCTGTAGACAACTTTTCTGCATTATTTTAATATTCTTCTTAAATTAAAACCTAATGTCGTCTGAATTAAATTTATCTGTCTTAATTTTTTCATACTTTTATTTTGAGACTAGTTTCCAAGTTTGTCGGCTAGTTTGAAATACGGATAAAGATTTTAAAATCAAATTGATGTCAAATATGTAAGGAGTGGTAGTTTGATTAATATCTCTGATCTGAAGAAAGATAAGGGGGAGGATTCATGTAGAAATTATCCAGTAAATTAAGCAGCTAGGTCGTAATTTCCGTGTTCTGTAAATGCAAGTACGAGTACGATCTTCGACCTAGCTCACCTCGTTCCAACCAGAGCTATTCTCAATTCACTACTCGCATCACGCTCCCACTACTAAGGATCAGACGAGATTCACAAGATTTATGACCCCCTTCCAGAGGCAAAGGCCGGCTAATTCACGTCGCTAATCCAACGTTGAAAACGCTCCGGAAGTAAAGCACGTGCACGACGTCGACAAGTCACATTCGCCATCTAAATAAAGCTGAAAGAAACCCCTTCATTTAGAGAAAGTGTAATCTTGACAAATCGCTTCCTTCCATTAAGTCGTCATTGTCCCGCGTTTTTAAATCTTCCAATATTTTATCATGAATTGTTCGTTGATTTATTTTTTCCTTAATTTCCTTTAGAAAGACATACCAATTTTTCTCAAATTTTAAGTAAATCATCCTAGTACAGAAAGGGAGTGATTTTGAATTTATTAGAGACCTTGCAGTATGTGATATATTTATTTATAAGGAAAGAAAGTTCCTAATTTCAAAAATAGAACCTTTAGAATTGAACAGAAATCGATGGAATAGATTTTTGAATCAAGTTTTTTTACTTTCCCACAACAACAACAACAACAACAACAATAATTGAAATCAAGATACCCTTTAGAATTCATTAAAACAAAATGGATTTACATATAACTAAAAAATAATATCCTATATCGAAATTTAGTATCTTTTGAGGAAAATATGACCCTTCTCCAAAATTAACCCTTCGAGCCCGGACGTATATTCGGCAGCTTCGGAGCCCGGACCTGGGTCGTTTTCGTCCTGTCGTGTTTACAGGTCGAGAAAATGCTTAAAAAAATTGAAAAAATTCATAGATCTTCATCAATCCTTCTAGTTGAAGTAACAATTACGTTTTAAAAAAAAAATGTTTTCTATTTATTATTATTATTAAAAAATAGACTTACCTCCTGAAAAATTGCTACTTCACTTAAAAAATCATAACTTTGAGCCAAATTGAGATATCGAAAAGTTTAAAAAAGGTAATTAAGGCTGAAGAGTGTGCCTTTCACAAAAAAAATAGTAAATTTTATTTTCTTAAAAAACATGCTTAATTTTTTGAACTCAGATGGTAAAAAATTACTTTAAAATTTTCAATAAAAAGCTATATTTACTTCTTTTAATGACAAAAAATAATTATAAAATGGGTATAAATCAGTAAAAACTCAACATTTTAGTAGGAAAAAACAATTTTATTTGCTGGTGCAATCAAGACAAAATACAATTCTATGATCGTCGCAAGTTGGTTTGGCGCATTTCGCGCAACAATAATTTGTTTAGGTCTTTTTCGGTCGGACAAAAGTGGCATCGCTTTCTTTTTAAAATTTTTTGAGAGATTAGATTTAAATTTTCTTTCTCTTCAATGTTTAAAAGCTAACGGATGTTTTGACTAACATACGCGGATAAATCGCTGTCGTGGTCCTCAACAGCATCTACCTCTTCGTCTGAATTGTCCTCTCCGAAATAATTGAATATTTGACGAGGACGCAATATTCTGAGAACCTCCTCGCTCGTTCGTGGACCCTCAGACATTTTTTTAAAAATTTTTTAAAATTAAATTAAAATACTTTTGACTTCTTTTATTTATTCCATTATTTTTAAAATAGTTTTTAATTGTAAAATACGAGCATTTTTATCTAAAAACTACAAAAAAATGTCAAAAAAAAAATTTTTGATTAAAAACAAGTTTTTTATACTTTTTAAAACTTTTTTTAAATCAAAAGACACATTTTTACATTAAAAAATCTAAGTTTTAAAAGAAAGAAAAAAAATACTTACACTTTTCGTACCTTCGGAGCCCGGACGTGGGTCGTTTTCGGCCATACTCAAGTTGACATACCATTCATGAAAGCTCAAGGAGTACTACTGCTTTGACATTCGGTAGAGGGGTTCGCATGAACCTTAACTTTTGTTACGGACGGGTAGTGGCGCCACTGGCAGCCGATTTGAAAATTACAGCACTTTTAAATTTCGCCTGGGTCGTTTTTGACCCAGGTCCGGGCTCGATGGGTTAAATTTTTAATTTGGATTTAACGTTTCTGAAAATTAGAAGTAAAACAAAATTTTAATATGGTAGAGGGGATTACTTTTATTGGAAACTTCATGATTGACAGGTTCCAAACAGGATAACGAGTCTGCAGTTTTTTTTCGACATTTAACTTTAGCTCGATAAAAAATTTGCAAAAAGGATAATAAATAGTAACATCATTTCACAACGTATGTTAGAAGTTATTATATGATATTTCCACTAAAATTCACAGCACATTTATTTTTTTGAAGGATAATTTATTCTTATTACAAATTGAGAATACGTCCCAATTGTTCACTCGTTAGAAAACACATATTGGAGAACCTGTAAAGAAACTGTCGAGCAATGCACTTGAAGACTCGCTATATGTAGACTGTAAGAAGGCCAAAACGGAACTGAACTGCATGATTTCATCAGGCCCTAGCTGACTGACAAAAAGGAGGGAGAACTCCCACCAACAATTTAAGATTCATCATGTAGAAAAGAAAGAGAACAGGCAATATCAATATGTGAAGATTTCAAGTAAAATTTTGCATAAACTTAGTAGAAAATTTCTCATATTTTTTAAATATTTACCATATAATTTGTTTTCACAACCATTATATATTTTAATATATTTATATATTACAACATGGTATTTCCGGTCTTTTAATATGCAACTGTTTGCGCTCTGTTCGCCCTATGAGTCTATCTACTTCAAATTAATATCAGTGAGAGATATTTGTGGTGCCTATCGTTGCTAATCCGAATATAATTTGTCAATTAGCAACAAAATCTTTTTTTACAATTGCCTTTTACAACTATTATATATTCAAACAAAAAGTTCTGTTGAATAAAAACCATACTGTATTATTAAAGAACAAGGAAACTTCGTATTAAATTTTCACACATTTATGTAAGTGACCTTTCATTCCCCAATTTATATTGAGAGATAGCCCAAAAAATATTTGATATTGAAGAATGTCTCGTAACATCAATTGACTTCCCCTTCGTCGGTGGGTGAATAATATATCTCAGAACCCCTTGAAATCATGAAAATCTGTTGCATAATTTATGGGCGTTCTTCAAGCAACTTGTCATGTCCACAAAATTGAATCTTTATGAATTAAGATGTGAATTATGATTGTGTCCAATTCCAATACACACGTTGAATTATTTCGGCAACAGAGAAATCTATACAAGCAAAGAGCAATAAATTGATTTTCACAAGCCATTCGGCATGGTAGGAAGCATCGAGTGTGAACGTTTGTCAGAAACTCAGTGCATTATGAAACGATATGCGCAGTCTGTATGGTTGTGGTGCACTTGAAATAATAAATTCTCTTGAAAGGCCCAGAGAATAGAGACCTATACCGTTCCGAAAACAACTGGGCTTAGCACAGTAAAATGTGCAATCGAACCCGACTTGATGTATGGCTTTGCAGGCAACAGAGCCATCGTAACGTCGGAAATCCATTTGAACCTGTGCTTACCATGCCGTCATCAAATTTACTCCCATAGGCCAAAGAGATATAAACCTTCCATCAAAAAGAATGACCCGATTTAAATTGCTGATAACGAGATACGTTAGATTTAAAGTTAAAACGTGGAAAAAATTTCTTGACGTTAATCTTTTTTTAGATAAATCATTAAGTCTATAACCATAAATATTTATTTATTTATTCTATAACCGTTGATTATTAGTTTATGTGAATAAATAATTTAAGCACTAATTTTCAATAATAACAATAAACATAAATTTATTTAACAGAAATTAGTTACTAGAAGAAGGAGACGTTTGTCCCAGTATTTTACAACTGTTACCCGCAAGGGTTCAACCAGGAAGAAGAAGCGACGTTCGTGGAAACTCGGGCGTCCTTCCGAGTATCTTCCATTTCTCTCCTTGATTGTCGGATCTTATTAATCAATAATGAGATCCACGTCGTAGATTCGCTCTCTGCGCCGTGAGATGTCCCTTGATGTCAGTGATGTGAGTAAATGAAAACATAAAAAATACAAAATGGTCAGTAAGCGACTCTTAAGACAAATAATTTTGACTGAAACTTGGAGTTTCTGGTCGACGATTAGTGAATGGATTGAGGCCATTCTAGCGCTTCCTAATTGAGTTTAGTTAAACACGAAAGGCTCCTTCGAAAAAGGGAAAAGTTGCTTACAGAACGTGCAGATAATCTCTGAATTAAATTAAAAAAATTAAAAAATTAGTTTGAGATAAAAATATCTGTTATTTTTATTACATACATAAATGCTATTAAAATGTTTATATTCAGCCTTAAAAACTTGTGCGTAAATATATTTAAAATTATTTAATAATTTCAGAAATCATAGTTCAAATAATCAAGGAATCAAGTGTAAAAGAAAATTTTAATTTAGAATTTATTGGGAAATCGGATTTTTGCCCACGAACCAGATGACTGTGAATTGTGGTCAAATATTGACCAGGGTGACATGAATGGGTTAAACATTTAAAATTGATATTTCAAAATATAATTTTAATATATATAGCTAAACAAGTAGCTTTGAGTTCCATCATAGGTTATACAAAGAAAAATAATAATTTGTGAATTATTCAAAATTTCTCGTCGATAAACAGTAAATTTTACCAAACTACATCGTGTCGCGTTAAATGCATATTTTATATTCGATTGCATTATTGATTTTAAAGTCATTTGCAAATTGCACACACAAGACTTTTTATGTCGACCACAACACTCACTCATACGATGGGTCTGTCCTATTTCCCATATATAATAATTAAATAACGAACTTAATAGCAGGGAACGATTATTAGTGGCCTATTGATCGTTACAAATATGGATATAGTATAAGGTTATTACGTTGGCTGCATCGATGCTGATGATTCTCTTTGATGATCGTATGCACGTACGTGCGAATGCGCGATAACGAGTTTTCCATTCGAGTATGTATAAATCAATGTATGAGGGATTATTGTTAATAACGAATTTATACGAAATCTATCAGTTAATAAGTTTTTGTAAATTGCCTCTACTTTTTTAGACACTTGTAAATATTTTTTCACTTTAGGTTAATGTATATTCTATAGAAATATAAATGTAAATTATTTCAAAAACAAGTTTAATGATCTCGTTTTTACCAAAAAAGCATAAATTTTGCAATGATAGGAATATTCTCTAATGATTGCTGGGAATTCGCTCTTCAGATTGTCCAGTGTCCTCTACAACTAAAGTTTTAAAAATAAATAAACTTTGGTCATCTGGCTGTAAATATTATTTTTAGTAAGAAAGCAAATTAAATCTTAGCTTGTTGGCTGACATTTATTTTTAAGAATATTAATTACTAGGAGGTAAGGTGAAGTCAATGATGACACCGAGAATTAAAAAATAAAAATAACAATAATATATTTTAATAATTAAAAATTGAAATGTTACAGAAAGAAATTAACAAAATCCTTATTGACGCAGAGTAAACTAGATATAAAACAATTCTAGACTTTTTCTAGATTTTGAATTTTATAATATTTTTTTTTCTCTACAAGCTAGCTAGTCAAAAACACTGAACCAACGATTGGTCTGACATAGACTGAACCATTAATAATTTTTGACTCATGTCACTCCCCACCCTTGTGTAATAATCCTCACCAAGGGAAAAATTGCGTCTTTTGTTGGTAGAGAAAAAGCAAACAGGAGCAACTATATTTTTCTCTCTCTAGCCAAGAAATTGAGAACCTAGCATTACTCATATTACAATCTTACGGGCACCTATAGACATTGCAATACTCTATTTTCGTTCGCCAATCCGAAAAGGAACCCCTCTATTAATTTGTAGGACGCCTAGGAAATCCTTCACCTTAAAGGTTCCGATGTTACGTTTGAGTTTTGAGAGAGGGGCACCTCTATTCAATCCTTTCACGCTCTCAGCAGTCAATCTGGCTTACTATTCACTCAGGGTCAAGGGTAAATGCGGCAGGGGCACCCACACGTATATCTCCATTTACCTGAGCATTCTAGCATGGGACCGAGGAGCACCTCGAGTCCCGACAGCCAGAAGACTGACTGAATTGGCGGGCGAAACTAAATATATGTATGTACGCCGTCAGTCGCTGCTGCGAAGAAGGGGAAGAGAGAGACGTGCGAGAGGTGGGAAACCCCACTCTCTTCGAGAGCCATGTCGGCTTCTATAGTAATGTATGAGTGCGCTACACATTTATAACTCATATCTTTACAATTATCATTGTTAATCCAAATTTACTGTTGTTAAGATATAAATTTATAAAGTTGAACTTTTACATGGAAACAGTAACAAAAGGCGAAAAACGACTATATTTTAATTATTAAAAAAAACGGCTTTATAAATTTAAAAAAAATAGTATATTTTAAACAAAAAAATAATACAACTTTTACTACAAAATTAAATTAATTTACCGTACAGTTGTTAAGAAAATGTTATTCATAGTTAATAATTCTTCTCTTTTTTTAAACAATTAGAAAAGAGAAATTTTAATAACTTAAAGTTCTCAAAGGAAAATATTTTTTTAACAAAATTCGTTTGTGTAATTATTTTAACTATTAAATAAGGGAATAGGTTCGGTTGTGGGCACCCTTTTTGTTTTTGACCCATAACTTGTGCCTAATAAATATGACATAGTCATTAACGTATGTATGGAAAGCTAGAGACCTTAGCTAACTTCTGGCAAAGAAACTAAATTGATTCCGTCGAATAGAAAAATTATTTTTATAACTTTAATAAAGTTGTCATTTTTTGCAAAAATGAAATTTTGGTTCGGTTGTGGGCATTCTTAAAAAATTGGCTAAAAATGAGAAAAAATGAACTTAAACCACCTTAAATGTGAAGAAATATCAATTTAATTATTAATTAAATGAGTATACATGAAATTATTTAAATTATTTAAATTATTTTAAGTTTAATTTCAAAACTAGAACTTATTTATTTCAAAGGATTTCAGTGGCAAAATTACCGCGTAAGATAAAACTTTTTACATCCACTTCAGTCCCCCTTTAATGTAATTCACTTCCACTTTACTTTTACTTCACTTTTATTTCACTTCCACTTCACTTCCACTTCACATCCACTTCAATTCCGATGTACGAAAACGTTTTAACGGATTTCAATACAATTTGATAGGCTTAATAAAATCATAAATGTTTAAATTTGGAATATAATACTTTAAACATTCATTCCCATTCACAAAAAGTCAATGATTTTACCAGTTTCATGGACATTTAAAATTATTGCTCTTTCTGTAAGTCTTAAAAATACAACAATTAGTCATTGTTTATGATTTAATCATTTGCATTTTACATTCAATTTAATGCAGCTCGCCAGTAAATGTATATTTTCAGTTTACGAACAAAAATCGCAAACACTGCACTTTTTTTATTTATTTGTATTTTTAAAAAGAAAAAAAAAATTCCTGCAAATTATTATCGAAAACTCCACAATTTCACTTCAAAGGAAAACCGTTTTCGAAGTTTGTTTGAATTATACATGAAACGTAGATAACGATTTTGAAATTAATAACAAATTTAGTTTGGGACAAAATTGATAGGAGATTACAATTTATTAATACCAACGAAACTAGGAAATATGTTGCTTTCTGGGTGTATATTCATTTCGCGTTTCGTAGTCTAACTGCTTTGATAGGGTGATAATATTTTCATCTGAAGTAGTCACAACTCGAGCTGGAGAAGCGAATATAACGTTCAGAGATGGCATTAAAGTGAGGGTGGAACGAAGGGAGTATGAAATAGGATTTACTCAAGTTTTAATTGCTACTCGTACGTGCGGGGAACAGCCACCATCGTGTGCGTACTACATGCAAAAGAGTGCCAGCACAGTCAGTACTTGAGAGTAGGAAGAGCTCTTTCTCACACATCTACACATTCTTTCTATTTCTTTCATTTCATACACAACCACGCGTCTGCAATTTCTCTCTTTTTCTCCCATTGCAATATGCGAAACTTCAGCAGAAGAGAATTTTTGCTCGACAAAAAGGAAGCGCTTTGCGAATGTGCCTCTTTTTTTACAGATTCCGGAAACTGGTTTAAGAATCTCTCCGTGTCGACCTCTTTTTTTTCTTTTTGTTCTTTCCAAATGGGAGGAACAAATGAAAGATAAGAAATAAGCAGTGGCACATTTCCCTCTAAATTGGAATGTTTTAAGAATTACTAGATTACTAGTGACATTACTTATCTATGTGCAAAATTTTATTTCCTGCATTCCATATTCCAAATTCCAAATCCCGAGTCCCACACAGCACCAGAAAATGTATTTCTAATTTTCAGGGAATTTCCGCATGTAATATTCCTAGAATATTCAGGGAAAGTTTAAAAAAAGTATCCAAATTTTTTTTTATTTCGTAATTGATCAAAATTATATGTTATATTTGGCACCCGTAGGATTCTAAAAAATTAAAAACTACTGCGCAACAGTAAGTGTCACAGAAACCAAGTTCGACCAGTGCACAACATGTACAGTGAATTCACGAACACTATGAATATTAAAGAAATATTAGATGCGGAAATTCTTGAAAAAAAAATTCCCTGAATATTAGGTTCGAATATTCGTGAAATGTGGACCAATATTCAGGGAAAATTCAGGGAATTTCTGGTGCTGTATGGGGTTTAATATTGTAAATTCTACATTCTCGATTATAATTACCAAAACTCTAAATGCCGTGTTCCATATTCAGGATTAAATACCCCGGATTCCACATTCCCTATTCGAAATAACAGATTGAATTTTCTTGACTTTAAATCCGGAGTTCCACATCTTCAATTCCACGTACCCGATTCTATATTTAACAATTCCAGACATCATTCCTCATGGCTGAAAAGGTACTGTGGTGCTTAGTGTCTTGTACCGAACCCTGAATGATTTAACATTATTCGGAGAGTTCATTTTTGGTGAATTTGTTTTCAAATTTGTTTCAATAATATTGGTGAACTGATTCCAAGTCATGAGAATAAAAATTTAATTTTTATTCACCCACATGGTGAAGATCATCCCACTCCGAAAGCCTCAGCAATCCTTATGTCTCAATAAAAGGCCAAAAAATCAGCACACTATAAATTTAACATTTTAAATAATTAGAATAAAATCCTGAGATTATATTTTTGAAGGAATCTATTTTAAAAGTACAATAATTTACCTATAAGGTCGTCAGCGATACATTTATATTATGGCAACTAGAGTTCTCTTTTGTTAGCACATGTAAAAGGCGACAAATTTCCGATTAATACTTTTATATCATGAGGTCTATGTAATTTCCCACTAATTCAAAGAATCATACGATTTTAGCCTAATCTTGACGACTTAATCCCGCAATTAAGGCTTATCACAAATTTTTGTGCATGTCAATTTGCCTAAGGGCAGACTGATTCCCTACACCTGATTCACCATCACGACCTCCTCATATTTAATTTTACATCCATGATTCTAAATCCGTTTCATCTTATTCCTGCATACGAAATCCCAGATTCTAATATTTCTGGATCCACACATTGGACTTCTTATTCTGAATCCCAAATAGCGTTAAATAATTCCAAATTTCACAAGACATTCAAAAATAGTAAAACATCTCTAATTTAGAAGCAAAGACTTTCTTTCGAGCAAAAATATTCGAACTGATTTTCAGAATGATCCTTTTTCTAGGTGGTGAGAATAACGAAAGGTGCGAGGAATAGGACAAGTGAATGAAAAATTTATGAAACATTTTATGCGAGTGGTTTTGTTTCCGAGTCGATTGACTGTTATCGTCATGCATGTACTATTGAAGCATTACGAGACACCGACAGCGGGATTCCGCTGTCGGTGATACAAGACTCGCAGGAATCGTGTGTTTACAGCGGTAATTCGGATGGTAAACAGATGTTAGTTCCCTCGAACCGTTTCGTTGATACTGATAAATAATCAAAAGGACTCCATGACTGAGATTTGCTCAAAGACATCAAACCTACCATTCCAATTCCGTATCCTTGTTTCTGATCGAAACAATCCCAGTTCTTCTAACAATTTCCTTTTATCAGATTCCGTTTATTTTTCTTCCGCCGTCTCCAGTCAACGTTGTGCCTTTAACTTCACACCAGCTTTCTTAAATTAGAAATGATAATAAAAGAATCAGGAGTATTTGTTACAAATTACGACATGAAGTTTGATAGTTACAAGTCGACTTAAAAATTGATATGTTAAGTGACATTTTTAAATAATTGTATAAGAGGTGTTTAACTGGTGCAAGAGAAGAGCGAAATTGAGTTGGGATTGGTGATGATTTGTGAAGGCTCGCGGGGCCTCGATGACTGTCATTTTGCGAGCATGAAGCATCCGTCGAAGGAACCGGTTTCCGAGGTTGCTATGGCACTTTTCGGAATGGTTTGGTTGCTGCGAGTTCGCTCGGAAATGCGTCGATGCTCCAAGTGTCGTCGAGAGGAATTTCTAAATGCACAACAGCAGCAGGAGCAGGTGGAGCAGCACCAACATCAGCAACACCATCACCATCAGCACCATCATCAACGAGCATTATCTCAAACGACTCTACACACCCCTGAGGACGCTGTTTCTTCCTCGGCAAATACCCTCTTTACTTTGGATACCCCTGGCTCCACTGGAATTGCCGGAAGTTACTGCGAGGTTCACGGATACGTAACACCCAAAGAAGGTACTGTACTACCGAATTTAAACACTTTCTTTAACGCATCCATCCTACAATGTTTGTCTTGCGAATAAGAACTGCTTCAATTTCCTTACCTCTTGTTTCCTCTCCTTTGAATTATTCATCAGCTTGTAAAAAATAAAGCTCAATGGAGATATTGTGAACGAATCATAAAATTTTGCAACCGAGGACAAAATGAGGCAGAATCTTTTTTAAATTTTCTTTCTACTGAAAAATGTCTCACCAGCGATTGAATAATATTTTTGCTTTCAGAAATCAGTTAAGATAAGTTTCTCTGGAATAAACAACTTAAGGTAGAATAAGAGATAAATTTTACCAGGGTCTGTTATTATAATCATAAAATGAACATAGCTCGGAAATGGTAAGATCCACTTTACTCAAAGTAAGCTATTTCCATGTAGCATTTTCCGTAATTTAACAAGGAAAGTAAATTATTTGTCTGGAATAATAGAATTGTTATTATGTTTCATAGTGTTTCTTTAGATCGCTCAAACCTTTTATTTAATTGCTCTATTTGTTTAATTATCCGAAATAGGGGTTGCTAATACTTCAGAAAAATAGTTGATGATCCGTTTATTTCACAAATAATGTCTTTTATTGATCCGTAATATTGTAGATTATAGCTTTTTCGTGTGAAATAAAAAAGAGTGAATGATAAACATTATTTTATGAAAAAAGAGAGCAGTGTGACCCAAAAAAAGAATATTATCTCATTTTCATTCGTCTGCACAGGAAGCAGTATACTTTCATAGGTGACGTCGTTTAACGAGCGTCGTCATGACAACCGTGCCGATAAATTCGGACCACCAAGAAAACGTGTCCTATTTCTACATGGGATGAGAGGAAAAAAAACAGGACTCGGGAACGTTTGTTTTCCTGATTACTCCCCAAATGGATCCCTAGTGAATTCTACCAAGCTGTCGGATTACTTAATCACTTTAATGACAATCACAAAAGTAACGTAAAAAACTAGAATTTATCTAAACCACAAATGGCTCAAAATTTTCGAGGTTCCTTAATGTTTATTTTATTGCTTTTTCAATTCTTTTTACAAAAATGCCAGAAACAAATTTCATAAAGAATTATTTAAAGTTTTTAAAAATTAAAATAATTTTCCAAAAATTCACAAAAAGTATTGCAGAAAGCAAATTTTTTAGAACAGCTTCGCCAAAAAAGCGTTTCATGAAATTGCAGAAAAATTTAACAGAAATTACAAGACAAGAACAAGAATTTCTATTTACTGCAAACTTGCGAAAGATCCAAGGAATTTCAACCAAAATTCCAACTGAATTTCCATTTTTCAAAAGTTTTAACCAATTTCACCGAAATTTATGTTTTAGAAAAACTTCATAATCATTACAGAAATTTTACGAAACTTTCAGTTAAAATTTCCCGTAAGCTTTTAAAAAATTTCAACTAAAACTTCTTTTTTTCGGAAATTACAGAAACTAAAGTTAAAACCTGTAATTACATTGCTCTTTCCTAAAATTTTAAAATATTTATATTCTACTAAAATTCCATTTTATTCTCTCTAAAAAGACTATTTACTAGAAATTTCATGAAAAACATTTAAAATTACACAAAAATTTTATCTGTAGGTTTCATTTGCCTTTAAATTTTTTGTTTTCCAAAAATCTTCTATTAATAAAAATTTCAAGCAAAAATATTATTTCTCGATAATTTTCTGAAAGTTTCAGAAGAAGTTTCTATTTTTTGAGAATTTTCTAAATATTGTACGTCAATTTCTCGAAAATTTATGGAAAATTTTATTAGAGTTTTGTAAGATTTATATATCCTGAAAATTTGGTGATAGTTTCAAAGAAATTATATAAAACTTTGATCTAAAACATTTAAAAAAATTTTAATATTTCCGTATTCTGAAATAATTTAGTAAATTTACAATAAATTTTCATTTTTAAGAAATTCCTGGAAAACTTGAGCTAGAATTTAAAATTTTGGAAAATTTCAAATAGAATTTATATTTTATAAACAGTCTGTGAAATTTCTGTCTTAAAGTATTTGTTTGACAGAAATTTGAATAAGCTTTCAGACTTAAATTCTGTCTTTGAAGAATTTCATAAGCAACCCAACAAATTTTTGTCAAATTTACAAATAAAATTTATATTTCACAGGAATTTCACCAAAAAAAATAACAATAATAAAATATTTCATTCTTATACATTCATCTTTAATTCCAGATAGAATTTATACTTTTGGAAACGATCAAGAAAATTTTAAAAAATTATACGAAAGTTTGCCAGAAATTACGTTGTAAAATTACTATTTCAAGGAAAATTTTCAAGTGTTGTAAAAAAATTTCAAATGCAATATTTAGTTTCTGTAAATACGAGATGAATTATTATTATTCAAAAAGTTCAGAATCAAGAATCCAAGTAAATTTTACAAAAATGCCGGGTTTATTTACATTTTCGACATGAATTTTTGTTTTTTATGTATGATCCCCAAGAGTTTTATAAAAATTCTAAATAAAATTTCATATTCCGTAAAGTTTCACTCAATAGCACAAGAATTTAAATTTTGCAGAAATATTAGAAAACTTATATATAGAAGAATTTATTTTCGCCAATTTCGTGAATATTACAATAAAATTTTATGAAAAATTCTATTTAAGGCCAGGTTCCTCCAAAAAGCGTGTTTTTTTCAAACTTATTTTATTGATATTACAAAAAATATTTTTGAATCAAACTTTTTTTATATACAAAGACACTTAAAAACACTAATTGAAATTTTTTTTTAAAATGGCGGCACCGAAAATGGCTGTTCAATAAAGTCCCTTCTGTTGGTCTTTTACAAATGATTAAAAATAAATTTCATTTTCTATATTTCTTGCAAGTTTCAGAAAAGTTGCCCGGAAATTAAACGAAAGTTCAAAATAAAAATTCGTAATACTTTTATTTTTTACAAATTTAAAAAAAAGTTTACAGTAAACACTGCCAATAATTTTTTAAAAATTAGACGAAATTTCCGATAATTGTTTATTTATTTTATTTATTTAAGAAAAGAAAAAGTTCCTAGGGCTAAATAGCTCTCAATGGAACAAAGTATACATTAAATGTGTAAATTTAAATTTCCTGAGACATTTTGGAAAAATAAAAAGTTATTCTTTTCTACTTTTTTGATGATCGAAAATTTTCAGATTTTGTTTTGCTGGTAGAATAGTTTTAAGCTATTGGAGCTCAAGTGTTACCTGATTTCTCGAATATACGGATATTCTCGAACTTTGGCCCCTCTCAGTTCACTTCCTCCCAGTGGATTTCCAATGAAGCACGTATTCCTCTTGATTTCTCCCATCCAATCCTGGCAATTCGACCTCACTTTATACTCATGCCCCATGAAGTTATTAAAACCACCTTCTGATCACACAGTTCCCCAGGGAAAAATTTCTTTAAATGGAAGAGACTCTTTATAAACTTTGTCGGCACTTTCAAGCATTGTCAGAGCTTTTGAGAACAATTTGATGTTTAAATGAGAATTAGAGGATCAAATCAATTGAATTTAAATTTTTTTAATCTTTTATGTTATTTTGCTCTATATAAATCCATAAGTAATGTACGTACAGGTCTACCTCAAATACCCTTCAATCATCATTTTGTTAATTATTAATCTAGAATTCAACATAATAATGAACAAACTGAATTTTCTCAAATTTAAATGAAATTAAAACTTTAATTAATCTGCAGACTGATTTAACTAGAACTTAAATTCAGCACTAATTTAATTTTCTATGAACTTAAAGTTTGTCTTGAACTGAATCTCGAAATTAAATCCAACTAAGTTTGAGCTTAACTTGAATATTAATTTTTAAACTTGAATGTTAATAAGTCGAAATGGATTGCTCTTAGAAAATTAAAGAGATTTGTTTTGTTTAATAAAATTTGTTCTAATATCTTTTATCATCTATGTACTTTCAACCTCTAAGATAGAATATTGTCATCTTTAGAGCAGGTTTGAAATGCGGTTGCACATCGTCTAGCGTACCGGAGATGCTTGTAGATTGTAGGAGATTTATCATGGTGCAAAAGCACTTCTTAGACTTAACAAAATATAGTCAATTTATTAGTGCTATGAATACGTCACAATTGTTAACCCGTTGAGTTTAAAAATTTATTAATTAATTGTACTATACTGATCAGAATTCAAAATATTTCCAAGTTGTGGTAAAGATACAAAGTACGAAGTAGATTGTTCAAAAGTCAAAAGGGGACTGAAACTGCTCTCGAAACCTCAAGAGATCCTGAGTGACCCACAACAGTAAATGAGGAGGTCCCCATTTGGAATTTAAGTCCCGCCCATTCGCTCCATTACTCTAGCGTTAGACTCTCGAATTAAATTTAAAAAAAGAAAAGTGTAAATAATTGTATACAGAATTCCATTTATAAATTTAAAAACGGGTTTTTTGTTTCACTACTCATTACTATTTTTAAACATATAATTCACTTCAAGTAAACTTTATTATTTATTAAAAATTCTAAATTTATAATAAATAATAAATAAAAAATCTAAATTTATATACATATACAATAAAAATATATAATAAATAGATTACAAAAAAAATTAACAACTTCTTCTGTAGTATAAAAGTAAATAAAAAGCATTTAATTATTTATCATCGAGTGAGAAAAACTTTTCCAGTAACTAAACTATTAGAAAAACAAACTGTACAAAAGCTTGTTCTCTACTAAATGAGTAAACGATGTTATCGATGCTATGTAACAAGTTACGAACGCTTATCGTAACTAGAATCCAATGTGGGTCGAAGCCACACTATGGCACTTTACGTCGTTAGTGTTCGCTCGGGTTTGTCCCAGCCTTTGTAAAGGATGTCTCTATCTCAGTAACAGAGAAAGATATTTCATTGGAGCTTTTCTGCTTGTTACCTTTCTGAGCGAATATAATATTCTCTTTTATACAAAAGTTGTTTAACTCTAAGTAGACAGATTCTTTTGTTCTGCTTACTTGAATTATCGCTACCTAAAAACAGTAGAGACTTAAACCTAAGATTCTTTAAATGTTTAAAGAATTCTGCGTTTAGTGATATATAATTTAAAATTTAAAAACCTTTTGAAGAAATAACATCATCTGATATGTTTTTGAAAACATTTTTGGAATTTTCCTACTTTTAATAACTGTGTTAGAAACCTTGCATAATCTAGAAAAAATGAAAGCAAAAATTTAAATTAACGCAGCATTAAGTATTGCAGTCTCAGTATTAAAAAATTCTTTGACATTTTAAAAATATTCAGTAGTTCCTTAGTAATTTAAAAAAAATGTCCGCGCTTGTTTTTTTGAAAGTCGGCCGGTCTCCCTCTACCGGATGGAGTTTTCCCTCCCCTTTGGGTCAGTCATCGAGGGCCTGATAAAATCCTGGCGTCCAGTTTCGTTTTGGCTTTTATACAGTCCACATCGGGCGCGTTTTTCAGTGAATTTGTTGACGGATTGTTGACTGGTTCTCCATTTTGTGTTCATAACGGTTGTACAAATGTAATTTTTTAAAACAGCACTAACCCCAGTTAGAAAAAATATGTACAGAAATTTAAGAAGTTTTTAATATTACAGTTTAAAAATATTAATAATTCCATAACAGTTTTGAATTTTCGAAAAGTGTTCAGAATATTTTTTTTGATATTTTGCATTTTTTAGTTATTTTATTCAGTTTTAATGTAACAAACGAGATTTGTTTTAAAAAAACATGATCGGACATTGTTTTAAGTTACTAAGAAACTACTCAATATTCAAAGCTAAGACTGCATTGCTTAATAATTATTTTGAAAAATTCAAATTTTTCCTTTCATTTTTCTAGATTAGGCAGGGTTTCAAACAAAGTCATCGAAAATGGTAAAATTACAAAAAAAATGTACTAAAATGTACTAAAAATAAGAAAAAATTCACATATCAGATGATGTTATTTTTTCAAAAGAAATAACATTTATCCCTTTCTTGGTTTGCGTCAGCCAGTACCTGTCTTCTCATTGAATTCATTTCTCTTTTGGCTTTCGAACGGTCTACTTCGTGCGAGTTTTAAAATACAGTACCTGTATCATTATTTTATAACGGGTATTTATAATGGGTAAACAAATGTGACGTATTCTTATTTCATAATATAATTAACTACTAAAAAGGAGCAAGAAAAAACGAAGTCATTCGGACAAAGTTATTTAAGGGCATGTGATGGATTATGACGTCACTGGTTTCAGCAAAATTTGTCCGTAACTTTTCTCTTAAAATATTAAATATTTTGTCATGAAACTTGAATGAATTACTTAAAATGACATTAGGAAGGTCTCTCAGACCCAAGTTTGTTTGAATTTTGGCTTAAAATTAATTTTGGGAACTTTTCGAAAAAATGCAATATGTTTTAAAAATCAGTTTTTAGACAAAATTCAAACAAACTCGGGTCTGAGAGACCTTCCTAATGACATTTTAAGTAATTATACCAAGTTTTATAATAAAATATTCATTATTTTAAGAGTAAAGTTACGGACAAATTTTGCCTATACAAGTGACGTCATACTGGAGTATGCCCTTAATGTTTAAAATATGTACTCCAACAAATCTAATGAAATCTAAATGATTTTCTCTTCAGGGAGTCTGACAATTAAATAAAATAAAAATTATAATTATTTGATCAAAGAGAGACAAAATATACATAATAATAACGATGACAAAAAGAAATTAAGAAAAATCTCATACCAAGTTAAAACATAAAAAATTCCTCCTTTGATAATTTCCTGAGATATCATTCGTCAAAAATCCCCATATACATATATATGTAGGTCAATAAATAAAAACGATCATAATATCGAGGTAAACATTGTTTGGAGTCAGAGAAACTAAAATAAAATTAGGAATAAATAATTAATTAAATTTTAAATCAAAAAAAGAATAAATAATTAATGAAGATTTAAATTCACAAAGAAATGAAAAGAAAAAGAGAAGAAAAAGAGAGTGAAAAACATATAGGTAGATGGAATTTTATTAAAGAATCTACTAATATTCAAAAAGAAGAATTTAAAAATAATATAGTTTTCATCATGAATAATATGTATTTCTAATTTGATAGTTGTTGACTCCTTCAATTCCTTTCATGACAGATTACAATTCATATATGAAATTGAAGATAATAATTCTATTAATTTTCTTAACTTAAAAATAATCAGGACCGATAATAACTTTTTAATTACAGATTAGTATACAAAGGACACTTTTTCAGGCAGATTTTTGAATTTTCACTCTAACCACCCTCTAAAAAATAAAATTGGTAGTATTACAAATCTTATGGACACAGCAGTAATGCTTTCTGATAAGAGATTTCATATAAAAAATATTAATTTAGTAAAATCTTTTTTGAAATTAAATAATTATCCGACAGAATTTTTTAATAAATATATTAATAAAAGAATAATCTTCTATTCTATTAATACGATACCGAGAAAACTTCGTTCGTCGTCGTACACACTTCAAAGTTCACCTACTTTTTCCAATAGAAACTTACAAAAAAGTTCATTTCATAATGTTATTAGCATATTAAACTGAACATTTTTTTATGCACAACATATTGTTGCACATGCGCAGTAGTGCACCACAACTGTGTAAACGTGCGCACTAAAAAACAAACATTTCACATGCGCAGTTGTTTTGTATTGCTGTTACACATGCGCAATGATGCACAGTGATAGTCACACATGTGCTCTGACTAAATTGAAAAATTACTCATGCGCAGTGCTGTACTTTACCAGATAAGTAAATTTTCAGTACATATAGTATACTTCTTTTAATAAGTGCGCAGTAGAAATCCGTTTTATTATTGCGCATGCGTAACACTGTATCATTGTAAGTGCACATGCGCAAAGGTACCTTTATTTAACACCTTTTTTTTTAAGTCCAACGAAAATTAAAATTTTGTTTTTCTCCACTTGTAAAATGTGCGTGCAATTTAGTCTTTAAAATTATATGTTTTAAACATTGGCTTAAACTTTTTTGCTAACATGTTATTTAATGTCAGTTTATTTTGACATTGTTAAACAATCATTATTTGTTACGATTTTTACTACTGCGCATACCTAACGTTTGTAGAAAGCTACTGCGCATGTGTAATGTTAGTAAAAAACTGCTGCGCATGTGTTAAATCGACAAAAACCTATGCGCAACTTTTTTTTTATTAATTTTTTAAGATTTATTTTATATTTTGTATCCAACTTTAAGTATATTTTTCTTACATTTTTAAATAATTGGTTTAGAAATAATACATTTTATACTTTTTTTGTGTTAATACATTGTTTTTAAGTTTTATTTAACAAATTGTTTGTGAAGCATATTTTGCTTTTTAAACCCTTCTAATGTTAGCTATTATATATATTTTTTATACAATGTTGCCTAACTCCCACGACGTGGTGTTTAAAAGGTGTTTTTTTTCGCCCGAGAGACCATACCCCCTCCCCTTTAATATGATAATTAATTTTTAAAAATTTTTATAATAATAAATTATGACAATAAAAATTATTAGAATATAAAAAATTTGTAAAAAAAATTAAAGATTCAATGAACAATAAGTTCATTAACATTTTATAAAATGTCCACATCAATAAGCAATTTAATAAATAATAATTACCGAGCGAGCGTTAGCGAGCGAGGTTCATTACGCTAGTAGAAATTAATAACAGAAATACACCCTCAGTCAACAATAATGATGATAATAAAAAAGTTAAGAAAATAGTTTTTCCTTATTATGGAACATTGTCTGAGAATGTTAAAAGGTTACTTAAACCTTTAAATGTCAAAACTGTTTTTATTGTGAATTCTAAACTTGATGCTTTTATTAAATTGGGGAAGGATCCTCTTGAGAGAATGAATCAATGTGATTGCATTTATAAATTTGAATGTAATTGTGGAAAAACATATGTAGGACAAAGTAAACGTCTTTTTCCATTTTTCATATTCGTAGAAAAGAACACATAGATAATTTTGATTTGAATGAAAAATACAATAATGTTATGACTAAACACGTTAATAGTTCTTGTGATGACACTTCACATTTTATCAAATGGGATGATTTCAAATTTTTACATTTTGAACCTCACCATAAAAAAAGACCTATTGCTGAAATTTTTTATTAAAAAAGAAGGGAGCAATAGTCTAAATAAAATCACGGATTTAAAGAATTTTGATAAATTGTATGAAATGATGTTGAATTTTATTTCGGATAATTTAAAATAGATAATATTCATATTGCTCATTTCTCTGTTTTCTCTTGTAATTGTTATTGTTTTTGTCCCTCAATCTGTTTGTAATTTATATTATTGCTTATGAGTTAAAAGTGTTTGGAGTTCAGTTTGAATTTTGAAGCCATTTACTATAGATCCATGGATTTTAATTTGTGCCTTTTATTAATTTATTTATTATTTTAATTTTTAATTTTTTAATTCTGGTGATGTTTTGTTTTTGTGTTTATTTATTATTGTTCATAAAATGGATTATTTGATGTTTTCTTGGTACCTATGTTATATTTTTTTTTAATAATTTATTAATTTTGTTTTCAATTAATTATAAAAATAAAGGAAGGTGGTAGGAGGGGAGGGAAAGGGAAGGGGGAGGTATATTTATATATATATATGTTTCTCACTCTCTTTTTCTTTTCTTTCTCTTTCTCTTTCTCTTTTCTTTCTCTTTTCTTTGTGAATTTAAATCTTCAATAATTATTTATTCTTTTTTGAATTTAAAATTTAATTAATTATTTATTCTTAATTTCATTTTAGTTTCTCTGACTCCAAACAATGTTTACCTCGATATTATAATAGTTTATACATATATATATATACATATATAATATATGTATATGGGGATTTTTGACGAATGATATCTCAAGAAATTATCAAAGAAGGAATTTTTTATGTTTTAACTTGGTATAAGATATTTCTTAATTTCTTTTTGTCGTCGTTATTATTATGTATATTTTGTCTCTTTTTAATCAAATAATTATAATTTTTATTTTATTTAATTGTCAGACTCCATGAAGAGGAAGTCATTTAGATTTCGAAACGTTGGAGTACATGTTTTAAACATTAAACAACTTTGTCCGAATGACTTCGTTTTTTCTTGCTCCTTTTTAATATTTATTCTCGGACGTTAAAGACTTTTATAATATAATAATTAACTACTTTTTATAAACATAAAAGTGCCTCTTATTTATATTAAACGTAATTGTACATATCCAACACACATTGTAAATTTTAAAATTCGAGAAGAATTCGAAGTTCAGGATAGGTTTTTAGAACACATGTTGATTGCTTTTATGTACAACAAACATACAACATTTTATGACAACAATTCAATTAATTTATAAATAAAAAATTAAAATTTGACCATTGCAGTTACGAAATTATTATTATGAGGTTCAGGGCGGCAACTTTTGATAACCTAGGTGCGAATTTATAAATTCGTCTCTGGTTGCTTGTGAGTTTTTAGGAATGCTGATTGCAAATCTGTAGTTATTTTTCAAAAATCCTCAAAGTCATTCTGTAAAAATGTGATTCATTATGAAGTCCTTGCACTTACGATAAAGTTTCTTTCAGAAAATATGTGAAAAGACAGTCGATTAACAGCGATTTAATCTTCATGGGGAGATGAGCTTCATTACACTAAAAGGGTAAATCATGAAGGGTAGATCTTGACGCACTCGAATATTCTATGCCCTCTTTACTTCCTTCACATTTACTCCCTCACATGCCCGACCCAGTTATGATATAGTTTCAGCTCTGAATGGAGTATCAAACTCAGCAGTATTATGCTTTAAAGCTGAAAGCATGTTCATGTCGGTACACGAATCACAACTATACGATATCCGGAAGAGGTTTATTATCGGTAAAAGAAAACGTGTCTGGCAGAAAAGAACTTTTGCTCTTTCTCAATCACTCATTAATATTATTTCGACATAGTCGCGCTAAACGTAAACTGAACACTCTATTTTAATAATTTTCTCACTTTTTTCTTCTATTTATTTTTTTAAACATTCACACAAATACGAAAACAAACAGTTTTTATAAATTAACTCCTGCATCTAATTTGCGATAATTAATGATCGTTTTCTGCAGTCTGCAGGATAGTGATGAGATCATAAATTGCTTTTTTTATTTATTTAATACTGTGTCTTTTTTATTGTGGGGAAACTCGTAATCTTAAAATTATAAATCATATTTATATTAAAAGCATTTTCAAGGGAAAACTGAAATGTGAGTATTAATTTACGGTTTTCATTTGCTCGTCATTGTAGAAAACTAAGTAATTGAGGAAACTAAGTAATATCAATTTTCTGTACCACTTTCAGTGTTTATTTTATTTCATACTAATATTGACTGTAGTTAATAATTCAAAAAGAGATCTGGTTACGGTAATGTTACGATTAAAATTTATAGTGCACATTGAAACACAGGTTAACATGTAAGTGAAATATGAAATTTTATCTGCTTCATATAGAAGAAAAACCCTCCAACTGCAAAAAGGTAGAAAATATATATTGTCGAGCATGAAATTGTAAAGCCATAATTTAAGCTGCAGCGATCAAGTTATAATGGAATATAAAAAAGTTCTATTTTAAATTTAAAACTTTACTCGAAATGTGAAACTCAACTTTACCTAATTCTTTTGTACATTTTTCTCAGTTGCCGTTCAAAGAATTATCGCAATTATTACATTCATATTAAATTAATTTAGTTGATAAAGAAGGCAACTTTATACCTTCTTTGAGAAACTTTTAGTAACCTTGGCCTATTTACCAGGGGCAATAGACTTTGTTGAGAACTTGGTAAACTTCTTGAGTTCGATATGAAGCCGCTTCATCTTGCATAAAAGGTGAAATTTTCTACCACTTTATTCCTTTGTGCCTTGAGGGAAAAATGTATGCTTTAGGTTATTCCAGTAACTTTCTTCAGTAATTGAAGAACTCTTTATAACTCCAATGATAATTCCTTTTGAAGACAAAGCGCCTCACGCTATAAGTTCTCTGAGTTTTAGAGCTTAACTTCAAACAAAGAAGGATTTTCCTGTTTCACATAAATGCATATTTTTATTTTTTACCCTTCAAGACTCACTTAATTTTTTTTTGTGAAGTTAATTTTGTATGCATTAGCATCGATAAAAGTATACTCTTTCTCTTTTATATTCGTAATTATATTGTTAATTTTTAAATTAAGGATATTTAGAAGTTTTTCAATTTAACTAGTGTGTTAAACCGAAGCGTCACAGTGGGTCCGATTATGCGTGTGGATGAATTGACTGATTTTTATTTCTTAGAAGTGTTTTATCATATTTCCCGTAAATTAATAGCACCTTAATGGTTAACGAATGATAATTTATTTTATTGCAAATTGAGAATACGTCACATTTATTCACCCGTTATAAACAAGAATTGGAGCACCTATAAAGAAACCGTCGAAAAAAGCACTTGAAAACCCGCCCGATGTAGACTGTTATAAGACCAAAAGGGAACTCAACTGCATGCTCACATCAGGCCCTAGAACATTTATAAAAGGGAGGGGGAGCTCCCACCAACGACTCAAGCTGCATCTTATATAAACAGAAAGAGAGCAGGGATGGCCACAGAATTTTTTTTATTAAAATTAAAAAAAGGTATTACTATTTTTACTCTTTGAAACAGTACAACAATATTAAAGTTAAATTATTATGACGTGAAATTGTTAAAATAACAGTAATATAATTTTGTACTCCTATATAAGAAATCTGATAGTGTTTGGAATGTAACGCTGGTCGAAAAAAGAGTGAGAAAGATATAGCAGGTAGTTTGAGAAAGAAAGATAAAAGATAAAGTTCGTCCGTTTGTACCGCAGAGAGAGAGGTTATTACTGAAAGAAGAAAGATGAAAGATAAAATTTGTCAGTTTGTAACGCCGCGAGAGAGATTGCTTAAGGTAGAATAAAGACAGGAGTGAGAGAGGTAGAGATAGAGAATAGCAGCTTAAAGATAGTTTAAGGCCTGGTGATGACAGTATAGAGTTTGGAGTTAAAGGTGCCTTTTTCTTTAATAGTATGTTTTAGATAAATGTCAATTTTTTTAATTAATTTCTTAAATAATATTTTTACATTTGAAAAAATAACTGATAACTGAAACAAAAATTACGAAATGATGAAAATATTCCAAAAAATGTATAGATAACAAAACTAGATAAATTAAAAAGAAAATTTGAAAAATGACTAAATTAATAGAGAACTGAAAAAAATTAATGAAAAAATTAAACAAAAAATAATAAATTTAAAGAAAATAATTGAAAATTAAAAAATTAAAAATTGAGGGTCCGGATTCCATAAGGTGTTACGCGTGACTTTCGTTGGCCCCTCGTTCAGTGAGTTCTCGCTGAACGCGGGGCCTACGTTAGTCACGCGTAACACCTTAGGGAATCCGGACCCTCAATTATTTATTTAATTAAATAACTAAATTAATTAAATATTTACGCAATTTTTGTTTACCGTTACATTTTATACAATTCTTATTACAGTAATTAATGTACTAAAGGGCATTGTTATTTCTTTTGTAAGACCGTTAACTTGAAAATAAATAAACTTGATGGAATAATTGTTAGAAATAATTGCACATTTAAGAACAGAATTAAAAATCGAAAACAATAATTAAAATTGAAAAAACTAATTGCACTGAGGAAAATGAATGTTAAAACTTAACATATTTATTATTTAATATAGGGACAACTATCTAGATGTTCAAGGTTAACATCTAGATCTTAAGCTTTAATTTCCACATGTTAAAATTTAATATCTTGGATGTTAAACTTTAATATTTAGATATTTAGGGTTACTATCATTTCTTAAACATCTAGTATTTTTAAAATCTGTACATTAGGTACAGAATGCAGAATAGGTTTATTGCACATAGAGAAATTGAAAATCTTTATTTCCCTCTTCTCTTTTAGTGAAGCAGTTTTGCAATAAATCTAAATTGCACATGTCTTTTTTCACGTGTACTGCAGTGGAACATTCTGGGATTCTAGAATTTTGTTCAACGATGAAAAGGTGCATTGCCCTTTTTTTAGTTGCCTTTTTTACCAAGTTTTTTGCCTCGCGGTTCTTCTTCTTTACAATGCTCGATCTGCCTTCTCTGACGGAAAGATAAAATACACAAAGGATATTGAACATGTTACAACTTGAAATCCACTTCCTTTTCTTCAGTGTCTTCTTAGTCGAAGGACGGCTGGAGATATTTCAAGAGAACTTATCGAAAGAACTGTTTAAAGGACAAGAGTTGGCTTCTGAAAAGTTTACAAAAGTTTGTTACCTAAAAAGATCAAAAATTTCCTAACCTACTTTTATCATGGTAAATTAAATTTGATAAGTCTTGGGTTGCCTTGTCGACGTATATTGCATCCTTGTAGAAAAATTGATGTTCGCTATTAAAAAAAAATAATAACCTACAGGTCCTATGATAATTCTAAAAAAAAATTTGTTTTTGATAAGGCTGATCATGATTTTAATTCATATGAATCACAAATCTATATATGTCGAGAGTGGTAATCCATCAGCGGTTATACACATGTCATTTAGTGATTGGACACGACCACCCTATGCATCATGTCAAGATAATTGTCAAACTAATATTGATGAAAATTATAATCTGTTTTGAAGAATTGATTATTCGCTTCGACAATGAACTTTTAAATAATTTACAATCTTGTTAAATTTGTTTCGAAAATTTAAAATAAAACTGTAGAAATATGTAATTTTAGAAACACATGCGACTTTATAAATTGAAACCGGAATTTATAGTTATTATAATCATGAAACGCAGGTTAGCGAAACAAATTTGTAAAATTGCAAAACTTTCCTCAATTTCAATGTCAATACATACACAACAAACTCACC
This sequence comes from Ganaspis brasiliensis, assembly GCA_037103525.1. Classification (NCBI taxonomy): domain Eukaryota; kingdom Metazoa; phylum Arthropoda; class Insecta; order Hymenoptera; family Figitidae; genus Ganaspis; species Ganaspis brasiliensis. Next base: position 1,476,653 of record JAZKLR010000143.1, on the reverse strand, counting down.
AGTATAAACTAGTTTAGAGTCATAGAAAAAAGGTCAAATCAAACAAAATTTGTCAATTTCTCAACATCGGCATCGCGATGTTTTAGTCTCGGCAGGATCTCCCTTTAATTCGTGGTCTTGAGTCAACACGGAGAGAGTTTGGTTTGTGATAAAAATTAAATTTTTTTTAAATATCGAGAGGATGCAATTCGGTTTAGTTAATCGATTAATCTCTATATTTTAGGTTTTTACCGAAAAGTCATAACTTTGCGGTTATGGGTTAATTACTGATACCTGTTCAAATTATTCAGACACAAATTCCTGTCGGTCGACTAGGAAATAGTAGACTCTTCTTTTCAAGTGAAGAAAGGAGTTTTGACGTCATGCTCCCTTCCCCAAACTTTTTACCGAATCATAGCATGCGTTAGATTTGAGTACACCTGTTCTGTTTGTGGCTCTTATAATATTACATTTTTATCTTAATTTGTGAATGGTTGCTAAACTTTTAACTGTTTAATTCGAGACCTGAACAATTGTTCCTTACATTTTGTATAAAATTCTCAGTGCGGCCTTACTCAGAATCTTTATTATTGCTAAAATAGCTGTCTAACCTGTAAGTATGTCCGTAAACACGTTGACGATTCCTGAAACAGACAAAACTTGTCTTGGTTTCAACGCTGAGATTCAGAGAGAAACAGTTCGCTGCAAATCTTCTAATGCTTCGTATCATCCTGAATGTGCTAAAATTAACAAAAAATGTTGTGCTTCAAGATCCTCTTTACCTTTTTCTAGATCTTAGATAAAAGAAGACCTCTCTGCTGCTTTGTCAGAACAGGTTAGACTAATTAGTGAAAAAATCGATGAAACAATCAACACTCTAAAAGCATCTTAAGATAACGTTTCGGACAGATTAAATAACATAGAAGAATCTATCTCAGGCGCGACTTGGTTCATGTTGACACTCTGGAGAGTGATGTTGGAGATATAAAAGATGACATTTCTACTTTAAGGTAAAATTTAGTTACTTGTACTAACGACATTATGCCTAACAGCTTGCGTGAAGTTTCAGACTGTATTAATAGAAAATATAACTTAATAATCTTCAACTTAATCGAATCGGATGATAAAACATTTTCTACCGCAAATTCTATTTCGAACGACAACTCGAACTCAGATTCTAATTTAACTTTAAAAATCCTAAAATCATTACTTCCTGTAGACACGCACCTAAAGTTGTTTCAACATATCGTCTTGCTAAACATTCACAAATTGCACCACAAACTTATTTATGTCCTTTGAGGTTCACACTAGCAGATGAGTCGGCTGTTAAAAAGACAATTTCTGCCTTCACAAAACTCAAGAAGAATGAACCAATTCTTCTAAACCCGTTGCCACCAAATCTCTCATTATCCTACTTAACCTTCATCTTCGTAGAACTAATCAATTATCAACTATATTTTTCCTTTTGAAAGTTTCTTAAGTTTTCATTAAATTTATTAAAAATTGTTAAGTATATTACTGCTTAAAACTTGCGATCTAACTTCAACCTAACGCCCGCATATATTTATAAATAAATAAATGTCCATTTTCTCTCATTACAAGGAGTAATTGCAAGGAGTTTTTTAAAATCCGCACTTAAAACTAAAAATTCTCTAAAAGTTGTATGGACTCTAGACATTTTTTAATTCCTGATTTTTGCCACTATGTGCGCTATTTGAAATTTATTTTTTTTCGCAACTAAATCCATAAGTCCATAAAAAATTTCATAAACTTTCTCAACGTGAATGCCACTTTCTAGAATAAAGCATTTCCAGATATTTCCCAGCTCACCACCCTCGCAAAGTTTGACTTGAATATCTCGAGAATCGTGAAAGTTTCGTAATAAACGGTAAAAAAAGGCAAAAAATCTGTTGGTTGGTGAAACCTACTTGGCACGAGTTGCTGAGAATCTTGACGTTTGTTGCCTCTCGCTCCTACTTGGATGGTCCGTGATAGAGTCATAAAAAGGCCGAACAAAGCAATCCACTCGAAATCTGACCTAATAAAAAGTGAGCAACGTTCCTTAAAAGATCTGCGTCTTCCTTGAGCTAAGTAACCGGAAGTATTTTGGATTAGGGGAATAATAAACTTTCAGTCTGTAGAAAATACTATTTGTTTTACGTGCTGGAAGATCGACGTATCCCATAAAACGCAGTTTTGCTCGAGTCGTTTCATTTTCCAACGACCTCTTCGCTTTTCTCTGCTTTCCGCAGAAAAGAAGTCAATGACGATAGTGAACGTGTGCCATTTACGAGCAGCGGAGAGTTAACGGCGTCCGGTGAAGTATTAACGGGAAAACAATTACGGCTTTTGTAAATCCCTATGACCTAGGGGATTTCCGAGAATAAACCCTGAGGTCCCTGCACACACTTCGATAAAGCCGCTAGAGGAATCGTATATGAGTAATCGCATGAAGGGACAAACGGACTGGTAAATCGTGCTCCAGCAGACACAGTTGTATCTCGAGTCTGACCGCGGTGGCGGATGCGACCAATGGTTCGCTTCTCAGTTGATGGCAACTCAGTAAATGGCTTGGAATAGACACCCGGAGTTAAAACAACAGGATTCAGTCGTTGAAATTTAAATCAAGAGACGAAAGCCACAATCAATTCTAACTAATTCTACACACAATAAATTTGTTTGTGAGAGATTTTATTGAAAGCTTAGGACTGCTGGAATAACACTGAGTATTTAGTGATTTAAAACATCTTGTGTGGAAAAATGTCTAGTTCGTTTTCTTTTTAACCCTTTCACACCCAAACAAAAATGAGCAATTAAAAAAACAAAAGTGAAGTAAAACATTATTGAAAACATAGTTATTCCTAATGATCACATTCTAGTTAACTTAGACGTAAAATCATTATACACAAACATACATGTTAATCAAGTTATTGAAAGTATTACGAGACGTTACTCCAATATTTCTAATAAACTTGATATTCCATTACCTGACTTAATTGACGCCATTAAATTCTTATTTGACAACACCTTTTTTGTATTTAATAGCGAATACTACAGACAAACTTATGGAACTCCTATGGGGTGTCCTATTTCGGAATTGTTCGCTGATATAGTTATGTCTGACTTGGAAGATTCATGTTTAAAAAAATTTTCTTCTGTTCCTATTTTTTTCCACAGATATGTTGATGATATAAGCACATGCATTCCTAGGAATCAATTAAAAGAGACTATTGATGTTCTTAATGATTACAACCACAGACTTCAGTTCACCTATGAAATAGAAAATAATAACTCAATTCCATTCCTAGATTTACTTCTAATCAGAGATGATAATAAACTTATCACTGATTGGTATAAAAAACCGACATTTTCTGGAAGATTACTAAATTTTCATTCACAGCACCCTTTTTCTAAAAAATTGCTATTATTTTAAATTTAACAGATCAAGCCATAAAACTTTCCCATAACAAATTCCATAGAAAGAACATTGGTTTTTTATCCATCTCTTGACTAATAACAATTATCCTATACACATGGTTAATAAATATATTAAAAAACGAATGCATGTGATTGAATCTAATCAAAAATCTAATAATAGCAACTTTCTGTATAAAAGAATGCCAAAAGTTTTCTTACCTTACCAAAACAAACTTTTTGAAAAAGTTTCTAATATTTTAAAAAACTTCAATATTTTAACAATACCTATGACTAACAATAATAATAAAAATGATTTAGTTAAAAAAGGAAAAGACAAAAATAGAAAATCTGAGATTACTAATACAGTTTATAAACTTAATTGTATAAATTGCCCCGTATCATATATTGGTGAGACTAAGAGAATGGTAGGTGTAAGAATCAATGAACACAAAACTTTAAAAAGTAAAAATAATGCAATATATAAACATAAGACTGAATATTACCATGATTTTGATTATGACAACTTTTTTATCCTACATAGAGAACCAGTTGAAAATAAACGTTTGACTTCCGAAATGATACACATAAAGTTGGAAGAACATCCGATTAATAGAAAAGATGACGTTATGAATCTTAGTAATATTTATTCCCATTTTCTCTTAGATTTAAAATCTTGGACATGATGTTTTTTATTTACCTAGGGAAGGAGGATTAATTGTACTGGTTTGTTTTCGTTCCTTTGATTTTTTATTTCTTTATTTCATTTATTTATTTATTTATTTATTATTTTGACATTGTTTTATTAACATTTTTGACTTTCATATAATGTCTATTTTATTTTTAATATTATTTATTTATTTATTTATTTAATTGATAGTTTTAATTGTTTTAAATGATTATTTTTCATTTTAATATATTTTGGTTACCCCATTAAAGATAACATGAAATAAATAAAATGGAAAATTATTTTTAATTAAATGAACAAATTTTTCTCTTTTTGAAATTAATAGATGAAATATAAAATAATGTCAAGCATTTGATTTTGCGATTTCATATTGATATTACAATTTGTTCTGTTTCCGTTGTTAATGATGTTTTGATTTTTAATTTATCGACGAGTATTGTGACTTTAATATTATTGTCAGTTGATAGCCCTGTACCGTTGTGGCAACTTGTCTACAATATTTATATTTAAAATTTATTGACTTCATAAGGATTGTACTTTATATATATTTTTTAACAAATATTTTAATAGTAATTTCACTCTTATAAACTAATTTTTTAACATTTGAAATTCTTCATATTTTTTGTATACTTGATTTATAATTTTATTAATAAAAAAAAGAATTTTAGTTTCTGATGAGGACAGCATAGCTGCCGAAACGTAAAAAACATATGTGTGTTTTATTAACTCGGAGTGATTGATAAATTCCTATGAATTAATAACTTCACCGAGTGATAAATTCTTTTAAAATAAAAGTAAAGTCGTTCTTTTATAGTTTCTGGGGTCGCTGATTACAAATCCGGTATTAGTTTTTAAAAATACAAAATGGCGGGTCCATTATGGCGGCCAAAAAATTGAAAAATCCTTTAGATTCGCCTAATATTGGTTACTCGGGGGTTTTTGGGGATTCGCTGATTACGAATTCGATGTTACTTTTTAAAAATATAAAATGGCGGGTCCAAAATAATTCGCAAAGTACAAATTTTTATAAATATCAATTTTATTGGTAAATATTTTTTTTATATAAAATAAACTTCTACAAAATTAATAGGTTATGCTAGCACATGCTTCATTTGAAGCATATGTATATAATAAATATGAATAACTCCACTGATTAAGGCACTTGTCTCCTTTAGAAGCAGGAATAAAAGAGTTTTTTCAGCAATTTTTTTGTAAGGGAAGGAAATCGCTGTAGTAAATGAATTTTTTTAGGCGATAATGTACTATATTTGAGGTTTAAAAAACAATTGTTATTATTAAAAAATATTGCAATTTTTCGAAGTTGCATTGATTTTTCTGGAGCGTTTGGAGTCTGCAGTTGTAAATCGGTGCCGGTGATTCCATCTGAAACAGTTGAACTACATTTTTTTTTAATTTTTATAAGTTTCTTTTCTATATGAACTAAAAAATACCGAAGAAGTTATGAAATTCTACATTTTTTTTAAGTTTGAAAAAAAATCACTTTAAGTTGGCAAAAAAGTAGTTCAAATAATACTTTTCTCAAATTTTTTTAGTTCAAATAGAAGATAATTTAATACTGAAGCTAGATCACATTGATTTTTTTCGATTCGACATATATTCTTTTTGCTATCGCCGGCACCGTTTTTTAAGACTTGTGAAAATGAAAACTCGAGAAAACGCGCTTTAAAGTTTTCGGTCCAAAAAAATATAAGTTTTGGATACTTACACTAATTAGAATGATGTTAATCAGCTATCCCCGGACCATACAATAACTACTCAACACAAGCCTTGTAGAAACTACAAATAATATTTCAAAGGACGGTTAGACCTTTTCAGGTGTATACAAGTATAGTCATACAATAAAATATATGAAAGGGCGGAGCGCTCGCGCTCGGCCACTAAAACTGCTCTAGCTTCGAAAATATGTCGAATTGGCTTCTGAAATTTTCAAGACATATTCTTGGATAGTTTTAGAATAAATTTAAGACAAGACCAAAAAATCGATTTTTTGAAGCCTCTAAATATCTTTTAATATTTTTAAAATATTTAATCCATTGTACGGTATAATTTTCCGTATTTTTCCGTAGATTCTAAATTTATTTTAATCTTATAAAGTTCTATATTCAACTTTCTCATTTTATTGTTTAATTATGATCAATGATTAACAAAGAAAAAATTTGTCAGAAGTAGATTCACTACGTTCATGCTGCAATTAAAACGCAATTTTTGTTACAGAGAGATTGAAAATGAAATGTTGTAGTTGGCATTGATTAAAGGGAAGTATCTTAACTTTGTAATTTTTCGCAAATGGGGAAAAATGAATTTCACAGAGAGAAATTGTAATAAAATTGGGTTCCCGATTCCGATTGCGAGGAAATGAAAGTGAACGAATGACGGTGTCAGCTATGTTGAGAATTTGCCAGTAGTGTTTGCTGTTGGTTCCTGTCTTTGAATACTGCACACCTTTTTACTTGTCGCTTTCTGTACTAGATCAATGAATTTGCAATGAAAAAAGTTATACGATGGCTGAAACTCCAGGAACGCGGAAAGTAACTTCTATTTACAGAGTTTGCTAATTTTCTCTTCTAAACTTGTACTCATTTTGCATTACCTTTTTTTCTTAGCAAAGTTAAAATACATTTTGAAAATGAGTTACAAGTCCTCTATCCAACGTAATAATTGCAACATAAAAGAATTTTTAATTTAATCGTCAGTATTTTAATCTTTAATTTGGCAACTTCTAATTGATATCGGCAGTGTATTATTAAATGTTTTACATTTACTGCTAGGAAAAAAAACAATGTTTACCTGATTTGTCTCATTGATAAGTTAAAGACTTAGGTTTGGTCAAATTATCGTAAATATTATGCCTGCGTCAGAAGAAATAGGTTTTGAGTGATTTCTTAAGAAAATAATACGAGATTTAAATTTTAACTCCAATTTACTATTCCAAACAACTTTCCGGACCTCCGATAGAAGATTTCTCTTTTAGACATTCTTGATCTTAGACTTACAGAATTATTTTACGACACTTGCTATTCCTTAAACCACTCTGGTCACCATAGCATCAAAGTCTTGGTTTGAATCGTTGTTCGGGTCACTGGTTCTTCCTTTTTGATCTTCTGGGTGGTCTATTTTATCTAAGGTGCTTCTTTAGGACGTTGATTGGACTTCTGACTCTCAAGCACAAATCCTCAGTCCCAGTCCAAAAGGTACTTTCTCCTCATCGGGTATCCAAGCCGTAAAGTACGTCCTAGGCTGAATATTGCTTCTCTTTAGACTCGTAGAAGTTTGTCATTGATTAACTTGTTCAGAGTTCTATGAAATTTAATTATCCCTTCCACCTCAAACTAATTCAAAATTACCTTTTCCTTCAAGAAGCTCTTTTACAAACATGCGCAGACTTTTAAAAAAAATTTCCTTTTTATTGTAAGATCATTTTATCGTTTTTCGACCCTAATACTATGAAGGCTCCGTCTTGTATGAATATTTCTGGACTATTCTTTTATATATTTATAAATATAAATTAGATGGATTATCGTAAAAAAACCGTACTTTTACGTCGACTTATTCTAGTCAAAGTAATCCAGATATTTATTCGATGAATATGTTCACGTTTAGAAAGGATGGTAAGAGTAGCCAAAAAGGAAAGCTTTCGAAGTAGCAAGTTACGAGCAAGTTATGCGGAAGCGTCGGTGGTTTTGCGCCACTTTAAATTCTTACAGCACTCACGCGGGAAAGCAGGGTTTTAAGTGGGTGGTAGGGGACATTAAAGAGCTATTTCGAACTACTAGGCATACTTTGGATGAGAAAAAAGTAAACCGCTCCATTTCTACATCCTGAACGGCATCTAAGTGCTTATGAATAGGGATAGTTTGAGAAATGAACAGAAACAATGGATCATTCACTAAAAGTTTTATCCTTGTTTTGATGAACAAAAGAAATTCAGGAATAAATAATTTTTTCTCCTTCTCTCTTATTCATAATTCTTATAATTTAGATATCAATTATGTTATTCTTGAACATTCGAATATCCAGATTGAAGGGATTCGATTTGTCGACGAAAAATAATTTAATTTGAATTTTAGAATTATGACAAGTCTCTTCATTGCCTGGGCGCCAAGAGGTATTAAGGGCGTGTTGGTTTAAAATTCTGCTCGTCAAGTACAATGCTCTCCAATAATCGCCCCCAGTATCAAAAGAAAATAAAATAAATGCCGTGTAACTAATTTCCTATTTAAATTTGTACATAAATTAATTTTTTTAATTTAAAAAGGCTACAATAAATAATAGAAAAGAATTTGAGACTAAAATATTCTATTTCCGTCCATATAATTTAATTGTTAAAATGTAGATTCAATAATAACATAATTTAGTCACTTCGAAAACATATACGCATTCTAAACATAAAATTATCAACTAATAATCGCACGATTCAGGCCTGAAATTGTCTATTTATAAAATACGAGAATACAATCACAAGTAAAAACAAAATAATGACAATTTTATAATCTTAATCAAAACAGAAAATGTATAAATTAAACTCCAATTATGAGGAATATTCTCGATAGAGTCAATCATGAGCCATGATAATATATATATATATTCGATAGCAGTCAAATAAAACAAAATTAACTTATCCCAAATTGTAGAGTTGAATAAGATGATAGTTAATAAACAATCTTTTTGCTTCCGACCTTAGCAGAATATTCTTGGGGATCAGTAGAATTCATCTGCATCTCAGCCTCAAGATGTTTAATCATCTGATTATGACATTTTTATATCCTTAGATCCAAATGCAATGAATATTAAATTTAAAACACCACACTATATATAAAAAAAAAGAATTTAATATACACGACACTAAAACTTAAATCATCTTTGACCACTAAATAATTGCGTACCTCTAAAATACTCTACACGTCTTTAGAGTGTTGTGCAATTTATAAATACCGGAACTCAAGAACAGCTCATAATTAACTAATCAACGAAATTGTTGCCTACTTGCGTAAAGCTTTGATACTCCCAAATCTAAAATTCTCCCCTCTTACTCAATTGACAATCCATCAATTCTTCACTCATGGAAGAAAGTTTGCTTACATTTATCAATAAGTATATATTTCTCGAATATTGTTAGGAAGAAATTAAACAACATAAAAAATAATTATTTACATGACTATGTACCCTTAAAGCCGAAACGATAAGTTTTATATTTATTTCAATGTCTTATTTTGTCTTATTGTTTTGTCTATTTTATTTATTCTGTATTTTTTATCCATGCAACTTTAATGTCTACGTTTGCCTGTTTATAATTATTTATTTAATATTTTTATATGTAAATTTTTAAACAATCGTTGTGAAAAAAGTATGTGTGTGCCGGTTAATTTATATTGATTTTGTAACGATTAAAAACCATTTCTATTTAATTCTTAAAATCGCACATTTAAATTATATTAAAATTAAAAATGAATATAAATAAAAATCATGAAATTTAATAAATATATAAATTTATAACACAAAAATAGTAAATTAAAAGAAAATAAAAGTCTGAATTTATAGTCAATTATATAAAAATTATATTTCGTCAAAATTAAAATTATAAATCAAAATTCGTCGTCAAAATTAATAAACTAAAGAAGAAATACCCGACACACACATATTTATACATACACGATTGTCTAAAATTATATATAAAAATAAATAAACAGATAATTCGAACTTGAACCACGTGGATTTCAAATGTACATATATAAATAATTTAAATAAATAAAATATACGAGAAAGACAATTAGACAAAGACAATAAAATATATATAAAACTCATCGATTCGGCATCTTCTATTTTCAATTTCTTTTAGGACTGGGGCGATTATTAATGAGCAGCATGGAGATTGACGAGCAGAATCATTATAATTGCACATTATTTCTTTTTTTATAGTGGACCACTGATTTGCTCCTAATCCTGTCAACATTAATTAAATTGTGTCAATGTTGATCTCCTAAATTTTATCCACCCCATCGTCCTCTTCATTGGGAAACCGTCACATAATTAAAAATCGCCACACTTCAAAAAGATAAAAAATAAATAATTAACAAAAATTGCACGAAACACAAAACACCAAATAAATAATCTATCAAAATAAAATATGCACCTTCGTGCTGCCGGCGACACACAAAGCCGTGACGATTTTCGATAGATAGCCGATAAACGATTGTGAGGACGATGGACGCGGAAGAAACTATATTCTAATCAAAATTTCTCCCTCCCCTCGTCAGTCCCCACGCCCTTAAAACCTTCTGGCGCCCAGGCAATGAAGAGACTTGTCACATTTGTAAATTTCAAATTAAATTATTTTCGTCGTAAATATCGAATCCCTTCAATTTTATTTCTTGACTTCCAATTTTGATATGTGATTTTAATTTTGACGAAATTAAATTTAAATTATTTAATAGACAGGAAGGAGAAAACTTGGTCAGTATTTGAATTGAACTTCGCGCCGACCACCAGAGGGAGACAGCTGTAGAAGCGCCTGCATCATCAGTGGGTGCCTAGTCTTTAGAGTGACACTATGGTCCTGGAAATTTTTTGTTATTTGGCTCCAGGGGTAAACTCTAATTCTTAAAACTGGGAGAAATCGTTTTGTTGTGGATTATGGTTATTTTGTACATCTCTTCCCTTGTTGAAATCTATTATTCCGGTGCACGGAATGGCCGCTGCCGGGGCTCCTCAACAACTAGTCTCTTCAATGGTTTTTCGATTCGGCTGACGTACGATCACGTGACTGAAGCAGAAATTATTAAATGCTGACGGTCTTTCCTCACTTTTGTTCCGAAATTGTTAATAGCAAGTTGTTGATAAAATGTTGTACTCACTTAATCGAAAATTTAGTTATATTGAGCCAAAAATTGAAGTATTATCTTTATAAACAGATGGCTAAAGCTTTGTTAGTGATTCCGGAAGAGGAGATAAGACCATTTGGTTGTACGAGTGCTTGTTTTTAATTGATTATTGTAAAAGCTCGATTTGAGGTTAGAATCTCAAGATTTAATTAAAGTTCAATTTTACAGAATAAAGTGCTCTTTCTCTGACTAATTATAAAATTTCATTCAATTGAATTTTGATTTAAATTTATTAAGTCTTTGCTCAGGGAGTATTCTTAATCTTTGGGAACAACCTTATAATTTTGTGAATTTCCGGAACATGTGCTCAATTGTTGTGGTTGGAATAATTGAATTTGTCAAGAGCTCTCAAATAAATCAAAACTAATTACTGTAAATTTCTTTTCTTTGTTATTGTGAAATAAATTTTATTTTGCTGTACTTGGGGCAATTCATGTAAAATAATCTGATCTTACAATGACATTTTTAACCTCGAACCTTTTACCCGATTCCCAGAAGTAGAGTCATTCATGCTCCTGTTTTATTAAATTGATGTGTGAAAATAGAGATAAAAATCGTTGAATAAATTAAAATAAAATAACTCTTAAAAATTTAAATACTATTGTTTATTTTGCTGGCGCCCTTGATTTTAAGGTCTTAAGTCTCAATGTTTTATTGATCTTGAATATTCCGGTATTGTAGTGGATAATTGTTCGATCGTGATCAGAGGTTAAACAATTAATTCTCACACTTCTTTAAATCAAATTCAATTCTTAAAAAGGCAAGAACAGAAGTGAGTTCTTGAAATGACATTTTCTTAATGTCATATCAATTTCGTAATATAAATAAAACAGATTTACAGTGAAATTGCCAATTGGAAATTTCTTGTTTACTTCGATTAATTTGAGTGTTCTAAGAGAGAAAACATATGGTTTATATTGTTTTCCCCTCGTGCAATTTTGCTGAAATAGAAAATTACTGTTTTTTATAATAAAAATGATACGTAGGGAGAACAAGTAATTTAATTCTAACGGGTAGAAGATCGTTAAAAAGGCAATTAAATTAGCTTTCAAACCATCTGTTAGCCGTTTAAATCAAATAAAAAACGGCTGAGCTATAGTCAATCGAAGTTTAAATTTCACTCAAATTTGTGTGTCAAAGTTTCCGAAAATTTACGAAATTTAAACTTTGATTGACTATAACTCGGCCATTTTTTATTCGATTTAAACGGGTAAGAGATGGTTTGAAAGCTAATTTAATTGCCTTTCTAACGATATATATTCGTTGAAATTAAAGTACTTGTTCTCCCTACTTGTCATTTTCACTACAAAAAACAGAAATTTTCTGTTTCAGCAAAACTGCACGAGGGGAAAACAATATAAACCATTTTCTCTCTTTAAATACTCAAATTAATCGAAGTAAACAGGAAACTTGTAATAGGCAAAAAAAAGTTTAAAATTTGTAAATCTGTGAAATGTAATATTGAATAACATGTACAATAATTTATAAGAAAATATAATATTATTTACGTTTAAGTGACGTACTTAACATGAGTTATAATAATTTTACTCATAAAATTGTTTATATTAAAATTATTATTCTTTATTTTCTAGCTTTTTTATATTTTAATCGACACAAGGTAGGACGTAGTAAAAACTTTTAATTCGGTTTTTACGTCAAATGGTTTATTTTGTAAATGAGCAGAAGCTGCAAACTACTGAATATAAAAAAGAAGTGAGAAGATATGTCTTTTAGGAAGTTACACACAAATGAGCACCTCTGCAGGGCACTAACGAGTTCTCGTTTATCGTCGCCGTCTACCTAGCTGTCTCGTTTCTACTTCATGGTATCGCCCCAGAACTTGCAGTGTACATGAACGAGGCAAAGTTTCACTATGAAATTACGCGTTCTACAACAAAGTTTCGTTCCAACGAAATACCGAGAAATGCAGTCTTACTTCTTATCAGAGTCTGAGACTTAAGAGAGAATGAGAGTCAGATTTAGATCCTCGTAAAATACACTTTATTATTACTATTTTTTTTTACTACTTAACTGTCTTTCAAACTTAACAATCACGATAAATCCTTAACAGGAAAAACATTGATTGTCAGAGAATTTACTATTTCATATTAATTACATGGTATAAGAAAATATTTATCGATATGTATAATAACTAATTTCTAAAAACTTGTTTATCAATGAGTGAACACTTTTTTCCTTATTAGAATTACAGTAAAACTTGTCTATGCTGACCACCTATTGTTCCACTGCATGGTGGCCAAGTTCGGTAGGTGAACAAGTGTCGTCTGCTTCTGGTGTGCTGAAATTTAAGAGACGAGTTTTTAAAAAAATATGGATGCCCATTGAATTCTAGGCAATGATAAATAAAGACAATATTTAATTTTAAGTAAATAAATAATTTCGTACCTTACCTCTTCTCAAATTATTTAAATTATTAAACGACTTTACCATTTGACACATTGATATTTGTGTCTCTCTCGAACGAATGCAAAGAAACATAAAATAGAAGATGACAAAAAGAGAACGAACGCAAAACAACAATTTAAAATGAGTTCAAAATTATTAAAAATAATTAATGGATGCCTCCTCAATCAGACTGCACTTGCAAAATCTTTAAAAATTGGCAAATTAATAATAAAAATAGACAAAATACGTAAGTTGTTTAAGCCAACTAATCTGCTCAGTTTGACAACCAATCAGAGGAGATCACGTGCTTTTCCACACGAAAATCAAATCAATTAATTATACAAAAATAAAATTGAGATGTTAAGATTACAAAAATTTTAATTGACAATTAAAATGTACGACGGGTGGTAGCTGACAGGGGCTCAACAATCAATTTGCAAAAAAAAATTTTAATGAAGATCTAAAATGGTTGAACATACTCAAAAATATACACCCTAATTTTGTAAATTTATTAAAAAATTATCAACCCCTGAAAACCACCCTTTATGCCTTACCAGACATTTTTACCAAAATACACTAAAAAATTTTCCAGACCAATATCAAATAGTTTTCAAATTTCCAGATGTAATTTCAAACTTTTTCATTTATTAACGAACAAAATGGAACAAAATTTGAGCTACTGCGCGTCAGGTTCAATTTGTCAAAAAGCCGATTTTTATAAATTTTAGCCTCGCCAGAAATTTTTGGAAAAATTGCTAAAAATTTTTTCAGACAAATATCAAATATTTTTCAAATTTCTAGATCTGATTTCAAACTTTTTCGTCTAGTAACGAACAATATTAAAGAGAAATTGAGCTACTGCGCGTTAGGTTCAACTTGTGAAGAAAGCAGATTTTGATTAATTGTAGCGTTGCCAGAAATTTCTGAAAAATTCGCTAAAAATTTTTTCGGACAAATATCAAATATTTTTGAAATTTCTAGATCTAATTTCAAACTTTTTCATCTATTAACGATCAAGATAAAACAAAACTTGAGCTATTGCGCGCCAGATACAGTTTGTCAAAAAGCCGATTTTTATAAATTTTAGCCTCGCCAGATATATTTGGAAAAATTTCTAAAAAATTTTTCAGACAAATATTAAATACTTTTAAAAATTCTAGATCTGATTTCAAACTTTTTCGTCTAGTAACGAACAAAATTAGAGAAATTGAGCTAATGCGCTTTAGGATCAACTTGTAAAGAAAGCAGATTTTTATTAATTTTAGCGTTGCCAGAAATTTCTGGAAAATTGCTAAAAATTTTTTCAGACAAATATCAATTATTTTTTATATTTATAGATCTAATGTCAAACTTTTTCATTTATTAACGAACATAATAAACAAAACTTGAGCTACTGCGCGTCAGATACAATTTGTCAAAAAGCCAATTTTTATCAATTTTAGCCTCGCCAAATATTTTTGGAAAAATTTCTAAAAATTTTTTCAGACAAATATTAAATATTTTTTAAATTTCTAGATCTGATTTCAAACTTTTTCGTCTAGTAACGAACAAAATTAAAGAGATATTAAGCTACTGCGCGTTAGGTTCAACTTGTGAAGAAAGCAGATTTTGATTAATTTTAGCCTTGCCAGAAATTTCTGAAAAATTCGATAAAAATTTTTTCGGACATATATCAAATATGTTTCAAATTTCTAGATCTAATTTCAAAGTTTTTCATCTATTAACGATCAAAATAAAACAAAAATTGAGCTACTGCGCGTAAGGTTCAACTTGTGAAGAAAGCAGATTTCAGATTTCAAATTTTTTCATCTATTAACGAACCAAATGGAACAAAAATTGAGCGACTGCGCGTCAGGTTCAACTTGTCAAAAAAACCGATTTTATCAATTTTAGCCTTGCCAGAAATTTTTGGAAAATACGCTAAAAAAATTTTCAGTCAAATATCAAAAATTTTTAAAATTTCTAAATTTAATTTTTGTTTAATTCTGTTCGTTAACAGATAAAAAAGTTTAAAAGTTAGATCTAGAACAATATTTTGATTGGTATAACAACGATTTGGTTGGCGTAACACATCAAGTTGTTTGGGACAACCATATTATTTTATTGCTCTTATTTGGATGAACCAAACATAATTTAGTTGTGACAACCAAACATAATTTGGTTGTGACAACCAAACTGAAATTGGTTGTGACATACAAACATAATTTGTTTGTGACGACCAAACAATTATTAAAAAAAATTGGTGATTAGTTTGTAAGTAAGCTGCCGATAATAATATAAATACAATCTAAATAAAAACCAATACCAGACGGTCGGCCGAACCTGGGTCTGATAGTTGAGCTAACGGTGTCTGTTACTGAACTGTTTAGCTATAAGGTTTATTCCATATTGGTCATTCATATCTCTCATGGGCTGGTGGTTAGCCTACTGGACTGGCAGCTGGAAATCCCGGGTTCGAATCTTCATGACTAATTAATATGAAATTTCTACATTCTCATCTGATTATATTTGTGTAATTAAATTAATAACATGTGAATTATGTAATTATATGTGTTGGCCGACCGAAAATTCGCACCTGGGTTAGTTAGCTCCCAAATAAAAATTTTTTTTATGACAACCAAAATTTTTGTTATCCCGAATAAAAAAATATAGTTGTGACAAACAAAAATTTTTGTTATGCCAACAAACAACACTGAACCAAATAATTTAGTTGTCTCAACCAAATGGTTTGGTTGAATAAATACCAACCAAATAATTTGGTTGGCTCAACCAAATTTTCGTTTCTATGACTGAACATTTTTCTCAGTGTATATAAAAATCTGCTTCTTTGACAAGTTGAACCTGACGCGCAGTAGCTCAATTGTTGCTTTAATTTGTTTGTTAATAGATGAAAAAGTTTGAAATTAGATCTAGAAATTTGAAAAATAGTTGATATTTGTCCGTAAAAATTTTTTAGCGAATTTTCCAGAAATTTCTGGCAAGGCTAAAATTAATCAAAATCTGCTTTCTTTACAAGTTGATTCTAATGCGCAGTATATTAATTTTTGTTCAATTTTGTTCGTTAATAGATGTAAAAGTTTGAAATTAGATTTATAAATATGAAAAATAATTGATATTGGTCTGACAAATATTTTAGTGTCTTTTACCAAAAATTTCGAGCGAGGCAATAACTGTCTGAAATAGATCTGCCTTCTTCACAAGTTGAACCTAAGGCGCAGTAGCTCAATTTCTCTTTAATTTTGTTCGTTACTAGACGAAAAAGTTTGAAATCAGATCTAGAAATTTGAAAAATATTTGATATTTGTCTGAAAAAATTTTTAGCAATTTTTCCAAAAATATCTGGCGAGGCTAAAATTTATAAAAATCTGCTGTTTCGACAAGTTGAACCTGACGCGCAGTAGCTTAATTTTTGTTCCATTTTGTTCGTTAATAAATGAAAAAGTTTGAAAT
The DNA here is from genome assembly GCA_037103525.1 of Ganaspis brasiliensis. Lineage (NCBI taxonomy): Eukaryota > Metazoa > Arthropoda > Insecta > Hymenoptera > Figitidae > Ganaspis > Ganaspis brasiliensis. The sequence continues at coordinate 1,459,817 of JAZKLR010000143.1, read as the reverse complement.
TACATCTGGAAATTTGAAAACTATTTGATATTGGTCTGGAAAATTTTTTAGTGTATTTTGGTAACAATTTCTGGCAATTTTTCGTGCGGAAAAGCACGTGATCTCCTCTGATTGGTGGTCAACCTGAGCAGATTAGTTGGTTTTAACAACTTACCTATTTTCGCTATTTTTATTATTAATATGTCAATTTTTAAAGATTGTGTAAGTGCAATCTGATAGAGGAGGCATCCATTAATCATTTTCAATAATTTTGAACTCATTTTAAATTGTTGTTTTGCGTTTGTCCTCTTCTTGTCATCTTCTATTTTATGTTCCTTTGCATTCGTTTGAGAAAGACACAAATATCAAGGTGTCAAATGGTAAAGTCGTTTAATAATTTAAATAATTTGAGAAGAGGTTAAGTACAAAATTCTTTAATTACTTAAAATTAAATATTGTCTTTATTTATGTTTGCCTAGAATTCAATAGGCATCCATATTTTTTTAAAAACTTGTCTCTCAAATTTCAGTACACCGGAAGCAGACGACACTTTTTCTCCTTGTTTGAGGTAAATATTATCTCCTATTAAGAGAAATTTTAGCTCGCAAAATTTTTCGCTGCAACTAAATTTTCTTTATGTATTTCTTGTGTAGAAAAATAGATTTGCAGTTTGATAAAAACGTATTTAAACAAACAAAAATTGACGTATTCTTTATATAGTGAATCTAAAAAACAATTTTCCTTTATTGACTAGGCTTGGCACTTCATTTTTTTGCTGAATTGTTAATTTAGTGAATTTGTTCTCCACATTTGCTTTAATAACGTCCTCATACAAGACACAGGTACATACCCGAATAGTCAAAATGTATAAATTCCACTAAAAATAGAAGATGGACATTCATTCGTGATTACCTTGTATACAAACAATGGAGAATAAAGGCAGAAAGGGTATTTATAGATTATTCCGGTAATATTATCGATGCCAAAATCTAGAAAAAGAGAGAAAATGTCCAGAATACGCAGGTCGAAGGATAAGAAAATTTTGGCTAAGATCCAAAGTAGAAAGGTGGCCAAGTTACAGAAAAATATCCCCATATAAACCAATGGTATTTTTCTGGTTTCTATGAATTGCGGCCAAACAAAGCAGGTGGCCAACTTGACAGGTTTTACTGTACAAAAAAATGATAATAATAAACTAATTGAATTTCAAATGTGATCTCGATTAACAATTCAAAATTACAATAAATTAAATAGGAATGTACAAAGCGGACTTTGAAATTACCATAAACATCAGTATTTAACAATGTTCAATTTCTCCAACAAGAGATTCGCTTGCAATTTAGTTATCATCAATTAAAAAGAAATTTGAGGTAATCTCCATTCCGTTTGATGTTTTTCCATAAAATTCACTGGATGTTAAAGAGTTCTCTAGTTTCGTCCTCTCTATATTGTGTTTAATTTAGGCAACCGGAGTATTCGCTGATGCAAATTTGTCTCTTTGAAAGAGACTATTGAGTTTCGCGATGTAATATTACTTTTGAAATAAATGATGTAGCCTGTTAAATGAATTATTATTTGACGTACAGTGTGAAGAAACAACACACGTTATATATAAACGTACCACCATCACACCATGGTGGTTCCTGTTCTGCTGTCAGGTGGCAGTAGATGAGGTATCTCTTCCAGTATGACTTCCAGTTCAACATGAGAGTTTAGGTGAAGTAAATTATGTAGAGAAAAGGGGAGAAAGGAGATGTCCAGAGAACTAGCGGTGTATATATGAGAGGATGGGTCAGAGGGGTTGACTCTCGAACTTTTGGCGTGGCAATTGGAATGGGTCGGACCACAACGAATGCAACTACATAGCCGGATTCGTCTCTTGGTATCTTTCTCTATCCTGAAATTTCTCAATTTTCTCCTTCTCTTGGCTTGGCCCTTTCATGCCGCCCGTTTCCTCTCGTAATTAAGGATCACGAGCCGCAACTTCGGTTGATCCAGTGCCAAGGCTTTAATGCATATGCACTTCCATATTGGCGTAATTTCCTAAGCTGGCCAACACGGTCCCAAATAACGTTCATTTAGAATTCAACTCTACTCTGTTGAATTACTGCTAAGCCTTTGAAAATGAGGAAAAACTTAATATTATGCGTGCAGCTATCATCAAAAGAGAATAATTTAAATAACCTTATTACAAGGGTGAACACTTTTAAGACCTTTTGAAACATGTTTGAATGATAAGGCTGATAATTCTTACATATCTTTCAATTTTATGCTCTTTATAATAAATTCAAAAGGGTGGAGAAATAAGACAGTATCCTAAATCGGATATGAGTGTATTAAACTCTAAGGGGCTTATCACGTAACTTTTGAAAACGAAAACGTAAGTTCGTTTTTCAAATTTTTTATGAAATGTTAGTTTGTCTTTGTGATCATTGTTTGTATTTTTAAATCATCAAGATATTGTTTGGGGTTAGTAGGATTTTGAAAATTTAATAAATTTACTTACGACGAATTTTTTGTATCTTCGTATACAGAACACGAACTTCATCTGCATAACGTCAATGGAATTAGTTTTTAAAAACAAATTATTTGCTAATAATTTCTATTCTTAAGTTAATTATAACATAAATTAATGAAGTGGCTAAATTTTGCATCAATGTTGCGCGTTTATCAGTTCTAATTATCATAAATTACTTTAGATAGCGAATCCATTATTTAATTTTCTATACATATTTGCATAATAAATGATTCATACCATTTGCATGTTCTGATTATTATCAAACAAGACAAAAGTCAACATTCGAAGCAGAGTACGATGAAAACTGGGTAAATAAAACATGGAAGCATACTGGTTTTACAGACACAACTCAATTGTAACTTAAGGTGATTTAAATATACTGTAAAAGCAGCTAATTCATTCTCCCCTATTTTGTTAACAAATTGTTGAGATTCAACAAGATCGTTAGATGTCATTTAAAAATAATTTTATTATTATACGTGTCAAATTATTCTTAAGGAAGTAAGGACAGGTTAGTAAGAAGCAGTAACAAATTAACTTTCTGTTAAATTTTAAATCAACACAAATTTTTTTTATTTGGTTTACTCTGAGCACTGACTTATTATTTAGTTAAGAGTTAGGTTGTTAGAGACCCAACTTCACAATTCAATGTAACTTTTACGAACATTCAAGCAATTCTACTATTTCACTATAACACGAAACTACAAATTATTTCGACAAACACCTTCTCTTTGAATATTTGACTTTTAGGCATAGCATCGCCATGAAATTATAAGATTCCCACCCCTCTGCATTAATTAAAAAAAAAACATTTTTAGATTGTATTAATTTAATATTTTGTACTTACAAATTTTTTTCTGAGTTGCCCTAAATAAAGATGTATGCAAAACTTTTTTAATATAATTTTGGTATATCAATCTGGTAAAGAACCTTTTATTATAAAAGAATTATTTGTTGACACAATTACTTCTTAACTTAATTAGCAGCACGTAAACTAAAATTTGTTGTACTTGTTAAGCACAGATTTTTCCAGCAGGATTTTATCATGGAGTTGTTGACTATTTTACGCAGTGTAATCACGTCACGAAAACATTCATTTTCTGTACTATCGAGCTTTAATTAAATTTCGTATTTTCCTTCCTCTCGTTAATGATAATTAACTATTGAAATTCGAGTTTTTTCAGAGTAAACAATTGTTACTTTATTTTGTGTGTGTTGCCATGGTAAATCAATATTCCTCTACTAGATGAATACGACAAGAGTCATTGGCCTACTTTTTCTATCAATTTAATCATTTTTTTCTGAACATCTAAAAACATATTTCGTTTTTAACCCTTCGAGCCTGGACCTGGGTCGAAAACGACCCAGGCGAAACTTAAAAGTGCTGTAATTACTAAAATCGGCTGCCATTGGCGCCACTACCCGTTCGTAAAAAAAGTTAGGGTCCGTATGAACCCCTCTACTGAATGTCAGAGCAGTAGTACTCCTTGAGCCTTCAGGAAAGGTGTGTCAACTTGAGTGTGGACGAAAACGACCCAGGTCCGGGCTCCGAAGGTGCGAAAAGTGTAAGTAATTTTTTTTTCTTTCTTCTAAAACTTAGATTTGTTAATGTAAAAATGTGTCTTTTAACTTAAAAAAAGTTTTAAAAATAATTAAAAAGTATAAAAAATTGTTTTTAATCAAAAAAATTTTTTTTGACATTTTTTAGTAGTTTTTAGATAAAAATCCTCGTATTTTACAATTAAAAAGTATTTTAAAAATAATGGAATAAATAAAAGAAGTAAAAAGACGAGAGGATTCAGACGAAGAGGTAGATGCTGTTGAGGACCACGACAGCGATTTATCCGCGTATGTTAGTCAAAACATTTGTTATCTTTTAAACATTGAAGAGAAAGAAAATTTAAATTTAATCTCTCAAAATTGTCAAAAAGAAAGCGATGCCACTTTTGTCCGACCAAAAAAGATCGAAAAACAAATTATTGTTGCGCGAAATGCGACAAACCAACTTGCGACGATCATAAGAATTGTATTTTGTCTTGATAAATAAAATTTATCTTGAAAATAAAATTGTTCTTTTCTACTAAAATGTTGAGTTTTTACTAATTTTTACGCGTGTGCTTCGTGAAAATAGATCTGTCTTAAAAGTGCCTTCCCATCGTACCTGTAAGCTTCAGAGATCATTTATTATTAGAAGTACTCGATTATGGAATAAAATTCCAGAGCGAATTAGGAATGCGAATTCTTTATTGACTTTTAAGAGTCTTATGTTTAAATTTTTTTATAATTTGGAAAATTCTATATTTGAAATCACGTATTGGTAAAAATATTATAATTTCGTCTGTATTTGAATTCTGGATGAGTATGTATGAATTTTTGGCTCAATATTTGAGTTTCGATGCGAGCTGTATTAGCTGTTAAATACTGAATCAAATATGTGTTTATATTTAGGATTAAATTTAAATTTTGTATGTAAAGAAGGTCATGACAATATCATATTTTTTTGTACAATTTGTTCCTTTGAGGGCTGATTAGCCCTTGGAACTTTAATTTAAATAAATAAATAAAAAAATAATTTTTACCCTTTTTACAATTATTTTTTGTCATTAAAAGAAGTCAATATAGCATTTTATTATTTATAATAAGTAAAAAATTTTTTTTTTTAAAAACGTAATTGTTACTTCAGCTAGAAGGATTGATGATGATCTATGAATTTTTTTAATTTTTTTAAGCATTTTTTCTACCTGTAAACACGACAGGACGAAAACGACCCAGGTCCGGGCTCCGAAGGTGCCGAAAATACGTCCGGGCTCGAAGGGTTAAAATGAGGATTAGCCCCTAAGTTAAAATTGACTTTTCTAAATGCTTTTAAATGTCGGGTTCTGACAATTCTTTTTCTTTAACAGAGGAGCGCCTCAGTTTAAAAAAATATCGGATTATAACTTTCTTAAAATGAACATGACAAAACCCATGTCATATAGGGAGGTTTATTATTAATCGTTGTCAATTTATAATTAAATTATTCGTCACTTATTGTTGATCTTTAGAACGACTGTTGTTGTTTGAAATGACGATGGACAAGTTTTCAGAGAAAGATTACGCATAACAAGTATATTAGAACCCTTGAACGAGGTGCAAGTTCTGAACTAACATCCATTATATTAGTGTAAATTCAAGCGGTTGGAAGAGGAGCAGTGCACTTAAGAAGAGTAGTTAAGGGTTAAACGTCTTTAACTACTGAGTATGCGAAGCCGTTGTGCTTAAATGGATTTCATCGCAACTCTTGAACCTTTAGCCTGAATATATTTTCGTCAAGTAATAGTTTTATTAGAAAATTAGCATAGTTTTACAAAGTTTTGTGCCTTCGTTAAATGCAAATACACCAGCAATAAACCATATTTCGTAAATTAAAATTAATTGAACTTGCAACCAATTTAAATTAATCCTAACTATTACCCCTACATTTAATCCCTAATGTTCCCTAATTTAGTTTAGCAAAAGGTATTGCTAATACTGGAACAAGGCTGGTAAATAAAAGAAGTTTCGATTACATTAAAATTTAGACTATTTATTAATTTTATAAAAATTAGAAAATTGCGTTTGACTCAAGATTGATACCTTTTGAAATTGCAAAAATATAGGATTTGTTGTTCCTGTCTGAAAAATAAATTATTATGTGTGTTAATAATTTGAAAAAGTTTGTAAATGAGGAGAATATCGTTTTTCTTTGATTTTGATTAATTTCTACCTTCTGATTTTCCAAGGTATTGTTTTAAAGGACTGGTTCCACTTCTGATGATCTTTTTAATCCTTTGGTTAAACGTTGCCTTTTTCTGGTAGTTACATTAATTAAGATTAAAAAAAAAATGAAATATGATAAAAATAATTTAAATATAAAAATTGAAAACAGTAAATAAAATTTAAGAGAAATAATTGAAAAATGTTAGAATATATGTTTAAAAAAGAAATTAAATACAAAATTCATCACAAACTTTCAATTAAAGAGAATAATTAAAAAATCGCATAAACAATTTAAAATTGATGAAAATAATTGATAATTCAGAGAAATAATCAAAATTTTTGAAAATTATGCTAAAATAATGAAAATAATTGAATAATCTTTTCAAACATGAAAAATTGATGACAATAATCTAAATCTTAGATAATAACTGGGCAATTAGGAAATTAATTGAAAAATAGTTGAAAGGTGGAGAAAATAATTGCCAAATGAGAAAAAGAAATTAATATTAAACAAAATAATTGGAAATTGCGATATATATTTGAAAGTTCAGGATATTAATTCAGAAATAATTAATATTATTAAAAATTTAAGATAATAATGGGTTTGTGAAAAGCATTTAAAAATCTTAGAAAATAATTTTAAAAACTAAGGACTAATTCCAGAACTTTTTTTAAATAAGAAAAAATAATTGAAAATTGAGAAAAATTCTTGAAAATCTAAGAAATTAGGTGAAAAAAAAGAAAATAATTAAAAATTAGAGAAAATAAATGAAAAAAGATAAATATAATTAAAAATTGAAGAGAACAATTTGTAATTTAAGAGAAATAATTACAAAAAATACAGAATATACATAAAATACAAGAAAATGATAGATATAATTGAAAATTGAATAAAATAATGCCAATTTCAGATAATTAATTAAAAATATTTTGGATATTATGAAAAAGAATGAAAGTAATATTAAGAAAAAAAAATATAACAATTATTTTAAAATTTGATAACAACAATAAAAAGATAATAATAAGACTTGAAAAGAAGCGTTAGTTTGAGGCAAATTTGTTTTAGATCGCAAATTTTAAACAGCAATAAAAAAGTCTAATCAGTTAAAAATAGGAAATTGCAATCCAATTTGGAGGAATATGAAGAAAACATTCAATGGAAGAGTAAAGTTGAAATTAAACTTCACCAAAAATAATAAAAATAATAAAAAAAAAAATAAGAAATTTGAGAAAAATAATAATCTTAGAAAATAATTTAAGGAATATAAGATTAATTATAAATTGGGGAAAATAATTTAAAAATAATTTTAAAATTTAAAACTTGAAAAAAATAATTAAAATAAAATAAAAACAATGATAAGTTGAAAAAATAACTGAAATTTGAAATAAATAATTTAAAAAATTGCAGAATTAAACAAAACTAGTAATTGAAATTTGAGAAAAATACTTGAAAATCAGAAAAAATTAATTGAAAAAAATAAGAATAATTATTGAAGAAAGCTAAAAATAATTGAAATTTAAGACAATTAATAAAAAATTTTAAAAAAATAATTAAATAATTAAAAATGATAAAATTAATTTAAATTTGAAAAAAATAATTTGAAATATGCTGAAAGTAATCTAATATTAAGAAAAAAAATTGAAATATGAAGAAAATAATTTAAATATGAAAAATTGAAAACACCAAATAAAATTTGAAAGAAGTAATTGAAAAAATCAAAAAACATAGAAATAAACAAAAAAATGATTACAAACTTACTTAAAAAAATTTAATTAAGGGCATGTGATGGAGTATAACGTCACTTATATAGGCAAAATTTGTCCGTAACTTTTCTCTTCAAGCATTGAATATTTTGTCATGAAACTTGGTAGAGTAACTTAAAATGTCATTAAGAAGGTCTCTCAGACCCGAGTTTGTTTAAATTTCAGCTCAAAATTGATTTTTAAAAAATATTGCAATTTTTCGAAAAGTTCCCAAAATTAATTTTGGGCCAAAATTTAAACAAATTTGGGTCTGAGAGACCTTCCTAATGTCATTTTAAGTAATTCTACCAAGTTTCATGACAAAATATTTAATATTTTAAGAGAAAAGTTACGGACAAATTTTGCCTATACCAGTGACGTCATACTCTATCACATGCCCTTAAATAGAGCAATTAGATAATCGCAGAAATAATCGAAAATTGATAAAAATAATTGACATTTCACTGGAATAAACAAATTTTTTGAAAATTATGCCAAAGTAATGGAAGTAATTGAAAAATTGAAGATTGAAGACAATAATGTAAATTTGAGATAATAACTGTAAATTTAGGAAATTAATTTAAAATTAATTAAATAAGAAATGAAAATTAAACAAAATAATGAAAATTGAGATATATATTTGAAAGTTTAGGAAATTAATTCAAAAATTATTAAAATAATTAAAAATAGAAAATAATAATTGAAAAATGACAAAAATAATGGTTAATTAAAAAAGTTAATTTAAATTAATATAAAATTTAGGAATAAATAATTAAATTGATTTAATGTCAAAGGCAAAATATTTAAAATTGAAAAAGTGATTGAAAAAACTAAACAAAATGACTGTAATTTTAAAAAGGTAAATTTAAGATTGAGAGAAATAATTTTAAAATAATTAAAAAGTGCAGAAAATAATTGAAAAATGATAAAAATAGTACAAAACTGTAGTTTAAGTAATTGAAATCATAATAGAAAAGAATTATTAAAAATTGAAGAAATTTTTAGATCAATTCAAATTTAGTATGTTTGAAATCTGAATTAATTGAACTTTTAATCAATGCAGGTTTACATTGACTAAAATTTGAAGAAATTAAAATTGATATAAATTTAAAATTTGAGAAAATGTTAAAAAGGTGAAATATGATTTAAAATTTGAAAAGAAAAGAATATCTTGTAACAAATGTCAGGTATGGACAGAATGAATGAATGAAAGAATTAAACTTGTAAGTTATTATATATAATTATTATACAACATATAATATGAGTATATAATATAAATAAATATAAATAATATAATAATATAAATTTAGAAAATATAATTGTCTTAACTAATGTTTATAATTGTTTAAACAATTAATTCTATTTGTGTAAACAAATAATAAATTTATTGGACGTAAAAATATTTGTTATGTATTTTCGAATAACAACTAAGGGTTATTTTTAGTTTGTTGCTCCATTATTATACTTAATTGTTTATATTTGATAAATTGTTTATTTGTTTATATTGATTAATTAACTAGTTAATAGTTAATTGGACGTGACACAGTATTGATTTTTGTAATATTTCAAAATTGAGTTTCATGTTGAAAGCAATTGAGAGCTGAATACAAAAAATATGGTATTGATTGTGTAGATATTTAAAAAATGGTCGCTTAACAAAATAAGCATTTGGACTATGCGGCAAACCACAGTCATGAAACGTGCTACTTTTTCAGTTTAAAGCTCAAGCGGACACACGAAAGCTATCGTTCTACAAGGCGCTGGATAAGATAAATGGCCAGAAACTGGGTTGTACTTCGAGCCACCGAGACAAACCATTTATCATGGCTTTCATATATTTATTATATCAAAACCCTTTCTGTCACCTACAGCGTATGCTATTTAATCGTTTTGCTTCAGTCGAAGACAGAAAGTTGATGCTTAGAAAAAATAATAAATCAGTGGAATTTTACTGAGTGTTAAAACTTTATTCTCCCCATTAATCCGCCCTTTTATGATTCCAACATTGTAGCTAGTCATCTAAAAAATGTAATTTCTTTCGCAACACCAATAACAGTAACTAATGAACTTTTAGATGTTAAAAAGCTCAAAATTCTTTTATTGCCTTATGAAATGTTGTCTTAATATTATGATAAAAGCTGTAATGAGAAATTATTGCTATAATATGAAAAGAAAGGATCAATAACTAAACTAGAATTTGTTTAAATATTTAGAACTAAAATTGCCTCAAATTTTTGCTCTAGAACGGTGAGGTCAAGTGGTCAGGAGAAAAATGGAATTTGGTCAGGAAACCAACTTTCCGTTTAATTAAATATTTCATATATAAAAAAACTCACACTAGAGTTTAAAAGTGGCTCAAAGAGCACCTCGTTCAGGCATTGGAATATGTTACCGATGGGAGAGAACAAAATTAGAAAGAAGATTCTATCTAAGATCCTATTAAAATTTATACTGTTTTAGGTTTATGATTCTTACCTGGAATTCTATTTACGTTTAGACTTAATTGAAAAAAGTTTGACTTGAGTTCTCAAAACAAAGGGACAGTTGGCTAGATACCTGAATTAAGAGGGTAGAGTGATAATTAAATCGAAAGAAAATTGCTGTAAGAGGGAGAGAGACAGAAAGAGCTATGAGAAGAAAAGGTGAAGCCAGGTAACCAGTTGTAGTTCGGAAAGTGCAGTGAGTGTATTGGAAGAGGAAAATTTAACTACGATATAGCTGAAAGGAATCACTGGAAGGCTGGATTGATGAGGATAATTGGACCAGATAGATACTTTTTTTCCTAATCACGGCGTGGCTAAAAGGGGGTCACAGGAGGACCAATTCGCTGAAGTAACTTTGGCTCAGGTATTTATTTAGAGAGAGATAGAAAAATCAAAGAAAGAATCTGAAAAATTCAATTATTGATCTGTATTAATTAGCCAGAAGTTGTCAATTATTTAGATTTAATTTGCTGTTGTGATTAACGTTTAATATTCTTAGTCAATTATAATTTACTTGTTGTTATTGAAGTTTTGATCATTATTGTTTCGTTCATTACTATAGCTATTAACGTTTAATTAATTTAACTTGACTTTAACTTGCTCAAGAATTAATTTAGATATTGAAAAGTGCTAGCCGGGAGTGGTCCTAAGGTCCCCAAATAAGGGTGTGTTTTTAGCGGGTCGGTAGAACATCGCCACCCCCCGCATAACCCTGTTGTACGGGCTACAGGGTACCTGAAGGCAGGTTTTCACATCCTACGCAAAACAAAAAAAAAAAAATTATATTTGCCTATTATGAGCATTATTGCTGCACATTTGAATGGATATGGATAACCCGGGACCTTTAAGGTGAAAGGGTGATTGGATTTCTTCAACTTGTCACTGTGGATAACTCGGGACCTTCAAGGTGAAAGGGTTGTCTGATGATTGTTTTCGACCACGTTATTGTGAAATTATATGGGACCTACAGTGTTAGAGGACATGCCATCACTGAAAAAACTTATTTCGAGTATCTTTGTCCCAATCAATTAATAAAGAAAAAGAACAAGAATAATACCATTATTTATTTATGAATTCCAATTCCCTGCCTAACTAACAAGACAAGAAAGAACCGGTACGTGAGTTACAGAATACTTTATTTAATACACAAGTAATAAATACTATATGGATATGGCAAAAGAAGACGGTTGATAAGCAATCTTGAACGGATACATAATGAGGAATAAAATAATGAGCATCGCCTTGTCAAATCTTCGGTATGGCGCGACATTAGTGACGCATCGTGAGAGTTTTTGAAACTACCAGAATATTCAAATGATTAATTCAGTAAACTAGTTTTTATTATTATTCTCATCATTTTTCTTATTTCCTGTTAAATGTTGTTTAAATTACATTTTCAGGTTCAAGGAACACAAAAAAATATCTAGACCAATCATCCAAGTCTGAAACTTGTCTCTGTGATAAATAGAATGACCGCTTGACGAATCCCCAACAATAGGTTGAGTCGGTCGTGGAACAGATGAGACGACAATGGGATCCTTAATACCTTCTGAAAGAGCAGTTCTCGCCTCCTTTTGTTGAAGAGCCTTCCCTTCCGATCTAAAGCTTATTACCAGGATTTACAAATACGAAACAGAAATCTCTAACTGCAAAAAACTTTTAATAATATTTATCGATTTGTAAAAAAACATATTGCTGATATTTTCTAACTTTGTGCTTATTTAGTAAGGTAATGAATGTTAATAAAAAAGTATCAATAAAAAAAAATTTCGTATGTAAAAGGAAATGTTAAAAATCCTTTTTATATTACTTTTATAATAGTAGATCATAAATCTCACTAATATCTGATATTACTTTTTGATAAGTAGGACAACCCTGGTCAAACACTTGCGTTACCTTATGTAAAGGTTTATTCTTCTCATTTGATATTTATCTTGATTCAAAAAACATACGTTGATTATTCAAAGAGGGTAAAAGAAGAAAGACTGACATACTACCATCGTGAAGTATCAAAATGTCCTAAGGGGATTTATAATGTAATAACGCTGTTCTCTTTTCTCTCATTCTTACTTTAAAGCTAGATTTTATGTCCATTTTTTTCTTTGTGAATTAATATTATCAGGAACAAAAAAATGGCAGTCCTTCATTGAAAGCTACTTTACTTTAATTAATAACAAGTGCATAAACTTGATTATCAATTGTTCGTGATTACACAACATTAATTAATATCAGAAGCAATATTTATGTACTAATTATTTGATTCCGAATAAATTATTTTGGATAATTACATGCATGATGCAATTATTAATTATTAAATAGATGAATATGAGCATCTGTTTTCATTTTACATCATACATGGTTTCATAAAATGTACATTCATTTATATAATCTTTTGACAAAAACATATTATTATATAATGGATTCGTTTATTTTTTATGCTTCGCAGGATACTTTTGTGAGCATAAAAATAGGGAACGTGTGAAATTATACCTGCTACCAGGTTATAAAATAAAAAAAAAAGTATTCAAAGTGGTGGAAAAAGGGAAAGCGTCGTTTTGTGGCCGAAAGTGAGATGGTGGTAACATTGTGAGTCTGACAAAAAGAATAATGTCGTTAATTAAAGTCAAAGAATTTAAGAGGGCTTTGGACGTCAACCAACACGTACATACTAAATACCAGACTGTCTCTTCTATTTGTCGTCTCGTTACTCTACCCAGAAATCTTCCTTTGATTAAAGACACAATTCAGAACTATGCACTTTATTCATTAAAAAGTTTTTTCTATCTACAGCAAAGTAAATCTATGTATAACATGTTTTGATCCACACATAGCTTTTCCTAACTTGTTCCTGGCGTCCTTAACAAAAGGGGTTACAAAATAGAATGTAAACTGAATAATGTTCAACATTTTATCTTGAAATTAATTACTGAATGAAATAATTTTTCGAACCACCTAGCTAGGAATAATTATATTCTGTATATTTGCCAGCACGTGATATAATAATGAAAAGATTGAAGACATGAAAACTAACCAAGAATATTAGCTTACAAAAAAGTATTTGTCAAGAAAAATAATATTATAATTGAATCTGAACTACAAGAGGATTCAGGTGAAACGAACCTGTTAGAGTAATTTTAAAGATTAATATATGAATAACAACCAATATGAATTATTATTCTAAATAACACCAATTACAACATGTAAACTAAGTTATATTTTATATTCTCTGAAAAAAAAATTCCTGAGAAAAGCCTAAAATTTCGGACGCCTTATAGGAAAAGTGCCTTAAAGCCACTCGAGCAGCGAACAAAATTTAATCATCGTCAGTAGTGGAACGCATTTCTTCGATCTTTCTATATTAAGTGCCAATACTTGACTCACTAAAACTTACTTTTAGACAACCTTTAATTTGTGGCAAACCTGTTGAATTATAGAATTTTATGAAGATGCTTAGAATTTTGCATTAAACTTAAAAATCTTGAGTGGAAGAGCTACGTAGAACATCAACTAATTTTGTTCTTTTAAACACTTTGAAGGTTTTCATTTAGATCATTACAAAAAGTTTTAAACCTAACGTTTACTTTGCTACTTTATTATTTTAGTTTATATTATATTTTATCGATATCATATTTTTTAAATTATATTTTCCTGAGACATTAAAAAAAGCAATTGAGTAAATTAATTAGATATTTTTTCAATCATCAATTGCAAATTTTTATACCCAATTAGATTTACATGGATTTCAATAAAAGATGCTATAAAGCCTTCAAAGCCTTGTCATTTTCGTGGAAAAATTTTTTTTTTTAAAATAAGAGTCCAGCAAAGCAAGGAATTTTAATAGTCATACTTTGTCTCTTTTGGAGGAAAAATTTAAAAGCTCCTACTCTGAAAAATCCTTCAATTGAAAGCCTTTGAAGCAAACTCTTCTGTCCTCATTCTGAAAATTACTTTTCTTTCCTTATCACAGAAAAATATTGAGTTGGCCAATTTACATTTGAAAATTTACTTTGAATCGTTCCATCAAAGTGCAATTGCACTTTGTTTCGAGAACTTTAGAAGAACCGAAACTAATCGATAAATCGAGAATCTGCAACTGTTCTCAACTAGTTGCATCCGTTTCGTCCCCGAGAGAACGTACATTACCAAGTCTCGTGCGAGTAATTTGCAATTTCCGAGTATAGTTCATAATTATGGAACTGTAGACTACTCTGCTCCGTTAACTGGTTTTTAGCAACTACGAATAAGCCTGCAACTAACGTATGTGTATTGCTTCAAGGCAGAAATATGTTTCGATTTCACAACATTATAAAGTAAAAATTGAAAATCCGCAATTCATTGATAAGGGAATAAAACTTCTTTTTTGGACTTATTATTAGAATTTCATTTAAAAACAAGTATTTTCTAATATTGCAAACTTTAATAACGAATTATATGATGAATGATAAAGTTTCTATGTATGTGTCTCTGTGATTTGAGTAATAACGTTTAATTGTTTACAATTATACTAGCAAAACGGACTTTATACGGTGTTTAGGGTATTAGTCGCGTAAATGCTCCCGCAAAACTCCCGCAAAATAAAAAGAACATTAAATAAACTTTTATATCAACTCACTTGCTTCCTTGTGACCTCTTCTAATGTAATATATGTAATTTTCACGATTTTGAGTCATGTACTATAAGTTGACATGATGTATTGCTGACACGTTTACGACATTTTTCAATGAAACCACGTGAAAATTAAAAATTGTGAATTTTTAAATTATTGTATTTTTTATACGGCGTGGTCAATAAAGTTAAATTTTTTTTGAAGGATTTATTTTATCTGAATGTGTAACTTAGTAGTTTTATTTGAAAATCTGACGACTTGTTTTTATACAAATGAATATAAGAGACATTTTTTATATGCATTTAGTGCTTTTGCATGTAAAAGGTATGAACTTTGAATTTATATTTTGAAGCTCAGAAGTGGTCAAAATTGATAGAATAGATCTCATTTGATAGATAAATACCTCATGAATACAGATACAAAGTTTTAAAAAAATCTGACGAAAATCATTTTACGCGACTAATACCTTAAGTTATAATTCACCCCAAAAAAATTCACATTTAAAAATTGATATTTTGCATTGTGTCACCTGAAATTTATAGCAAAATATGTTGTAAGAAACATAAAAAAAATAATGCAAAAAGATAAGAAGCCATCTAACAAAAATAATATGTATTACTCAATTATAAAAAGTTTATCAGCAGTCCGTCAAAAAATAAATAATTTCAAAATTTTCGATTTTTGAATTTTTTGAAAAAATGGCATATCTCCTGTTTATATTAAATTTTTTTAATCTAATAAGGTAAAGATTTTAAGTAAGACAAATACCCAAAAATCTGCAAAGTTTGACTTTAATCGATCAAGCCGTTTCTGAGTGGTAGTGGAACAAAATATTAAGGACATACAGACAGACAGACATACACACATACAGAAAAAAAAAATTTTATTGGCTTTTTTGGAATCCTTGTTGTTCAAAATGACAATATATGACAAAAATTTTGAATTCGGAGCAAATGTACAGAAAAGAATCTAATTTTATTAATATAGATGATTATAGACTTAAAAAAAAAAGATACAGAAAGTTTAGGACTGATACATCAAAAAATAAAAATATTAAATTTTTGAATTTTTCGATTTTTTGAAAAAGTGACATAACTTCCGTTTAAATTAATATTTTTGAATGGGGTATGGCTATAAATTTAAGTTAGGATTAATATATTAAATTATGATTATCGACAAAACATATTTAGCTACAGAAAGTTAAGAAATGGTACATTAAAAAAAGAAAAATTTTAAATTTTTTTATTTTTTTTAAATGTACCATAACTTCCGTTCAAATTAACATTTTTGAATGGGGTCTGGCTATGAACTTATTTTACGATTAGTATATTAAATTATGATTCTCAACATTACATATTTAGCTACAGAAATTTTAGAAATGGTACATCGAAAAATGAAAAATATTAAAATTTTGAATTTTTTGATTTTTTAAAAATTTTGCATAACTTCCGTTTAAATTAATATTTTTAAATGGGGTAGGGGAGAGTGGCCATCAATGTACCGGGTTTTTTTCAAGGTCATAGTATTTATTCAATTTTACTAATTTCAAGCACTTCTTTGCATCAATATAAAACTACAACACTTCTCTAGGTAATGCACACATATTATACCCGATTTATTTTGATTAAATAATAAAATTTAGGATTTTTCTAAACTAACACGCTATTTTCATTTTCAACAACCTGGGTACACAATGAACCACCTCTATAAAAACACTAAAAATGTTCAACAATAATAATATTGCAATTTTCACTTTGTGAAAAAACTTATTTTCTATCAAATACTATAAAAAATTATTACTTAACATTTTTTAATTGATAATGTATAACATAAATATACTTCAAATTTAAGGTAACTAGCTAAAATGGCATTTTAGTTTTTCTATGTTGAGAAGAGTACTGATAACAATCGCTGTCACATGCTGTACGCATGCCTAGTTTTATAATTAGGCATACCACTCTGGAAATCGAAAATACACTGAAATTCCAGGTGGTTCATTGTTCCCTGGTACATTGAATCAACATGACATTTGCAACAAAAATGGTTTTTTATAACTTAATGCAATATTTCAAAATCTTTATCTCATTAGAATATTGTAGTTCAGGCCCGATACAAAATAAATCGTAAGTTCATTTATTTTTAAATTGTCTTATTTCAATTAAAAAACGTGTTTGTATTTTAGGTAAATTTTTTCTTCAGAGCATCAAAAACAGTTTTTTTCAGTTTTCTCTATAAAGAATAAATCCACATGTCTCAAATTTATGGACGTAGTGTGTTTACGCAAACTTCACTTATATTTAAAATTAGGAGAATTTTTATTTAATTGTTTCTGAGAAAATTGAAATGGTTCATTGAAAAACTTGGTACATTGATGGCCACTCTCCCCTATGGCTATGAATTTAAGTTAGCATTAGTTAATTAAATTATGATTATCGACATAAATGGGGTATGGCTAGGAATTTAAGTTACGCAAAAACCTAACAAGACTCTTAAATTTCACCTCATTTGCTTTAGCCGTTTTTAAGTGAAGCCCGGACACAATATTGAGGAAATACATACCTACATACATACATACATAATCTTTTTAAACAGAATTTTTGAAATTGTTACTACTTGAAACGAAAAAATAAACACGAATTTCCAAGTTCTATGCAATGTACAGACAAAACTCTGATTTTATTAGTATAGAAGATATATGTATAGTAATATCATTTCTAAAAAATTAAATTTTTTTCTATTTAACTCAAAATATAAAATTTTTGGTTCATTTAAATTAAAATTATGATTAAGGTACGTTGCATGTTGTGCAAAAGTTATATTAGTTTTTTTTTCATTTTTTATATTACGAGAGTGTTTAGTAATTCTTTCTCGAAAATGTCTAATTGTTTGAGCAATGAAAGATTTTTTACATTGATTACAAGTTATTTCATATATTAAATTAAATCTTTGGTTTATAGGTGTTATATCTTTTGACGGTATTAAAATTTTCTTTTGTATAGTGTTTGCAGCTGTAAAAAGTATTTTTAAATCAGTGTTTTTAAAAATTCGAGAATAAATATCTTTAAAATTTTGTATATGAGGTAAAACAATAATTTTTCTAGAAATCAATGTATTCTTTTCTAAGCATTTATTCAATTTAAAATTTGTATTTTTAGCTATTAGTTTGTAACGATTAGATATTTTTTCATTTAGTAAATCTATAGAATAGCTATTTTTAGTTAGTGTTTTTTTAACAATATTTAAATTATTTATATATCTATTATTAGCTTATTTAATTGCTCTGTCTGTCAGAGTACATATTAATATTTATAGTTAATATAATTAATTACTGAATGTCGACTATAAACTGACCCTTTTCGGTCTCCCACTAAAGTATCAATGGGTTTTCCCTGTAACTTTAAAACCATCAACCACATTTGTCTTCAGTCTCTTTAAGATCTACCTCAAGCTCCACTTTTTTTATCTCCAAAGGAAACGTGAAAATATAAAATAGAATTGATCAATCTTCCCGAGTCACATCACATATATGGTCGATTCTTGCGTAACTGCCCGATTTCAAGATAAGTATTGGTAAAAAAAAAATTTTTTTTATTCAATGTTTCTCTGCACTTATTTTTCTTATTAGGGTATAATATAATTATATTTTAAACGATTTTACTACAACTATATTTATACGAAAATAATAGCAAATTTTTGAAAATTGGCTGCCATGTGGAGCTGAACCGCATCCTTTTATTGTCAATATATTGTACAAAATAAAAATTTCTTCTTGATATTTTGCTAAAACGAAAATAAATAATAAATTATTTTATATTCTAACAGTATTTTAGATATTAGTTAACATATATAAAATTTTATAAAAGAACAGCAAATATAATATTTAATAATGAATATTTCGTTTTATTTTTTGGATAATTTGAAATGGAGATTGAGCAGTGTAATCCGGCATTGCTAAACTACTTTATAGAATAATATTTTAAAATAACCTCCACACATAAAAAAGTTTCTCTGCATGAAGCACACTGAACACTTCATATAGGCCATGGAGCTGAAATTTTACGTGATACCATAGAGCTGAAATTTGACATTTATTCTAACCTCACTTAAACAAAATTGCAAAATTGCACATGAAAACTTCAAGAAAATGGTAACAATACTATCAAAAGTTGTTACAGTAATATAATAGTAATGACATGGAACTGAACGCTTTTTTTGTACACATGCGATTTTCACAAAAATAATTTTTTTTTAAGTAAAAATTTTTCTTTTTTAAAACTTTTTTCACATGTGATTTAGTGCTAATGGATCAAAATTGAGATTTAACTTATTAGAAGGCGTAATAACTAAACACATGACACCTTAATTATAAGTCTACAGATTGCGTTCAAAAATTGAAAAATTGAGGGACAAAATATTTTTACAGATTCTAAGTATGAAAAAGGTATTATGAAGTTCAATATAAACCTAAATTGTTCATAAATATAGACACTTTATGCTTGAAAAAGGCTGAGTTATAATAATAATATTTTCACCGAAAATTATTCAATTAAAGTTAACATTTTGCAAAAGGGACACGCCACGGAGCTGAAATTTTAGCAGTTATAGTGCAATATAATAGAAGTTATATTATATATATTTATGTATATTTGGTTTTCAGTTACTCTCATATATACCTTTAAAATTTACTAATACACTTCAGAATATATTTTTAATTCAGGTGTATTTTTTCAACGCCGCCAAGTAGGGCACTTACGTAAGAATCGCTTATATGTCAAATTGATATTTGTCGGAAATTTTGTCAATAAATTAGAATATGCATTCAAATTTGAAGCTTTATAATATACATTTTATAACGACGATTTTAAGCAGACTGAAGACATGATTCATAATTATGATCCATACAGATCCAACTGACGGTCATTAAATATAGTAAGAGAAATGTAAGACAGAGAAACAACACATCATTAAAATATAAAAGAGAAAAGAAAAGAGAAAAAGGTAGAACTATTATTTTAAAAGTTTTTTGAGAACTCTAAGTGTAAATTATTTAATGAAAAAATTGTTTATATTTAGAATTTAGTTTGTTGGTGTCTTCTTTTTTATTTAATCCATGATATATATCATGTTTGTGGATTTCATTGTGTCTTGCAAGAACGTTATTTTCTCTATTCTTGTGTTCATTGACTCGTACACCAGCCATTCTTTTTGTCTGTCCAATGTAAGAGTAATCATTAAATGTCATATTATTTTAACTTTACGCATAAACCCTATTTTGGAGTTAAACCTTTCTAATTTATCGAAACAAATTGAAATTTGTAATTTGTGTAAAAATGTGTAATAAGTTTCTTTTCGCGAAATTTTCTGATATTAATTACAAGTGTGCAAGTGAAGTAAACTGTAATTATGGTGTTTCGTTCAATCGAAGCGATGTATTGTCAGAAACGGCTGTGTCCCTGGAATAGGTTCCGTGGGCAAGGAATTACGGCCTCCCACGACCTACAGGACCTGCTGTAGACGTGTCCTGGATGATATATTCTCAACAGTCCACGAGGTCTTGGTACGCGAAATAGTCCTCGCACGGAACTGTTCTAAACTATTGAAAATTATGTCCTTCCCTTATCTCTACTCTCGTGGATACTGGCCATGACCCTTTAACTGAACTTGACTCCAAAGTCTGGAAAGATAATTGAAATTTCTACCAACTTTGAACTCGAAATCAACCATCGTATAATTGTCTAATGTGCTGTTATACATTAGATTATGAACTTTACCATGTTCTTGACGTTATCGGCTTTAAACAGGAAAAGCGCTTCTTAAACTGACAAATTTACTGCAATTTAATTACATTTGAAAATAAATCTATTTTTTTTATATAACAATGAAATATTGGTACAATAAATAAAATTTAATCCTTTTTTGCTTTCAGATATTCAAGAATTCTATGAATTGACACTGCTCGATGAGTCAAAATCTGTACAGCAGAAGACTGCAGAGACAATCCGCATTGCTGATAAATGGGAAGCAAGTGATGGGCCAATTACGCCTACTTACGCTCAAAATGACGTGAGTATATATGTGTTATGCTTTTAAGAAAAATGTGTATTTTTAAAATCTGAGGAAGTATGCGAGTTTCGCTTCAAGTTTGTTTTATCATTAAAATGCAGAAAATGCGAGCAGACTACATTCTTGTTGAGTCACTTTTCATAATGTCTCTTACGTATTACTAATTATTTATTATAACTCTTCTAAGGATAAAGAGAAGGTCTAATGAATTTTATTACTTGTCAAACATTAGGAAATGAAAAATAGAAACAGGAATGGTGAGATTCAGAATTAAAGATGATAATATCTGGGATGTTGTATCCAAGAAAATTTTACGTATTCAAGTAAAAATAAAAAATTAACTTGTATTTATGCATTAAAGCAATATTTCGTTAGCTAAAGTATGCCAATGTTACTTAATTTTGTAAACTTTTAGATTCTAATTGCATTTTAAATTAAGTACTTAATATAAAAATTCAAGATAGTTTAGTTAACTAGAATTATTAATTTGTTATTAGACCAAGACCAACTCCAAAATAACACAACATTTTCATTTATAAAATCGATCTATTCTAATACCAAAGTTTCCACCTTTATTTGCTATATATTTCCTATAGCTTCATTATCTTATTTAACAATGTTTAACAATTATTTAACTTTTGTAGTACTCGAACTTCAGTGAATTTAAAAGTTTGTTCGTTTTAATATTTCAGTCTGGATCCTGAAAATTTGCTCAATCTGCAAAAATTTAATGAAAGCTGGCGTAGGATTTGAAAGATTTTAGTATGGTTTTATTTTATTTTAAATAATTTAATTTATTTTAATTAGTTTATTATAAAGTTCCTCTTTTATTTTATTTTTATTATGTTCAGTTTTCCATGTTCACACAAAATTACCTTTAGTTTTCTATAATTCGCTATTAGAGCTGATATTTCTTATTGAACAAGAATATGGTCCGAGTTATAAATTTTGAAAGAGTTACAACGTTTTAAAAAGGTCGTTAATTTTTGATAACAGAAAAGAAACTAACTTGAAGAACGAAAGGGCCATAACTATAAAAAAAGTTCGTCAAACGCGCAGCTTAGTCTCTTCAAGAAAAAGCATTATATTTTATTCTCAAACTTCCAGTGACAGTATCAACTTAAAAATGGTCGTTTTCCATCCAATCGTAAAAATTTATCTGAAATCTCGCAAAAATTGTAGTTCCAAAAATAATCTAGAAAGCGTAGTATCAAAAACAACGAAAATTTCTATGTGTTTCTGACTCTCACAGAAATCCAAAAATTGATTCATCGAACTGCTTTTCACGTTAAATAACTCGTCCTCGAAAATCGGAAAATAGTTCCTTTTATGTGAGCAAATATTCCATTTTCCAACTCTTTGATTCAGTTAGTAGTAACTGAGAAAGTTTAGATATAACTAATAACAGTTTTATAAAAAGAAAAAAAAACAGTTCTTTTGTCTGCTAAATATTTGAAAAGTTTTTCCCTTTAAAAATCAGAACAATTACCAATTTATGACCTAGATTATTTAATTTTATGGGTTATTTCTTGATGACCTTTGATGATCCTTGATAGGATAATCGAGATCAGTGTGAAGCATACCTCCTACCTCTGTTCTTCCGGAGATTCAAAATATTTTATGTTATATAAGAAAATAATTCATATACTTACTATTATCGTAAGAATTTAGAGTGAGATAGAAAGTAGTCCAAAATATGAGCATTTAAAACCATAAATTCTAAATTTAAAAGGAAAATATATATATGCCACCTGTTGTAATTATGTATCTTTTGAAATATTACTCATACTCAATTTAAATTGACTTCTAATTATTACCTACCATTACAAATTCTATTCTATTAATTCTGCTCGACTTTTGAATTAAATCAAATAAAAAATTTAATTTGTTGATATTAATAATCTCAGTTATAATACCTGTTAAATGATATAACAAGCATTATAGAGATCATAATTGATTTTAGAATATTAACAAAAATAAAAAAATATAAAAATAAAATTAAACTTTTCTCTAACATTACTATTTAAATTTTTAATAATTATTAATAGTATTTCTGATGAAACCTTTACTTTATAATTGTGAAAATAAACAAAAACTAAGCTCATTGACCTACTTGCTTTCTAATTGTTCCTACTAAATCGTTCAATCGAAATATTCAAAAGCTCTCTCCTCTTTGTAATTTTATGAATTTCTCTTATCTAAATAAAAAAAAATGTTGAATAATTAATAGCAATATAAATAATCAAAATAAAAATCAAATAATAAATTCTTTATAATCTTGACCACATAACAATTTTAACAATTTGTCCTCTTATTTTTTTTCGTTTTATAAATAAACAAATAAAATAATTAATTTACAAATCTCAGGAAGATTCTTCTTTCTACAAATTGATGAATAAGTCGCAGTGATGCTACAATGCACCACGACTTACCAAGCCTTATAGAAAGTAACGCAAACCAAGCAAGGAAATTGAATTGTATTAAACAATCAATTGTTGGTTGTACTATGTACTCCAACAAAAGATCGATTGACTTGTACGTTTATAAATAATTGCTAAATCGCAATTATTTATTAAACTACTCTACAATTTATTATAAATTTATTTGTTATATATTCATTATTTCTTATAAAAAACTCTATTTTAACTTTAAAAATTGATTTATTGCTTATTATCTAATAATTAATCGAATCGTACTTTTACCTATATTTAATTATTTTTATTTCGTATTATCAATTTTTCTATTATTATTATTAATTCTTACCAAATTATTCAAGTTTAATCGTGTTTAATCTATTATTTAAATACTAAACAATATTTTACTAATTGAACAATTCACTTTCGTTAGTTTTCTTATTAAATAATATTATCCACAATTATTTATTCATAACTGTTTACATTTATTACAAAAATTGCACTTATTCATGTTAATTTTGAAATATTATTAATTATATTATTAATCATTTCTGCTTATTTTCTATTTAAATCATTTTTTTATTGTTTATTCTAATATTTTATAATTTTTTTTTTGCGTAGGATGCGAAAACCTGCTTGCAGGTACCCTGTAGCCCTTACTACAGGGTTATGCGTGGGTGGCGACTTGTCGACCCGCTAAAAACACACCCTTATTTGGGACCTTAGAACCACTGCCAGGTAGAGCCAGTTTACTGACGTATCGCCTTCAGGAGTGGTCTCATATCCCGACTCTATCGCCTAGACGATATTTTCCCTCGACCTACGGGAACTACCTTTGTTGGCAGCCATCGAGATCTGTAATCCTCATGACCTGTTGGATGAAGGTCTCGATTTGGCACCAATTCTCTTTGGAACTAGTCATTAGCAGGACCATGTTCCCCAGTGTAACTTCGCAGTTTACACCGACAAACATGACCTGTCTTTCGTGGTCCCATTCTATGTAAAGAGTGTGTGCTCTGCGTCATCCTTTGGGGATTGTCAGTACGCACACTCTGAACTTTCTCTTCTTTTGAAGCGCTCTAGGTACGAGTTAAAACACCCGTGACCTGAGAGCGCTTGGGTGAGGTAGTACGAGACTACTCCGTGCTTACGCATTACGGTCTATCCAGGTGGCGAGTGTAGGTATGAGCCGATGAGTCCATCGATCTTTCTCATCCCCGCTCCATCTTGCTTGCCATCTTTCGACGAGTCTGCTTCTCGCATCTCGGCGAATTTGTCCCTTGCTGGGTCTATTGTCATCCGTATAACGGGTAGACATCCTATCTTTGAAAAGGAGGAAAATTTCCTCCCTTTCTTGCGCCAATAGATCTGCCGGCGGGACGCTGGCAAGGACCTGAGCAGAACTTGCGGATACTGTCCTGTAGGCAGAGATTATACGCTTGGTAATAATCCTTTGCGAGGACAGTATCTTCTCCAAGATGGTCTTGCTTCTGTCTGTTCGCAGGGAGGAGGCCCATACTGGTGCTGCGTAAAGCAGCTTTGAGTGGAAAACACTCGCCACCAATGTCCTTTTCTTTTCAAAAGGCCCACCGACGTTCGGCATTATACGGGCTAAGCTTAGCGCACATTCTGCGGCTTTGTCAGAAGCCACCGCGATGTGGTGCTTAAAATTCAAAAACATGTCTAGTTGCACACCTAGATACTTTATATGTGTGCTCCACTTGACCTCGAATCCGGCTACTTTGATCCGGGGAAGTTCATAACCACGTCTGTCTGTGACCATTAGCGCTTCGGTTTTGTCTAGGGCCAGTTGAAGACCTCTGGCATCCAGCCAGCTCTTTATTCGTCGCAGACATTCGTTCACCAAGATTCCGAACTTTTCTGCAGTTTCAGCAGACCATACGATCAACGCGTCGTCCGCGAAGCCTATGATCACCGCGTCTTCGGGTAGACCCATTCGCAAGAAGTCATCATAAGAGACGTTCCATACGAATGGTTCTATCCTCGAGCCTTGAGGGGCACCTCGTTGCATCTCTTTCTTCAGAGTGCAGGTGTCTTCCTCGTATATTACCTACCTGTCGCTAAGATAATTATTCATTATCCGCAACAGGTAGGGCGGTATTCCTTTGTTTCTCATCGACTTGATGAGATCTTCCCATCGCGCGTATTAAATGCGTTGCGTATGTCTATAGCTACCAATGCGCAGAAGCTCTTCTTCTTCCCGGGACCCAATTTGTCTTTTCCTTCCTTGGCTAGGTCCGCCGCCTTTTGTATGGCATCTACTGTGGACAGGCCTTTATGGAAACCAAATTGGTTATCGGATAGACTATTCTCTCCGGTCAGGTGGAGCTGCATCCTTTGCAGAACCATATCCTCTAGAAGTTTGCCCATCGTATCTAACAGACATATTGGCCTATAGGATGAGACCTTATCTAGAGGTTTGTTACCTTTCCTTAGGAGGACCAGCCCTTGTCTTTTCCAATCCCGGAAGAATTCTCCTCTTCTTAGGCAGTTGTTGAAGCAATCTAAGAGAATCTGGGGTGAAGCAACGATCACCTGTTTAAGGATCTCGTTGCTTATCCCATCGATTCCAGGCGACTTGCTTGGCTTCAATCTTCTGCCGGCTTCGTGTAGCTCTGCAAGAGTGAAAGTTCCTCCTCACGGACTTGACAGTCACTCCAGTCCTTCCTAGGCCGTGGCTCTGCTGGTGGAAACAAGGACATGATTATTTGACGCACCCAATCGGGATTGTCCAGGCCGGGGGTCTTTTGCTTGGTTACCAATTTCTTGGTGACGATGTTATAGCCCAGACCTCATGGATCCTCCTCGACGTTCTCGATCAGGTTTTTCCAACACCTTCGCTGTGAAGCTCTAATCTCCTTTCTGAGGATCCTCTTGGCCTCTGTATATGCGTCCTGTAGCGCAGGATCTCCCTTAGAGCGGGTGTATATCCTTCTTGCTCTGACGCATTCTTTTCGCAAAGATGCCAGCTCCTCTAAACACCAGTATACATTACGTCTTCTGAAAGCGGTACTTCTACGACGCGGCATTGACGCGTCGCATGCGTTGATTATCATGTTCATCACCGGCCGCAGCTCCCCATCCAGATTGTTCGGTCTCTTCACCCATCCAAGTTCCTCAATGAGGCGGGATTCTTCAAGGGACCGACCGAACTTTTCAACGTCTAGCTTCTTAATGTTCCACTTAGGGCCTTTCTTACAGGAAGCAACCTGCTTTTTTGCTCTAGGTGTGTCTCCTCCCGAGACTGAAAACTTAATATACTGGTGGTCGCTTTCGGTGTGATGCTCAGAGACGTGCCAATCCTTTATACGCTTGTTTAGAAGAGACGTTGTTATCGTAAGATCAATAATTGATCCGATATTATGGTCTCTCCTAAACGTCCACTTTTGGCCCTGGTTGGCAACCATCAGATTGTTCCTAGAGACCATTTCTGCAACTAAGACTCCTCTATTGTCGAGCATTGTCTCGCCCCAATCCGGCGACTTCGCATTAAAGTCGCCGGTGACGAGGACATCCAGCCTGGATTCTTGCAAGCTCGTCTCGAGTTCGTCTATCTCAGTTTCGAAGGTTATCAGTGGATCGTTGGGTGAGAAATAGCAGCTATACCTGCGCATACCTGAAATTTCCACCCATACGAACCCACTGCTCGTCTCCAGGAACTTGTCCACTCTCAAGTCCGAATTGTATACCTGAATGGCTGCTCTTCCCGATGAATCCTGGTACCGGGGAGCGAGATCGTTCCTTTTGTTCTGCTCAGTACAGAACAGAACGTCGATCCGCTCCTGACTGGCTGTCACTAGCATCAGGTCCTGGGCTTTCTTGCTTTTGTGCAGATTTATCTGCAGAAACATTAGGCCCTTGCCTTTTTATGTTTCTGCTGTTCCTCCCTGTAAGTGGGGCAAGCGCTACTCCATGAGAGATGAGCGCAGTCCTCCTTTTTTTGGTCTGAGCAGGTCAGACATTGAGGATGTTCCGACGTACAATCTCTAGCCATATGACCCGAAATGCCGCATCTCCGACAGTTTTTAATTCAGTTGTTTATTTAACAATATTCAACTTTTAACTTTCTGTTTCGATTTTCAATTCTGTATTAATAAATCTTCTATCAAAATATGTTCCTAAGTGTATTTCTTATTTAATTTCTTTTAATTATTTATAATAATAATCTAGTAAATTTCCAGGCTTGGGTCCGTAAATAATCTGATTCACTATAAAAGTAAATTCTATAGTGAAGTAGACTATTTATGGACTCAAGTCTGTTAATTTCATTATCAAAATTAATTATTTCAACTGACTTTTTGAAAATCTAAATAGTAATTCTTTATTTCAATTTTCCCTATCTATTTCAACATCTTGTGTATAAGGACGCTTAAGCCACCGGACCACCAACCCAAACGTCCAGAGCTCGATCTCAACAGACCCCAATATTTGTTTATATTCAAATTTGCTAATTAATTTATTTTTTTTATTGCTATTTACTGTTTTATTTTTAATAAATTTTTTTAAATCGTTTTTAACCTTGAAATACTATTTCAAGTGTCCTGGTTCGAGGATTCTAGAGTAGAATTTCGGTAACTCCAATTTTCTCCAATTTTACAACAACCACTTTTCAATTTTCTAATTTGCCAATTTTCTAATAACCAAATCTCCAATTTCTCAATTCACCAGTTTACCAATTTTTCCAATTTCTCAATTCACCAGTTTACCAATTTTTCCAATTTACTAATTTTCTAATTTACCAATATTTTTACTCTGCTACTTTTCCAATAACAATTTACTTACTTTAATATTTTCTAATAACCACTTTTCCACTTTTATAACAAGAATTCCAATTAAATTTAAATCTAAAGCTACCTGCCACCACACTGTACCTATCTATGTTATCTTTATATATCTCAGCTTTACAGTCGTTACACGTAACAGTCTTAAACATAGCAGTATATCTATAACTATTGCCTGAAGCTGCCTGGATTCTCATTAGGATGAAATTACCTAATTCTTATCAGTAATCAGAAAAAAGTTCGTAAAGTTGTGAAAATCAAGCTAAAATTTTTAAAGTCCTTAAACTTCTGTTAAGATCTTCGTTAGTTTAAAAGTGTTTATAAATATAACCAATTTAACGAATTTAATTTTCCAATAACCAACTTCTCAATTTCCAATAAACCAATTTTATAATTTGCCAATTTTCCAAATTTACAAACATTATAGTTATAATAACACAATGTCCCGTAACGGACAAACAGTCTCACACAAGCTATTGCGCTACAGTCTTAATTACGGATGTTCAAGTTTTTACAAAGGAGACGTCACTTATTAGAAGTAGGAGATTATTTTTTAGGAAGGTTATGTAAAACTTCACAAATTACACTTAATTCACCCTAGTGAATTAATTGCTTTTAGTCTTTTTATCTTATAATAAACTCACCCTAGATAGTTGATTTCCCCCTTTTCTTTCTTCAACCTTAGTAAACTAATTACCCTAGTAGGTTGATTTCTTTAATCCTTTAAGTGATAAATGCCTTTACTTTTTTAAAGATCCCACCGTGCAAGCTTCTCCAGTAGATTCTATCGCCGATCCAAAAAACGAAAAAATGTTTATCCAATTTTCATTTCACTACCACACTTCTTTCTCGTTTTTCCTCAACTGACTCCTTTTTTCCACTTCTCCGTACCATTTTCCCCAGACTTTTCCCTCCCTCTTTTCCTACCTTCAATTGATCACCCTTTTTCTCATTGTTTTCTCCCTATCCGACCATTTACCTTTCTCCTAAATCCTTTCAACCTGACCTTCTTTCAATAATTTCTACAAATCTCTTTTATTAAACCAAACTTTATTACTCATTACAATGAAACAATCTAAATTATTAGTCTGCCAAAACAGACCTAAACATTTCCTGTGACCCCTCGGAAAAAGGTGCTTCAAAAGTTGACAGTAGAACTCATGACAGGATCATCTGAAGTGAAAAAGAAATTCGTGTTTTAGTAAAGACCATAAACTAGAACTTGGAAGAAGGAAAAGAAAAAAACTGTAAATTGGATTTTTGGCAGACCTTTTAACAAAAAAATGCAAATTTTGCTCAAAATTGCTCAACATTTTTTTTTTTAATAGGTGGGATTGAACAAAAAAAAAATCCTTCGTCCAAGTCCTCGTGAATTGTATCTCAAAGACCTGTATAAAATTTTCTTAAGATCAGTTGAGTAGTTTTCGAGAAACTTTGAAAACACCGTTTCGAGAAAAACGCATAAGTTTTGAGTAACAATAATGCTGAAAAAATTTTTTTTTTAATAACTTACATTGAATCATCGACTCCTGGGCCATAAAGTTGTAACCGTCAGTTTTACATTAATCTTAAAAAGGAAATTAATATTTACTCCTGTGTCTAATAATAAATTCAAATGCAATTAAATTCGCAAAAAAAATCATCATCAATGAAAAATATCCAATGGCAAGAGAAACTCAGAAGAAACATTAATTGTTCATTAAAATCAGTTAAATTTATTCAAGATCGTAATTCTGTTTACAAACTGTTGTCAACAATAAACATTATGAAAATAATTATTTAAATTTTCAAATTCGCAGTGACGTCACGCTACACTAGTATTTTCAAATAATTTACAAATATCGAGTTGAGTTTAAACGTTAAAATTATAAGTTATTTATCGATTAATTTACAGAGAAACACAATAATTTTCATTAAAATCAATTACACATATATGCGCAAATAAATAGTCAGAAAAACTTGAAATGAAATTTTGTCAATATACGTGAACCATCAATTTAATAATTGTCATAATTAAAGAAAAATAAATATATATGATATTAATAACAAAAATATAATCAATCAATCACACCTGTTTTGAGTATATAATAGGAAATAATATAATATTTTAATACTCATCAAAACTGTTTATGAGACTGACTGCGAGAGGCAATGGCGATCCTTGTCGAAACTACCTTTTCCGGTCTTTACAAAAAATCCTGAATTTCCTTTTTCCTTTTAGATTTTGATTCAATGGATTTAGGACCCTCCGTCAATTTGTCGATCTCCTATTTTAAATTTTCCTAGGAATATGATTCAACTTTCTGCAACGGTTGATTGGAAAAAATGCATCTCTGATCCCGGCCCACAATTTAACGCCACACTTTAAACGTCCTCAGCGAGTGCTTATAGTGGGGCGTAGATCCACAGGCAGTCTCCAGTTGCGTTGATTAATCAATGATCAATCGAATCAGCCCCTGAGACACCGGCGAGGATCCCCATGGTAAAACCTTCACGTGATTATCCCCAATCGTCCATGAAATATATTTAGAATTATTAAATTAAAAATTTAATTTACCAGGAAAAATTCAGATATTCCCCGCCAGTCATATTTCAAGGAAAGCCATCGCCTCAAAGTTAAGAACCTGCAGCTTCAGTGTCCCAAATCTGTATCTCCAAAACTTTTATTCGGATCGACTTGAAAATTTAGGATAATATTCTCGAGATGTTGTAGAAATTAATAAGACAATAAAAAAAATCGATTTTTAAAGCTGTGAAACCCATGTAACCCCTTAAAACGAATCGAACAGAATTTTTTTTAGAAGTAATCTTAAATTTGTTAAATTATCCACACCTTGCTAACCTCTTCCATTGATTACGTAAAGTATTAATTGGTGTTAAATGTAGACTTCCAATTTCATTAAAAAAGTAATTTATGATAATTTTTTAATAAACTGAAAACTAAAAGTGGAATAGGAGAGTTCATAATTCGTGACCTGTACGAAATAAAATTTATGTGCATTATGCACACAAT
The DNA here is from genome assembly GCA_037103525.1 of Ganaspis brasiliensis. Taxonomy (NCBI): domain Eukaryota; kingdom Metazoa; phylum Arthropoda; class Insecta; order Hymenoptera; family Figitidae; genus Ganaspis; species Ganaspis brasiliensis. Next base: position 1,428,458 of record JAZKLR010000143.1, on the reverse strand, counting down.
CCGAGCTTATTTAGTGCCTATTTATAAAAGTTGGAGGAGATAAATGATCAGAGGTGAAAAATATCCCAGAGTCGTTGCATGGTGCCTTGAATTCTCGCGGTTGATAGGTGAAGAGGAAGCGAACAAGCGTTGGCAGGCCATTTATGCCCGAGAGTAACGTTAAACGCTCCCAAGAGGATACAATGCTTTCCACTGGGCAGAGAGATAACGTATAATAGCTATTATATGAGAACACACGTACTTAAGTTTGCAGCCTACAGAGGGCACACGCATTATGCTTGCATGTATTGGTGTGTCAAGCATTATCAGTTGCATATTGAAGTTTTGATTAACTCTACAAACTCATCTGCAGATACTTAAAATAACTACAAGCTAAAATAGAGTCATTAAGTTGCAATTGATATGTGTCACTCAAATTTAAACTCTTGATGAAATTACTGTTTTTGAAAAATCCAAAAATTTGGCATAGTCTGTTTCTAATTATTTTCCTATGTGGAGAAATTTTTCCTCAACCTTCGAAAATATTCTTTTACATTATTCTACTTTTTATAATATATCTTATTGATATTCTAATTACAGAATATAAACTTGATTTTAGATTTGATTGGAGAATATTTTCCTGTTTTCGATGTACTTGTGTCGTAACTTACTAATTAAGAAAAAATTATAGTTTTTGGCAATTTACTATTTTGGATCAATACTTGTGGTTGTATTTTAGAATGTATTAATTCCTCTCGCTAAATATTCACTAAATTCCTGAAGTTTCAAATTTCTGGTGTGAAATGTTGTATGCTGTCTAAATATTTATAATATTCGCACAACAAAAAAAACAAATTTCAATTAAATATACTGTCACTAGGTAAAAAGTTACCTCGCACAATATTTTTAAATGAATTTAAAAATCTAATTATACAATATTATATCGTTTAATAATTGATATGATAATAATATATTAATTGTTTAATAAAATTATTACACACCAGTCTGGAATAAATTCTAGGCTATTGTTTAGCCTTAATGGAAACTTGGCAATTTCTGCCTTCTATTATTTTGAGTTTAAATTATTTAATTTCATTAAATATTTAAAATTTTAAAGTTATTTTAATTTCTGTTTATTTTAATTATTGTCGAATTTCAGATTTTGTAAAATTAAGATTAATTTCTATTTTTATTTTGTATTTGATCAATTGAAATATTGAGATAATATTATTATTTGGACTTCCGGGTTTTACCTGCTAACTTGTCAGATCGGACAATTATTTGTTTTGTGAGATAAACATTAAATGTTTGCACTTTTATTTTACACTCACGAACAGTGCTTGACTCCGATGTGGAGTTTTCCACATCATAATGACTCTCAAGAGTGCCAGGACCAGAACATGATGTCGTCAGTCGTGTTTATAAACTGTCAGGATACAGGTGGCAGCCATCTTGTTTTAGCGCTTGACGTCAGCGCCGCCACTACTACACCTGATTCACAATTCTCGGTCGATTGCGGCACCGTGGCGTATGTGTTGCTGTATTCTGAACTGATGTGTTCGACCGTCAGGTCGTGTTTTTATAAAAAGTATTAAAACTTTATTAAACATGTAATCAACATTATTGACGGAGCTCAATTAGTGGGCGTAAGCCTTCCCAGGTGAGCTCCAATAATTAATTTTATTTTTGATAGAGTCGATCTCCAAATAAACATTAAATTTAGAGTCAGTGTTCAGTGCATCTCTTTTGTAAATGACCGTTTCTTGCGGCCGACCATTTTCATTTTGTAACCTCTTGATCATATAATAAATATGCTCTTTTATAGTGTAAAATTTAAATTTCAGTTTGTGCTGCTCCTTATCCCTTACTCTTCGGTCAGTCATGGCTTGCTGGTTTAAATTTTGTTTAACAAATAGAGTAATTTGATTAGTTTTATTAGTCTATTGTTTTGTTATTTTTTTGTTTAGTTATTTCTCATTAAAATAACTTGGCACTACGGTTTTGTTTTTGTATTGTTTAATTATTTTGATTAAAAATTTAATTGTAGATTTATTTATATTTTAAACATTAAACAGAATGTGATAGAATATGTAAAAAAAAATGGCTTCCGTGTCAATGGGTCTTTCAGTACCACAAACTTTATAAATTTTGTGAAAATTTCGTTCAAAAATTCAAATTTTGAAATTTATTAAAAATTAAATTTAAAAATGGCCAATAATGGCCAATTAATGTAATAATACTTACTTTAATTTACTCTTTATTAGTTTTCCTAACGATTTTAATTAATTAAAAATACTGAAAACTCTTGTTGTTTGATTCAAGAGCGTTAAAATACAAAGGAGGATTTTGCAGTGGAATAAATTTAATGTGGTCAGAAACGCAGAGAAGGAAGCATCGATTTTGTTTTCTTTCTTTGTGCCTGACCACAGAAAATTTATTCTACTGCGAAAAGTTCTCCTCCCTCGCATAGTATTTGAATTGAGATTCAGTGTCGCTTTAAAAGTATACATTAGTTTCGATTTAAGTTCAACTTTGTCAAATGATATCACATGAAAATTTTCTGTGAATTCATTGAGCTTTAAAATTCATCTGCTTTAATTAATTACATCTCATACGAAAATAATTCCACAGCACATTATAAAAGAAATTCTTTAGCATTGTCGAGGAATCTAGAAAAATTTTTAGTTAATAATCAACATTCTATTCTGATTGAAATATCTTCCATGTTTTCATTTCATTGTACTAATACTGGCTTTCAAAGTTCAACAGAGTCTCTGGTATTCGACATTGGAAGAGAATTTGAGAATAAAAACGAAAAAGAACTAAATAACCAAAAGGACACGGTCTAAGAAGAAAGAGGATACTTTAATCTTTATCTTCCTGAACAAGATCCCAATCGATTTCTGTTCTCCCGGGAAATCGGAAACAGAGAAAAAGACCCTAAGAAAGAAAGAAAGAGAGCCACGGCGCTGAACTTTAACCCGTGTGGTGTTATACAGACAAAAGTATCATTGTATTTACAATAGGTAGAATTTTTCATTATCCCGAATCCCTTATCTTTGCCACTGCATATCCAATCTGAAAGACACGATTCGAAGAATAATGGAAAACAAATAAAATATATCTACCGCAGCAACCTAGTGGAAAATGCTTCTCTTCTTTTGCATATGTTTTCAAAACTAATACGATTATTCAAAAGCTGTCGATAAAACAGGAGCACCTAGGAAAAATTTTGTTTAGCAATATTGTTTTGTAATTTGAGAGAGTTGTCAATGTCAAAAACAAACGCTGATAGAGTCTAGACGATTTTTTAAAATGAAAAACATAGAAAATATGAAAAAAATTGTTTAAACAATTCAAAATTAATTTCAAAATGTTCATACAAGTTCATAAAAGGGTGCCTTAGAATTTCCACATCGTTTAAAATCTCTTTTCTCATTCTCTCTCTCTCTCTCTACTCTGCCTTTGTCTATACCATACACCTGTTATACCTTTTTCTCTTTCACATTTCGCACGCTATTGTTGTCTTTATCTATCCCAGGTAACCTTATTCTCTCTTGCTTCTAGAACCACAACTGTGAACTCTCCTTGCGTTTCTCACTCTATTCTTGTCTTTATCTATCCCAGGTAAATTCTATAACTTATTCTCTCTGACTTTCTGAAAAGCATAGCAGTATACCTATATCTATAACTAACTGATTTCTTATATAGGATACTTACTATCAAACTGCCATCAAAATAACAACAAAAAACTATCGATAAATATCAAAGATATTGTTGACCAATGAGAGAGCGAAAAAGAGTCTTACACGTCTGAAGATTGTCGAAAGGTTTTATAATTTCAAAATCAAACCTTATTTTTAAATTACAGTCAACCTAATTAAAATTATTATAATTTTAAATTCCCAAAATAATAAAATGTCTTGTAAAATAAATTTAAAGTTAAATTTTAATATTTTACTATAAAAATTATTATGAAAATAAGAAAGTCGAAAACGAAAACTATCGAATATAGCTACTGACCAATAAGAGGTCACGAAAAGGTCTTACGAATTTGAAGTTAATTACAACGCCTGTTGTCTTTAGACTAGAATAAGATAATCGGAGATATTCTAGAATCGCCTCGATTAAAAGAAGACGTGTATCGTTTTCTACTTCAAACAGTTCATACGACCCTGGTTGTTTACATTTGTTTTGACCTCTTAAGCGTCCATAATTTCTGCAATACCATACTAAACCATCGCATAAATTAGGGTTCGTATGTAATAAAAAAATATCTTTTTTCGCACACTGTACGCAAAGGTCGCTCTAACTGCACAGAATTCCGTTCGGAAAATTGTCGATTCCTGTGCGATTCTAAAAGCGAGCGGTAATGAATTATCGCACTACAATAGTGGGGGAACTTTGCGAGAGTGTTGACATTACCGCACGGCTGTCCCCACTATACTTGATTTTCCAAACATTGTTCCTATCTCCGTTTGCGTCTTCTTCTTCTTCTTCTTCTTCTTCTTCTTTGTCTGTTATTGGCCTTGTGATTAGTTTACGTGACCAATGACAAGACATAACGTTATCTAAATTCATGGAAACTGATGACACGTTCAGACTGGACGATTATCGCATAGATAGCTGCAGTTAGTTCGATTTCGGGAGTGTTAAGGACGTGACGTTTAATTCTTTCAAATGAACCACGGAGTTAGCTCAGTTGGTTAAATACTAGACTCTGCGGTCGCGCCAAGTCCAGCTTGCTGGGTTCGCGCCCCGATGAGTCTGGGATTTTTCTAACTCGTGAGATAACTTCAGTGGAAGGTTTGACGTCGAGGAATAATGATATGCACTGTCGGTAATCGACTTGTGCAGATCACTAGAACTCGACTGTCGATAAACTGGTTGTATTCAGGAAGAGGTTTTTCTACAGTTTTCTCTCTCCACTGGCGAGCAAACCCAATATACCAGGTGGTCCAGGCAAATGCGAGTACTCCTAATTTCAAGCCGTTCTGTAGACGCAGAATAACTTAAAGAATATATACAAGTAGAATTCTAGGAACTCCCTACGGGGGACACTCATTGGGCCAGTAAGGTCGTTAAAACGAGTGTATAATAACTAAAAAAAAAAAAAAAATTCTTTCAAATGCAGTGCGAAATTGATTTATCGGAAACAGAATCATTATTTTTAAATTCCAAATGCCTTTTATTTATTAAATATTTATTATTTTAAAAAATATTCTTTTGAATTAGGTTTTTTTTCGCCTTCGGCTCGTGTCGTAAACTCTCACACTTTCGGTAATCGCCCATTTTCCGCACTTGTATCGTAATGTACTATTGTTGTTTCTAAATCACTTTCTGGTTACATATATGACAAAATAATTATCATGAACAGAAATATTGTTCAGGGCATGTCTAAAATAGAATCTTAGATAAAGGAATTTAGCTTATTGTGTGTACTTTGCAAAGAGACTTTTGTTAGAACTTTACCAGTCTGGTATCTCATTTAGAAAGATACCATCGCTGGCAAATGCAGCGTAGCAACTGCAACAACTGCAACGTCATTCGAGAGCAGTATAACATTGTCCAAACTGTGTTTTGAACTAACTTGTGTCCTCTGAGTGAAGTGCATAGTTCTGAGCGAATAGGCAGCCTGAGCGGATGGATGCAGCCGGTACAATGTATCTCTGCCCTGCCACTACACTCACACATTCTTCTGAAAATGCTTCTACATACTATCCGTTTCTACATCCTTTTCATAGTATTTACGACTCGCACGAATTTGAAAGCCTTGATGCATTACCGTTTTCAAGGGGACAAGTGGAATTTATAGAGGCCATTTCAAACTCAGCGACCTCTTTTCCAAATGCTTCAACGCCAACTCTGTCACTCCCCCACGTAAATTGCAATTAGCGACACGCCCCGAACTTTTACTAATCCAAAATTTAGTTACATTAGATATAAAATTAAGTTACCTTCTTATCACCTCACACGAAATTCATTTTAAAGGATTTTCTTATTATCTGAAACGCGACGGGGGCTTATCACGTAACTTTGAAAACGAAAATGTAAGTTGGATTTTAAATTTTTTTATGAAATGTCAGTTTCACTTTGTGGTCATTGTTAATATTTTTAAATTATTGAGATAATGTTTGAAATCTTTAACTTCTCAATTGACAAAGTTAGAAGTTGTAAATAAAGTAAGAAAAGGTGAATCAGTGACTGAAATTGCTAGAGAAATGAATGTTTAATTACTTAATGTTTACAGGTAACTTTTTTCTCATTTAAAATCAAGTTAAAACTTATGAATACTTATGAAGAATGAAATGAGGAAGTATATTTATTTTTTAAATGCATCATAATCAAGGTATTCCAAGCAGCGGCACAATAATAAAAAACAAGGCATTAGTTTTAAATGAGAAATTAAAAGGAAATCTAAATGTTTTTGCAAGTGAAGGTTGGTTATCTTAATGGACAAGTGGGTGTGTTATACAACAGCTAACTACATGTGGAGAAAATCTGTCACCTGATTTTTTTGAAATTGATAAGTTTAAAGAAAACTTAAAGAGAATTATATCAGATGAAACATTAACACGGATACTAGTTTTTAATTACAATGAGAATAGTTTAAATTTCAAAATGTTACCTTCAAAGAGTTTGGTTCTTGAAGTGGAAAAAAAGCTCTTGGTTAAAAAAGAAATACTGAACGCTAAAACTGAAACACTAAAAATTCCTTTTATGGTTATTGGGAAATCGGCTTAACCACGGGCATTAAAAGTATGAACATTAAAAATCCCTCTGTTTATCATAAAAAAATTAAAAACTGCGTGGGTGAATAGTACTCTTTTTAAAAAATGGTTGAATGAAGAATTTGTACCGAGAGTAAAAATCTTTTTAAATGAAGAAGGCTTACGACTAAAAGCGTTTTTATTCATTAATAATGCTCCTTTTCACCCACCTCTTAAAGAATTAAAAAAAAAGTAAAATAAGTGCTTTGTTTTTAATAAAAAGTAGAAAAAAAGAAATCAAACAATTAAAACACTTGTCATTTATAAGACGTTAACGTTTCAACAGTAACGCTGCCCTCAATAGAAACTAAGATATATTTATATTACAAATTAAAATGATTTATAAATAAATAAATAAATAAATATGATGCATTAAAAATTAATTTATAGTTACCAATAAATGAGATAAAAATTCTGTTTAATGTTGCAAAACACAATACATTGAATGTTGAAGTCAATTATTAAAACTTTTAAAAATACTTCTGTATAATCGTCGTGTTATTGTCGATGATTAAAATAAAACTAAAGGCAAAAATGAATAACTATCTCTAAATTCACAATCTTAAGTTTGTAATTAAAGGGTAATTAGTAATATCAGTCAATACTATAAATTTTGTCAATAAGAAATAAATTTTATCAATAGTATAAATAAAAAAATAAATAAAATATAAAAACTGGGTACGTTTTATAAATATATAGAAGGCAAATAACAAGTGTAAATTTTATAATGCATTTTTAAGTTTTTTTTACGTCCAAATACTGCTTCAGTATTGCAACCAATGGATCAAGGTATTTTAGAAAATTCAAAAAGACTTTATCAAAATCGTTTGATGCTTTCGACAATAAATTCTCAGGACAGGAAAATGATGTAGATGATATTCAGCATTTAAAAACTATTAAGATAAGAGATGTTATTTTCTGGTCAGCATCTACAGGGCGAAAAGTAACTCCAGTTAGCATCAGAATATCGTGAAATAAATTTCTGCATAAAACTGAAGAAGATAATGATCAAATTGAAAAAAAAATAATAACATAATTAATAAACTGGTTACGATTTCGCAGAAAGTCAACAATTATTCTCATGTTTAGACAGATGACATAGAAAGATTAGAAGCAGAAGATAATGAAATTCTTTCTTGCCCTTCAGAGGCAGATATTATTTCCATGGTTCAAAAGAAAAACGTAGAAAAGAAAAAAGAAACTAATTCCATGGATTTCGTAATCTCAGCAATGGAAACAGTAAAAAAACTTGATCAAATTATACCGTTTTTTTAAACAAAAAAGTATATAACCATAACATCTTTTAACATTTCACAATCTTCGAAAAGAAGCGAAAATGTTTTGCCAAATACATAAAAGTTAACGAGATAAGGAAACTAAAAGTTTTATAAATTTATGTATTTATAGAAATTATTACAATGTAAATAAAGCTATAAAGTACCCTCAAAAAAATTTATTTTTCATTTGCATATATATGTAAGTTTAAAGTTTCTAAAAAACAATACTACAAAATTGTTTAAAAATTATTTACTTCTAAGCAAAATTGGCTTGTAATACTTTTTTCAACTTTATAAATTATGTTGAATTTTTTTCTTTTTAAAATTGTTATACATATAATATAAGCAATGATCAAAAAAACAAACTGATATTCCTTAAAAAATTTGAAAAATTTACTTGCGGTTTCGATTTTGTTCTCTTTTTAAAAGTTACGAGATAAGACCCCGTTAGTAAACTTTTAATCAAAATTTTTTAAAATAAAAAATACAATATTGGACGTATTTTCTGTTCTAATTAACTCACATTAAATGCCCCATTTTATTGTTTTATAACTACAGCACTTTGAAATTCAGTTAGAAAAATTTATAATTTGTTAAAGCAGTTGCTTAAGGTTAATTTTTTTAGCTACGGAACAAAATGCAAGAAAATCAACTTTCTCTTGTCTAATAATAATTATCACAAATAAATGCTAAAGATGTGATAACTTACCATAAGAGCAAGTGCTTCATTATCTAAGAACATTAAGACGCAACAGGTTGAAGATCATTTTGAAACACTGAAAAGTTTCACACTCCCTTTTGCATCAAGATGCTGTGCTTTCTAAACTTACTTTTTAAGACCGAGTTGGTTTCAATTAAAGTTCTAATTTAAGTTTCTAACAAATTTTAAAGCGACTAAACTTAATCACAATTCATTATTTACATTTCGTACTTATTACTTAGAATTTACTCAACATTTTCCATCGGCATTTCTTAATATTAAGTTCTAAGAACTTTCTTATCCACAAAACTTCCCAAGAAATTTTCTTATCGTTGTTTATTTCCCGCTTCCTGCTTTTATCAATAATTTAATCCGCTAAAAGTAATTTGTAGATAAAAAGACGCCAAGTTAATTGAACTTTAATGTATAAGTTTTTAACAAGAGAAAATGAATTCATAAAAAAGAATAACCTTGTTGCAATTTTACATGGTTTTTGTATAAGTGAGATCTAAAAGCTTTTAAAATGAAAACTAAATACCTGTAACTGCATGTGTAGTTGAAGACCATTATCTTAAAGACTTTAAGCTTCCGACAAAGTTTATAAAGTTCATTTAAGTAGATCAGAAGTGTAATACGGAGTTCTCGGAAGTCTAGAGACTCTTGTAAAGTCGATTATTAGTTTGTGGTATTAATCCTCTGGAGAAAAATTTCATATTAACTGAGGGTACCTATTAAACTGGACAAATTCATATGTTCTTATTATATTGCTTATATAAAGTTGTTCTAGAGCAGCTACATTTCTACTTCTCGGACGTGGCAACTTTAGGAAAAAATTTAACTATGAATTTAAAGGAAACATTTTAATAAATATATTTAATGTAATATTTGTAAATACATTTCAAAAAGTGTAAATATACATATTAGTCAATAACAGTTTCCAAAATCCTTTGAAAACGTTACAAAGAAGGACCCATTTTACATAAACACTTCTGCTTCACACTTTAATAAATTCTAATAAATTTTATAAATAATGTTTCTTTATTTTTAAAAATTTTCGATATTTCAAACAAAACAAATTGATATTGTAACGTTCCGTACAGACTGGGTAAAATTTACCCGAATGTAAATTTTCAACAATACCAGCTTGAAGAGCAAGCGTCGACTAGCTCAGCCAAAGAAGCTACCTTCGATTGGTACCTCACAGTTTTTTCTCCTCCTGTTCGAGCCCCCTCCATTGACTCGTTTAGAAATGGCGCAATATTCAAAATCCCCTGGGTAGGTTCGTTGTTTTTTAAAACAAATTTTTATCAACTAATTGGAAGACTAGTTTAAAAATAATCCGGCTGTGAAAAATATCGTATTACAAACCATTTAAAAAATAAAAATAGTTTTATAAAAGCTAGCGTAAGAGCAATAAAATTAAATTCAAATTGACAAAGAATCTCTTTAATTCGAAATAAAGACATCAAATTTCAAACATTTTCAATTTACCAGGAACGATTTCCATTTATTTTAAATGAGAATGTCTTTTTATTTTCGATAAGACGACAATACTGATAGTAGCAGTTGAATTAAATCCGTGTAATTCTAATGGTCGTTTTACAAACGTCTGGAAAAGTATGTTTCAGTAGATACGCCATCTCGTATAAACTTTGATATACATGGAGAAGCTGAAACGAGTAAACTACTTTTTTATTTTACGCTCACCAACATTCTTTCTCCTTTTCTCGTTCACTCTCAAAAGTTAAAACTGCAAGTCAGTTCAACGAAACTGCTGAAACTATCCTAGTGCAGCCCACAGGGCTTAATCCGTTTACACTAAGTTTCCTAGTCTCGAGAAGCTCTCATGGAGGCGCCTTGAAACGGAAATTATGACCTTTGCTTTACGAGTTCTTCTGACATATTTACAGCCAACTTCACTGGTATTAAAGATTCTTCTAACAGTCGGAAAAAAATGCTTGTGGCCACTCTTAAGACGTCTCTAATTCTTTATTTTTCTTGCAGCTCAATTTGTTCTTATCGACACAATAATGTCGTTGTAAATTTATTTACACTATTATGTGGTAATAAATAACTGTTATCTGTTATATAGCTTGTAAATTGTGAATTTGCAACAAATTGGTAGTTAAACTTTAACTACAGCTAAATTAACCAAAATTCACAGAATTAGAAAATTACAATTTGTTAATGATGTTTTTCTTCGTTCTAATCTTTCAATAACTAAACTTAAGGGAATTTTAGTAAATAATGAGTTAACATCAAGAGACATTAACACATAGTCATCAGGAATAGTTAAATTCTCAAGTTTCTTCATAAGATCAAAACTGTTATTAATATGAGATTTTGGAGCTTGAATGTTAGTTTTTAAATCCTTAAATAAAATTTTTGCCAAAAAATGTGTTGGACTTATAACAAATTTCTTTATCTTTTTACATATATTTTTCTTTTAACATTCAAATAATTCTTAAATAACAAAATTTCAGTCAAAAAAATAAATTCAAAATATAATTACAAGTCTAATAATTTTATTAATTTTCTCCATCCATAATTTACAAATGATAACTAATCAATTTCGTTAAATTCGAAATGACCTGCGCAGGTTTTCAAGTATTAAAGAAACTAATCAAATTACAAAAACAGATACACTCTTAATATTCTTCCAAATGCACAATAAGAAGAAAACATAATATTAAAAATAGTCTAAGAATCGTCAAAATAAATTATTTCAATCTCCACGTTATTTATTGCACAAACGTCAACGGTCAACTAAATTATAAATTTAAACATTAATTTTAATTCTCAAATAAAACTACAAATTCAAACAATCAAAAAGTACTCATCCACAATTTGATGATGAAGTAATCAATGATGATTATGGATTCGTTTATAAGGAACTCTTGATCCTCGAAATAACAAAATCCATATTCGAGAATTCTTGTATTATACCATCACTTCTTAGCCTAAAGTCCATATATAAATAGAAAAGATTCATCTCAATCCATTAAAGATCAAACGGGATACAATTAACGGCCACACTTTAAACAACACGATAACAATACTTTAAATCATGAATTTATAGAAAAAAATAATATATAAAAAGAATTAAGTCACAATAAGAAATCCTACCTTTCCGGGTCCCCAGCCGGCACGTGACAGTGTAGCCACTGGTTTAACCGTTGACGAGGCGCAAAGATTGAATGAATAATTATTGCAATTTTCCCCGATACAACGATTCAATCAGACCCACTTCTAAATGTGCCCTTTTCCGGAAGAAAATGGAAAATTCCGAAGTTAATTCGGAATTCAATTAAAAGCTGAAGTGATAGCATCACACAGATTCATTTTATGTCTCATGTATAAGAGAATATACCGCTTCAGACTATTGACGAGTGATCCTATTGGACGAAGAGGAACATCTTTTTTATGAGTTTTCGGAAGACCGTAAAGTTTTAATAAAACAGTATCAGTTAAACTTAATTGATTATGATGATATTTGTATTGAAGAAAATCACTATCATTAAAGTTATGAAGGATTTTTGCCGTATCTTTTTGAAGACCAATTACTGGATTTTTTGTAAGTTGTGTGTAGGTGGAAGTGTCAGAGAGCAAATCTTTCATTTTTTTATAGTACAAAGATTTATAAAGACAAACTGTAGAATTACCCTTATCCGAGACTGTGAACATAATATCCTGATTTTGTTTAAAAAATTCTTTGGTAGTACTAATTTTGTTAGCAAAGTTTCTGTCTTCTGTTGAAATATGTGAAGTTTTATGCAAATTTGACGAAAGATTGTGTACAACATTGTCTCTTATTTCGTTTTTTGTGTCATTATTTATTTATAGTCTACTAATGAAAGATTCTACATTTTTAATAATATCGATGGCATTCTTTTCGGAAAATTTACAGTTTGTGCTATAATTAGGGCCTAGAGAGAAATTATTTTCTTAAGAATTTAAGAAAATTATTTCTTAAATAAATAATGTTAGTATCTCCTTACATCTCTTCCTAATTTTTCACTCTTCTGACCCCGTGCTTTTCGTAGTTTTTTCTTTCTGTCCAGATACTGTTTCCAATTTTTGCTTTGAAGGGGTGCTTTTAATAGAGACAATTTTAATTATCATATTTTATAAAATTACCGACTTTTTACGTCGGAGGTGAATACCCTTAATATTTGATGGTAGTGTATAAAATAAATTATTCCCAGTGGATAGACTCGCAGTGAAGTAACTAATCTCGCTGGAGGTAAACTGAGTTGTACATCAGTCGCTCAGATAGAGTTGCATTTGCAGCAACCCGACGATAAACATACATGTCGAGGACTAAGTACAAGAATGGGAACACTGCCATAGGTGGTTTTCGACAGGGAGTAGAAATGGTATTTGCCACCGTGTCAGTGCTCTTCTACCAGAACAATTTGTTAGTTGCCACTAATAGTCTGTTTCTCATCCAATGTAGCGCCTTCGTGTCGGTGTCGTCTGTTTCACGCGACCAACTTGTTACCCACCAGCTATTGTCTCATTCAGTCTGATGGATGGCGCAGATAAGATTAGATATTCCCATCCTTCCACATTCGCACTCGGCTTACTAGAAACCAGGTGACAAATTGATGCTGTCAATTAACTTTTCAATAAAAATTCCAAAAAATCTTCTTTTAATTCCAGTGATAAATAAAACCAACATTATGAACAAAAAACAGAACCTAAAATTTTTAAAGAAAACATAAAATTTATCTTTATTAGAAAAAAATTTTAAATATGCTTTTGAACAAAAAAAAAATTGTTTAGACAATTAGATAATTAGATGAACAATTTACTTAACTTAAAGAAACCTGGTTTTTAATTTTTACTATGAAATACATAACTCCTGTAAAAATGACTAAAATCCATTAACTTATCTTTTTACAATTTTTTACATTGTTACACTGAGAAAATGAGACATGACTGAGTACTGTCCGGACAGGAGTGGTTCCTGTCCAAATAGAAAATTTTAATTAGACAGCACTCATTGCTTTCTGGACATGAACCATTCCTGTCTGGAAAGGACTCAGTAATGTCTTGGACATTAATGAAATAGACAGTAGTGAACCCTGTCTAGACAGGAATGGTTAATGTCCAGACCTGAATGATAACTCTCCGGTGGTGAATTTGAAAGAAGGTTATAAAATGTAATAGACGTCATTCAAAAAAATGTACATTTGGACAAGACTACACTGAGAGACTGAAGATTTGAATATTTATAAAACTTGTTGAAATTTTATTATGTTAGGTTAGAGGTTAGGGAAAAACGTACTTTTTCTTAATATTTCAAATGGGTCAATCCACTGACTTTTGTCTGTAAGCTGTTACGGCAATATTTTTAATAATTCTAATTTTAAAATATGTGAAACGCCAACATTTTCTGAATTCAGTAAGCATATTCAAATAATATAAATTTTCTTTCTTTTCGTGTTATTATTAATCAAAAAATGAAGGTTCACAAGCATATTTGTAACCTCAAATCTGGTTTTTTTTTTAAAAGATGTTATAATTCTTAGAGTAATTAATATAATATTTAACAGGCGGACGCTCCGTTTGTATACTAATTTAATTTAAATGGAACAATGTGAAATTGCTGTGTTTACTTAAAATATAAAAATTAACCTTTTTGAGTAAGAAATTTAAAATTTTTAATATTTCCTAAACGAGGCAAAACACGTTCGTCAAACTTTATAGACAAGTAGATTATATTAATATTAAATTATATTCAGAACCTCAAATTTGTAGGAGGTTCCATAAAAAAGTAATAAGCTTCAAAAAATAGTGAAACTTTATACAAGTATAAATATTTTAAATCAGAGTATCACTTTAAAATAATAAAATTTTATAATAAACCCAACTTTTCTGTGTTCAGAATTAAATAATTTATATTTCTAATAAGTTCTGATAAATATTATATTAATTACTCTAAGAATTAGAACATTTTTAAAAAAAGCATTAGTTTTAAGGTTAAAAATATGCTTGTGAACTTTCATTTTTTGATTAATAATAACACGAAAAGAAAGAAAATTTATATTATTTTAATATGCTTACTGAATTCAGAAAATGTTGGCGTTTCACATATTTTAAAATTAGAATTATTAAAAATATTGCCGTAACAGCTTACAGACAAAAGTCAGTGGATTGACCCATTTGAAATATTAAGAAAAAGTACGTTTTTCCCTAACCTCTAACCTAACATAATAAAATTTCAACAAGTTTTATAAATATTCAAATCTTCAGTCTCTCAGTGTAGTCTTGTCCAAATGTACATTTTTTTGAATGACGTCTATTACATTTTATAACCTTCTTTCAAATTCACCACCGGAGAGTTATCATTCAGGTCTGGACATTAACCATTCCTGTCTAGACAGGGTTCACTACTGTCTATTTCATTAATGTCCAAGACATTACTGAGTCCTTTCCAGACAGGAATGGTTCATGTCCAGAAAGCAATGAGTGCTGTCTAATTAAAATTTTTTATTTGGACAGGAACCACTCCTGTCCGGACAGTAGTCAGTCATGTCTCATTTTCTCAGTGTAGTTCTTTAACTGGCATAAAATAGAAAATGTATCTTAAATTTTTTTCTTTTTTACATCTAAAGCAATCTGATTGCTTTATTCAATTGAAAAGAAGGTAGACAAAGTTTTCCGAATGAAAAAACTGACTGACTGGTTTAAATTAAAAAAGAAAGTTGAAGGGAAATTCTTCTTGAGTTCTAAAACTTTCTTTATTATGCAGTCTACAAAATTTAAAACACATTTAAGTCCTTAAAACATTCTAGACAGTCTGCGAGAGAAAATGTTTACTTCAGAAAAATCCAGTAGGTTTTAATAAATCAATTTTACTAGTTCTGAACGATCTGAGGAAGTATTTTGTGTGGTAAATTTTATTTTTTTAACAACTAATAAATTGTTAAACAGTATCTTGAAAAACAATGAGTGATGTACCTTTTATATTTCGTTAAATTAATATTCATTGTGTTATAGATGATAATTAAACTGGTGAAAATTTATAGCTAATCAATGTATAAGCCTAAAATGCTGATTCAATTTTAAAACTTTTTGAGACTGAATGCCTAACCATTTTAGCTTTTCATCTCTCCGCAGAATGCCTAAATAGTTCAAATTTTTATCTGCCTACTGAATGCCTAAAGAAGTCAACATTTTATCGGTTCTCTGAATGCCTTAACATTTCAACTTTATATACAAAACATTTTTATTTTAACCGAAAAAGATATCCTTCATTTATGAAACACAATTTCAAGATAAAGAAAAAAAAATTTCAGACTTAAATTTAGGGAAAATTGTGCATGCTTCATTTTTTTGATAAATCTTAAAAGAAAGCGTGTTTAATTTGTAGAGAGATTGTTAAAGAGACTGGAAATTATTAATTTTGTTCTTTCTTAAGAAATTGCTGCAGAGGAATAAGTAAATTGAAGACAAAGAAGCAATGACTACCTCGACACGCACAGACAATTTACTCGTTTTGTCTCTGGGAATTCAACTTTTGTTGAGTTTCATATAACCCTTCCTTATTATTACCTTATTATTTTTCCTATTACTGTATTATGCCCTGCCTCACTCGTTCATTGACCTTATCTTATTATTCATAATTTTATATATTGCCAGCAAACAATAAGAGTCCAGTTCCGAAAATGATGCATCTTTGATTTTTTTTAACATCGTATTTTTCTCAAAATATTAGTTTTTCTTAAAAACTATGATAGAAAATAAATTTTTTTTGAAGCAAAAGTTGTAGGCCTAGTGAATATACACATTTTATGTAATATAAAATTTTTTGATAACTCTGCTAGTATTTGAGAAACTTAAGATTAAAGTTGGTTGAGTAACAAGTTGCGAGGTATTCATGTTGTAATGTCACTTCCTTAGTGATTTATAGTTTTTTTGTATTTTTCTCGAAAAATTATTGCTTTGGGTATAAAATACATTATACATAAAAAATGTATTTTAATAGGATTTATAACTTTTGTCTGAAGAGTTTTTGAATTTTTCGAGTATTTTATTAGATAAATGCAAAAACCTAAATTTTTATGGGTATTATTGATTTTCATCAGGAATATCAAATTTGTGCCAATTTTCAGTAACATTTATGTAATAAGCGAATCCAAATACAAAAGTGTACGGAGTTTCAATAAAATTGATTAGAGGGCGATATCGGAACTTTATACGGGCAATGCTGACTTGACAAACTGTAATCTCAAAATTCTCGAAAACTAACAAAGATATCGAAAAAGTTTCTAGAACATAAAATGTGCATATTAATTATACCTGCAACTTTTGTTAAAATTTATGTTTGTTGTCTCTCATATTATTCGAGAAAAATTGAAAAATCCAAATTTTTACGGGGTTTTATAATTTTCTCAAGAAGATGACCTAGTCGACAATTTTTACAATCATATTCATCATCAGGATGTCAATATTTTCTATTCGCATTTCAACAATTTTGCAATATATTATTTTAATCTTTTTATTACATTACATATTTTAATATATAATATACAGGCACATAAAAAGGACAAGATGAAAGAATAAAATGATAAAACTCAGAAGGATATAAAAAAGTGGTGAGAGTAAAAATGTAAATTGAAAAGATAAAAAGAGAAACGTGAAAAGAGCATAAAATCATAGATAAGAAAAGTGAAATGGACAAAAGTATGAAGAAACAAAAAAAAATGTCTTAAAAAACAAAAAAAATTCAATCCTAAATAGATTTAGAAGATAAATTTTCATTTAACTGCAAGGTTGTTATTGTACAATAAAACTAAACAGATGGTTAATGAAATTATATTTTTGCAGACAGAGCCAGCATTGCAGTAACTTGTATAATTCTCGAGAATACACTCACATTTTGCAATTGATAAATGCATCGCAATTTTTCTCACGTAGACGGAACGAACTTAAATGGACCCAACTCCTGTCGAAGGCTGCGAAACGGTCGTGTCGAAACATTCGAAAACATCTTGGAAACGTCTTGCCCACCTGAAAAATCGTCCTTTGAAAAACGTCTCTCTCAATTTACGTCCCCCTGTCTTTGTCTCTCGTTTACCTCGTACACTGTGGATTTTCTTCTTTCTTCGTCTCTCTTTCTCCCCTCTCAGAAGCCATCTTTGCCTCTGGCTTTATCTTCGTCTCAAGCTTTCAACCTCCCTTTTTTCCACTTTCTCGCATTTCCCATTGACTTGTTTTTTTTCGTATTCGCCTTTCGTGCGCGACTTTTAAATTTATCGACATGTCTGCGGATGTTCAAAGTACGCTGAAACCTCTGGGAGTTGCTCGAAAAATGAGAAGTTCGATTTACGAGAAAATCGAAAATGCGTTAAACGAAAGTGATAAAAAATCATTCCGTTCACAAAGAAAGTGTATTAGTTCCTGATTGATTTTTTCTTAATTCTAATTATTCAACAAATTTTTAAATATTGCCATTAAACAAAATAAACTTTTTTGGATGTAAACATTTATATTGTTATTTTATCTCAATATAAAAATATTTTTTGTAAATTTGATTTGTTTCCTTCCATATTTTGATTTAATTCAGCAAATTATAAATAATCTAAGGAAGGTTGATGGAATGAATATTCAATATTTATTCATCAAGTATCTTCATTTGTCTTTACCTAAAACATTTTTTATTAAAACCTTCTGAGTCGAAAGAAATAAAACAATTTGGTCAGATTTAAAAATATTTAAACATAAAATTTTTCGCGTCGATTTAAAATGTCCATTATGACAAACGTTATAGTCTCAACTGAATAATTGAAATTTCCAGTAAAAATGATTAGGTACAAATTAGGTATAGAGGTATTGCACACAAATACATTTATAAACACTCAAACACACAACGCAAAAGAAAAACAAAGCCAAATTGTTCAAGAACATAACTGTTTGATTAAAGGATAGAAAATTCTGCTCAAATAAAATACATCCTCCGTAATATTAATCGCCCTTGGACACGATCTACTATGAATCATTTTAGAAACCCTTTTTTTCAATTAGGTTCTGTATCCAAAATGACTGCATTATCCCAATCAAATTCATGGCCAAGTTGAAGAAACTCATATATAAATAACAGTCCCTCTCAAATTATAAAAATATTTTGCCAAATCAAATTATTAGGCGGCGGAAAGGTAACAAACATTCTTTAGAGCCTCTCTAGAGCCTCCTCAAAGGCTTCCCTAGGTCTTTCCCTCTTACTTACAGAGCCTTCCCAAAGTCTTCCTAGACCTCCCAAAGACTCTCCAGAGCTACCTCAAAGTCTCTCCAGAACTTTCCGATAATCTCTCTAGAGACTCTCCAAAACATCCCTAAGATTTCCCTAAAGTTTACTCGAAGTTTCATCATTAAAACCACTTCAAAGCTCCTCTACCAGTGTCCTTAGAGTTTTCTTAATGACTTACTTTTGTCATTTCCAAAACTTTTCTCCAATCTACTCAGAGCTTTCCTACACGGAGAGAAAATTTGACAGGATTTACGTCGATTAGGTTCAGGGTAATAGCCTCGATATACCTTCGAGGCAATACCAGTTGAAGAACGACGAAAAGAAGGTTAATATTCGAGACCCGCTATGTCGATAGTCTATCGGGGCGTACGGCCTCAACGATCAACTTCTATTGCCTCGATGATCAGGGGAAAATCCGTCAAATTTCGAAGCATGGGAACTTGTGAGCGCCTCAGAAGGGAGGGGATACGGAAAGAAAGAGAGATTCTCTCTCTCCCCGTCGCCCTTTCCGTATCCCATCCCTTCTAAGGCGCTCACAAGTTCCCATGCTTTGAAATTTGTCGGATTTTCCCCTAATCGTCGAGGCAATACAAGTTGATCGTTAAGGCCATACGCCCTGATAGACTATCGACATAGCGGGCCTCGAATATCAACCTTCTTTTCGTCGTTCTTCAACTGGTATTTCCTCGATGGTATATCGAAGCTATTTACCCCGTTTCAGTTGACGTACATTCTGTCAAATTTTCTCTCCGTGTAGAGCCTCTCCAGAGTTTCCTTAAACTTCCCACAAACTCTGCAAAGCTTCCTCGCTGTCTCTTCAAAACCGGCCCATAGTTTTTCTAAAGTATTTCAAAATACTTTTCAGAGGTTCCTCAGAGTCTGTCCAAAGCCTTCTCAGAACCTCTCCAAAGCCACTTCAGCATCTTCCCAAATACTCACTGGAGCTTTATCAAACTATTTTCAATACCTCCAAGCCTCTCTAGAGTTTTCCAGAGGCTCCCCAGATTCTTCCCAATTACTCAACTAATCCTTTCCAGAACCTCCTTAAGTCTTCCTTCAATCCTACTCAAAGTCTCACCAAAGTTTTATCAGAATCTCTTCACCACTTCTTGAAACACTTTCTAGAATCTTCCCAATAACTAACCAAAGTCTCCTTATAACTTTTCCAGAACTTCCTAAATACCTATTCATAATCTCCCTAAATCTTTTCTAAAAGCCTCCTTAGGGCATTTCTAAAGTTTTCTGAAAGATTCTTTAGATCTTCTTCAGAGACTCCCCATAACCTTCCCAGAGTCTCCATAGAATCATCCCAATAAATTATCGGAGCCTTCTCAGAACTTCTCTGAAACCTTCTCAATGCATCAGCAAAGCCTCTCCAAAGTCACTGCAGCACCTTCTGAAGTACTCACTGGAGCTTTATCAAAGTATATCCAAAACCTCCTTATACCTTATCCTTTGTGACTCGAATCCAGAGAATAGTTTACTTGAGATTGCAATTGTTCTCCCGTAAGTTTGTCTCTAGGTAATACCCACTAAACCTTCCTCGCTTTATAGAATTATTTAACACTCAGCGGCACGAATGCACTAAGCAACCAACACCACCGAACGCTAACTCCACCCATATCCATAGATCCCTTACCCCAGCATCAGATCTCAATCAGCAGACAAATCGAAGAGGGTAAGAACCCCTGCCCCCCCCATCAACGGCGGACTTCGAAGTGATGACAAGTCTATACGGATTTCTTCCCTTCTTTCTTACATTCCATTGTCTCCAGTTTAAACCTGGTTTAATTCCTTGCGACCATTGATGTCTTTGGATTTAATTACCTGGGTAATGAAGGATTCAATGTGCTGCCACGAGTCTACATTCCTTAACATAAGGTCAATCATGTTTTCGGGAGTGACTTCAGTACCCACCACCCGAAACATATATTGCCTTTTCTCCTCCCAACACAAACAAAGAGGGTGTTTTCTGCGGGGTTCATGTGGGCGTCGCAATAGGAGCGCGATCCCTCTCTTCTTAATTTAAATCGTTTCAAATACTCGTTAGCGCCTGTGTTAGGTAGTATCTAACTTGTCTGTGCCCTCTTTCTAAACATTTAGCCAGGAGGGGAATAAGGCGATGAGTCCACCTGCCGGTAGATTCCTCATCCTATCTCACCTGCTACTCCTCAAGTAATCTACTACTCGCGATTCTAGAAATCTTGGCTTTTAGTCGCTGTCTGTGCTCATCTGGCAGCGAGCTTGCGCGATTTCTAGCAAGGGAATGGCCATATTGTCTTTCCTTAGCCAATAGATCTATAGGCGGAACGCTTGCGAGGTCTTGCAAAGCGCTAGTAGGTATAGTCCGGTAGGCTGAAACTATTCTTAGGAATACTATTCTTTGAGCTGAAAGTAGTCTCATAGAGATGGCGTGTTTTTCTAGGGCTGATGCCCAAACTGGAGCTGCATAAAGCATTCTCGAGTGTATCACGCTCGCTCCTAATCTCCTTTTTGCTTGCCTGGGATCATCAATGTTAGGCATAAGCCGGAAAATATTTCCTCCGCATTGGATGGCTTTGATCGTCGCAGGTGTTAAATGTTGGTTGTAGCTAAGCTTTTTATCCATCTCGACGCCCAGGTACTTCTCAAATCCTCCTTGAATCTTTCCCAAAGCATCCATAAAGTTTTATCAGCACCTCTCCACTACCTCTTGAAACTTTCCCTAGAATCTTCCCAATAACTAACCAGAGCCTCCTCACAACTTTTCCAGAACGTCCTCGAAACGTATCCATAGTCTTCCTAAAACCTTTCTAAAACCTCCCCATAGCCTTCTCAGGGCATTTCTAATGTTTTCCTTAGGATTCTCCGGAGCTTCCTCATAAACACTTTAAAACCTCCCCAGAATCTCCATAGTATCGTCCCAATAACTCGGCGGAGGCTTCCTAGAACTTCTCTAAAATCTCCTTAATGCATCAGCAGAGCCTCTTCTAAGTCAATTCAGCATCTTCCCAAATACCCACTGGAGCTTCATCAAAGTATCTCCAAGACCTCCTTAAAGCTTTCTAGAGCTACTCTAGAAGCCCCCAGATTCTTCCTAATTACTTACCTAATCCTATCCAGAACCTTCTCAAATCTTCCTTGAATCCTCCTCTTAACCTCCCTAAAGTTCTTTCAGAAACTCTCCACCACCTCTTGAGACTCTTCCTAGAATCTTCCCAATAGCTAACCGGAGCCTCCTCATAACTCTTCCAGAACGTCCTCAAAACTTCTGTAAAATCTCCTCAATGCATCAACAAAGCCTTTTCAAAGCCTTCTTAATTCCTACATTTTCTCTAAAGCGTCTTCAGAGACTCTCTGAGTTCTCTCCAGAGCCTCTCCAAAACCTTTTTAGAAACTTTTTAGAGTCTCCCCAAAGTCTACCTAGAGTCCCTTACTCTCTTAAAATGAATTAGTGAAATTCCACTGATTAATTATCAGCCAAAAGTAATTCTTATATATTTCGCTGATGAGTTAGTAACCTTTATCCGTAAAAGAAATCCACTGATTTTAAGTGTCCCTGAAGTTTTGAACGTTTATTTTATAGATATATTTTCAAGAATTACTACTGATCAAAATGTGAAGGATTCAATGAACCAAGGCAATCTTATACACCAAACAGTTTTCGGGATCGCTGATTACGAATTTAGAGTCAATTTTTATAAATCCAAATGGCGGATCCAATATGGCAGACGACTTTTATAAAAAGCAATCCAATTTGTCTAAACCTTGTTTCACGGGGTTTTTTTGTGTCGCTGATTAGCAATATCAATTTCTAACCAATACCGTAGTTTATTTATTTTTGCTTCCTCATAGAGGAAGCTTTGTGATCGTTAAAATTTTCGATTTTCCAAAAATAGTCTAAATCGACTCATTTTCATCTAAAAAGCGAAAATTTTCATTTCTAAGCAAATGTCCAGATGTATGTATGTGTGTGTGTGTGTGTATAGCGTTTTTTGTGTACAAGATATCTTGAGAACGCTTAAATGGATTCCAATAAAATTTGGATGACTTATTAAGCTCATAAATATCTAAATTTGGACACAAGGATTTTTGAAAATACCCAACCAAAATTTTTTGAGCACCTTTTTTCATCGAAAAAAATCGTTTTTTGACAAAAATTTTTTTATGCTAAAAATTCAACTTAATGAATACAAAAATCATATTCCTTATCTCAAAACGAATCGATTGACCTGTATAACTTTTATAATTGATCAAGAATTCGTAAAATAATTCATATTTTTACATTTTTTTGCATTAACAATTTTTTTTTAACAACTTCCCTAATTAACTTATATATTATTTATTTCTTGCTTCCTCTATGAGGAAGCAAATTATTTTGCTTACTTGGAAGCGAAATGTCCATGAAATGGACATAATTCTCACCTAGTTTTTTTGTTATAAAACAGAAATTATAAGGTTAAATTTACATTTCATGTTATTTTATAAAAATATATAAACAGTTTTGTGATTAGAACTGACTATTTTTTCCCGTGTTTAAAATAAAACTTTAAATTATACTTACCTTTTGATTTTTAGTCCATTTTATGACACTAAAAAAAGATAATTAAAAAAGTGAAAAAAATCGTAAAGGCAACTGTGGTCAGCTGAATCTTGTTTCATTTGACAGGGAGTTTTTAAAGTACCCAATCAATTTTTTCTAAGCATCTTTTTGCATTGAAAAATATCTTTTTTGTCAATAAAAATTCCCCTATAAAAATGCAATTTATTAAATCAAAACCTCATATTCCTTGTTATAGAACGAATCAGTTTATTTATATAAAGTAGGGGAGAGTGGCTATCAATGTACCGGGTTTTTTTCAAGGTCATAGTACTTATTGAATTTCACCAATTTCAAGCACTTCTTTGCATCAATATAAAACTAGAACACTTATCTACGTAATGCACACATATTATACACGATTTATTTTGATTAAATAATTAAATTTAGGATTTTTCTAAAGTAACAAGCTATTTTCATTTTTAACAACCTGGGTACACAATGAACCACCTCTATAAAAATACTAAAAATGTTTAACAATAATAATATTGCAATTTTAACTTTGTAAAAAAGCTTATTTTCTATCAAATACTATAAAAAATTGTTACTTAACACTTTTTAATTGATAATGTATAACATAAATATACCTCAAATTTAAGTTAACTAGCTAAAATGGCATTTTAGTTTTGCTATGTTGAGAAAAGTACTGATAACAATCGCTGTAACATGCTGTACGCATGCCTAGTTTTATAATCAAGCATACCACTCTGGAAATCGAAAATACACTGAAATTCCAGGTGGTTCATTGTTCCCCGGTACATTGAATCAACATGACATTTGCAACAAACATGGTTTTTTATAACTTAATCCAATATTTCAAAATCTTTATCTCATTAGAATATTGTAGTTAAGGCCCAAAACAAAATAAATCGTAAGTACATTTATTTTAAAATGGCCTTATTTTAATTAAAAAACGTGTTTGTATTTTAGGTAAATTTTTTTTTCAGTACATCAAAAACAGTTTTTTCCAGTTTTCTCTGTAAAAAATAAATCCACACGTCTCAAATTTATGGACGTAGTGTGTTTACGCAAACTTTATTTATATTTAAAATTAGGAGAATTTTTATTAAATTGTTTCTGAGAAAATTGAAATGGTTCATTGAAAAAACTGGTACATTGATGGCCACTCTCCCCTACATAATTCACCAAAAATTTGTACAATAATTGATGAATTCTCAGATCTTTTAATTTTTATAACTTCTTTAATTTTTATTTCTTAACCATAGTTTCTGTGGAAAAAAATATTCTAGATCAAATAGCAAACCAATTGTTCTATATAATTGGTCACTGGTATAGGTCAAATTTGTCTGTAACTGTTCTCTTAAAATATTGAATATTTTGTCATGAAACTTGGTAGAATTACTTAAAATTTCATTAGAAAGGTCTTTCAGACCCGAGTTTGTTTTAACTTTTCATCAAAATTGATTTTTAAAAAATTTTTCAATTTTTCAAAAATTTCCCAAAATTAATGTTTAGAAAAAATTTCAACAAATTTGGGTCGAAGAGACTTTTATAATGACCTTTTTGGTAATTGTACCAAGGTTCGTGACAAAGTATTTAATATTTTTAGAGAAAACTTATAAATTTTTTTTATATATATTGGATTTTCATAACGCTGAGTATGTAGGGATTTTTGAGGCCGCTGATTACGAATCTGATGTCTGATTAGTTAATAGTTAACATTAACAAATTCATTAAAAAATATTGGAATTTTATTTTTAAAGACTATTCAAGAACTGATTCGGTGCGACAATGAATTTTGTGAATTTATCCGTTTTCCAACGTTATGCAAATTTAGAGTTTTGGAATTAGGACTTTAGATTCGTAAGTAGCGACTGTAAAACCCTAAAAAAATTGTATATTAATTCAATAATTTTTTTCAAAATTAATCTACTATACTTGATCCGCCATTTCGAATTTTGCAAATTGGACTTCATATTCGTAACCAGCGACTCCAAAAACTCCTAGATACCCACAGATACAAGAATCGAAATATTTTTCAAAAATTCATCCGCCATATTGGATCTGATATTTTTAATTTTGCATTTCGGATTTCCAATTCTTAATCAGCGAACCCTAAAACCTCTAAGTTCCCAGAAATACGAAATTTATCATTTCAAATTTCTACTTTTTTCCTAAAATTGATACGCCCTTGAAAATTTTAGTTTAATTTTTTTTTACATTGTGTAATAAATTTAATGTAATATTAAATAACAAATATTGAATATGTATCTTTTTAAATCTATTTATAATAGTTTCTAGACCCTAGACTTTAATTTACAATTTTTTAGAAGTCTTAATTTGTTTAAAAAATGTTAAACTTAACATTTGAAGAACGAATAAAAACAATTCATCCATTTATGATATTCATTCCAGTGTTGCAGTTGTATATCTGGTTACCCGGCACTTGAATTTCCTGAGTATTGTAAGAATGACAGGCAGCTGTAAAAGCAAAGATTATTATTTTTAAATAAATATAATGCAACAAAACATTTACATTGTAAAAGTTTAAATGTAAAGGTATAGGGTAAAGCGTATAATTATCTACTATTTTTGTAAAAAGTAATTAGAAAAGTGTGGCGTAAAAACATATTTTTGTATGATCCAAGTTAACAATTTAGTTAAAATATTCAACGAGAAAGAATAAAAATTAAGTAATAAGTACATCAAGTACTTTTTTGGTGTAATTTTTAAAATACTTTAAAAATAAAGCAAATATATGGAATCTAACCTCACTTATCGTAAATTATAAAAATTGTTGTCATTTACACATTCATCAATAATAATATAGATTACTTACGAACGCATGTTGGAATTTCATTAATCCATATGCCGTTAACACAAGTGGTTTCTTTCACGCCAAAAAGAGCGAATCCCCTATTACAAGTAAATTTAACAACACTTCGATTATCGTTGAAGCTCGGAACTCCATTATTGATATACAGATCTTGACATTCAGCTGAAAAAATGTCCTTTTATTATTTTTTGTTTTCCACAAATCATTATAAACGTTTTTCTCGTAATTACAAATTAGAGTGTAGAGACAATTAACGAAAAATTCTTACCAACGCAAACAGGGAAGGGATGTGACCATTGTCCATAATTGCAACCAAGTTCACTGTTTCCTCGAAGTGTGAAGTTTGAGTTGCACACAATATTGAATCGATCGGTTTCTAGATCTTGAGTAATTTCAGCATTTGGCACATTTAAATTGGGACACAAAGCTGTAAAAACGTATTATAATTTTATTTTCATCTCTATAATAACCAATAAAATGTTCAACACTTTTTAAAATTATACACAATTTCTTTCTTCACTCACGTGCGCAATAAGGGGTTTCTTCTATCCATTTTTCATCGACACAGGTAGATTCGGTATTACCTTTCAAAACGTATCTTTCATTGCAAGAGAATGTAGTGACCTTGGTTTCTCGATTTACATCAACTGCTCCATTCAAAAGATCGATTTTTTTACATAAAGCTAGAATTAAGTATTTGAGTATAAATTTTTCGGTTCATTTAATTTTTTACGAGAGAGTTGTGACGTTACAAAATTTTATAATTATGATTATAATTATTTTTTGGTTGAACACTCTCACTCCTGCATCTCAACAAAAACTGTCTCTGAAAAATGCATTTTCTCAAACTTTCATTAAAATTACACCAACCTTTAACAAGGTAAAAGGCATTAATACCAAAGCAACTTTTAACATTTTTAAAAAAAATTGATTGAGAAATTTGATCAATTTTGATGAACGCTATGAAATATTAGACTACTTTGTACTTTAAATGTTGTTATAAATTTATTTACTTTTAATTCTCTCCAAAAACCTATTCATGAGAAGAATGCTAGTCGAGTCTTTGTTAACTAAAGTTTTAGTGATGTTCGAGTAAACTTTAATAAATAAAGTCTGTTCGCTAATCTTTAATAAATAAATTCTACTTTGTCTTAATTAGGATAAGTATTTGTTGTTGTTTTTTTTTTTAAAATTTAAGATTTGATAAGCTTAATTTTTGTAAGACCTCAAGAGGTTAGGGTGAACGATAGAATAGAGTTTTTCGTTTTACTTTTAATTTAGTCGATTTTCCTTGATAATTGATTTTTTTGTTAATTAAATAGTAGAGAAATTCGGCTCATCACACAGTATAATGAAAGAAGAGAAAAATAAGTAACTTACGATTGCAGCGAGGAACGGAATTGCTCCATATGCCATCTTCACAAGTAGCTTGAGTGAATCCTTCAATTTCGTAACCTTCACAACATCCAAAAGTTGCAATGTTTGTTATATTATTGGTTTCCACAAATCCTTTTTCAATTCTGAGAATCGGGCATCTTTGTTTAGCTAAGAAAGAAATTTTTTATTGTATAGTGTTGCCGACCAAAATAAATGTAATATTTGAGAGATTAAAATAATGTCTTTATTTAATGCCTTATGATTTGAACTCGAGTTTCAAGTTTACTATGAGACAATGACTATTTGTTGACATAACAACCTGGCGTCAAGGTTTTGGGACATTGACCATGAAAGGCGGAGAAAAGGTGTTTCAGATGAATAGAAGAAAAGGATGGAGAATGAGAGGGCTGGACAGATAAGAAAAGTTCAGTTGGAAATTGAGAGTGAAGAGAAGAACATCAAAATAGAAAATGGAATTTGTGCGCGAGTGTGTGATAATTTGCCGTCAGCGAAGTGGACAGTTTTCAATTGGACAAGGAGTCATTCTTAAACAAAGGAAAAGGATAAGGATAAGGATAAAGATAAGGATAAGGATAAGAATAAGGATAAGTTATAAGGTGAATCAGGAGAGCAGAGATGGCTTTCTAAGGGACCAAATACGGTTTGTTAAAATTATCTTAATTAAAGTTGTTATTGAAGTTTATTCAAGTTCCTTGAGCCCCCATAACCTTTAAGTAATTAAAATAAAAGAATCCTTCTGGTGTTGTTGGAAGGATAAATAAACGTACACCTCCAGTTGCGAGGGGATCGGAAATTCTAAGGAATTTTCGTGGTCCTAGCTTCCGGAGCCTACATCTGTGCTAACCATTAATAAATAATTTAAAAATATTCCCTAAACAACCTTCTTCAAAAGAATTCCTATAAACCGTAGATTAATTGAGTTAAATGTAACTCTTTCCCGGTACGTGGTTTACATATAGCAAGTTTCAAAGTTTTATGAAAAATTGTTTTAAAAACGCAACTTAATACAATTTTGATAATGCAATACTTACGAACACAGACTGGTTTATTCTTGACCGTTTGCATGTGAAAAGAAACTACTTCACCATTTCCAACTAGTTGGTAGTTATCGTCGCATGTGTATTTCAAATTGTATCCTTTACCGTACGGGACAAGGTCAACTTTTCCATTCTCTAGTTCTAAATCAGCTTCGGCTAAAAAAACAATGCAATGTTAATTTCTGGAATAATGCTATTTTTTATTGGAAGGCTTAAACTCTGGTTGAATACTAACGAACGCAAGTGGGAAATGCGACATTCATTTTATAGTTTGTCAAAAAAGTCTCGCTTTTACCGAAGAGTCTATATCCTGTCTCACATGCAATGCTGTATTTACCATCACCAAAATTCGATGTACAGATACAGAGAGGAGCATGTTCATCTAATGCTTCAATGATAACATTACTAATAAAAGTTTGTTTATTTTCAACAGAGTGTATTTGATCAAAGTTAAGCCAGTCTATGGAGTTAAGTGATGATAGAAATGCAGTGTAACATAATCCCAATAGATTCCTGTAGGTTTTACAGTTTTTATCAGAACATCTTTGATTATTAAATTTCCATTTATAAGATATTGAAATAAGTTCATGTTCTGCTACGAAGCGAAGATGTGATTGGGAGACATTTATTAATTTATCCTCTTGATGCACAACTCACAAATCAAGACATGTATCAACGTTAACAGGAATAATGAGTTAAAAATTTTGGCACGATATATAAATTAAAAGATTCAAAAACATCCCTAATATAATTTTGGTTGATGCTTTCTTGAAATTATAGTTAAAGTTCTCACATATTATAATATTGTCATATGAATTAAAATATCTACTAAAATTGTTTTCAAATTCTTCAAAATTTTCACCACCCGTTTTCGATAAAACACCGTAAACCAGGGTTAGCATTGTTGCTAAAAATTTCAACAATAAGATACTCAGGTTTATTATCAAAGAGAAAAAAAGTTGATGTTGAAGATAGAAATTTAAAAAATTTTTAAATTACTTAATATTTCTCTTGTGATAATTAAAAAAACTTTTCAAGCTATTAACTTCAGATATGAATTATCTTTTTTTAAATGTAATAAGCTTTCCGAATCGGTTTATAGAAAAACTAGAAGGTACTTACGAACACAACTAGGTACGGTACCGTACCATCAGTCCATATAAATCATTCTGGATTGTCCGAGAAGTGTGTATCCTTCATTACAGTTAAATTGGCACGTAATATAATTATTCGGCTCCGCAATAATTCTGTACTGACCGTTTGTCAGTTGCAACATATTTGAGACATCTGAAAACAAATAAGATAATTTTGATCAAATTGAATAAGATTTTTAATTTCACTTCTACAAAACTGGATAATTTTGAAAATAAAAAAGAAAAACAACATTTACCAACACAGAGTGAAGCGCCATTATGTACTATATGCTGTTGTCCTGCAATGCATGAGATTTGAACAGTTTGATAAGTTTGACGAGGTTGAAGATGTTGAAAATGTTGAAAATAATGAGTATTTTGAACATTGTTGACAGTAATACAACTATAAGTTCCATCTTTATCTATCAGAAGTTTTTTTTCCGGGTTCACATTTTACCTGCCATGGATTTTGATTTACATTTCTATCAAGTAATCCAGAATTTTCTTTTTTTGAGGTATCTAAAAGACAGAAAAATTATTTTTTTTATTGGTGAAATTTTTATTCCCGAGAATCAAAAATATCCAACTGATTTTAATCTTGTTTTTAACTGTTGAGGTCACAAACATTGATTACTAGAATTGTAGTGGGCTTTTCTTTTTCTTTAAAAAAAAGCTAAATGTGATTTTAAAATTTTGAAAAACTATTTATCCTTATATAAGTTACTCTAGTAACGCGAAAGAGATAAATGCATTTGGTAGCTTGAAGATTGAGAGAGACAAAGTAGTGACTGTTAGGGCGAGAGATAGTAGTGACAGCGCGAGAAACACAGCATTATACAGAATACCTTGGTAACTTAAGGTATAACCATTAAAAATGTTTATTTGAAAATTAATAAATAGAAAACAAATATTAAATACAGAAAAAATAATAAATCAATGAAAAATAAAATAATTAAGATCGGCAAAAAGAAAACAACTGAACAATTTAAAAGAGGATATTAAATAAATAATGTGAGCACATTCTGCTTTGAAAAATATTATCTTTGGATTTTCGTAAAAGATTTGAAGCGCGTAGAGCGCTTTTGGAAGTTCTAGTTAATAATAATATTTAGAACTATTTAAAAACAAAAAGTTTATGAAAGCATCATAACTTGTGTCATATTTGTAAAAAGTCTACAGTTGGAAATTTAAATTGTACTGTAGAATTGAGAAACAAGATTGAAATCAGGTGAGAATTTTTATTTGCATTTGATTATCAAATGAATAAAATACATTTAATTAATTAAATTTAAATTTCCCTCAATTTCAGAATGAACATTTTCGATAAAAATTGAATTTTCCATATTTCCGCGTTTTATTTTGTTGCAATTTAAAAAATCGGTAGTTTCATTGTTAAAAATATTTAGGACGCTGAGGTGCGCAACGCTTCTAAGAAAAAAAAAATTTTTAGAAAAAAATTGTTTTAAACTTTTCCAGTCAAATAAATTTTTAAAATTGCTTTTAGTTCTATTGTATAGCTAATTCAATGATTAATTTATCATATTTAACCATAGAGTTTTAAGTAAAATATATAAAATTTTGTTTGTTACTCAGGAACATTATGCGCATCATAAATATTTTGAAATTATTCCCTGAACACTTATTTTACAAAGTTTCCTATAAATATCCAATATTTTTAAATATCAGGATTTTTAATACGATTTTTATGACATTTAAATAAAGAAAAATGTTCAAATTATTAAAGCTAAAACAACAATCATATTTTTCTAGCATAATCATAATTTTTATTTACTTTATTTTTAAATGACAAAAAAAATGAAATATTTAGCATAGGTTAGAAAGTTCTCTCAGTTTAATTGTTTATTTGACTTTTAAAAATACAATTTAAATTATTGACAAGGATTATGAATATATTATAAAAACGCAAACCAAACATGTTCTATTCTTCAATTTTAAAATAAATTTGTCTTAAAAACATTTTTATATTGAACATGCTTTTATAATTTCATGTCAATTTGGGTTGATTTAAATAAAATAAAAAACATGGATTATAAATTGTTTTAACAACTAAAAAACATTTTAGATATTTTAAGTTATTCGCAATTTTAGAAAACTAAACTGTTTTTGACTTATAATGCAGATAATTAAGTTTTCAAAAGGATAATTTAACATAGAAAAATATAATTAACTTTGAAAATTAGAAGAAATTTAATAATCACCTAACACGCATTTTGGAATGCCGTTATTTTCTTCGAGATTAAATCCTGGATTACATGATAGATCCTTTCCTCGACGATTTATGTTCGCAGCATTGAATGCATCTGAAAATTTAATTTTAAAATTTACAAATTTTATATTCACTTTTTGGGTAAAAGAATCCGTTTTCTTGTTTGGTTTTTCTTATGTACTTTAGAATAAATTTGAAAATTAATTTAAAAAATGTAATGAAAGTTTTAAAAATTTAGACAAAAACAGAATTTAATAGAGAGTACAGTAAATCTTAAAACTAAATTTTGAATATTAATTTTATTAATATATTTTAACCTTATTTTACTATGGAAAAACAAAACAAAATTTTCTCTCTGTAGACTAATAAATTAAAATATTTTTTAATTTAAATATTTCATTTTGTCTACAATATAATAAATATACTAAAGTAACTTAAAAACTAAAATATATTTTTGTACATTTACTTTTTTTACATTTTCATTTGTTTACATACGAGTACAAAATTAAACGAGAAATTCCTTCCAAAGTTTATAGATAAACATAAAACTGTAAAAATATTTACCAAAGTTTAACTTCAATTTTTACAAATAAAAAAAACAGTTTCTTTTTACATTAAAACGACAAGACACAGTTTTTTTTCAAAAGCATCTCAAATAATGAGAATAATTAACGTAAAGTAAGGCAATTTATTTAAAGAGCTAAAGAAGAAATTTTAAAAAATTAGTTTATTATTAAATTTAGACTTGATGATTAAATAAATTATTTAAAAATAAGGAAATATTGAATTGAATTATTAACATGAAATCAAATATATAATAATTATTATAACAATAATTTACATTTTTTAGTTTCAATTAAATAAACATATTAAATTAAAACAATTACTTTAATATAGTATACTAATATTGTAAATTAACTAATTTAAAATTATTTCATTTTAATATCTTCAATATTATGTTTTATTTTTCAACTATTTTAAATAATTTAAAAATTCAAAAGAAATAAAAATGATTTTAAATTAAATTAAAAGCTTAATTTATAAGTTTATTTCATTTAAATTTTGAATAGATTACTAAAACTTAATCGTATATTCAAGTAGAAATTAAATTCTAATTTTTTAGGTTTATTTAAAAATAAATTTTATATAAAATAATTTTTAAATGCAATTTAAATGTTACAAGTATTTTTAACTATTATTAATAATTTTATTTTAATCAAATTTAAAATCCCTCTATTTATTTATAATATAACACAAAAATTAAAATTAATAAAATAATAAAAATAGAAAAAATATTTTTTATAAAATTTAATTGTTATAAAAAAATAATTGGTAAAACTAAAGAAATTTTAATATTGAAAATTTAAAAAAATAATTTTAAAAGAAAAAATTGAATTGATAAAGGTGCCTGTATTTTGAAAATATTGGGTCGATTCCATATTCAAATAGAGTTAATTTATTAGGATTAAAAAAATAATTTATAAATGTTTTAATTTATTTAATACACAATTAGATCTATATAATAATATTGAAAAAAATTTACCATTTTTATGAATAAAAGCCGAAGATAGGTGCAAAATTGCGATGAAGGCGATGGCAGTGACCCTAGCTGTAGAGGAACCCATTTCTGTTCTTTATCACTGACGAAGGAATAGTGAAGATGCATATATAGACGATCTTTTATATATGTATATATAGGAGATTGGTAGTGGTCAGGGTCTGACGAATATTAGTCGCTAAGATAATTTTAGTAAAAATTATCAACTAGCGATAATAATAATGTGATTATAATGTATATTATTATATTCTCATTTTTTAAATTTTAAAATATAATTTTCTGATTCATTACACCGATGATATTAACTGTATATAATGTTGATAAAATGTAGATAACTAATAGACAAATCTATTTCTCAAAATTAAAATTTCGATATTTAAAAATAATACAAATTACTAAGAAGGTTATAAATGATAAAGTTTATTCAACTATAGTTTTATCCAATAAATATGTAAATAAATTAGCAAAAAACAGATGCATTTAAATACAGAAAAAAATAGATTTTTCAAAAATATATGAAACCAAGTCTAACAATAAGCATCATTGCAATTATTTATCTTCACTTTTCTTTATTTAATTTCTTCGATTTTTTGTCTATTCTCGAATTTTATTTTTTCAAAAAGCAGATATTTTTTTTTAAAATTCATACAATTGATTGTATCAAATTATTATAACGTAAAAAAAACTGAGGTTAAAAAGTAGTAATACGAAATTATAATTATGGTGTACAAATCATTAACATAAGCCTCATAATTTTATTATACTTTTTTTTGCTTTTAAAATGTACAATAATAATAATAATACTATTCAAACATTTTTTAATGATTTGACTTTTTGAATAATTTGGTATAAGTATTTAAATTGTATTTTCGTTTTTTCTTTTATTTTTACTTAGATGTAGGTTTTTTCCTCTAGAAGATTCAAGTTTTTTTGTTGATAAAATAGAATTTTTGAAAATTATAATTTAATGTGATTGACATAAAAAGCATTAAAAAAAAGTCAAAACAGAGATTTTTCAAAATTAATAGAAATATTATTTAATTATTTCTTACATTTTCAATATGTATACATATACTTTATCAAGCTCATTTATTTATATAAAAATTATATTAAATAATATATAATTAATGAATATATAATTGAATAATAATAAACTTAAAATTACAGTCAATAATCTTTTTCAAATTTACATTTTTATTTTATCATACCGAATTCGAGGAAATCCCTCACAAAATAAAATAATAATCATTATAATCTAATTGGTTGAAGTTAAAATTGATTTTTATCAAATTTCAATTCTATTAATACTCTATTTTTAATGATTCAAATTTGAGTAAAAATTTTAGAAAAGTTGAAATTTTAGTCATAAAATTTTGATTATTTAAAGTTTGCATACAAAGCAAATATTTTATAATTGGAATTTGCACATTTTTAAAGTTTAAAATAATTAAAAAATTATTAGAGATAGAAAAAAATCCAACGTTTTTCTAGATTCTTCTCTAAAACTTTCCATGGAAATTTTCAAGAAAATTCTCTTGGAATCATTCCTAAAAATTCTTTGACACATTCCAGAAAAATAATTACTAGAATTGATTTTAAATAACTGAAATTTGAATCCTTACAAATTTTTAAAATTGACTTTATAAATAGTATTTTACAAAATTAATCTTACCACTTAAAATTAATAAAACTCTTAAAGAAAGTTACCTGGATGTTTTCCAGGGAAGTTTCTAGGAAGTTTCCTGAAAGTTTTCCAGGGAAGTTTTTAGAAAGTTACCTGAAAGTTTTCCAGAGTATTTTCGTAAAATTGTCCATGGAAAAGTTCAGGGAAGTTTTCAAAAAAAGTTTTTTGGAAGTTTCCAAGAAATGTTTCTAAAAAGTTTTAAGCAACTTTCAGGGATGTTACCAAAGAAATTTTCCAGAAAGTTTCCTGAAAGTTTCCTGAAAGTTTTCGAGCAAGGTATCAGAAAAGTTTTTGAGAGAATTTTCTTAAAATTTTTCGAGAAAAATGCAAAAGATTATAAAATATGTAAACACTGCTATCAGCGTATGCCATAAACATAATTTTATAATTTTTTGAAATTTGAAGTATTTCATGATATAATAGCAAAAAACTGTGAAAAAAAATTTTTAGAAAGTGGTAATTT
Organism: Ganaspis brasiliensis; assembly: GCA_037103525.1. Taxonomy (NCBI): domain Eukaryota; kingdom Metazoa; phylum Arthropoda; class Insecta; order Hymenoptera; family Figitidae; genus Ganaspis; species Ganaspis brasiliensis. The sequence continues at coordinate 1,392,601 of JAZKLR010000143.1, read as the reverse complement.
CTATAAAGGTATATCTAAGAAGTTTTTTTTTAGATATTCAAATGATGCTATCTGGGGTTTGGGTGATTATAATAGAAAAATGACGTTTTTATTAAATACGTGTTTTATCGCACCATATTAAAATGTGTTTAACAGGCTCTATTTCTGCCTTTAACAATTTTATATTTTTTATCATATAATTAGTTAATGTAACACATAAATCTATACGTCGACCTTCCTTAATGACATAAATAATGGAGTGTGAAGTCACTGGTATAGACAATATTAGTCCCTAAGTACTCTATTTAAACGCTGCGTACTTTGTCACAAAACTTAATAGAATAACTTAAAATCTCATTAGGAGAATTTTCTTTGACAAATATTTATTTGTATTTTATATAAAATTAACTTTTTTCGAATGTTCTTATTTCTTGAATTATAACGAACAATAATTTGTACTTTGAATATAAATTGTATTCAAAATTAATTTTTCTAAAACTATTCTTGTTTTTGGAAATTTTATTAAATTAATTTTAAGAAAAATTCGAAAACAAATTTTGGTTAGGCATACTTTCGTGATGATATTTTAAGTAATAACCAAGCTTTTTTTAAAAGCCTAGTTTTTTAATATTTTGTTTAAACAATTGGAAGTTGTTAACAAAAAATAAGGATAACTTCATTTTTAATTGCCTATGAATCTAACGTTTAGTTTCATCCTAGTATGGTTATTTTCGTATTAGTGTTTAATGGGTTAATACTGATTTTTGAGTAATATTTGCATCGTTTAGAGGTACTTTTTATAACTTACTATTTAAAAATATTTTTAAATTATTTTTTTAACAAAACATGTTTTGTTCCATTTTTTGGAGGGGCATTAAAAAATAACTTAAACACACTGTTACAATTTCATAAAATTATTTTTATTATATGTAGAAAATAATTTTAATTTTTGTCATTTAGCTAGGTTTAAATAAAATTGATAAATATTATCGTCAAGAGATGAGGATCGGCAGTAATATTGAACTTGTTAAATAACTCTTTGTTAAACGAGTAAATAGAAAAAATACAGCGAATTTCCTTCTCACAATAAAACTTTTGTTACATTTATTTGTCCAATCTTTCACTGACCCAAATTTTTATTTGATTTTAATTTAAATCTACGGAAGCAAACGTTTGTTTTTCGAAAATGGTTTTTATTTTTTATTAACTGTTAGAGTAGTGCGATACTATAGCTTCTCACTAAATTGGTAATCTCCAAACAAAACTTTTTTTTTAAATGAAATAATATTGCAGCAATGAAATTTTAATTTTGGTTTGGTGAAGTGTCATTTCTATAATTTGTTTTTTTTTTTTATTTTATTTTTATAAAAGTAGTATTAATAATAAAAATCTTAAAAATGATTTTCCTTTCCTAAACTTGTTTTGCAAAAGAAATAATAATAATGATTATAATTTTTTTCCGTTAAGGTAATAGAAATGAGTCGCTTGAATTTGAATTAATTAAATTCACGACAATTCCTTCCTGAAGGAAAGAAATGAATACACATGAAGAATTGATAAAAATTTTATATTCCCTGGGTTTTGATTATTACAAGCCGATTTATTCATGAGGTGCGGATAGAGAAATTCGTGTAATATTAAAATGTATGAGGAATACTGTTTATGTTGCAGTTTTTATCAGATAGTGTTGAAGCTTCAGTGCACGAAGCAGAATACGTATTTCGATAAAGAAAACCAATATTTCTTTCACGACAGATGAAATACAAGCGTTGACGACGTTGTCGATATATTCTTTTTCCAAAAGTGGCAAAAAAGTTCTTCTTCTAACTTGTCATAATTGTGTCAATGAAAGTTTTTCAATTGGCAAAGAAAACTTTGTCCATAGCAAGTAATTCTTGGAAAATTTCTCTAAAAATTCTTAACACTATTTCTGTGGAGAAAACATTAAATACTGTAGAAACAATCATAGAGGAAAGTCGTCTGTTAGAACACATTTTTACTTTTCCCCATAATTTCCTTTGCAGTTTGAATTTCACATTTTCTCGTCTATGGTTAATTAGATCTTTTAAAATGCAATCTTTTTTCTGTAGGCTAGAAAATTATTGGAGCAAAATTTTAGGAGTTATGGGAATTCAAAAATCAGAAGTAGACCTACAGCGTCTTTGTTGGTACACTTCGTATCGTTCGGGAATTCTCGGCTACGTTCGGAAGTTTTCGGATCGATTCGGAACCTCTCGGCGTCGTTCGGAATCTTCAGTGTATGATCGGAAATATTCGGGTTTGTCCAGAAGCTTTCGGATCCACACAGCTCCGTTCGGCAACTCTCGGCAACGTTTAGCATCTTTCGGGTACGATCGGAAACTTTCGGCTCCGCTCGTCGCCTTCTCTTGGTGCCGCTCGGAAATTCTCAGCTTCGTTCGAAAACATTCGGGTTCTCGCTTAAAACCGGAAATACAGTTATTGGCTGTGGACGACTGACAGACGGACGGACGTATGTGAAAAAAAAAATACTAATCAATGATGATTTTATCGTTAAATATGATGTTTTTGGAAAGAGGTGCAATAAAAATCAAGATTTAGCGAATTTAGGAAGCAACTGTCGATAACGCAAACTTGGAAATAAAAACAATTTTCTTAAAGCATCTTCATGTTCTCATTCCACTTTTGCTCAGCACACTTCAGAAAACTCCATTGCGCTGAGGAAGAAGTTTCTTTTCGCCCTATGCTTGCAAGGATTTCCTGCATAATCTGCAATTCGATTTATATTGATTACGAAGCAGAATCTAGAACGCGAGAAAACTTAAAATCAATACAAGTGTAACGGTTTCAATGATTGTTACAATGCTTTGAAATCTGCAGTGTTTTCCCTTTTATTACTTTGGATAGTGTTCAACTTTGAATCGAGTTAAGAATTTCGTCCCAACTCGAAAAGTATTTTTTTCTTGTTAGACTGTTATATTATTGCTTGGGTGGTTGTTGCCAAAATGCTGATGATGATTGGGCCGGAAGTTTAGGAGTTAAGGGAATTTAAAAAACGGTCGGAAAAAATTATCTAGGTTATGGAGGAAAATTTTTTAAAGAATATCTATTAATATACATCTTAAAGATTTCATCAAAATATATATAATTTTTTAACAGCTGCAATTTGTTAACTAATAAAGAATGTAAATGTAATTTGAGCCAAATTAAATTTAATTAATTAGAAGAAATGAATTTGCCCTTTTAGTACGGATTTAACACAGGATTTTCTTGTCTGCATTAAGTTTATTTCATTTCGACTCTAAATTCTTGGCATTGTCACTATCAAGTTCTCGCATATTTACCTGAACAACAAGAGCAATTTAAGTTTCCAAACTAGTTGAATCAACGGGTAACGCGACGAAGCGACTAAAGAGCAATTTAAAATTTCCTGCTTACAACATTTATTAAACGAATGTCGCGAACAAAAGCTGCCTCAAGCTTGTAGGATATTTTTTCAATTTAATCCACTTCAGTTGGATATTTGAAGCAACAAATAAAAAGAAAATATTGCGTAACCTTTTAAACATTAATATACACAAAGGCAGATATAATTATTAAACTCAGTAACAACTGATTTTCTCCTGCGAGGATTCAGAGAAGGTTTAATCTGAAAATGATGAAATTCATTAATATTAAAGCTTCTCTAATTCTGTAGAGGTCATACTAAATTCAATAGTACTCACGATGGGGAAATTGCTTTGAACTTAATTGAATTAAAGTTCGTCCGCGGTGAATGTCGACTGCCCACTTACGATTTTGCCATCGTCAAGATTTTCCACCCTATTAAGGATAACCTCTAGGAATAGTTTTTTCACGACTTCTCTGTTCTCTCTTTTCCTCTTTCTTATTTTACCCTGAGTGCATTTTATCGCATTTCACGTGCCTTTTAGAGAACGGATGAGACCACCCCTGTAGCCAGCAACTCAAATTCGCTTAACTATAGTCATCGTTCATAAGAACGATCTTTCCGAGAAAACTTTTATAGTGAAAGGCAAAAAAATGGAAATTGAGTTTTTAAAACCTTTGTCAAATTTACTAACACAATCAACTCAAACTTGATCAGTACTTTTCGCAACAATCTCTCCCTGAATCAACTTAATTTCGTTAATGGTAATAGCTGTTGTTCTCGTTTATTTTTTGAAAAAGTTCTACGAAATTTCTATCGCAAAACGCTGCGTTAAGTGGAAAATAGTCTTCTTTGTTAGATAAAAAAAAACTGGTGTGGGAATCTACCATGAGGCGACTAGGGCAGGCTCTCCATTTCAGCTGGGGTCCACTACGACTGTTATCTTCTCGGACAGCAAACCGACATTGTCGGCATTATTAATCAACCACATCTTAACTAATATGGGAATGACTCAAGGCACTGAATCGTTTAACTGAGACTAAGAGCTGGGTTCCTGGACATTGCGGAATTCAGGGTAACGAGATGGCGGATTAACTAGAAAAAGCAGGTGGTTGGAGCAATAGAATTAGTCCCGACCCGCCTTTAGGTATTTCTAACGCAAGGTTAGCCGTTGCATTCAAACAATGGTTTCTTGCGGAGCACCAAAAGAATTGGAATAGCACTGCTACTTGAAGACAGGCAAACTCACTCCTATGCATCATCATTAACTTGAAACGAGCAGCACAATTCTCCGAGCTCAACAGAAGGGAGAATAAGATCCTGACTTTTGTGTTATCTGGACATGGGGATCTGCGCTATCATCAACACAACATGGGTATCATAAATGAACCTGAATGTCAAAAATGTTGGAGAGAGGATAAAACCTCTACCCACATTCTCTATTATTTCTCTTCGCTATCCAACTAAAGACATAGACTAACAGGGCGATTCTTCCTCAAAGAATCAGATATTGCTGCAAAGAGCTTAACTGGTATCCTCACCTTGTGAAGACGTCAAGATTGACTTTGGAGTCAAGACTAAGTAGCACTTATAGGGAACATAAAGGAACTACCCAAGCATCACTAGTTGCCTAACAACCAGACCCCTTTCTCTTCATAAAAATAATAATAAATTGTAAATCGTCAACATTTATATCGTCTTTCTCTAGATCAGCAGTCTCATTATTGTCATTCTTAATTGAATTCATAAATTGCGATTTGCGCAGGTCAATTTCACGAATTGTAACGAAGGTCAGCGAGAGGATCCGAATTTGTCTTTTAGGTGACGCCTTTTCTTAGGTGCAACCGAGAGAGCATGTGGTTTCCCAGCGGCTGCGGGAATGAGATGCAGTAAGAGAGAAGACGTGGAAAGAGAAGGATCGCGGAAAAGAGAATCTACCGGTCGATTAGGATTCGCCATGTACTTGATAATTCATTCACGTGTGATTCCCGAATTATTGTAACCTTGTGCTCGTCTCATTATTAATTGTTCTTTTCGTCGTCGCCCGAAACACTTGATTCTTAGAAAGAGTTCTGTACCTAATGTTAAGTAAGTTTAGACGTTGTAAAAGTGAATCTAGAAATTTTGAATTTATCGACATTTTATTAGTTGAACATAAAATTTTAATTGAATAAATAGTGTTATTTAAAAGTAATTTACATGAGAGTTATTTTCTGAAGAGTCTCAGGAGTCCTGAACTTGAGGTCTGCGTTTTTATTTTATCTCATCTGATTTGTTTTGAATTGGTGAGTTCGTTTATTGTTTTAAATGGTTTGATCTGTCTGAACGTCTGCATCGCAGCGAAAAAATCTCAGCGGAATCTCCCTTTCGATTTTTTATCAACACGGAGAGGGTTTGGTGTTCGGTAATTTATTAAGAGTTCTTATATATCGAGACGATGCAAATTTTGCTTTGGTTCATTAAAATAATCTCTATATTTTAATACATTAAAAAAATAAATGAAGAAAAACGAAACTTAGTTAAAACTGCAAACCTAGAATTTTTAGGTTTCTTAGAAAATACTATCCAATCGACGTTATATCGTAGATAATTCTAGAGTTTCATTAATTTGCAATATTTGCTGCTGACTGAAAAGAGTCACTTTCTTTCAATTAAAGGCAGAATTTAGTCATTTGAAGAGAAACTCCATTCTTTGTTTGGTGAACACCCATACGATCCTTTACATTCAGGCTATCCGAAAACAAGACCTGAATTTTGAGAGAATAGTCTCTCTACCCAATTTTAACATACCCTGCTCATTATTACCAGTTGCGGGAGACCCGCAGAATCAATAAAAAGACTGAGAGACTCCTATTGGTTTAAAAACTTCTGGTTTACTGATCCGAATATCTCCTATTCACCTCTCTGGTAGAGCAGGCATATTTCTGTTTTTTTCTTGAACTGTCTAGAGCGGGACCGAAACGCGTCTTGATTCTTGACAACCAGGAGACTAATTGTAACTCTACAATGAGCTTAGAAGTTCGTTAGGAGTCAATATACGTGGACATAAAACTTTCTTATCTTACCAACGCATCACCAAGTAGCGCAGTAATATGTTCTGAGACTCCTGAAGTAAAGTAAGAATCACCTCGATACCTACGGGCTTTAAAGGAATTCCTAAACGTACTGCAGAGTTATCATTAAGCTCTTAGGACTTCATACATTAACTTAACTCACTTCTCACGATCTTGCTGACAGGTGAGGAGAGGTAAGCTTCTTATTGATCATGATGGACTTCTAACGATCTCCCAAGAACATGAATGTGACTCTCCAATACACTTAAAAGTTCTTTATGATTCTTTAAGGGGCTTAGGAGCCCGTACACTATACAGTAAGGACCTCTAAGTCCTTTTTGGGCACTTGCATATCCTGAATTGGTGATTTTCCAATTAAAACTCTTTTTTTTTAACTCTAAAGCAGTGACAACATACTGGACAAGAACATTTCTACAAGCAATTTGTGCCAGCGTCTGCAAAATAATTATGTGCCAGGATTTTGATTGCATAAGCGTCATGAAGATTGATATGCACTAAACATGTGCATAGAAGCTGGTGCAAGCAAACGTCAATCACTCGGTAGAAAACAAGTATGAAAGGAAGCGCAATATTGCTGCCCAAACTTGACGCTTGTCAAGCCCACATTGATTACATTCAAGTAGGCGTCACTGTAGATTGCATACCGCAAAAATTTCGCAAAACTGTTTGTCAAATAAAACTATTTAATTTTAAATTGATGAATCATGTTCATTCATGGAACTTATTCCGACAAAAAAAATGCTCTTCCAATTTCAGCTTTATCATTTTCTCACCTACGTATCTTCCATTATGTATGTAGTCTAAATGAAAAGGATCAATAACTAAACTTGAATTTTACTTTAGAACTTTTCTTGTTGAACATTTTTATAATTTCTTTTTCACACGGAGCGAATGATTATCTATTAGACAGAAGCTGCACCTCTTGCCTAAACCTAAGATGATAAATGAAATCAAATCCAATTCCCTTTGATATTGTTGTGATATGTATTATTGGACTTAACGTTACAGAAGTGGAGCACGTACTAACGTAACCCCCGTAAATTAGTGGCAAGCGTGTAATTTCATCGAAGCCGACAGATTTAATGTCCTCGATGCTGTATCGATTTTAAACACATGCACTCTGTTTCTGTGTTGTGAATTACTAAGGGCATCTCATGCGTAAAATCCAGTGAACCTTATTTTATTATGATTTCATTCTGCCATTACAGCATTTTATTCCAGTATTATAGAACCGCAAGACTATGCAAAATCAATGTCTCATTTTTATTGCTCTGTAGAAATAAAATTGCACAGACAATCATTTATTCTCTGCATTATTACAACTGTAATTCTCCATTAAGAATATTCTTTAGCTAGAGTCTTATTTATTCAATTATTAATAACAGTTGAATTCTTCTTATTCCTTACGACACAATAATCCCTTCACTAAAATAAGTCTACTAATTAATATTTCCTTTTCTACTCAATTAGTATGTTTTTTTAATTAATATCAGTATCAGACTATAGTTGCGTTATCTATGCCGGAAATTAAAATTTTGTTGATATTGCATACGAAACTGAGTTTTAGACCAACCGTTTTATGTCGTTAATTTACTTGGCTACTAACGCAAACTTTCGATCCAGGTTTTTGAAATAATAAATTCAGCTTTGAGTAATCCGGGAGGTTATAAATTGAAAGGGGAATTTCAAATATCGGGTAAACCTTACACATGTGCACACGTATGCACGTCAATCTAGTTAATGAATAAGGGATTTAGAAATCAATTGTTATATTCATTTATTTCGTCGCAAAATGACATAATCCTTCAACGTTGATTAGTGTCATCCCTTCCTTTTATGTTATTCCAGTAACAAGTTTTATGATTGCGTCTTCTAGTTTTTACTTCCTACTCTGCCGAGGTATACATTTTTCACGATACTTCACAAGAAACGACGTACATAATATGTTGAAAGAGATAGTGCAGTGTAAACTTAAAAAGTTTTAGGTCAACATTATGCCTTCTATAAAAAGGGTCAATAAACTTTTCAATGAGCATTCAGAATACTGTTTTATGTAGAATAATAAACGGCAACTGAAGTTGATGAGGTTTGAAGTCAAGCTTTTTTAATTAGAAAATTAATTAGCAATTAATAATTTTCAAAGTAAACTATAAGATCCATCAAATTTACATATGGCAACAGGATTATTAATTTTTTAAATTCAGAACAAAAGAGCAAACAATTGATAAATAATTTATTATTTTATGAGATAAATTTACGATCTAGATTTTCAAATACTGTAACTCAGCGCAAATTTAACTAATTCAATTAATCAAAGTTTGTCATTGAACTTTCGTTTGCTTGTCAAACAGTACCCGTTGCTCGATTCACTGGTCCAGTAAAATCTGACTAAAAAAAATCCACAGCTCCCTTAGAAAATACCTATAATACTATTTTACAACTTTTAAATGAGTCTTTTTAATTACAGAAAAGACAAACTGGTTCGTGAATTTCAATATTCTGTAATTTAATGGAATATCAATCTTGTTTAGGACACGCATATTACAGTGGTTCTAAATTATTATCATTTTGTCAAAACATACATTGTTTTTTAAAGGATTATTAAGACAGAACTTAATTTTAGGACGCACCTACATGAGTAAAGTAAATCATTCACTTAAAAGCTGTTGCCTACGCAGGGATGAGATATATTGCGTATAATCGCATCTACGAGTACAGCAAAAATTCTCGCAAGTATGCAATGGAATGGGAATGAGATGGGCCGATGGACACATCGCCTGATACCACATATTGACACAATTGTAATGGTACATTCTGTGCCACATCTCACTTTTAAGTGCAGGGCAATACTGCTTCATATTACTTTGGAAGCGCAGGTTCGGTCAAGTGGCTAAGAGTCCTGAAGCTTCACAAATAGTTAGTCCTTCCACCGCAAGAGAACTTTGTCCTCTTGCTACGGAAAGGTCACCCGCTATCGAGTTAGAAAGTTTAGGCTATAATTGTCCTAGCCTGTTCCAACTCGTGGCAGGCCATCCTAAAGAACCAGCTCACTTGTATGGAGGAGACAGTTTTCGGACCTATAAGGAAAAGGAGCAGAGATCCCAACTTTGATATCCGTTCGGGAAGAGTGGAATGTTTTGGTGATGAGCAGCCGATCTAAAGTCCAGGTGACGAATTTGAACGAGGTAAATAAACCTAGTCCAGCTAAGTCTGGCAAAAGGCTTTAGCAAAACAAGTTAAAATTAATATCTTTCTCGGTGTACGCCAAAAAACCTGCCTGAACTTAGTTTCTAGGCTGGCTACACTTACCGCGATCCTCATCAAGATGATGTAGTCCTTGCCTAGATCAATCCAAATGTTCCTGCTGAAATAAAGAGTTGATTGGTAATTCAGAAAAATTTACAGCACTTTTAATTTTAAACTAACGATAATTTGTTCGTATTAAAATTGAGAATACGTCACATTTGTTTACCTGGTATAAACACAAATTGGAGAATCCTGTTACAAAACCTTCGGGAACTACACTAGAAAAGCGCCCGATGTGAACTGGATAAAGGGCAAAGTGGAACTGAACTCCACGAAGGCCGAGACGGAACTGGAAATGCTCGTGATAGTTTGCCCGACACAGACTGCTAAGAATGAAAGATTCCACTTACCTTAAATCAAAGACGTCTAGATTATATTACCTCCTTTCCACAAGAGATACAATTTTTGATTCGCTTGACCGAAAATCAAAAGATATTATAGTTATATTTTTGTAATTACTATTCAGTTTCGTTTGTTTGAATTAAGGACCCACCTTTTGTGACTGTTTTTGATAAATAAAAATGTAGCTTATTAATCTTAATGAGCTCATCTTCGCTATTAAATTAAATTTAGAGTAAATTCCTTTTAATAACAATTGAGATTCGACATTTTTTAGGTCTATGAGAGATAGTGTTAATTTAATTTGTTTAATATTCTTATGCCTCCTATTAAGATACCCACTAGACGAAGAGACGAACGTAGTATGTACGATCACCCCAACGGTTCAAAACGGAATCCCCGAATGGACAATGTTGAACATATTGGCTTTGTCAGAGATTGATTGTTCGCGAGGATGAAGGGAGAAATGATTCTTGAGTGTGTTCCTTGATAGATAGGGGTTTCCGTTTACTTATTGATTCGATAGGACATAGAATGCTCATGAGCGATGCTTAAGATCAACTGAAGCTATTTGTTTTTTGAAAAGAAGAGTCTCTTAAGAGGAAACAGTAATATTTGCAAACCATCTCTTTACACAACCTCTTATTTAAAAGGAAAAAATTTAGAACCACCATATGTTGTTAATTACGTCAAAGATCTGTCTTTTAACTTAATTCAAATCGAAATAATTTTTGACTGGTTGGTTTATCAAATTTAAGAAATTTTAAAACTTGTAGTGAATATTTTCGTTCAAAGACCGAAATTTGAATAAAATACGTCTTAAAAAACAACAACTTCAATAGATTTCTGTCGAGCTTATCGCGATTATATAAAAATCCTTCGTCAATACCTTCGGAAGTATTTGTCAGACACAATATGTCTTTTCTAGATATCCGGGTCTCCTGCATTACTATTTGACCAAGTTGAGCTGTCTCCCGTTTCCTCAAAAGACTGAAAATCCAAGGGAGTTTCTTATCTGGAATAGGATTTTCGCGGTGACCGGAAGACGAGCAAATTCGACGGACAGAATAATCGTTATCGAATAACGAAACTGCCTTAATTCTAGAAGGAATCGTTTTTTAATAGGATAGAAGTTACGAGAAAATAGGAAAATTATAAGATATGAGCTTTCAACTGCAGCCTATATCTCGTGGATCGATAAAAAGTCTATATCTGTCTTGAGACTTATTTCTTGTAATTTTTGTGAAGTCAAGGCATTTAATAGAAAGTAAACGAGAAAATATTAGGAGACTATTTTATAAATATTTACTTCAAAGGTTACATTAAATTGACAATTAGCATTTTATTTGGAAAACATCTTAACTTTTAATAGTGGAGATAATTTGTAGAATAGTAAACATTATCGAAAGTTATCAAACATAAACCTAATGTTTTTAGTACACACAAGTCGCTTCGTGGTGGAAGTTGCTTCAAAATTAAAATACTTAATAAAGTCGCATATCTTTGTTAATTATTATTAAATTGAGTTTGAGTTTATATTAAGATTAAACTGATAACTTTAATTAAGTTCAGCTTAAGAATATACTACCCTATAGCTTCATAGAATTATTTTACACAGCAGAATGTGATTTTACTTTTGGACAATCTGAAGCAAAATATTTTAATTCTTTATTTGTATACGTATATTTTTTTAAACATGAATATGTTACTTTTACGATAGCAATAGCTGAATACTAATTTGACTTAGAATATCTATAAACTTCAATTAAACAGATTTAATAACTAAATTAGATTGATTTTGTCGATTTATTTAAACAATTAATTCATATTTACAAGGTCGACCGACCGCATAGACGCGGAATGAAAACCTAATTTTTTTTATTCAAAGAAACATCTTTAAATACTAGCAACTGGTATAAATCTTACGTAAAAAGATTGATTGTCCCTGAAAAGGGCTGATTGTTAAGATAAAAATTGAAGTCTAGCTTGAATACTACGAGTCTTCACTTGCCTTCATTAACGCGTCCCGACATTTTGAAAAACTTTTTTGGCAGCGACGAAGTAACACTCACGACATAGGACACAAGACTAAACGGTTCCCGAGAAGAGTAGCTGTTGTTCGTTCAAGGAGGGGTTAGTAATTTCTGATTGGCCGATGCTTGCTTAATGCACCGAAGTCTAACCAATCAGGTTTTCTTGTTTAGTATGTAACATTCTGACTGGCTCCACTTCGGTGCATCGAGCGCGCACCGGCCAATCAGGAATTACCAGCCCCTCCTTGAACTGACAAAAGCTTCATTTCCCAGCATATGTTCAGTCTTGTGTCATCCATCGTGAAAGTTATGTCGTTGCTGTCAAAAAAGTTTTTCAAAATATCGGGACGTGTTAATGAAAGCAAATGAAGACTCGTTGTATTCAATCTAGACTTCAATTATATATTTGTTATATCTAGTGTATGTTAACTAAAAGAAGTTTGTATTTTGTACTAAATTGAAAGCTATGCATTCAATTATTCCAAGAACAAAAAAAACATCAATGACTAAAAATTTCAGGTTAGATATGTCAGACACGAAATTACCGCGCCGTACCGACCTAGCAACTTTATTCCCTAGTGAAAAAATGTTGCGCACTACTGTCAAAATTTTGCGTATCGTTTTCCAACACGGTAGGAAATCGGACATTTTGCGTAGCTGCGGACGGTTACCAATCGAGAATTTTGCAAGTATGTTTAAAGAAAAAATGTATTCCTTTCTATTTTACAGATCTGAAATTATATTTTTACACCAAAGTTGTTTTTATACCATTTTTATTATCATATTTTCAAATAAATTTCATAAAGTCATTTAATTAAAATATGAATAACTAATAAAGCATATTTTATTCATACAATGATGTTATTGTCCAGAACAATATTCGATATAATTTAATCATCATAAAGCATAATTTGTAGCCTTGTGCACCGAAACAAATATAAAGAAATTAAATTCGCGATCATCACAGTATATGTCGAGCATTTATATGGATATACTGTGTCATACAATGGATTTGAACATTATATGTCAGATTAAATACTTTACGCAACAAGTAATGATTCTGCTGACACTTAAAAATGTTATTGCGTAGAAACATCAATAAATTTTTTATTATCCCAAAATTTTAAATGAAAATACGTTCTAAAGTAACATTATACTGGTAAGGTACTTTCTGTAGATCTATTGCAGTAGCATGAACAGTTTTTCTTTTTTCTTTTTTATCCGAATAATAATTGTGACTCTCATTTATTAAAGATAAATTGTAATCAATTCTCACATATACACCTTCTGTACTTTGATTCTCCTTTTTTCATTTAGCTTTAATCTCCATTATTAATTTAATTCATTGATCTTTATTTTATCTTATTTTATTTACATTTTTTTCTCATTCATTCTTTTTGTATTTTACTCTGCCATGTACACTTTAGACTTACTGCCTTATAGGCTATATCATGTTCTTCGATGGGCTCATTAGCCCTATGAACTTTGTATCTCTCAATAAAAAAAAAAAAGTATTTGAGACGTTTTATTATATCTGCCCGTTTTGAGTTTTAGGATTACGTGTGCTAGAAGCAGAGAGAAATTCTACCGGGAAACAGCAAATTAAAATAAATAAGGGGGCGACAATTTTCGTTCGTTACACAATTTGAAATTTAAAACAAATTTGTTAATAGGTTTTCCACATTAGAATTTAATAGGCTTTCCTTTGTAAGTTTTAACTATCTATCTTATTTTTGACCAAGTTATCGTGTATTGCACTTTGACAGCGTTACTTGAGAGTTGTTTTTAATTTTGAGTAATAATTTCAAACAGACCAAGATTAATGTTCGTTGTAAAGTTATGATCTTGATACATACATATGTTTATCGGGTAATAATTGATCGATTATTCATGTTGTAAGACCAAAGAGCGTAGTTTAGAAGTAAAGGCTTGTTCTCAGATTGTTTGAGTCATTAATCAGTAATTAATGACTTTGTGTTCTTAAGGTTGCTGTAGAATCTTGTCATCCTTGTACAGCTTCCAGGCAGTCTCTCGGAGTTTGACGATCTGAAGGGGATTTGTTCTACTTTGAAGTCTGGAAACTCTCCGATCAGCCTCGTTAACTCACTCGCACCTGCCAATCTCATTGTACTTAACAAGGGCTTCATTTAATCACATTCTACCAAATTGTAATTCACTCTGATTCAGTAGACAATAATTACACTAATCACATTATTTAAAAACAAACCTTTTTTACACTTTTCAAAAGGAACAGTGTGTTAAAGTTTGCACTTTGGTTACAGTTTACGTTTCCTTTTCTGAAGTCAAGTAACCAGTGTGACCAACATTTAACAAAAATAATGCATGAATTCTTTTCGAGAGCTAAATTGAATTCAGGTTTGGCTTGGAATGCAATAAAATTGCATGAGTGTTTCGGATACAAACGTTCTTGGCGTTTTAAAGTCCTTGATTTTCTGCGTGGCAGAGTTCAGGTCTGGTTGTTGAATTCGCAAGTGTACATTTTTCAACGAGTAGTGTAACTCGAGCTTAAATCGAACGAAATGGAATCGGTACACAGAGGGACTTTGCACGTAGCATGTAGCGAATAATTTATAGTAATACGAAATACGAATAACGGGAAAGAGAGGAAAATGTGAAAATACGATAAAATACAATTTTGTTCTCAATTATAGAATCTCGGTTGAAATGCGAATTATTGTCCGTTGCTGATTCTTCCATATTTTATCATCTCATAACTTTGTATTCAAGCATCGTGACAGTTTTTGCTTTAATTTTTACAGAACATTATATATGTTATACCCAATTTTGACTTGCTCGTTATTTAGTTTATTTGGATTTTATTTTTTATATTTTTTGTAATTTTCTGGTTATTGACTGTTTATAAAAACACAATATAATTACTTGAATTAACTAAGATAACTCTTTGGGCCTGATGCGACAAGTTATTTTTTAAATTGCTAATCAGCTACAATTAGAAAGGTAACTTATCTTTAAAATTGACTATAATTTTTAAAGAATTGACTTCCCTGCTGACCACAAAGAGTGGCGTGGTAAGGGATGATACCAAAGGAATTGATTCATTAACAATTATCACGGCGTTTTCCCTTTTTATGATCAAAAACCTCCCAAATTCATAAATTGGTTCATACTACTCAAACGCACCAGGCAATGATTAAAAGAAATTCACCATTGCCGCCAATAATTGCCAAAATTGTGAAATCCTTAGAAGGAGGCGACTTTAATATTCGAATATTCACAGCCCATCCTGTGATCGTTTTTGAAAGAGAAAAAATGCTTTAAATTAAACAATTCTGAATAAAATAAGATTTCAACCTGCGTCGAGTAGAATCACATGGCGATTTTAAATTATCAATACACGGTCCAAAACTAATAGCGAGCAACTTACCAAGAAAACGAAGACTTGTCGTGACAATCACCACTGATTCTCAAAATTTACTTTTTAAATAATACTTTTTTAATTTCGCCATCAGGGCGAGTTAAAACAATTATAAAATACGTGAACTTAATTTCACAACCACTCAAGATGAAGGCACAACCAGGAAGGAAGATGGTGTCGATTTTCAGGGGCTCGTGATGTACCTCCCCCCTTTCACCTAATAGTCATTCTTACTTCTTATCTCTAACTCGGATTTTTAATCAATGGCAAAACCATCAAATATCCCTTGCTATGCGAATTTGGCTCAAAATTACTCGTCGAGAGAGATTTGTAAAGCTGGAATCTCATCCGCTTAAGTTTGATTAGCTTCATTTTGTTAATCGTTCCTCTAATTTTAATTTAAAATTAATTCTTTTAATAACTTGTGCGTGGCTATCTATTGCCACATCACAATGTATATTACACATTAAAAAGGCGTATTTTTGCAAAATTATCTATGTACCTAAAATGTTTTTTTTTATTTTTAAAACCGAAATTCAGTATAGAATAATTATTTGATAGAGGATTTACATTTGCGATAAGGGGTTGCAGGAGAGAGATAAATACAGTTTGCATATGAAGGTAGATCGCTGTTGTTGACCAGTATAAGCCATGGTGACATGACCTAAAACGCTCCATAACCCTTTGAGACCAAGTAGCACGTGTCATATATCGCGTCGTACTTGCGATGCACTTAAGCTAAATTCACTTTCTGGACACCAGTTACCCATACTATTCGTGCGCTCACTTTATAGCGATAACATTGCTCCACACAAAGTTTACCTCGTAAACGTATTATGAGGGGACTCTTCGTTAACGATGCTGTGAAATATTTATCAAGACAAGTGGTTTCGTAATATTTTATGCAGTTGATTTCCTTAAATTAACGAAAGCCTCTTCGGTTTGCATTATCAGAGTGGAAACTACGAAGTTCAATACGAACTCTTTTAGTTTACGTAAATTATAATAAAAGATTTAGTCCTCCAAAGAACATAGAATATTTGGGAAGTAAAGACTATATGTTAGTATAAACTTCAGAACTGACGTTGATAATTAATCGATAATGTACTTTAATGTTATTGAAACCTTTAACAATAATTTCCAAGCGATGGGAGTTCGTTACCAAAAATTGTTTTAAAATCTGTATGTTGAAATTTTTAGTAACATTTTAAATTAACATTTAAATATGAAAGAACAAAATTTTAGTTCAATAAAAATATGAATAGTCTTTAAAACTTGTATTAGCCACAAAACTTGAATTAACAAAAATTTTTTATCTATACGAAAATATACTGGAACTGCAAAGAACTGTCATAGAAAAAATAACAGGTCATTATTATCTTGAATTTGAGTACAATTTACCTGCACCTAAAGTCACTCTAAACGTACATGGGAAAACAAAAGGTAAAAAACTGCCAGCACCCAATTTCATTATTTTATTTTGTCTCTGTGCATTGTAAATTCACCAACGCGAAATTCTCGTTTTATTATTTTAATGAAAGAGATGATGCATTTTTTATGATGCGCAATGTTACAAGCATTACAGCTGTGAATAAAACACTTTACGGATTCTGTAAAGCAAGTTTAATACTTGTAATAATCGTTAATTAATTTTTTAACGAGCTTCTGGTATACAATTTTCATTCAATTCATTAATACAATCTGCAATTAATGTTAACGTAACATTACGTTTTTTTTAAATTAATTTCCCAAAAAGGGAAAATGTGACTCAGTTTAGCACTTTGATTTATCTCACTGAATAACAATTTATTTTATTTATAGTTACATAGTAATGAGATCACATGACCTCAGAAGAAAGTAACGCGCCTTTGAGATTGTTTACAACGCCGGTTTTAAAGCTAAATTTAAAAGTAAAAATTATATTAAGAGAGGCGCAAAGACAAAGTGGGGAGATACGTGTAAAAGATAAACTAATTTGCCTTTCTCTCTTACCCTTATTCCCTCCCCTAACTTTACGTTACGTTTAAAGTTAGCTCTTCTTTTATGGTGACTCCACAATGACTTAGGAGTTCGTTAGAAGTTCATGCACGTTGACGTGTCACTTACCTCACTTCACTGCACACCACCCGACCTCGGGGCAGTGTGTGGTGAGTAGAAGTAAGAGTCACGTCAACGTGAACGGACTCCTAATGAACTCTTGAGCCATTGTGGTGTCACTATATTAAGCCTGCCTTTTAAGCCGTCGGGTCGCTGTAAACAGACTCACTAAGGCATACGGAACGTGGGGATATAAGACTGAAGTCTTTCCGTTGTGAAGACTTTGACTCCTCGTGCTTAGTATGGTGCACTTATTCGACAGATAAGTGGAATAAATGTGGTGTTGTTTACAAAATTCCGTGTAAAAATTGTAACGCTGTTTATTATGGCGAAACTAAAAGAATCCTCAAAAAACGAGTGTCTGAACATGCAAGTAACAGTAATCCGAATTTCGTCATTAACGCTCGTTGTAATAAAAACAATCACGAATTCGATTTTAAAAGTACTGTAATTGTTGACTATGAACGTGATTGAAGAAGACGAGTGTTGTCAGAAATGATTTTTATTAACCATGATCCGAACAGTGTTAATAAAAAAAAAAAATATCGATGGTTTAAACAAAACTTATAAGCAACTTTTGCAAAAGAATTTTCCAATTTCGTAAAATTTTCTTTACCTTTGGGCTATTTAACTTTTGTTTGTTTTGATTCTACAATGTCATGTATACGTTCGTTTAATTTGTAATCTTCGCTCTGTTTCAATTTAATTCAGTTTGTCCCTGGCCTAGGACAAGGAAACATATCTCGTGACAATTTCACAGCTTGTGATGTTTTAATTTTATAACTTTTTCTGTTCGAGGTAAAAATCTTCTTTTTTACACGTAGGTGTGTTAGTTCGTGTTAAATAAATTTTTATTAAACGTGATATATATTACGTTTTTAGCCTGAAGAGGTTAACGAAATCTTAACGAAACGTTGTCAATAAAGACTATGTCTTTTTATTCAATGTGTTAGTGTTTTCTTTACCTACACAATTTGGCTCTCATGGATCAATAAATCTTTGTCTTAATGTTATATAATTTATTGTTACTTACATTTACCTTAATTCTGAGGGCAGAAATGAATAAGAATCGAGAAGATTCTAAAAGTTTTAGTTATCAAAGTATCATATTATGTGACTGCAACTTTTCCTATGAGCATACGAGGCTAGATATCGGTGCTGACGCCTTTGAATATTTTTAAATCTACTTGTAGTTCAAAGATTACTTTTTATTTTAATTTTATTTCAATTTATTGGCTCTCGCTAATATCGAGTTTCATAGATGGACTTGACAAGAACAAAATATCTTCAATTTCTCTTATGATTTTTATAAAATTCGTCAATCTGTAAGGCTCGACAATATGCGTATTATCTAAAATAAGCTTTATACGTTTGCAGCTGTAATAAAATTTACGAGAAATTATGCATAGAAACAAGATACGTTTTGCAGACGATCTATTTTTTATGAGAAGCTGTGTGTGAGAACTAAATGTAAGAGATTTTGAATGGATAGAACCACTTGCTAACTTAAATATTTTTATTATTTTATGATTTAGGTTTAAACAATGCACATTTCCTCTAATTTAAGAAAAGCTTTTTGTTACCTGGATGTAATACTCGAAAAATGTTTATGTTTGTAAATAATTTTTTTTAATTAAATTACGTAATCTAGTATAGTATTTATAAATAATAGACATAATGAATTAGTGTGATGTGATTAATGAGTTTACTTTTACAACGGCTGAGTCTTTGTGGTCGTTTAATGTAATACAGTTAGTACGATGACAAAGTCATGTGACGTTGGTTTCAACGATATTATGCAAAGAGCACAGGAAGCTCTTGTCCTGAATCTCTCAGCCTAGATCGTCCGCTTGGCGTCAGCTTCAATCAATGGGACTTTAAACGGAAGCTGCTACTGAAGCCATTTTGAGAAAATGTGATAATCTGAATATTACTCGATCACGAAAATTATTAAAAGGTACCTACAAAAAAAAGAAAATGAGCATTTTAGAATTACAATTACCAATATGCGTGTTTTTAGCGATATGTTATAGCACTAAACATATTATACGGCATTTTTTATTTTAAATCAATCTCTGGGAGTGATTTTATGAGGAAATAATAGCTGTTGAAACACGTATAAGATGAACATTGGATTTTCGAAACATGGAAAATTAAAAAATATTGTTTCTAGAATTGTTACTAATTACTGGACTCGATTTTAGCATCTGTTGATCTCTTGTGCAAACATAGGAAAATCCAATCATCTTGCATGAATGAGTTAATGCTTAATAAATAGAATGGATATCTATATATGTACATAAATTCAGATATACTGCTTGTTCGTAAACTCAATCAAAGCGGATTATGTCACAGCTAACATGATTGGCTGTGAGAATTAAATAATTTTGCACATTAGGATTAGATACTTGTTTAAAGCTCAGCTTTTAATTTTTAAATTTGAACCACATTTTTTACACTTTCGTTGACCTCGATCCTACTTGCTATTGTTATAACAATTAAATTAAATTACATACACATATTTCGGGTTTTATTTTATTATGAAGACAAATTTGCATTGGATCATAAAATATTAAGATGGTCAGCTATTAAAATTTTAACAGCTCCCTTAGCAGTCTATACATAATAGAGTAGCTATTGGAGAAATAGGGGAAGGCTAACATTATCTTTGCTTTGGAAAACTACAAGACTAACAAAAGTAGTTCATTTTACTGGGAACTTAAGAAAAGCACACATAAATATCGGATTTCTAATATCATAGAAAGCAACCAGCTGTTGGTCCATAATAAGGTCGTTATTTCAGAGTCTATAGTGCTTCACATCCAAGGCCTTCCCTAAGTTTCTTAAAATAATCCAAAACCAACGAGGTGTGTCTTCACATTATCGAGGTCTCCACTTTTCGTAATGCTTTTTATTTTTTTATTCTGTGCAACTTTTACCATAAAATTGCCTCATTAATTTCCTCTTTTATACTGCAGGTTGAAACATGACCTGGAACCAATTTGTTTAGAGTGGTCCGGTTTAAAAAAGTTTAATTGCAGAATATAATACTATTTTAAAATATTTGCACATACTATGACACCCTTTTTCTTTTGATTAATTATTTTAAATTTATTTTTATGTATTTGGTAATTTTTCAAATTTAATTAATCTAAGTCGTAGGTGTATATAATATCAAAAAATTTATAAAAACTGTCACGTCAGAAACTTAGATTAAGGATTTTCTAACGCTATCATTTTTCTTTATCGTTTATTGTTAGCCTAGGTTTGTACTCCTAATAGCTAGGAAACAACAATTATTAGATTTTCTCGGTTTTAATAAATTTTTTCTCGTTGCTGTTGAAGTGATATTTACGTCGCGGAAAATTGGTATAAAATATTCAATTTAGTGGGGGCAAAACAAAGAAAAGCTAAATTACTTTCCCTTGATATCACATCTATAGTGCGGGGACCCATAACTACACTGAGAAACTTTTGATTTTAATATCTGCTTTATTACTTATCATTATGTACAATAAAATTTAAGAGTTTAGGGATAATCGAGATGTGGTTATAAAAACTAATACACTGTTTAAGAAAAGACGTTTTAGATGCAACAGTTGTCTTTTTGATAAAAAGTAGTAAAAGTGTTATATACTTCATAAGGCACATAATTATATTACCTCTAAAGAATTTAAGAGAAATGAAAATAAAGAATTGCAAGAATTATAAAACGTGTGTTAGAAACTTAGAAGCATAGGGTGCGCACGCAGTAAAAAGAAAGATGGCAGTCTTTGTTTGACAGGTGAGAGATACAGATGCAAGTTCGTCTTTGATATTTGTATGGTTACAAATATTCTGCATCTTTAGAGTGGTATTTGATGAAATCTGTGTAACGAAGAACCTATACTATGATATATACATTACGCACATTTTTAAGCCTAAACTACAAACATACATATAACATTTCGATGACGTCGAATAATTGCTCGCGTAGTTACCGATAGAATAGAGTGTTTTAACTTTCCTTATATACTAACGAGCAAAAGTTTCATGTGGTTTGAGAAGTGATTTTTTATTAAATTGAAGTGAAAATGGTAATAAGAATTAACGTCTGTGTTCAATATTCCGGATGATACAAAATTTTCCTAGAGATCGATTTTTTTTAAATATATTTTTTAATAAATATTGTGAAGTGGTAGAAGAGTTCACGAGACATATGGCTGCTCGAAAAACTGTCGTAGAAAAAGTCTAATAAAATTTTAGATATGCCATAATAAATAGATCAAAATGTGTTAAAAATGAATATCGGTTTTTCACATTTACTTTTTTCTAACCTCAAATAATACTAATTCTAATTATATGTATTAATTTTTTGTCTCACGAAATTACAATAATAGAAAACAAGGTAACACAATCTCTTTTTTTTAAAAGAACTATTATGATCGTACCTCGATTATCCCTAAATTCTTACGTTTTATTACAAATATAGAAATTGAAAAAAGCAATAACTATAATTAAAAGTCTCTCAGTGTACCCTTTTTTTTGGAATAAATTTATTAGAGAAGAAGCCAAGATAAAGAACCAGAATTTAACTGTTCCCATTTGATTCTTGGGAAGTGCTAAAAAGAAACACTGTAAAATAATTAATAATAATAATTCTATCAAAATGAAAAAGGACTGAATTGAATTTAACTGTTCTCTTTTACGAATGTTTAAAAGTTTGAAGAATGAAAATAAAAGATATATTAAGAACATTTACAGACATGAAGATTTCTTGTCACTGGCACCTAAATGCATATTGAATGATAAAACATCAAAAGAGAGTACAGAGTTTAAGTATAATTTTTTCTTTTAATAATTATTTTAAGAATGCACAAATTGAAGTGCGATTTAGAAACATAATCCTTGAGCTCGCTATTTTCGACCCAGAATTTGTATTTAGGTATTCGTTAAATAAGACTGGTATGACAGAGGCAGATGTTTGTGTATAAACAAATGAACTAATACATAATCGTTATCACAGACATTAAATGTGTTCCTGATATACAGTTTATACATACACACACACACGTCTTTCACACAATTATTTAGATTTAGAAACGTTCCTTTTTTTAATAAAGAAAATTGTGAACGTTTAATATTGTTAACTTAAACAATTATCTTTAATAATTAAACAAAAATTTCTAAAAACGGAAAGCAGACATAGACTAAACTTGTTTATTTGGATTAACTGAAGAATGTATGAAATTATATAATTATTTTGTTATTTAAGTGAACATTACCTTAATATTGCTAATAATCGTTATCACATAAATTGATGTAATAAATTCATTAAATTCAGAAGATTATGATTTCGGTGTTTGTTAAAAAATTACAAAACCTTAAACATGGAAGTATAATATTTTTATTTTACAAAAAATTTAAAAAGTTAATGAATTATAAACATACAATAAAACAAAATAAAGAACTAAAAATTATTATAACTTACCAGTTTCACGATTTCCACGTGACCGAAAAGAAATCCGATGACAATTACCACGTGCATTAGAATAAAAAGAAATATCAAAATCTTAAATGACATAAATAATTATGATACTTTTAAGGAAAAAAACATTTAATAAAAGAACTAAAAAACAGATAAATAAGTTACAAATAAAATAAAAAGAAATAAAACATATTTAATATTATTATCATTACTCACCTGTCAGAAACGAATGCCAATGTAAACAAAACATTATTTCACTCAAAACACTATAACGTTAACAACTTCACTAAAACCTCTGTCACTTCTTAAACTATCACTCCTTAATTTTAGAATTTAATTCATTTTTAATTTATTATTATTTAATAAAATGCAATTATTTATTAAACGAAGATATTAAATAAATTGAAAAAAGTACAAATAAACGTCTTAACTGTGATGTTATTGTTGGCAAAAAATATCGAAAATCTGCTAGCCAATCAGAAGCCCGATAAAACGTGTTACACCTCTAAAGTTGGTCGAAAGGGTTCTCGTATAGGGGAGTCAAGGTCAAAGCTAATTTCTATGTATTAACTATTTTAATAGAATTTTTTTATATTTTAGATTGCTAACATTATAAGAAATTTTATAATATAAACTTGAAGTCACAATATTTCATTAAAAGATTTTAATTCGTCTGCAAAGCAAAAAATCGAAACTAAAAACTTATCGATAGTAAGGTTTGATATGTACTGACCAATGGTAGACTCGGAAATGGCGTTACACGTCTGAAGTTAACCACAACGTCTGTTCTTTTTAGAATAGGATTGAACCGATGTTTTGGAAAGAGAGTTTTGAGTCTTAGTTAGGATACTAATATCTCAAGAATTTTATATTACAGTGGTTCAAGTTTGCCATTTGTTTCTTAAACTTGGAATCGGTACTTCAATCTAGCTTCCAAATAAAAATGTACATTTACAATCGTCCTCTTTGATCAGAAATTATAAGTATTGTTTTAGAAACAAGGAGAAATAAATAAGGTAAACTTACTGTTCGGTATGGCAGGAACGAATGTTTTTTTAAACAGTATAGCATACTATAGCATGTTTAAAAAAATGTTTTCATACAATTACGTTAATATTTAAAACTCGACTGGTATACAAGAACTCAAAATTCTTTATATCTACCCACATATTACTTTCAGTAGGTTCACATTTATGCAATCGTTCAAAGAACGTTTTCAATAGCTGAAAAGTTAGATTCTACAAGTGCTAGTCGTTTGAGAAGGGTGATTTCTAAAAGGAGAAAATTCTCTTGTCCAGTGTTCACGATCGTACCTAATATCTTTGTCCAGTCTGGTAGGTGCAGGCACCTTAGCGTGGTGGCTTTCTTTCCAAGTTACCCATCGAGATATACGCTCATTGCTTCGACGGAATAGGGTACGTGCTTTGGTACCGCAATGCACCCAAGAAATGCCGGAAGTATCCGTTTCCTTCATGCCCCTTTCCTTTCTTCTTCTTCAGACACCCATTTTACCTCCAAACTCCTCAAAAGCACTCTTTCTCTTACTGGTCCATCTTGAGTTGAAATCGACTAGCGATAGAGAGCTACAAAAACAAAATTGAGTTTCACGAACCTAGAAATCCTCATTCCTGCGGTTAAATTTGTATTCCATAAGGAAGCTCTCAAGTAACGGGAAAATCAGAATGGGGAATTTATGAGTCAATTAATATCTGACATTAATCCTACTACGCTAAAAAGAAAATGCCCTTATGGAAAAGTGTGACATGAAAATAATGACACGGATGCGTGTCATTACTTTCGTGTCATTGTGTGTCATCATTTCGCGACCACACGAAAAAAATGACACTGGAGAAAATGACACGGCAAAGCATACATAAAAATGCTAGGATGCGCAGACATATTCTACTTATTCTACAGCACCTACGGCTGCGCAGTAAATTTTTTCCTCCCCTAAATGGTGCACAATGTATGTTTATACGAAATTATTATAAAACTAATAGTAGTAATAAGTTTTTTAATGGTACATTCTTTGTCATGTGATTTTTTTCGTGTCATTTTTTTCGTGTGGTCGCGAAATGATGACACGCAATGACATTATGAAGTAATGACACGCATCTGTGTCATTATTTTCAAGTCACATTTTTTCATAAGGGTGTACTTTTTCTGGAGGGTTGAAAAATTGTTTTTACAAAATTGTGTAAAGATTATGTTTAAACTATGGCTTCGGGGGAATATTTATTTTCCCAAGTAAACTATTCTTTGGGTTCGAGTCCTACACACGGGGAGCATCCTCTTTCAATGATGCTTGCATCATCCAGTGTTAGATGTTCTTATAGTGCGTAAACGCATTTTCCAAACCTCGTAGAAAAAAAATTTTAATTACGTAAATTAGTCCAATCAAAGTTACAAAATACACAAACAAATTAATTTATTACAATTAATTAAAGGATCAATAATTAAACCAGAATTTTTTTTTTACCAAACTAACACAATTAAAAATCCGTTTTGCCCATAAAAAATGAGGTGATGGGCTACGTGGGGTTACGTACAGTTAGAGTTTCAAAAAAATGCTGTTTTTTAGGAATTTTTTGTAGCCACACATAAAAATAATTAATAACAAATCTTTTTTCGCATGAAATATATATATTTCAAGAAAATATTCTGAAAGTATAAGAAGTAAATATGAAGAAACAGGTGAATGACACAACATTAGTGTGAGCTCCTTAAAAAAATGGTTTTGCAGTGATCACGCTATCTCTTGACTGAATCATCTGAAATAAAATCTAAAAGAAGGAATCGTTAGTTAAGGAAATAATGATGTACTTGAATGAAGGAATTTTTATTTTTTGCAAAATGGCGGATGTTAAAAGTCAAAAATTGTTTTTCCACCAAAATTCTACTCACATTTTCGGCAATAAATGTTCCTTCCTTCGCCTTAGTAGCTGCCTATCTCAGTAAACTGACAACAAAAGGGTCTACTATGGTCCTTCAGGTAGGCGAGCGGACGGCTGCCGTTACCTGCTCACATAGACGGCTCAGACGTCTCTATTCAAAATTCTATATCTCCATAAATAATGGTTCGATTGGTCTGAAATTTTCAGAGAGTACTTTTGAAATGTTATATTTTTAGTATTTTTTGTTTTTGTAGTCTCGTTAGAGGCTACAAGCCAATTCAACACTATTTCATGACCTTCACCTCCCGCTTTTTAAAAGTCGATAAAGAACATTAAGAAGTCTTCTCATCTTGTCACTCTTGATAAATGCAAACTTGTTTTGGTTTGGTTAAATTAATCTGCAACACTCTTTTTTTATTAACAGGAGACGTAAACAATCTTCGGAAGGTAATTTGAAATAAAAATTCAAATTTTTTATTTTTTGTCACAAAGAACGACGTTTCGTCGGCTGAGATTTGCCGACCTCATCAGGCTAATTTATTTAAAAAAGGCACAAAATTAGTTACAAACACTTCGACACAAACAATAACAGAATTACATATGAACAAAAAACAAAATTATTTACCTAAATTGGTTAACAACATAAACACGTAGTCAACAAGTCAACGGTATAAAATACATCGCATTAGTCAATTTTTTATAAAAATATAAATTTGATTTAAAATTACAAGTCAAAAAGAAAGCCAACAGATTCGACATCGTAATCGATACTAAATAGAAATTTACAAATTTCAATAATAGAAAAGTCAATGAACTTAGAAAATTGACAACAATAACAAACAGAACTAAAAGTCATTAACCTATAATGATAAGTTCGGAAATTATCTCGATCATGCATTTATAATATTAATTACAGGAAAGAAATTTTTATTTAATGAAAAAATATCCTCTTTTTTATTAATAGTAGGATGATTCATTTTTATATGAATCATTTCGGAAGTAATTCTCTTTTTTTCATTAGGTTCATAGTCTAGAATTTCTATATTATTCCAATCAAATTGATGATCGAGACTTTCACAGTGTTTAAAAACTAAAGAATCCTGCTTTGTTTTATGTTCGTTTAGACGAGTTTTAAGAGTACGTTGAGTTTCGCCTATATATATCGCTGTACAGTCTTTACATTTTAGTTTATAGACTGAATTAATTCTGTCCATTTTTTGAGTCTTATCTTTTCCCAATTTTACTACTGAACTAAATTTTTTGTTTACTATAGGAATTGATGAAATATTAAATTGTTTAAGAATGTTTGACATTTTGTAAAAAATATTATTAAACGGTATTGAGACTTTGGGAATTTGTCTAAACATAACAGCATAATGTGAATTGACATTGTTGTTGGATTTGAAATGTTTAATTTTATTTAAACGAACTTTAATCTGTTTGTCAATAAATTCTATTGGATAGTCATTAGCAATTAAAATTTTTTTAACAATCATTAAATTTTCAAAATGGAAAGAATCATCAGACAGCGATATATAGCTCTATCTACCAAATTAAAAACAATATTTTTCTTTTGTTGATCAGGATGAGCTGAAAAGTAATTAATCAATCTATTTGAAGAAGTAGTTTTTCTAAACCAGTTCGTAATTATGTTATCTCCCTTCTTTATTAAAGTAATATCTAAAAAATTTATTTTGTTGTCCTCTTCTAATTCATAGGTGAATTTCAAATGTTTATTATAAGAGTTAAAAACTTTTAAAATTAAATCAACTTGATCTTTTTTTATACAAAAAATAGTGTCGTCAACATATCTAAAATAAAAAAGGCGGACACAATTGTGTTTATTTTTTAATATCAATAAACACTCACTTTCCAGATCTTCCATCACAAGGTCAGCAAATAAAGGAGAAATTGGCGAACCCATAGGGGTGCCAAAAGTTTGTTTATAAATTTTGTTGTTGAAAGAAAAGAAAGTGTTATCAAATAAAAACTCAGTGCATTCACGTATTTTGTCAAAGGGAATTTTACAATTATTATTAATACGTTGATATCTACGATCTAAACTATCTAACACTAATTGACATGGAAGATTTGTAAATAAAGAACTAACGTCAAGAGAAAGAAAAGTATAAGAATCGTCAATCTTAAAATCCTTCAATTTGTTTTTTAAATCAAAGCTATTTTTAATGTGAGATTTAGGAGTCAAAATGCTATTTTTTAATTGGTCATATAAAATTTTGGATAAAACATGAGTTGGACTGCTGACAAGTGAAATAATAGGACGTAAAGGTATATCCTGTTTATGAATTTTTGGAAGGCCGTAAGCTTTAGCTAAAACAGTGCTGGAGAGGGAAACTTCACGTTTGTGATATTTTCTCTCTAAAAATTCATTGATATTTAAGTCTTTTAAAATATCTGAAGTCTTTTTTCGTAGTGTGCTTAAAGGGTTTCTTTTTTATACCAAATAGAATTTAAATAATCTGAAATTGGCTTAAAACAATCGCGCTACAGATTATTTTAATACATAAAAGTTTTCAGTGGCACTCAACGCAACTGTTAAATCGTTATAAGGATTCTCCAATAGTAATTTTTCTTGATGACCACAGTAGTGTTGATTGATTAATGACCAGTTGGTAGATTACTTTACAACATTTTAATTTATAAATCAATATATTTTCATTGCCCTATTGGATATCACCTCTGTGAGTGCTCTGAATAGGAAATTTTCGTTGAAGAATTTCCTGAAACCTCTTGCATATTGCTCGTCTAAATTCTCACAAAATTTTTTGTGGAATTTAAGTGCGCAAATTGGATATAAACTCCTACGGAAGTAAGTTTAAAATTTCCAATAGGAACTAGTTTTGAAACTCTAGCGGAATTATAAGAAGTTCATAAAACCCTGTTGATAAAACGAAAGAACAGTGTTTCAAATCAGACATAACTTTGTGAAGGAATAAATAATTAAATTTTTTCCTTTATGATGTGCTGTACAAAAAATCGAACCGTGATCCTCATACTACTCCAATGGTTTTAAAAAAATTCAATTAAATTATTCAAAAAGCAGATCGCACAGGAACAAGTTTTATTCAAACAAAAGCTTTACTATGTAATCATGTGAGAATTGAGTTTCACTTTATTTCTACTGACGCGAAACACAATATAGAAGTAATTAAATCTCCATCAAATGCAATAAAATTAGAGTCTTCCATAATTTGATGTACTCTGGAAAGGTTCAATTCTAGTTCATTTGATATCTTTTTAATTGCTAATATATATATTTTATGAGTTATGAAATTCTCATGTTTATCATTGTTTCGAGAGTTTTCTCCTGTCATAAATATTTATTTTGTAAAATGATATTAATAATAAATTAATTGCGGCGTTTTAAGGGGAGAGACTGGTCTAGAGCGCAAAAAAATGGGCATATTTTATGAATTTATTCTGACTCAACAAAGAAATCAATCAAAAATTTGTGAAATAGGTTTAATAATATGTGTTTCCAGGTACAAATACAAAAAATTTTGAGTGAATTAATTTCAAAATGGCCGCTGTACACTACATCTCCGAACAGGACTTTTTTTAATAGGTCCAATGGCGAAAATGTAACGTCCTTAATTTTTGTCCTAGATCAAAAAATAAAATTTTTTTAGTTTCTATATAACAACAGCAAGGGCGGGACATAGGATTTTTTTGATATTTTGTTTTTTTGCGAAATGGTGCATGTTTGAACAAAAAATTACAATTTTCACTATAAAAAACGACATAAAATTGTTGATTAAAAAAAAAGTATGTAATATAAAAAAAAAATCCTACGTGACGCTCCGGAGAATGGTATCTAGAATGTACTGTCAAAATTTCAAAAGAATCGGTAAAGATTTGTTCGAGTTATGTTTTTGCCCTTAACTGGATGTCTATATATAACCACCATTTGAGTATTCAGTCAAGCGAAGGAATTAAAATCAACAATTTATCCTTGTTAGAAAGTACAAATTCATCTTATCCTTTGTTATTCCTTTCTCTATCTTCGTCAGGTAACTTTTCACTAAGGTATTTCTGTTGTGCAGTTGACTGTAGTTGTCTTGAACATTACACACGCTCAACTTCCGATTCTCGTTTATTTTCAACCCAATGCATGGTCAATGGAAAGAATCTTCGGATTTCAGCTTTCAGTAAATTTAGTGTATCTTTTTTCTTTGAAAAGGAAAGTAAAATCTCTTTCCTCGAAATACATTTTATTCAAAACCCAATAGCATTACATTTTATCTCAGAGTAGATGGGGAATGATGTAATTTTTTCCAATTTTTGGCTAAACAGACAAAAATTATTGCAAAAGCATTGCTCACAGAGAATTCAACCAAAAGATTCATGTCCATTACATTAATTGATTTTTAAAATTACGAGACCGATCCGCGCGCCGCGGAGCGCTTTTTTTTAAATAAAAGTTAGTAACGATTAACACATGAAATAGAATAGAAACAAACATTCTAACCTTAAATTACTTATATAATAATAATTTAAAAGAATTAATAAAATATTATTTTCAATACAATAATAAATAATTCAATATATTAATTAAAAGTAATGAATTATTATAAGTTTTAATTTAATAAATAAAAAATGTAAATAATAAGCAACACAATTGTTTCAAATGAAAAAAAATTAGAAATTTAGAAACAAAAGAAATTTTAAAAAAATAGTTATTATTATTCACTATACTTACAATTATTTTATGATTATCTTTATTATACCTATACTCATTTTATAAATTTAAAATAATTATTTAATAAACTAATGTTTTAAATAAATTTAATAAAATGAATTACTTGTCAAAAAACTTCAATAATAATTATCACATAATGTAATTATTGAATTACAATAGAAACAAACATCCTAACCGCAAATGACATTTATCAATATGATACTTTAATGAAGAAAATACAACTATTGAATTAATGTAATAAGAAAAAAGATGAATAAATTAGAAGCTTACAATAAAATGAAATAAAATTATTGAAAATTATTATTATTACTCACATGTCACTAACCATTACTACGTAACTGGATAATGATAACAAAAAACATAACCTTAAACATGGAAGTATAATATTTTTACTTTACAACAAATTTAAAAAGTTAATGAATTATAAACATACAATAAAACAAAATAAAGAACTAAAAATTATTATAAATTAAAGGTTCACAATTTCCACGTGACCAAAAAGAAATCCGATGACAATCACCATGTGCATTAGAATAAAAAGAAATATCAAAATCTTAAATGACATAAATAATTATAATACTTTTAGGAAAAAAAACATTTAATAATAGAACTAAAAAACAGATAAATAAGTTAGAAATAAAATAAAAAGAAATAAAAGATTATTAATATTATTATTATTACTCACCTGTCAGAAACGAATGACAATGTAAACAAAACATTATTTCACTCAAAACACTATAACCTTAACAACTTCACTAAAATCACTGTCATTTCTTAAACTATCACTCCATAATTATTAGAATTTAATTTATTTTTAATTTATTATTATTTTATAAAATGCAATGATTTAATAAACAAAGATTTTAAATAAATTGAAAAATACTCCAAATAAACGTCTAAACTGTAATGTTATTGTTGACAAAAAATATCGAAAATCTGCTAGCCAATCAGAAGCCCGATAAAACGTATTACACCTCTGAAGTTGGTCGAAATGGTTCTCGCATAGGGAAGGTCAAAGCTAATTTTTATGTATTAACTATTTTAAAAAAAATTTTTGTTATTTTAGATTGCTAACATTATAAGAAATTTTATATAATAAACTTGAAGTTACAATATTTAATTAAAAGACTAGCGATGTTAATTCGCTTGCTAACGTCTCCAATGGGAGACTCGGAAATGGAGTTACACGTCTGAAGTTAACCACAACGTCTGTTCTTTTTAAAATAGGATCGGCAACTCTCGGTTTTGTTTGGAAGCTTTTATCTCCACTCTGTACCTCTCGGTTCCGTTCGACAAGTTTTGGCTTTTCGTCATAAAGGCCACTGAACCCTAAAAAATCATTTTTATAATTTATTAATGACTTTTTGGTATTAATAATATTGTGAAGCATTCTATATAGTCACCTATCCTGAGTCTAGAGGTTAGAGTTCAAAATTAAACCGGAAATGAGTCGATTCTAAGTTTACAGAGTTTACAGAAAGCCTCCGTTTGAATCGTACTTTGAAACGAGCAAATCGAGGCTGATGATCTCGAGAATGCTTCTACTACTTCATCCATAATTCGCACGTCAAGTCTCTCAACTTCGATTGTACGTCTTCATGCGTTTGTCAAGATTAAGTCAAGAACTCGTCGCTTGGATGAGGAACTGCGCCAATTCAGAGTAGTGCTGAAAACTGGGCCATTACAGTTAATATTTGATAAAAATGACACTTCAGAAGTCATACATGCTTCTTATTTTAGGTTGAAATTACTATCATAAGAAATTCATTTCTCCTAATGATCCTTTAATCAAAAATCCAAAGCGGATAATCTAGATGTTAATTAGCTCACACTTTTAATAAATTTTTGTATATTTAACAGACATTTTACCTTATCAGAAAAGAAGTTATTCTAAAGAATCCTTTTTATAGAGTTAATATTTCACAAGACTCCTTTTACAAATTATGATTTTTTTCTATTTCCAGGGTGGCCCAGTCTCTGCCTTCCCATTGAACCAAACATTGTTAAACATCTATGGTCGCCGCTCGGCTAGTCCTGATGTAACTGGTTCCCAGGATTCAAATCAGGTTCGTATACCCTTCATTTTAATCGCCTCTTGTTTGCTCGTGCATAATTATAAGCAAAGTTTAATTACATCTACACACTATACGAGAAAATTTCAAAACTAAAATTATCAATTAAGAGTTGATGAAATTTCTAATTGGCAATTAATTTTTTATCTATTTTGTCACTAACAGTAGATAATAATAATTCAAGATGTGGAAAACACTCGATTTTTTTAACTTTGCACAAGGGTCTAAATAGGTTAAGACCCTTTGAGTATAGAACTAAAACTTAAAAGCTAAAGTATTTTCTTTTAAACTAAACTTCAAGTTGTAAATTAAAGTTTGATGGTGGAAATATTTTCTTCCTCTTAT
Organism: Ganaspis brasiliensis; assembly: GCA_037103525.1. Taxonomy (NCBI): domain Eukaryota; kingdom Metazoa; phylum Arthropoda; class Insecta; order Hymenoptera; family Figitidae; genus Ganaspis; species Ganaspis brasiliensis. The sequence continues at coordinate 1,359,511 of JAZKLR010000143.1, read as the reverse complement.
CAGGAAAAGACATTCGCCGACTTAATTAGTAACTCGAGCAGTGATTGGAAAAAAAAATCCAAAATAAAATCTGCGATGCTGGCAGCCGTGATCCTTGCGGAAAGTTTAATTAAGTGCAAGGTTGATGAACGTCTCGCAGAAGCTGCAGGGGTCGAAGATCGTTTACCTGGAAAATCGCTTGGGTGCAATTTTGTAGCACGTCGACTTGGAATAATCGAATAGCCCCAGCACTAGACATATAAATTGGAGACGTGACAAGACAGTTTACCCCAAGGATGAATGAAATCTTCTTGATTAGCAGGCGCACAAAGTCTCCTTTTTACACAAAGACAGAAAATGCTACAATTATTTGCAGCAAGATACACACTTGAGACGGTTTATAACTTATTAAACAAGTTTTAAGCACTACAAAAAGCATACTACTAAAAAAAAGTGAAGTCAATGCACCCAATAAACTATAAATAAATGTATCGCAGAATCTACTACATGGAAGGAATGACGATACAAAAGAACCTCTGATAAGCATCAAGCCCTTACACCTTTGAACAAAATGAATCAAAACAAAAAAGAAAACCAACGTTAGGCAACAATCAATAAACATTGATTACTGATTTTTGGAAAAAGAACTTTAAAAATAATTCTAAAAATTATTAAAATTTCTTAAACAGGTTATTGCTTTGACTACAGTATTTTTATTATCATAATATAATGCATTTTCAAGAAATGTATTTTTTAATTGATTGCAGCATTTAAAACTTTAACATCATTCTATTTAAAATGATAGTCTACATTCTCTTTAATAATTTTTTTTACATAATAAGATTAAGAATGTTAAAGCGTCTATCCACAAGGTCCATGAATATTATTTTGCATTTTAATTTTATGTAATTTAGAATTAACATGTTCATCTGGAATCTCAGCTGGAATATACCGATCAACACTCTCTGCTCTTAATATTTTAGAACCTTCTTCCAATATAACCAATAAATGAATGTGTGGTAAACCGCGCTTTTGAAATGCAATAACATAAACACAAGAGTTTACTTCTTCATATAGTTTATCATCTACTATAGTTTCAATTAATTTTTTTACTTTTAAATGAAAGACTCTTGCTACGATGTCAGGTCTATCAAAAGCTAAATGATTAGGTAATCAATTTTCTTCAATTTCTTTCCATTTTGAATTAAATGTCATTGTAATAAATAAATCTGGTTTACCATGAAAAGCTACAATGGTCATTGCATCTTGATATTGTTCTAACATGTTACGAGGTGATCCTATAAATGTTGAAGGCAATATCAACATCTTGCCAATATTTACATTACTTTCAATTTCTTGATTATATAAATGATCAATTAATCCTTTGTAAGTTCCACTTCTTCATTTTGTTTGATTATTTTTACAAAACTGTAACCTATATTTTTCAACTTTGACATAATGATCAACTAACCATTGCTGAAACAATCTTCCACCATATAAAAATTGATTAAAGGTATGATCTCTTACTCCTATTTTATATTTTATATACGCAGATCTGGCCACAGTTTGATTTCTGGTTTGTTTGTCACTGTCAGTATGAATCATATCGATACTATAACCCTTGCTTCCTAGATGATAAAATATAGGATATATCCAAGGTTCAACATTTGGATCTAAATGACTAACCAATTGCAATTGTTTAATCGATTTATTATAAATCGTTACATAAGACTCTGGTATTAAACCTTTAGCATTTGTATTCAAAATAGCAGCAACTTCATTACACCTTTGAAAATTGTACCTTCCTTTAACCAATCCTTTTTTTTTAAAGTAAACATTAGTTGTAATTCTGGAATTTATTTATTATTTTTTTTTGCTAACGCAGTTTCCATTTCAATGATCTCAGACATCATAAAAAAAGACTTTGTATATACGTTACAATCTCTAAATAATTCATCAATACTAAATAATATATATTCATATATCTAAGTTGTCATGTTTGTTCAATCTATAACGAATTGCATCTTTCGGATCGAACAGGAATAATTGACCAAAAGATGGATCATTATCAATTTAAGTAATTTCCAGTAAATTTTCCTAAAGCCATTAACCCTCATTATGCAAGTGTTCGCTCGAACAATGATGGGCTTAGCAAGTAGTTTATTGTTTGTATTTAGAAATTAAATTTAAATTTGAAGAATATTTGTATAATGAGGTAAAATTTCAGAGAGAAATTAAAACTTAAATTTAAAGAGTTTTTAATGAGGTGAGAGTTTTCTTGTCCGTTAAATTTTAACGCTTACCTTCTCTCTCTTACCAAGGAAGCCGGTGTAAGAATTTCCTCTTCTGTTAACTTTTAACGTTGGGATGATTCACTATACTAACTTGATATTATTAAATATTAGAAATATTCGAAATAAATTCGTTGTCGAAAAAATAATGAATTAATATTTTAAATTTCTTATCTTATTTTAATGAAAATAGTCAGTCACACCATGTGTCAATAAATTATTGATCTTTATGATTATTTAAATATTTACTAATTAAATTGAAGTAAATTATTACCCCGAAGAAAGTTGACATAACGATCGTGGCAAAATAAGTAAGGCGAAATAATAAACTTTCGTCAAAGATAAATCAATATATTCAAAATCTGGCCTTTTGCTTTAAATACTCTTTAAATACAAATTCGCGAAATATCGTTTAATTTAAATTCTAGAAGTCACTCCACAGAATATTTTTGATACACAGGGCAAACATCAAACAATTAATAACATTACCGAACAATTTTCCGGTTTTATCTTCCATCGAAGGACGATTTTTCATCCGTTGGCAATGTAGGTCGATCTCAATCACCCTTGTGTATTGCTGGGAAGTCAGGATAGAGATTTTCCTTCGGACTCGTCAAATTCCGGATCAAAATAATATAGGCCTCAATACCCAGAGGATGCGATTATGTTGCTCCGCTCAACAATCACTAGTCCTCTTATGAAGTGCTACACTATAAAACGTGTTACTTAATATTCGACATTTTGATACATTATTTTCTATATTTATTATATTTACCTGGGCATCGGAGATACAATTTATTTAAATACTCTTTTAAACTACCCGGATATGGCACTTGACAATTGTAAAATAATTTTATTTTATATTAAGACTTAATTGCACATTCGCAATTAATTTAAAATTTAATAGGTGTGATTACTTCAATAGTCAAATTTGTAAAGGAAAATCTCTCTTCGAAACCGTTTTCCTACGTCCCTCTTTCCCCTTTCAGACAACTCACTCGACACTCATCGTTTTCCCGACAATCATCGATCGACCAAATTCATCGATGAATGTAATTCACACACAAACTGTCAACCACTACAACGTTTACCTACGTTACTCATTTCTTATATAAGATACAAGAAAATAAATCCAAAAATAAGCATCGATTGAGTGACTTTCCAAACGCTACTAATGCTAATCTCTTACCGACTTGTACCTTCTCTTCTACTACACACTCTGTTCTCTACTCAGAGTTAACAAAATTTGGAGAACACCAATAAAATCGTATGACCATTTCCAACACACGCCCAAATTTCCCACTCTACAAAAGTTACAGTGCCGTAGCTGAAGAGCTTGGGGCCCCAATGAATGTCGACTTGCATTATTATTATTAAGAAATAAGAAATGTTTGTTACTTTGATTTAATGCGATTATGAAATGTGAACTAATATTATTATTGAATAATGAAAAATAGGAAAGACAATTTTAACATTTTTCTCATTCCGTCTTTAAAATGCAAATAAAAGATATAAATATTTTAAGTATTTTAAGAATACAAGTGTATTGCATTTTGTAAATCCGGGATGATAATTTCATTAGCTTAATTTTAAACCTGCGGTATACATTAGAATTTTTGGCGGGACTTTATGTAATACATGTCTTAATGAAAAGGGTTTAAAATTACCATACGTAGCTTGAGCGTATTACCAATTTAATTGCACAGCAGTGCAGAAAATTCAACAAATTCGCATAGAATTCATCAACGCGTTGCAATTGTTCACGTCTCGCCGGAGGCTAAACCATAAATGCGTTTATGACATCAAAATTGAATCAGATATACTCATCAAACTATATCTATATCCAACGCTATATCTACTGTGTGTCTAAACTCGCATCATAATCTTTGTTATTCTTGCAGTTTTATTTATTATATTAAGTGGGCGTACTGATTTAAAAAATTTGTAAATATAAAATTCATATTTTATGAAATGCTCAAAATTAGACTTCAAGATATATATGATAGTTCTAGTTATATGAAAATAGAATGGTAAAATAAATAAATCATGTTTGAAAAGTACATAAGTTATTTCGGTAAACAGATTGGCAATCGTCGCTTGTAAAACAGTGTGAAGTATTCCATTAATTAACTTTAGTTGAATAATTAGATTTGACTAGAATAAGTCTTATGAAACTAACGTCCCTGTAGCCCACGCTTGAAGGGAAATAATGGGAACAATTAGTGTGTAACTACCGAGGTTACTGCAGTTGGGTCAAACTTCACAGCACCTACAGTGAACCTTCCTACAATCTCTAATAACCACTACTATTCTGTTCTAATTGACTCAAATTCTGTTAAACAACAACTCTTGCTCTCTCTGGAAATGGTCATTAAGTCTGGCATAATCAAAATATTGTTTTACTCAAACTGCTATTGTTGTTTGAAACTATTAATATTCTCAATGTTGACACTTTTTTCGTATCACGTCATGTTCATTCATGTCCTTGCCCAAAGTTTCTGCAAATTATCTGTATGCTTAAAGTTTTTAATTTCAAGTCGAGAAGAACATGAAATGTAGTAATCAAATTATATTTTATAAATTTCTAATCAATTCCGTCAAATTAACCGTTTTAATCAACAATTAAAGTTTCTTATTCAATGCAAACTAAAAAGTCTTAAATTTTCCGAAATCGACTTTTGTTTTGAATTCTTTTAGTAAATTGGGCAAATTGAACATTATTTGATAAATTAAGTAATTTCTAGTAATAATTAATAGTTGTGTCACAAGCAAAAAGTTTATTTTGGCTATATAAGTGTAACATATTGCTATCTTTAAATAAGTAAAGTTAAATATAAATTAGTCAATAGGAATCAAATAAATCGTAGACTTAATGTAGTCAAGACATTATACCGGTAATAAATAATAAATAACATAAAATAACTTATCGATCGCTGATTTTATAGTCTTGTCGTCGTTGTGATTTTCATGAGGCAAAAATCAGTGAGGTAGCTCGAAGCCAGGATCAATTCAACGGTACTTTTTTTCTTTTCCAGTCGAATTCTTATCATCGACTAAATGGTCAGTATTATTAGATAATTAGCAATCTTCAGGAAAAAAGACAATTTTTACTTGAACGATGATCCAAACACGCAGCTCAAAATTCCTCAGTCTCGAGGAATTTTAGTTTCATATTCCACCATTTATCGTTAAATTAACGCCACACTAGACAATAAAAAAAATTAAAAGAATAATTAAAAATAAAACAAGAAACATATTTTACATTTCACAAAAAAATATAAAATTTATCTCTGTCACTTTGTCAATTCGAACAGTAGTATGGCCAAACGACTTTATTAATTTTCAATCGCGATCAATAAGACCAAGGAATTTCGAAATAGCGCTATTTATGTACTGGAACATTCACCCTTCTTTTCTAAAATACCTCTCCGGGTCTCAAGATACCGTCAATTTTGAACACAAATTTAAACGATGTTTTCGTGACTCTCTCTGATTCATTATAATATACGTTTTATCAATTCTCAAATACAATTAATGCATAAAACTTGATTTTAAATTCAGAGATCACAATTAAAAATCTAAGTAACATAAAATATTCTTACATAAGTGACTTGTAATTTTAATAATAGCCACTTGAATTAAAAATACTCACCTTCTTCTTCAAAATGGTGGACATATCTTTCTGATTTATCCTGTTGTAATAATCAATTTTTAGAAGGAAAAACGTTAAGACAAAATTATTTGCAGCTTTCAATTAGGTAATTTGTACATTGGCGGAAGTAGAGTTAGAAGAGTAGAATCAATTTTCTGTCCAGATTCTTTCAGCCAATCACAAACTTTTGAGCGAACAGTCGTCCCTCACAGAAAAGTTTGCAAGTGATCAGCTATCTCCGTGTCGGCTGCAGAACTAAATGGGAAAGGGTTCCCTTTGTTTAAGGGTACCTGCTCTGTCTTTATAGGGGCGCAAGTCTCCAGCCTTATACACCCATCTAGGCTTTTGAGGAGGGGCAAGCACCCGTGGACTCTCCTCTGAATTCAGCAATGACCTGAGGAAAACAATGGCAGCTTTCTAGCGTCATTGCAGCATTTATATAATTTGCTATTATTAGTACTGTAACGAGATAAAAATTTCCCTCGCACAATGTTTTCAATAATTTAAAACACAAAATACTTACCAGTCAGGAATCATTAATCAGACTATTGTTCAGCTAAATGTAAACTTGCCGACTTGTTCCTTTTATTATTTTGAGTTTACATTTTTAACTTTTAATGAATATTAAATTCTTAGATTTATTTTAATTTATTATTATTTGAGTCACATCCGCCAGTTTTAAATTCTATCTCTCCGGGCACTCCTACCAGTTTTATCAAGTAAAAATCAAATTGATATTGATACAGTGACATTATGGGCTGAAAATAACGGACTTATTTTAAATCCAGCTAAGACTAAGGCTATTGTTTTTGGACCCTTTAATATGCCATCTGTGGATACCCTGTCAACCTTACTACCACTTAACATTATTGGTTTACCTATTGTGTTTGAAGAAACTGTTTAGAATCTTGGGCTTTTACTTAATCGCACATTGTCAAGGCAAAAGCATGTTTCTGATATCTCTCGTAAAACATTTATGATGTTTCAACAGTTGAATAGAAACAAAGATTTTTTGTCTACACTTACTAGAATTCTTTTGGTAAATAGTCTCATCCTCCCCTTTTTCGATTATTATTGTACTGCATATAATGATATGACTAAAGAACTTAATTTCAAACTTGAAAGATCTTTAAGTGCATGCATACGATTTATTTCTGATTTATCTAAATATGAACACCGCGCACCTGAAATTACGCGCTCAGATTTAATTATTTTTACCGGACTGAAACGTGTAATTAACGTAAAATGAATTTATTAATTTCTTTTCTTACCTGATAATTAATTCCAATTTACGTTTCCTCGAATCGAGAAACCGTGTCTAGATGGCCAATTTTATTTAACATCACGGTGAATAACGGCGACAATACTTTTTAGCGGATCGTCCGTAACTAGTATTGTAATGGAGACGGAGTTTTATTGATTCAATCCGCGACTCATTATTCCGGATAATTCTAATTGAATTAAATTATTTTTTATCTGTGAAATCTACACTATTTCTTTATAATCTGTTAATAGATTCCGAATAAACAAACGCTAAGAGAGTTCTGGCAGGATGTATGTCTGGATTAAAAAGACAACCGGAACTATGATTTATGTTTTAATTTTGTTATTAACGTCGGCTCTTCCAGCAAATACTATGTTTTATTTTCTTTGTTAAATTCTTTTATTTTTTTTAATATTCTTTCCTGTTAAATTCATTTTGATATTATATTATTTTTGTACACTTCTACTATTTTAATTTTAATATATTATTTTGTTATTTCTTACTTATAGAAATTCTATGAGTTTTACTGACTAAATCTATCCCAAAGCGACAGTAGAAATTGAAAAGAGTAAAATTCAAGTCTAATTCTAGTTTACCAGTATAAGTGAATATATCTTGAGAATCTTGGCTCCGGCGAACAATAACATTTTTTAAGTGAAAACGCTTTTCGGCACAAGTGTCAATTTAAAAATAGTTAATATTTTAAAGAATAATGAAATTTGAGGTAACTTGTCGAGCTAGGAGAAACGAAAATCGTTACTTGGACCTACAGGATGTCACTTTAGTGATCAGTTAAATGCACAGCAACGAGCACAGTGCGAAAACAAAGAAGTGCCTAGCCATGCAGAAGATTATTGGCCACGTCTGGTGCGCCATTTTAGCTTGGATAATAACACAGACGATCGTCACTCGGCTCGAAACAACCGCACACTATATGTTGATGTTATCGGCTCCATGTAAGTTTCAGCTAGCTTTGTCCTTTTGACGTTGTAACTGGTTTAATTGTTCTCTTCTCCTGGAAAGTTAAACCAAAAATTGGCCATTTACGTTAGAAATGAACAGTTACTCATAAAAGAAGGTTTTATTATTACTGTTATGCGTAATACAATGGGTATATTAAGGTCATGTGGTAGAGAATGACGTCACCAGTAAAGACAAAATTTGTCCGTAAACTTTCTTTTAAAATAATAAATATTTTGATATTAATCTTTGTAGAATTACTTGCAATATTATTAAGAACGTTTTTCTGTCCCAAGTTTGTTTAAATTTTGCAGTAAAATTTTTTTTGCGGTCTCATGTATTTTTACAAATGTTATGAATGAATTGATTTGTCAACTTTTAGATGAATGTTTTTACTAGTAACTGAGATTAAAAGCGAAAAAATGTTATGTTTTGCTTGGCTTATCACTGAACGTTGAACATTTGATTGCTAATAGTACGTCAATTGGAATTTACGAAGTTGTCATGTACGTCTACACGTATATATTATCAACCCAATCCAAAGCCCCGCGAGGGTAGCGATCGACGAGTCGAGTAGGGGTGATAAATCCTGGATTTCACACGATTAACCCCCAACATCTCTTTCGATGTTAAACCTACCGGTGTTAAACCGTCGATCAAATCATATGCATTTGAAGTCGATTGTCATATCGTGAAGAAATCATATTCTCACAAAATTAATTAATTGGAAAGTATAAATTATTGAATTTACAACGTTTCCACTATTTTTTGTGCCCATTTCTTTTCTTTTTTTTTTTTTGCTATCGGTTCCAACAAATCATGGTTTCAATCGGAATTGTCTCTATTTGCCTCAATAGTATAAAAAATTATCATCTTATCACTGGTGAAGAAAATCTCCATTTTCGTCATTAGTGGTGAAAATAGACACTTTCCACACGGAAAGTTTTTTTTTGTTAAAAGTGGGAGAAATGATTTTTCGACACTAGGGAGAAAAATAGTCATTTTCGTCACTAGAAGGAAAATTGAGTACTTTCTGTCCTGACAGAATAAATCACAATTTTTTTCACTGGTACAAAATGTATCCATTGCCATCGCTATTAGAAAAATAATAATTTTCGTCACTAGTGGTAAAATAGTATATTTCGTAACATGCGTGACAAGCAGTCGTTTCTAAAACGAGAGCAATGTTTTTGCAACGAGTGAAACGAGTTGCAAAAATTGCGCGAGTTTCAAAACGACTGCTTTGTTCACGCAATTACGAACGATACTTTTCATAACAAAGTCATAAAAGGCGTGATTCGGTTCTCTGTATAGATAACCAGAAAGTTGCAGAATTAAGAATGATTCACTATGTCACGTCAGAGTGTACACAAGTACAATCCAAATTGAATGTCTCACACTTTTTTACTTGTCAACACGCCGCGCTAGTGATACGGTCAGGTTAGATTTTGAAGCTGTACTACTCACGCTAAAGATATCGACTCTGTTCTGTTGGTCAAACAGTGCGTGCAAGAAAAGTAGAAAAGTGGGGGACATGCGATTTGGACTGTACTTGTTTGCACTCTGACGTCACATAGTGAATCGTTCTTAAATCTGCAACTTTCTGGTTATCTACAGAGAACCGAATCACGCCATTTTTAAGACTGCGTTATGAAAATGCTGTTTTTGATACTGGTACGGAAAATGATAATTTTCGTCACTTTAGAAGGAATTAACCATTTTCTACACTAGAAAGAGAAAAAATCACTTCTGACATTAATAAGAAAACCCCTTTTTCCATCACCAGTAGGAAAAATAATAACTTTCGACACTAGTAGAGAAGATGACTTTTTTCAACTAGTGGGAAAAGTATTTCTGTCACCAGAGGCATAAATGTTTATTTTTGTCACTAGTGAGAAAAATTACAATTTTTGACACAATTAAGAGAAATAGCTGTTTTCGTCGCTAGTGGAAAACTTTTTTATAGCCGTCACTAATAAAAAAATGACACTTTTCCAAAGTAGTGCGAAAAATAGCTATTTTTTACAAAAAAGGAGAAAAATTTTAAAGATTATATTTTTCATCTAATCAACTTTTAAGCATAATAAGTTTTTCTCTCATTTATTTAACGCTTAGTAAACGAAACACATTTTTTGTTTATAGAAATAATTTTATTCTCATCTGTGCGCATTATTTGATTTTAACCTTTTTGTAATGTGGAAGTAGCACTAAAGAAATAACAATTTTTCTTGCGACTTGAGGTAAAATGTGGATTTAAATTTCTTTAAATTCCAGTTTCATCTGTAGAGAAGCATCTGTCATAATTTGTGAAGTGCATTAAAAGTCTGACGCGAATGTTGATGAAGTCATGACTTTTAAAGTTACGAGTTGTGATTGCATGAAACTTTTTAAATCCTTCTTGAATTCAGTTTTTCCTGAAAATTTACCGCAAATGGTACCCTCTGAGAAAACAATGATTATAATAAAGCCACACAAAAAATTTTTTTTTTCCGAGACACTACACTAGTGTATTCCTACGTATTTTTTTTCTCTGAATCCGAAGCCAAAGGCCGAATTCATTCTACTTTTTGGAATTATTTAAAAAAAAAATTTAAAACACAAATCAAAAGCAAAAAAACTTTTTTTTTCCGGGACACTACGCACATGTTTTTATACGTATTTTTCTTTGCTGAATCCAAATCCGAAGTCAGGATAATCAGATTTCCTAAAATGATTGAGATAATCTCAAAAAATTGTTTAAAAACCTGAAAAAAAAACAAAAAAACATTTTTTTGTCCGGGACAATATATCAAACTCGAAAAAATCGCTTTTTATGAGATAATCTAAAAATATTTATCTAATCTTATTTTTTTGACTTTGGATTCGGATTCAGAGAAGAAAAATACACAGGAATAGACTAGCATTTTGTCTCGGAAAAAGAAGCTTTTTTGGGTAATTTTTTTAGATTATTACAAAAATGTTAGCTAATCTGAATTCTTTGACTTCGGATTCCGATTCAGCGGAGAAAAATACGTAGAAATACACTAGCCTATTGTCTCGGACAAAAAAAAAAGTTTCTTGGGTTTTTTCTTGTTTTTTTTTTCTGGTTTTTGAACAATTTTTTGAGATTATCTCAAAAATTTTAGACAATCTGATTTTTCTGAATTCGGATTTGGATTCATCAGAGAATGATAAGTAGAAATATACTAGCATATTGTCCCGGACAAAAAAAATTTTCTTCAGTTTTTTTCTTGTTTTTTCGGGTTTTTGAGCAATTTTTTTTTAATTATCTCAATAGTTTTAGACAATCTGATTTTTCTGAATTCAGATTCAGATTCATCAGAGAATAATACGTAGAATTACACTAGCATATTGTCTCAGACAAAAAAAAATTTTTTTTATTAGTTTTTTTGCTTTTTTTTCGGGTTTTGGAGCAATGTTTTGAGATTGTGACTGTGTTATTTAATTTTGAATAAAAGAATATATTTTTCGCTACTTGTAAAAAAGTTATTATCAAATTACTAAATTCCAGACTTGCCATACATTAATTAATTTTATTTATTTGTTAATAGAATAGGAATCAAATTTCGCCTTTGAAATATATTAATGAATTTTAGATAAAAATGTAAGATTTATATCTTTAAATTAACTTTTATAGAACTTAGTTACAGATTTTTCACTTTACATATATTTGTCACAGTTAGCTTTTATTATTATAAGAACTTTTATGCGAATATTAAAAATTGTTGTATAAGTTTGAAACTGTTATGATTTATTTTTAAAGGGTTGTTTCGCTACTTTATGAAGAAATATTACAGTTACTTTTCATGATAAAATTAAAACTGTTCAAATTTGCGGAATATTGCTCTCAAAGGACGCATGTTTTGCTATAAAAACAAGTTAAACGACCTTTAAAATTCTTCTCAAACTTTTTTATTTATTATTTTCAGAAATCAAAACACGGAGGTGTTGATGAGCCTGTTCCTTCTTCACCTTCTATTTTAAAGGATTCATCTCAGGTTGATGGCGTTTCAAGACCAAATTCTGTCGATAGGGTTATTATCACTGATGCATCTCAACACATTATTGCTAGTCATGAAACATCCAATAAGGTAAGATACACTAATTTTTCTAGAAATAATAAGATTATTTTTCAGTAGAAATTTGTTTTGTGAAATATACTTTTTTTATTTTTTATTATCTTTAAAATTAAAGAGAAAAATTTTTAATTAAAGGGAAATAAATTAACACTTTTCGGACATTATGAAAAACAACAAATGTTATAGAAAATTGAAGAAATAATAATAAAAAATTAAATAAATAATTGAAAATTAAATGAAATAATTGAAATATCAGATGAATAGTTTAAAATTTTGAAAATTATAAAACAGATGATAAAAATTAAAATAAAATTGAAAAATGATTTTCAGTTTTGAAACTTAAAGAAAATAATTGAAGATAAAAACAATAATAAGTTGTAAAAAATAAATAACATTTGAGAGAAATAATTGAAAAAATTACAGATTTTTTTTAAATAAAAAGAAAATGATTGAAATTTGAGAAAAATACATGAAGATTTTAGAAATTAATTGAAATAATTGAAAATAAATAAAAATTAGAGAAAAGAATTGAAGAAAGCTAAAAATAATTGAAATTTACTATTGTAATAAACAAACATTTTGGAAATAAAACATTTTGGAAATTATGACAACAAATTAAAATAATCAAAAATTGAAGAAAATAATTGAAGTTTTAGATACTTAAAAATCTAAACAAATTATTTTACAAAATGAGAATAATAATTAACAATCGAGAAAAATAATTTAAAAATAAGAAAATTAATTTAAATTTGAAAGAAATAAATAAAATATGCTGGAAATAATTTAAGATTGAGAAAAAAAATCCAAATGTGATGAAAATAATTTAAATATAATAAATTGAAAATAGTAAATAAAATTTGTGGGAAATAATTGGAAAAATTGTTTATAAATAATTAGAAATGATTGTAAATTATTCTTAAATGGGTATGTGTTGTAGAAATAATAGATGTAAGAGTGCGAATGAAATAATAAACTAATTAATTAAAATAAATGGAAGTTCAAAGAAGAAATCAGATTTTTAGACAGCTACAAAAACATAACGTGAGTGTTTTTTCAAAAAGAAAGATCTCATTGGGTGAGCATGTTTTTTTTATTCAACAATTCAACACTAATTACTTCATTACAAATTTCAGTATCTGTCTAAGAATCTGATTTTTTCTTTGAACTTCCATTTATTTTAATTAATTAGTTTATTATTTCATTCACACTCTTATATCTATTATTTCAACAAAACATACCTATTTAAAGAATAAATTATAAAACAGTATAAGCTGTAGGTGTTTTTAAATATTAAAAAATGGTCAAATTTTTTGTTCTTAGGATCTAGCATTTTGGATTTTTTGAATCTTTGAATGATTTTCGGTCAAAAAATATATTTTTTTAAATTTTTTACTCAGCAAAAAAAGTTAGAACAAAATCGGTTGAGGATAACCTAAGATATCCAATTTTAGACGAAAAATGGAAAATATATTTGCGGTATTTTTTTTTTACTTAGAGGCGATTCGCTACTGCGAATCTTAATAAATATTGAACAAAATAATTCAAAATTGATATAGGTATATTTGAAAGTTGAGAAAATTAATTTATAAATTAGGATAATGATTAAAAGTTGAAGATAATAATTGCAAAATGACAAAAATAATAGTAAATTAAAAAAATTAATTTAAATTTGCGATGAATAATATAAAATTCAGAAATAAATAATTAAATTAATCAAATGTCGAGGGAAAAATAATTAAATTGAACTTTTTTTTTTTAATCAATGTTAAATCAATGTTAAAAGTAAGAATTATATATAATAATTTACAAGTTTCTTTCATTCTGTCAACACACCTAAAGTTTGTCACTAGATGTTTTTTTGTTTTAAATTTTTACATCATATTTCACCTTTTTAAAATGTTTTCAAAATTTAAATTTATACCTAGTAAATTAAATTTTCCAATTTCTTTTAAATTGAATTTGCATTGACTAAAAGTTTAATTAATCAACGGTTCAAATATACTAAATTTGAAGTAATTTAAAAATATCTGATATTTTCAAAAATCATTTTCTCTTATAATTACAACTAGCCAAAAATACGCGCGCTAAAGCGCGCGAGAATTGAATTTTTCATTGACAGGTATAATTTCAATACAAAAAATAAACTGAACATTATTTATATTAAATTAATTATACTATCAAATTAAATTTTGTAAATTAATTTTTATTTATTAAAATGTGTTATAAATAATTAAATACAAATAAATTTTAGAGAATAACTCTGATTCTCTTTCTAAGTTGAAAATAAAAAGTTCTTATAGTGCGTTACAAAAAGATTTTTTTAATAGTTTTTTGAACAAAATATTTTTTAATAATAAAATTAATACAATTTTCTATACAAATTTTATTTATTCCAAACTTCTATTGATATGAAATCTTTATTTTTAATTTTTCTTTAAACAATACGAAATTAGATTTATAACAAACCATTCTCAAAAATTTCTATTAATATAAAATTTAATTTTTCCAAATTAAAAAATTCCAAACTTCCATTAATTTAAATTTAAATTATTTCAAACTTCAATTATAATCAAAATTACAATATAACCAAAGTTTTAAGATTTTTAATTTAATGTAATTTGTAAAAGTGAAAATTGAAATAATTTGAATTCCCTACATCAGGAATTAAAATAAACATAAGTTCATTTTCTTTTATTTCAATCTTTATCTAAAAATATTTTAAAATGTTGGAAACAATGTAACCTGAAATCATTCGCAAATTTAAAAACTATTAATTTCAACTTCTAGAAATTGGAAATTTCAAATCGATTCAAACTTATATTTAATTCAAACTTTGATCAATTAATACTTAAATTTACCGATTCTAAATTTTATTATTGATGCAGACATCTTTTTCTAAGAATTATTTGAAACAATTTAAATTCTTAATTTCCAAAAATCTAAATATCATTCAATTTACATCAACCGAATTAAATATATTTAATTTAACAAACATAAGTCTACCAAAAAATAGGAATAAATTATAAAGACGGCATTTATGTTATATTCCATAAAATTATAATTAAATTGTCGAATGTTTTGGAAACATTAAATTATTTCGACTTATTTATACATATTTTTTCATGAATTTACATATTATGTTTAAAGTGTTGTAAATCTTTATTAAGAACTGTAAAGTAGATTACAGTAAAATACGCGTTTATAGTTTAATACACTATTGTATAAATAAAATATAAATTTATTACTTAATTCAAGTTTTAAATTACAAAGAATTAATAAATAAATAGGTAAAATTAGAAATTCTACAATAAAAATACATTTTTTTAAAAGGTATTGATTTAAAACAAAAAAAAAACATTTATAGGTGTGAATTAATTTTGATCTATTAAAATTTGTTGCAAATTATTAAATAGAAAGAAATTTTAAAAAATAAATCAGATTTTCTTCCATAGTTAAAAATAAAAAAAATTATTGTATGTTACACAAAGTAAAAATATTTCTTTTTCAATAGTTTTTTGAACAAAATATATTTAAACTATTATGCAAACTTAATTTACTCCAAACATCTTTTGATAATAAGAATCCCTTAGTCTTAAAATTTATTTACAAAATTCAATTGATAATAAACCATTCTTCAAAATTTCTATCAATATTTTTCATTTTTCCAAATTAAAAAATTTCCAAATTCTATCTATTCAAATTGAAATTATTTCAAACTTAAATTAATCAAAATTGAAACATAACTAAAGTTTTAAAATTCATAATCTGTAATATAGGGAAAAGTATATTTCAGTCAATCTTATTTTTTGTTCTTCCAATTGAACTAATTAAAATTATAACTGATCCTAATTTGAAACCTATAATAAAATTAGAAATTAAATAAGCTTATTAATTTACCAATAAAAAATAAGCATTTTGAGATAAAAAATACAACATTTATTTGGAGAAATTTAATTTGGTACGTATTTTTATTTAAAATAGGGAAGAAAGTTTTAAATTAAAAAAAAATGATTAAAAGAGGAATAAATTATAAAAAATGCATTTAAAAATCTATAAAAAATATTTAAAAACAGTGCTCGCTTTTTTCAAATTTTATCATGATATTTCCTTCTTTATTCTTATTTATATTATATTTTTTAGATGTAATTAAAAGAACAAAGTATTATTATGAAAATGATTCATATATTATTATAAATTATAATATAAAATATACATTAATTTTCATATTATGTTTAAAGTGTTTTGAATCATTATTAAAATCTGTAAAGTAGTTTTAAATAAGACACGTTTGTATTGTAATACATTATTATTATTAATAAATAAATAAATAAAATTAGAAATCTTATAATTGACATAAAATTACATTTTTTCAAAATTTATTAATTTAAAACAAAAAACATCTATTGTGCCAAACTTCAGGTGTGGACAGAATGAAAGAATGAAAGAATGAAGTTTACGATTACACAGGCACACAAAAAAAAAAAAAGGTCAAATACCAGAGGGCAGACCAACATATTCCTAGGTTTTTGGGGTCGCTGAAACCGAATATGACCATGAAAATATTATCTGCTTGCCCATTTTCCCCCTAGCCCCCCCCTTACACCCCTCGGGGGGTGACATTTCAGTTTTTCCAAAAACGTCAAAAAGGCAGTCTATTCCTATGTTTTTTGGGGCGCTGAATCCGAAAAAGACCACCAAAAGCCAATCCCCCCCCTCCTGCACCCCCTAACACCCCCTGGGAGGGGGTTGGAATTTCGAATTTCACGAAAAGTCGAGTTCGGTGGCTATTTCTATGTTTTTTGGGGCGCTGAATCCGAAAAAGACCACGAAAAGAAAATTCCCCCTCTCCTTCACCCCCTATCACCCCCTGGGAGGGGGTTGGAATTTCGAATTTCACGAAAAGTCGAGTTCGGTATCTATTTCTACGTTTTTTGGGGCGCTGAATCCGAAAAAGTCCACCAAAAGCCAATTGGCCCTCCCCTTCACCCCCTATCACCCCCTGGTAGGGGGTTGGAATTTCGAATTTCACGAAAAGTCGAGTTCGGTGTCCATTTCTATGTTTTTGGGGGCGGTGAAATTGGAAAAGGACACCAAAGGTAAATTCGTTCCGTTATTCACCTCTTAGCATCTAGTTACTAACACTGGGAGGGGGGTTGATATGTTCTCTTTTATGTGTAATTAAGAAGAATAAGCAATGTTTTTTTTACGCATTTGAATAAATAATAACTAGGTAGGCACCGATGATTACACAAGTATGTACCAGCACAATTTGATGGATCTTGATTTTACTACACTTAGCGCGACCTAGGAACAACGGCGTGGACGTGGTAGTTTTTGTTCCCTTTGGGGTGCTTTTTTAACGTGAGTCCCCTTGCCTCTCACGATTGGTGGCGCTGCTTTAATGTGTTTTTCCTTAGAACGAATTTCGCTCATTTAGTTTTTTTATAGTGATGCATTTGAGCGAGATCTCTTCTCAAAAAGTCTCGAAAAAATGAGAATCTCGTGAAAATTACATTGGAAACAAATGAATGTACTGTTTTCGTCTCTTTTATCTTTTATGAAAGGACAGATTCTCGAAATGCATCACTAGTTTTTTGGCATTCATTTCTGCCTATGGTACCGTACTCGCTTGGATTCGAATGACCTTCTGAGAGGTTTTCTTTTCTGAGCCCTTTTTGTTTCTGGTGAATCCCTTTTTAGTGTCCCACTCAAGGGGATATTAGGGGCTTAAGCGGGCGGGAATTAGCTTTTGGTGGTCTTTTTCGGATTCAGCGCCCCAAAAAACGTAGAAATAGACACCGAACTCGATTTTTTGTGAAATTCGAAATTCCAACCCCCCTCCTAGGGGGTGATAGGGGGTGAAGGAGAGGGGGAATTGGCTTTTGGTGGTCTTTTTCGGATTCAGCGCCCCAAAAAACATAGAAATAGACACCGAACTCGACTTTTCGTGAAATTCGAAATTCCAACCCCCTCCCAGGGGGTGATAGGGGGTGAAGGAGAGGGGGAATTTTCTTTTCGTGGTCTTTTTCGGATTCAGCGCCCCAAAAAACATAGAAATAGCCACCGAACTCGACTTTTCGTGAAATTCGAAATTCCAAACCCCTCCCAGGGGGTGTTAGGGGGTGCAGGAGGGGGGGATTGGCTTTTGGTGGTCTTTTTCGGATTCAGCGCCCCAAAAAACATAGGAATAGACTGCCTTTTCGACGTTTTTGGAAAAACTGAAATGTTACCCCCCGAGAGGTGTAAGGGGGGAGGGCTAGGGAGAAAATGGGCAAGCAGATAATATTTTCATGGTCATATTCGGTTTCAGCGACCCCAAAAACCTA
Organism: Ganaspis brasiliensis; assembly: GCA_037103525.1. Taxonomy (NCBI): domain Eukaryota; kingdom Metazoa; phylum Arthropoda; class Insecta; order Hymenoptera; family Figitidae; genus Ganaspis; species Ganaspis brasiliensis. The sequence goes on along the minus strand of JAZKLR010000143.1, from coordinate 1,340,960 downwards.
GGAATATGTTGGTCTGCCCTCTGGTATTTGACCTTTTTTTTTTTTTGTGTGCCTGTGTTATTATTATTAATTGCATAAACTGCATCTTTCAATTATTTGAATTATTTTTTAATTAATTTTCTAAATTTTCAGTTATTATCTCAAAAATAGATTATTGTCTTTAAAGAAAATGTGTAATTTGTCTATTATTTTCTTTGATTTCTAATTATTTTTATTCCTTTTGCATAATTTTCAAAAATTTCAATTATTTATCTGAAATTTTAATTATTTGCATCAGATTGCAATTATTTTGTAAAATTTAAAATTGTTTTCATCATATTTCCGTTATTTAAAATTTTTGTAAATTATTTCCCTAAATTCTTATTTATTATTTTAATTTTGTAAAATTATTTTTCAAGATTTTTAAGTAATTTTTTCAGATTTCAATTATTATCTACAATTTTTAATCATTTTCATTAATTCTGAATTAATATCCTGAAATTTCAAATATATATCTCAATTTTCAATTATTTTTTTCAATATCCATTTCTTTTTATTATTTCGAAACTATTTCCTCCATCTTTTAATTATTTTAATTATTTTTCAATTTATTTTATAAATTTTCAGTTATTATCTCAAATATAGATTAAAGTCTTCAATTTTCAAATTTTTGAACTTTTATTCAATTATTTTGTTCTGCTTGAAAGAAATTCTGTAATTTGCCTATTATTTTCTCCAATTTCTAAATTATTTTAATTCTTTTTGCATAATTTTCAAAAATTTCAATTATTTATCTGGAATTTTAATTATTTGCATCATCTTGCAATTATTTTGTAAAATAAAAAAAATTGTTCATCATATTTCCAATATTTTTTTTTTTTAATTATTTTCATCATATTTCAATTATTTTTATCATTTTTTAAATTATTTTCCTAAATTCTTATTTATTATTCTAATTTTGTAAAATTATTTTTCAAGATTTTTAAGTAATTTTCTCAAATTTCAATTATTTTTAGCCTTCTTTAATTCTTTTCTTTAATTTTTAATTACTCTCATTTTTTGCAATTAATTTCTCAGATTTTCAAGTATTTTTCTCAAATTTTAATTTTTTTCTATTTCAGTAATTTATTTTAATTTATTTCATAACATTTTATTAATTAGACTAGCCAAAAATACGCGCGCTAAAGCGCGCGAGAATTGCATTTTTCATTGACAGGTATAATTTTAATACAAAAAATAAACTGAACTTATTTATATTAAATTAATTATACTATCAAATTAAATTTTGTAAATTAATTTTTATTTATTAAAATGTGTTATAAATAATTAAATATAAAGAAATTTTAGAGAATAACTCTGATTCTCTTTCTAAGTTGAAAATAAAAAGTTCTTATAGTGAGTTACAAAAAGATTTTTTTAAATAGTTTTTTGAACAAAATATTTTTTAATAATAAAATTAATACCATTTTTTATACAAATTTTATTTATTCCAAACTTCTATTGATATGAAATCTTTATTTTTAATTTTTCTTTAAACAATACGAAATTAGATTTATAACAAACCATTCTCAAAAATTTCTATTAATATAAAATTTAATTTTTCCAAATTAAAAAATTCCAAACTTCCATTAATTTAAATTTAAATTATTTCAAACTTCAATTATAATCAAAATTACAATATAACCAAAGTTTTAAGATTTTTAATTTAATGTAATTTGTAAAAGTGAAAATTGAAATAATTTGAATTCCCTACATCAGGAATTAAAATAAAAATAAGTTCATTTTCTTTTATTTCAATCTTTATCTAAAAATATTTTAAAATGTTGGAAACAATGTAACCTGAAATCATTTGCAAATTTAAAAACTATTAATTTCAACTTCTAGAAATTTAGAAATTTAAAAACTATTAATTTCAACTTCTAGAAATTGGAAATTTCAAATCGATTCAAACTTATATTTAATTCAAACTTTGATCAATTAATACTTAAATTTACCGATTCTAAATTTTATTATTGATGCAGACATCTTTTTCTAAGAATTATTTGAAACAATTTAAATTCTTAATTTCCAAAAATCTAAATATCATTCAATTTACATCAACCGAATTAAATATATTCAATTTAACAAACATAAGTCTACCAAAAAATAGGAATAAATTATAAAGACGGCATTTATGTTATATTCCATAAAATTATAATTAAATTGTCGAATGTATTGGAAACATTAAATTATTTCGACTTATTTATACATATTTTTTCATGAATTTACATATTATGTTTAAAGTGTTGTAAATCTTTATTAAGAACTGTAAAGTAGATTACAGTAAAATACGCGTTTATATTTTTATACAGTATTGTACAAATAAAATATAAAGTTATTACTTAATTCAAGTTTTAAATTACAAAGAATTAATAAATAAATAGGTAAAATTAGAAATTCTACAATATAAATACATTTTTTTAAAAGGTATTGATTTAAAACAAAAAAAAACATTTATAGGTGTGAATTAATTTTGATCTATTAAAATTTGTTGCAAATTATTAAATAGAAAGAAATTTTAAAAAATAAATCAGATTTTCTTCCCTGGTTAAAAATAAAAAAAATTATTGTATGTTACACAAAGTAAAAATGTTTCTTTTTCAATAGTTTTTTGAACAAAATATATTTAAACTATTATGCAAACTTAATTTACTCCAAACATCTTTTGATAATAAGAATCCCTTAGTCTTAAAATTTCTTTACAAAATTCAATTGATAATAAACCATTCTTCAAAATTTCTATCAATATTTTTTATTTTTCCAAATTAAAAAATTTCCAACTTCTATCTATTCAAATTGAAATTATTTCAAACTTAAATTAATCAAAATTGAAACATAACTAAAGTTTTAAAATTCATAATCTGTAATATAGGGAAAAGTATATTTCAGTCAATCTTATTTTTTGTTCTTCCAATTGAACTAATTAAAATTATAATTGATCCTAATTTGAAACCTATAATAAAATTAGAAATTAAATAAGCTTATTAATTTACCAATAAAAAATAAGCATTTTGAGATAAAAAATACAACATTTATTTGGAGAAATTTAATTTGGTACGTATTTTTATTTAAAATAGGGAAGAAAGTTTTAAATTAAAAAAAAATGATTAAAAGAGGAATAAATTATAAAAAAGGCATTTAAAAATCTAAAAAAAATAATTAAATATTCAGGAGAATTAATAAATAAATAAATAAAATTAGAAATCTTATAATTGACATAAAAATACATTTTTTCAAAAGTTATTAATTTAAAACAAAAAACATCTATTGTGACAAACTTCAGGTGTGGACAGAATGAAAGAATGAAAGAATGAAGTTTACGATTATTATTATTAATTACACGCATCATAAATTTGGGCTTTGAAATTAACAAATGGATCTTTTAAACATTTTGAAAAAATTCTGCAATTTTTTAAATTGTCTTTTTCTAAATTTCATTAATTTTTTTCAACTTATCATTGTTTTTATCATATTTAAATTATTTTCTTCAAGTTTCAAATTTTAGAATAATTTTTAATTGTATCCCCCCATTTTTAATTATTTTTATTTTTTAAAATTATTTTCTAAAATTTTTAATTATTTTTCTCAAAATTCCCATTATTTTATCCCATTTGTAATCAATTCCAATTCTTTTCACAATTTCCAAATTGTAAACTATTTATCTGATATTTCAATTATTTAAATCAATTTTTAATTACTTGCGATCTTTTTCATAATTTCCAAGAAGTTTTTAATTATTTATCTGAAATTTTTATTTTTCTCTTTAATTTTCAATTATATCTACGATTTTCTTGTATTTTATACATCTATATTCTGTATTTCTTTTGCAATGCACTTCTATTAGTTGCAAATATTTCTTTAATATTTTCTTCAATTTCCCTTTATTTATAATCTATTATACAATCTGTTCAAATATTTTCTCAAATTTTAATTATTTTCTTTAATTTTTAATCATTTACATCATTTCTAAATCAATTCTCCAAATTTTTAATTATTTATCCAAGCATTTTATTCAATTTTCAAATATTTTCTCCAATTTTTCATTATTCTAATTTTCTTCTAAGATTTTAAAGTACTTTTCCCAACTTTAAATTATTTTCTTTAATTCCAAAACATTTCTATGATTGTTTAAATTACTTTCGACAATTTAAATTGTTTTCACGATATTTTTTCAATTAATTTGCAAAACTTGACATTATTTATTTAAATATTATTATATTTAAAATATTTACAATTGTTGATAACATAAGATGCAGAAACGTTTTTTAATCTAGTTAGATAAAAGAAACTTTAATTTTTATTATTTATCCGGATTTTAAATTACCGAGAATTTTACAACTCTAAATTTTACAAACGCGCATGCGCTAAGATTATAGATTTTGCCCTCTGGAGTTTTCCGCCCAAATTTCTCGGCCTCTAGCGTTATGTCGGTACTTTCTCAAATTTTCCGGAAGTTGGTAAGTCACTATTCAATTTTCCGGAGAATTTCTACTTTACCGACGATTTTCCTATTCCGGTTATTCTCCAAGTAAATCAATGAGAGAGTTTCAAGTTTGAACCGTTTGCCGAGCGATGGCCGCAGTTTTCTACTAATAAATTTAGTTTCTGTTTTATCCGTCGAACAATGAACTATAACACGTGGACCTACAGTTCTCTCGCAACTTTGAAACTCGTCGGCTAGTCAAGTTCGTTCGCGAAGTAGTTCTTTTATCATAGAAAACTTGACACACTTGTAAAGTTTTAATAATTCAGAAAATGTCGAAAAAGAAATTTTATCAATTTTCGAAATTTTTGCCAAAAAAAACTGTCAAAAATTCCCGATAAATAGTAAAGTGAAGTGATGATATCAGTGTTTTACATACACCAAAAAAATAAACGAAAAAAACTTAATTTCTAATGATTAATTAAGTAAATAATCAAAAAGATTTTAAGTTTTTTTATTATGGAATAATAATCGAGTATTAGTTAATAAGAAAAATTTAAAATACGAGTCATAATAATTAATTCCTTAAATTTAAAAATCAGCAAACGTTTACAAAAAATGTGGTATAATTAAGTCGGAAATACGACCCTTGAATAGAAACCTTATAAGTAAGAGTTAATTTGAAATCTTACAGTTAAATGACAAAACAAATATACAAGATTGTGTAATCTTGTAATTTTTAATTATATAATTGAGAATAATTAAATTACCCGTGACTTTGATGTTAATTAGGAAATATTCACTGACTTGATTAATCAATTAGTCTTTCAATTAATGTATAAGCTGGCATTTTTAGAGTTCAGAAAGAGAAGAATCAGGCACTAAAATATTTTAAGTAGATAAAACGGCAATAGTCAGACACGAAATGTCTGACAAAAATTTGGTTTTACCACTTGGAAATTCAGTGACAAATATTTAACAAGCAATTAGGTGTTTGTAACATATCTGCTGATAGGAATTTCAAATCTTTTAACAAGTCGCGTGTTTCAGAAGTAGTGCTCGTTAAAACTCGTGTCACGAAAATTGAAATAACTACATGAAATCACGGCTTACTTTATTCCTAATAAAAACATTTCCTGCGCGAGCTTAAATGATTAATTTTGTTTTTATTTTTAAAAATAGTCAAACAAAAAAAAAAAATTTCTCTTCTTGCTACCCGAACTAATTTTTTTCAAGAGGATATTTGACAATATTCGCAAACTTAATAACACCTGTTACAAAAAATAAAATAAATACAATTTTTGGCGTCGCTGATTCTGAATCTGAAGTCCGATTTTCAAAATTCAAAATGGCGGACCCAATATGTCGGACGACATTTGGAAAATTAATTGAATTCTCTTGAAATATGTTACTCGTGGTTTTTTTTTTTGGGTCGATTACGAACCTTAAGTCAGATTTTCAAAATCCAAAATGGCGGATCGAATTTTTTTAAAATTTACTCAAGTTTTTTTTCGTCGCTGTTTTCAAATCTCAAGACCGATTTTTAAAATTCCAATTGGCGGATCCAATATATACTTTAAAAAACTACGAGTTACATATTTCAAGAGAAATCAATTAATTTTTAAAAATTCGTCCGCCATATTGGATCCGCCATTTTGAATTTCGAAAATCGGACTTTAGATTCTTAATCACTTTTCACTGGGATATAGGAAACATATTACAATGATTTTTACAACTTTAACGAAAGTAGTTGGCGATTGTTCCATATACTTTTGAGGTCAGTGCTGTTTTTATTTGAAGCGATCAGAAATCCATTACTGGGTGAAATAAAATTTCAAGGAAGGATATACGGTCGCTGGAAAAATTATTGCGAGTGTTCAACCGTGGGATGCATATTTGACACATATGGGTCAATGTACGAGAAAAAACGTACGAGTTTGCATTTAAAGTTGATAAAATATTCGACATGTACTACTGACACTGGATATTTTCCAGAAACTATTATTTTCGACTTTTAACAAAAGAGAGCGAGATGAATTTATTTTCTAGAATAACGGACTTTATTATGGACACTTTTTAAGTTAATAATACAAATTTATCATTAAAGTTTTGCAATCAATCATAACAATTTTTTTCATCTTCGTGAACATTGTAATCGATATGTATGTATTGATTGAGGGTAATCTACTGTAATAAGAAACAGTTTATCTTAAATTAATAGTAATAATAGCTTTAATAGAGGCAATAATATCTTTGATTTTGAAACTGTAATAGTTCTCTACAGTGTGCACTTTCAATTTGTATTTTAATTTAATTGTTAATTTTTTACGTTTTTCTAGGTTTTAATTGAATTTTTAACATTGATTTTTTAAATAATTCGTTCTTCATATTAAATCCACCATTTTTAGTTTTTAAAAACTATTAATAAATGAACCCGAAAAACTTCAGATACTAAGTTTTATAAAAATTGAACACCTTTTAAAAATTTGTCTACCATATTAGATCCGACATTTTTAATTACTTGAAACTAACCTTAGTTTCGTAATCGTATCATGAAAGTCTGGATACCAAGTTTTAATTGAAAATCAAAGATGTTTTTAAAAATTTGTCCGCCATATTGAATCCGCTATTTTTAATTTCTAGAAACTGACATCAGATTTATAATCAGCGACCCCAAGAACGTCTGGATACTAAATTTGATAAAAATCAAAGATATTTTTAAAAATTTGTCCGCCATATTGGATTGGTCATTTTGAATTTATAAAATTTGAACTTAGATTCGTAATCAGTGACTTCAAAAAATATGAGGATACCCAGTGTTATAAATATCGAACTATTTTTTGAAAATTTGTCCACCATTTCGGATCCGCCATTTTGAATTCCTAAAAACTGATCTCAGATTCGTAACCAGCGAAACCAAAAACGTCTAAATATCAAGTTTTATAAAAAGAGAGCAACATTTAAAAATGTATCCGCCATGTTGAATCCGACATTTTTTATTTCTGGAAAACCTCAAAAACCCATAGGAACCAAGTTTTATATGAAATTTTTTTTTTTAATCCGTCCGCCATTTTAAAGGTTAGTAGTGATTGATGAAGATTGAAAAAGATTGAAAAAGATTAAAAAAGATTGAAAAACATCGAATTCATAATTTTTTTAAATATTCATAAATAGACTTTCTTCTATCTAAAAATGTATTACACGAGTTCCTGATGAAATGTTTACATGTATCTACGTTTGTATGTATGGGTCTGTGTATATATATATATATGTGTGTGTGTGTGTATCCTTATTGTAAACTCGATAACTCGAAAACTGTTCAATAGATTAAAATAAAATTGGGTAGAGTTATTTTCACTACCAAAATCTAAAATCAGACACAAGGGTTTTTAAAAATAACCATTAAAAAATTTTTATCGAATTTTCATTTTTTTTTTTTTAATTTGTTTACCCTAATATATTTAAAAATTCTATTCTTTACATAAAGAATTTATTAGGCTGTATATAGTTTATACTTTTTTAAAATTTTATAGAATAAAATGACAATTTTCAATTTTTTAAAAAATGAAAAATTATATATTTTCACCGCAACTTTTCAAGTTGCGCATTAAGTTATTTTCTAATTTCAAATCTTTTTTAAAAGTGGATTTTTTTCTTCTATCAAGAAACAAATTTAAAATTTCCGTGCAAGAAAAAAAGTGATATTTTCGTGTTTTTAGCAGATTTTTAAGATTATCTCAAAAATTTTAGCCTTTCTGATTATTTTGACTTTAAATTCGGATTCAGCAGAGAAAAATCAGTAGAAATTCACTAGCATATTGTCCTAATCAAAAAAATGGTGTTTTTTTTGTTTTTTTTTTTTTTGGGGGGGGGGTTTTGAGCAGTTTTTTGAGTTTACCTAAAAAAAATAAGCTATTATAAATATTCTGACTTGGATTGGGATTTAGGGGAGAAAATATGTAGGAATACAACAGCATATTGTCCCAGACAAAAAAATTTTTTTTTGTTTCTTTTCTGGCTTTTTAGCAAGTTTTTGAAATTATCTCAAAAGTTTTAGCCAATCTAGTTATTCTGACTTTGGATTTAGATTGAGCAAAGAAAATACGTAGGAATACACAAGAGTAGGGTCCCGAAATTTTTTTTTTTTTTTATTTGCGTTTTTAAATTTTTTTTTGATTATCTCAAAAACGTTAGCGAATCTGATTATTCTGACTTTAGATTCGGATTCAGCGGACAAAAATTAGTAGGAATTCACTAGCATATTGTCCTATCCAAAAAAATGTTTTTTTTTTTTGTTTTTTCGGGTTTTTGAGCAGTTTTTTGAGATTATCTAAACTAAACTCAATCTTAACTCAAAAATTTTAGCTAATTTGGTTATTCTGACTTTGGATCTAAATTTAGCAAAGAAAATTAAGTTAGAACACACAAGAGTAGTGTCCCGGATTTTTTTTTTTTAATTTTTTCAAATTTTTTTTTAGATTATCTCGAAAAAATTTGCCAATCTGGTTATTTTGGATTTGTGTTCAGTGAAAAAAATACGTATGAATTCACTAGCGTATTGTCATAAACAAAAATTTTTTTCGGGTTTTTGAGCAGTTTTTGAGATTAGCTCAAATTTTTTTAGGTATTGTGGTTATTCGGACTTTGGATTTGGATTGAGCAAAGAAAAATACTTAGGAATACACAAAAGTAGTGTCCCGGATTTTTTTTTATTTGTGTTTTTAAATTTTTTTTTAAGAGTATCTCAAAAACGTTAGAGAATCTGATTATTATGCCTTCGGATTTTGTTTCGTAGAAGAAAAATACGTAGGAATTCACTAGCATATTGTTCTAAACAAAAAAATTGTGTTTTTTTGTTTTTTCGGGTTTTTGAGCAGTTTTTTGAGATTATCTAAAATATTTTGGATATTTTGCTTATTCTGACTTTAGATTCGGATTTTTTGAAGAAAATTATGTAGGAATACAATAGCATATATTGTCCCGGACAAAAAAAAATACTTTTTGGTTTTTTTCAGATTTTGAAGCAAGTTTTTGAAATTATCTCAAATGTTTTATTTAATCTGGTTATTCTTAATTTTGATTAAGATTCAGCGAAAAAAAAACTTAGGAATTCACTAGCGCAATGTCCCGAAGAAAAAACACCGATTTTTTTATTTGCGTATTTAAAATTTTTTGAGATTATTAAAAAAGATTACATCCAATTTTGTAGGACTGTGTATTTAGTATTGATAAAAAATTATTAAAATGAATCACCCAAAAATGTGTTTCGATAAGAAAACAGAAATTTCCCAACAATTTTTAGCTGAATTTTAAAACAAAATTTAAATTTTTCATTTCTTAATTTAACAGAAAACTCATTTAATAAACAGTCTAATTTATTGTTTAATGTGTTTTAAACGACCGAGGAAGAACATTAAACTAAGTAGAAAACCATCTGATCATTAATATTCCCAAATTATTCAATTAGACGAAACATCTTTTACTTTAAGAGGAAATTTCCTTTGGAATCGGGCCAAGAGACGTTTGGTGGGTGCTTTTTTCAGTCTCGAATTTCTGAAACATGTCCGAACCACTTGTGCTTTATTTATTTCTCACCCTTCCGAAAAGTCGAGAAAAAGTCGTTCACGAAGGCTACGTTTCCAGTTGTCAAGGACCGATAATAAGTTGGCTCGAAAGAAGCTTTATATGAAACTATTGACATCAAATTCTCAGATTAAATAGAGAAATTGTTATATACGTACCGACATATATATCTTTATAAATGTATAGCTCGATAAAAGAAAAAGCTTTCAGAAAGTGCTTAGAAAGAATAGATTTCTTTCTGGTTTGAGCACAAATTGAACACACCGGACTCAGTGAGGTGTTTCCGCCGCGATGACCTATTCCGACCTAAATTCTCCTTGGTTTCAGTAAACCAAGTAAATCTCACATATGGATGCTATCGGAACCATAGCAACTCACTGAAATTCTAGATATGATGTTAACGTCATTTCCCCTGTTTATATGACAATTCCCTTAACGCTTAACCTATTTTATGACCTCAAACTCATTTCCACGCATCGTCAATTTGACGGCTTTTCTGAAATTCCAGAAAATTAGATTGTGATTATAGAAAAATGTGGCAATTTTTGCAAATTGACTTAGTTCCACAGTTTTCATAAACATTGAGAGAATTGTTTTTGAAGCAAAATTAAAATATAATTGACATAAAAAAAAATATAACGAGATTGAAGAAAAAGAAAGTTTTTTCGTGTAATTAATACAATTTTGGAATCCAGATCCAAAGTCAGAATATCAGATTGGCTAAACCTTTGAGATAATTTCAAAAACTTGCTCAAAAATAAAAAAAAAATTTTTTAGTCCGGGACAATATGTTATTGTATTCCTACATAATTTTCTCCGCTAAATCCCAATCCAAAGTCAGAATAAACATAATAGCTATTTTTTTAGATAAACTCAAAAAACTGCTCAAAAACCCGAAAAAAAAACAATTTTTTTGGTTAGGACAATTCGCTAGTGAATTTCTACTGATTTTTGTCCGCTAAATCCGAATCCAAAGTCAAAATAATCAGATTGATAAAAATGTTTGAAATAATCTTAAAAAACTGCTCAAAAATATGAAAAAACAAAAAAAAAAATTTTTTTTTCAAAATTATCATAGTGAATTTTGACGTATTGTTCTTCACTGATTCCAAATCCAAAGTCAAAATTCCTAAAATAATTCTCCTTTTTGAGATAATCTCAACAACAAAAATTTAATACAAATAAAATCCAAGAAAAAATTTTTTTTGTCAAGAAACTACGCCAATGTATTTTTACGGATTTTTCTCAGAAAAATACAAAAAAAGATTATATTTGTTAGTGACAATATGCTTATAAGTCAGAACAACCAGATTGGCTAAATTTTTTAGATTATCAAAAAAAAGTGCTCAAAAATAAAAAAAATCAACAATGAATTTTTTTGTCAAGGATAATATGCTATAAAATTACTGCGTAGTTTCCTCCACTGAATGCGAATTCAATGTCAAAATTGCTAGATTGATTCTACTTTTTGAGATAATCTCAAAAAAAATTAAAAACGCAAAATCAAAAAAAAAAAATTTTTTTTTTGTTCAGGACAATAATATGCTAGTTAACTCCTACACATTTTTCTTCGCTGAATCTAAATCTGAAGTCAAAAAATAACCAGATTGACTAAAATTTTTGAGATTATTTTTAAAAACTGCTCGAAAACTCGAAAAAAAAACCAAAAATGAATTTTTTTGTCAATGACAATATGTTAGTGGATTTCTGCGCAGTTTTCTCTGCTGAATGCGAATCCATAGTCAAAATTTTTAGATTGATTTTACTTTTTGAGATCATCTCAAAAAAAAATTTGAAAATGCAAATCAAAATAAAAAAAAAATTTTTTTTTGTCTGCTGAATCTAAAACCGAAGTCTAAGATTGTCTAAAATTTTTGAGATTATCTTAAAAAGTGCTGAAAAATTCGAAAAAAACAAAACAAACTCGAGGGTTTTTGGGGTCGCTAACTACGAATCTGATGTCAGATTTTTAAAATTTAAAGTGGCGGATCCAATATGGTGGACAAAATAAGTTGAGAATATTTAATTGCAAAAAACAAAAAAGAATCACTCAATTTAATTTTCCAATTTCATTTAAGATCTGTAATCTTCATTTTAATCTGGCATTTTAAATTTTAAAAATCTGTCATCAGATTTGTAACCAGCGACCCCAAAAACTCTCGACTAACGAGTTTCAGGCAAATTGAAACTAATTTTTAAAAAGTTGCCCGTCATATTGGATCCGCCATTTCGAATTTTGAAAATATAAAAATTATATTATAAAAAAAACTCAGTCTTTATTTGAAAGTTTTTAATCTTATAAAAATGCTTAAATTTATATTTAGATTTTAATAAAAGTAAAAGAATTATGATTCAAATATATTATATTAAATTATATTATATTATATTTATAATCTATTATATTATAATTATATTATATTAAAAACAATTTTTTAATCAGAAAGATTGAAATTTTTTAAAATGCAAGTCCGCCTCGCACTTGTCCAGTTTTTGGTTTTAATTTGTGTTTTTGAAATTTGTTTTGAGATTATCTCAAAAAGTTGAACCAATCTAACATTTTTGACTTCAGATTTGAATTCAATAAGGAAAAAAACCTAGGAATATACTAGTGTAGTGACTCGGACAAAATTTTTTTTTTTGGGTGTCTGTATAGTTAAAAAAAAAAATTATTTACTCCGAGATCCGAATCCTTACCACACATAACTACTAGTCCAGAACGATAACCACTGCGCTACGCCACGCAGTGTAATTTTACCTAAAAAATGTACTGGGGGGAGGGGTTTATAAATGAATTTTGTCGCCTACTTTTCATAAAAATTATGTTCGATAAACTTTATATTAATCCTTTTTTTATTTGCTTGTTATTATGTCTCCTTTTCTAATTATTATATTTTTGTTCAATTTTACTTTTTATTTATTTTATACTAATTTTCGTACAAATTTACAAATTTTTTAAAATGCTTCAAATTAACTTTTGTCTTTCTAGAAATGTTTTATATGAGTTTCTGATGAAATGTCCGTATGTGTGTGTAAGTGTACTTTTTTTGTGAACACAATAACTTGAGAACACTTCAACGGATTTAAATAAAATTTTTTATGGTTATTTTTATTACTAAAATCTAGAATCAGACACAAGGGTTTCTAAGAATAACACTTAAAAAATTTTTTATTAAATTTTAATGACGTCCAAGCTTTTTTTTATTTTAGTTACTTTTCTTTAAAAAGTAGCTGTATTTTTATTTAACAGAATTATAAGTGAGTAATATTTTTAAATGACCGAATATCCATTTGACAGAATTTTCATTTGCCCGAATTGCTCCAAAATTGCAAATGACTGAACAAACAATCGACAGAAAGATTTTGGCGCGAATTTTAAAATCAAACAATCACAATTGTCTTGATAATTTTTAATTTGTTAATAATCTGCGGAAAAATAGCAATCTTTTAGTGAGTACTTTGTTCGTCAGTGAATAATCGCTGGTCGATAAAGCCAGTAATTTGATTGCTTTGGATAACACGTTATCGTGTTACGATTTGGTACTACGAGGTGGCATTAATTACTCCACTTGATTTATTTCCTGCATGGAGTCAGGAAGTATAGTTTAAGAAACAGGTGCTTTGATCGTTTTGCTTAACTTAAGGGATTATTAACTTTTTTAAATAATTTTCTGTTCCTGTATTTTTTCCACAATTTGCTTATTATTATTTTTTTTTTATTATTACATTATATTGCAATTTCTGAGTTACTTTTATAGATATTTAATTATTAATAAACTTTCGTTTTTTAAATTTCGTTACCAAGGGTCAAAACTCTTATAAAGATACTTTAGTGTCTGTCTGTCCGTCCGTCCGCCGTTCATAGTCAATAGCTATGCGCATTTTGGTTTAGAGAAAGGTTAAATTTCCGATATTACCCGAAAGTTTTTGAACGAAGACGAGAAATTCCCGAACGGTACCGAAACCTCCCGAACAGTGCCGAGAGTCACCGAATGCTTCCGATCGTACCCGAATGATTCCGAATGATGCTAAAACGGTCTAAAAGATTCCGGAACTTTCCGAACAGTATCGAGAGTTGCCGAATAGAGCAAAAGGCTGCCGAACGTAGCCGAGAAATCCACGAGCAGTACCGGAAGTTACCGAGTTTAACCGAAACCTTACGAACAGTGCCGAGAGTCGACGAATGCTTCCGATCGTACCCGAATGGTTCCGAATGATGCTAAGCGGTCTAAAAGATTCCGGAACTTTCTGAACAGTACCGAGAGTTACCGAATAGAGCCAAAGGCTTCCGAACGCAGTCTAGAGATTCACGAGCAGTACCGGAAGTTGCCGAGTTCAACCGAAACCTTCCGAACAGTGCAGAGAGTCGCCGAATGCTTCCGAATGATGCTAAGCGGTCTAAAAGTTTCCGGAACATTCCGAACAGTACCGAGAGTTACCGAATGGAGCCAAAGGCTTCCGAACGTAGCCGAGAAATTCACGAGTAGTACCGAAAGTTGCCGAGTTTAACCGAAACCTCCCGAACAGTGCCGAGATTCACCGAGTGCTTCCGATCGTACCCGAATGATGCTAAAACGGTCTAACAGATTCCGGAACTTTCCGAACAGTATCGAGAGTTGCCGAATGGAGCCGAAAGCTTCCGAAAATAGCCGAAAATTTTTGAATTTATTAACATCGATAGCTTAAAAGCAGGCGTGAACTTTAGATACAGATTTTTAAGTTTTAGGTAATGTAATCGCAAAGTTTTGATTTTATTTACATCTATATAAATAGATAGATAGATAGATAGATATGAGTTGAAACTGAGCATAATTAATATTTGTGTTATCTTACTGGTGTAAGTGAAAAACTAGTGAATAATGTTTTAACGGAGAGACCACAGGAATCCAATAGTGGCCTGTAGATCTGTCAAATGCCACGGTTCTTGTATACAATAACGTATTGTTCGCAACCTAGTGTTGAAGGGGTTTTTAATTAAAACCCGTTCGTTGAGAGCATTGTCTTTCCTTTATCGAGCTCAAGCAATGTTATTTATATTTAAATCATGTTTTTATCTCCCTTCCTTTATTTCAGGCAATTTTCATCTGAAGGAAAATCTATTTTTACCGAGTAAACTATTAGATCAAAAATCGTAACAATAGCTACAAAAGAGAAGTAAATTAAATTCATAAAAAATATCAATAATAACCAATTTTTCTTGAAAAAATTGATTTTTATTAATTTAACAATACTAAAATCAATTATCTATTTTCATGTAAGCGTTGACTGTGATTTCGGTAATTATATTCGTTCTAATTCCAATAAAGAAATTAAAAATAGTATTTCTTATATTCAACGTCAGTTAATTTTAAAAGTATTTAAAAATTCAAATCAGCATTTACTGAAATCTACATAACGACAAAATTAGTTACCGATAATTAAAATTAAAATTGTAATAAGTACAAATTTTTCTTCTTTTTGTGCAGTTTTGAATAAAATGTGACTTTAAATATTTAATTTAAATCTGGACTACAAATTTAAAAAGGGATGTAAAAATTTAAAGAAGGGGATTCAAAAAGATAAGGTGTTGTTCAGATTTAGTATAGATAGAAGAAAAGATTTTGTTTAGATAAAACAGAAACTAAGTTTTATAAGAAAAGTGATATTAAAACGGATTGATTGCTTCATGAATAAAAAAAATAGAAATAAGTTAGAATTAAGTTAGAATTAAGTTATGATGAATTATAGAGATTTGAAAACATGGCTTTTTTTGTGGAATAGAAGAGGAATAGAAATAGCTTAGTTTTATTTAATTCAGAATAGGAAAAGATTCATATGGATAGAAAAAAATAAAAAAGTGCTTTTAATGGAATTTGATGGCATTCGAAATAATACATTTGTAAGTATTCCATTAAAGATGGACAAACCAAGATTCAGTCAGAAAAAACATATTTGGTTAGAAAAGGAATTAAGGAAATGAATCCTTACCTCGAGAAAGGGAAAAAAAGATTTAAAAACATAGAAAAACATGCAGAAGGATTGAAAAAATTAATAAAGATTGAAAAACGTACAAAAACATTGAAAAAGATTGAAAAGGATTGAAAAAAATTGAAAAAAATTGAAAAAGGTTGAAGAAGATTGAAATGGATAAAGAAGAAATAGGTTGAGATAAACTTTGAGGGACCAAATTTGTGGTCTACTCTTTTTAATTTCTTTGATAGAAAGAAATTGAAATTGGATGAAAGAAGGAAATGGATGAGGAATAATTTTTTTAGCTAGATTGTATTGAAGAAATATTTCTATAAATACACAGAAGATAGAAAAATATTGCTGTAAGTTTTCGAGAATTTAAAAAGAAAAAAGTACTTTATGGAATTCGAAATAATTCATTTGGAATTTAAAAGGTGAATTGAAGAAGAAAAACTTTTATTTAGACTTATGTTTGATGAAAAAATGTTTCAAGTAGACAGAACAAAAATGGGTTCTTTGCTTTGTGTAGAATAGAATGGAATAGAATATAATAAAATAGAATATAATATAAAAGAATAGAATAGAATAGAATAGAACAAAATAGAATAGAAAAGAATGGAATAGAATAGAATATATAGAATAGAATAGAATAGAACAGAACAGAATAGAATAGAATAGAGTAGAAGAGTATAGAAGAGAATACAATAAAGTAAAAATAACTTACGAGGTATTCTAGGGGTTAAAAAAATATAAAAGGGAAATTGAAAAACACAATAAACAATAGATCAATAAGAGCCCCTGATTAAATTATTTTTATTAGCAACAAAAATGAAAAAAGAATAAAAAAATAGAAAGATTAGAGAAGATTGAAAAATATTAAAAAGGATTGAAAAAGATTTTGAAAATATTAAAAAGATTGGAAGAGATTGTAAAAGATTGGAAACGATTGAAAAAGATTAAAAAAGATTGAAGAAAGAAGAAATGTATAAAAAAGAATCAGGTTCCGATAAAGATTAGATTTTTTCGGATGGAAGGTATTGAAAACAGATTTGTATAAATATACCAAAAATATAAAACAGATTACTGTAAATTTTCGTGGTTTAAAATAGGAATTAGACAAAATATCGTGGAATTAGAAATGATTCATTTAAAATTGAAAAAGGTAAAGGTAAAGGTTTTGTAGATTTAGATTAAAAAAGATTAAAGCAGTTAACACAAAAATAAAAATAAAATTTTTTAAATAGAAAAAATTGCAAAAATCTGCAATAAAAAAATGTCATTAAAAAAAATGACTTTGCGGATAGAAAAAAATAGAAAATTTAAATTTATTAACTTAAAAATTATTGTAGGTAAATAAAACTTTAGGGCTTTTAAAGCTAAAGATTTTAATGGAGAGAAACATGAATAGAAATAAATTAATATTATTTAACCGAAGATAGAAAAGAATTGATTTGAACAGAAAAAATTGGAAATTTATTGTCCATGTTAATAAATATTTATTAACAATATTGATAAAAAAAAGAGGCACTGGCACTGCCTCCTGGTTAAAAAAAATTAATTCATGGGATCGAAAATGATTAATTTGAAAAGAGTGATTAAAAATGCTTGTCATTAAATTAAATTCGAAATGGATTAAAAATGATTAAATTGGATAACACAAAAATAGGTTCGAGAAAAGGTCATTGAAAGGAATAAAATGATTTGTTGACTTAAAAACGAAAAATATTAAAATGAATAGAGTAGGATAGACGGCATATTCTTTTGTTTCTAAGAAACTAAAATAAATAAATTCCGAATCCTTTTCTATTCACATCAATCCTTTCACAGAATCGGTAACACAACACAAATCCATTTCTATTCATTTCTCATTGCTTAATTTTTATCTGATAAAATATTTTTTCAGATTATGAGTAAGCAATTTTTTTGTTTTACATAATTCTCAATTCTTCTCACCGCGAGGCAACTTTTACGATATCACGAGTATCCATAAAACTTAAAATCGCTACTTTTAATGCTTATGCTTTCAAAAGTAGTGGAGGATGAAAATAAAAAGAAAGTATCAGAAGGCGAGCCGGAGAATGAAATGGAGCGTGTATTTGGCTTGGTGTCTGGCACCATTTCTAATCTTCCACTGAGGTTTTATCTGAAAGCAGGCTTTTCCAACGATAAGTCCAGGATTATCCGTATTATTCGTTGCTCAGCAATGCGAATATGAACCAAAAGACGAAAGAATGTATCTGCCGCAAAATCTGACACGAAGAAGAGACAACTTTTGAGTGCTTTTTCTTTAAATCTGCAAATTGAATACAAACTTTCTATGCATCTAAATAAATATATTTCTGCAGGTCATTCCTCGAAATTAAATTCTAATTAAATCGGCAATTTATTATTTCAAAAAACATAGAAAGTCGTCAAGGTTGGGGCATAGTTGTTAAGATTGGAACACCTGAAATTTAGCAATCCTAATGCGTTATGGTATCGGAAATATATTTCCCGATATGGGGAAATTTCAGATAAACCACTCGATCCAACCTTGACTACTTTTCTTTAAATTCTCATAACTGGTAAATTTCTAATTCAATCATTTTTCTGTTCAGTAAAAACAATCCATTTTGAAGGGTTTTTTAATCATACTCTCTAAATCTGAATTAGATAAAAAGTCGTCAAGGTTGAGACAAAGTTGTTAAGGTTGGAACACTTGAAATTTAGCATTTCTAATGCGTTTTGGCATCGGAAATATATACCTCTAATGGGAAAATTTTAGAAAAACTACTCGATCCGACCTTGACTATCTTTGTTTAAATTCTCATAAATCGTTAATTTCTGGTTCAATCATTTTCATGTTCGGTAAAAACAATCAATTTTGAAAGGTATTTTCAATCATACTCTCTAAATCTAAATTAGATAAAAAAAGTCGTCAAGGTTGGGGCAAAGTTGTTAAGGTTGGAACACCCGAAATTTAGCATTCCTAATGCTGTATGGCATCTGAAATATATACCCAGACATAGGAAAATTTCAGAGAACTAGTCGTTCCGACCTTGACTACTTTTCTTTAAATTCTCATAACTCGTTAATTTCTGGTTTAACCAGCTTTATGTTCAAAAACATTCTATTCAAAGGGTTTTTTCAATCATAATCTCTAAATCCGAATTAGTTAAAAAGTCGTCAAGGTTAGAACATTGTTGTTAAGGTTAGAACACATGAAATTTAGTATTCCTAATGCTTTCTGGCATCGGAAATATATACCCTGAATGGGAAAATTTCAGAAAACTACTTGATCCGACCTTGACTACTTTTCTTTAAATTCTCCTTAATCGTTTATTTCTCGTTTAATCATTTTCATGTTCAGTAAAAACAATCCATTTTGAAGGATCTTTTCAATCATACTCTCTGAATCTGAATTAGATGAAAAGTCGTCAAGGTTAGGACAAAGTTGTTGAGGTTGGAACACATGAAATTTAACAATCAGAATGCGTTCTGTTATCGAAAATATATTTCCCGACATATTACAGTTTCAGAACAACTAATTGATCCGACCTTGACGTCGTCAAGGTTGGTACAAAGTTGTTAAGGTTGGAACACATGAAATTTAACAATCATAATATTTAAAGAAAATTCTGTTTACTAACTCAATTAGTCAAATTTTAACTACTTTTTAGTTTTTTTTACTAATTGTTAGTTATATTTTACTCATAATTAGTTATATTGTACTAATAATTAGTTATTTTTTACTAATAATTAGTTATTTTTCACTAATTTAGATTTAGAGAGTATGCGAGAGAACACGAAATTCGACATACAACGGAAATTATAGGTAAAATTAATATGTGTCCCAACCTAGACGACTTTTCTCTGCTCATTAACAAAATGAATGCTTTAATTGATAAACAAAATTTTTTTAGTAACAGATGAATTAGGAATTACTTTGCTTTCTAAAATTAGAGAACAAAGATTAAAACAGACGGTCTCGTGTTCTATTAAAGAATATGAATAGAAAGACAAGGAAAGTAATGAAAAAAGGGCAAGAAAGTGGTTCCACCCCAATGAAGTTCCGAGCAGTCTGAGAGCTTGGAAAGGTTTTTAGTTGATGTCAGGGCACTACGACTTTCATTGTCAGTCATGTTTTAAGAGTTCTTTTACTAAAAAGGGCTTTAAACTATTTAAAATGTTCAAAAATTTCCATAGATTTGTGGTTTAAAAATTCTATCTTTATATAAAGGTACGATTTTTTTTAAATGATTCCTATCTTAATTTAAAATTATAAAAAATTGCATTTTGTCTTCGTTAACGTCAAGCCAAAGTCAATTAATTTAAGTAAATATCCAAATAATTTAAAAATTAATCTAAATAAATTTCAATCTTTATCAAAATATTCCAAAAATTAACAATTTGTCGATATAAAAGTCAATTTACTCAAATTTTGATTTTATTTCTAACCTCAAAAAATATGCTTTTTGGAATGTTTCTTACAATAATTAAAAAAGCTGATTAATTTTCAAATTTTGATTTGGATAAAGCTTCTTATATTTTGTTGTTTAAATTAAGTTATTAAAAATTTTTAAATTAATAGAATGCAACTAAAAGTAAGAATCTTTGGTAACATCCGATAGTTTTATCGCAGCTGAGTCCGGTTAAGCGTTGCGTGTGTTAAGTTTCAGGGGTTCGAATCTTCTACCTAGATGGAATTTTTTAATCCACTATAAGCGTGTGATTACTTGTAGAATTAATAAATAATGCAACTAACAATAATTTAACAAAGAAAAATAGTAAAAAGTATTTTTAAAATCAATTTTTTTAATTTAATATTTTAGGGAAAAATATTTCAAAAATCGTGTTTTCTATAAAACCAATTTTCGAATAAAGCTTTCAAGAAAGGTTGGGTGCATCAATGAAATAGTAAGATCAATTCGAAGAATCTGAAGTATCACGATGTCCATTTAAACATGTAGTATTTACAATTGTATCGAATCAGGTCGGAACAGTAAAGCTTGCAATATATGTTATCGACCGCTACTGTTGTCAGGCAAACTTAGAGACCTGAGATTCTGTGCACCATTGTCAACTGAGAGAAAATAAACAAAAGCTGAGATTACAACGTTCGAAAGTGAAACTACAAAAGAAAATTATAATACGACTAGAGAAGTAATAATAAAATCATAAAGAAGGCAATACAAAAGCACAAAAGAATTCTCTATTCTTTAAAGCGAGAGGAAATTTGTTTGTCAGAACAATATTACAGAAATCATTGTCTCTGTAAAATTATTCATATCTCAGAAAAAACTTAGTGTTTTCTTTTATATTATAAAAATCTTACGTAATGGAAGAATATAAACTTCCAGACGGAAAAAATTTTAGTCCATTAGTTCCATTATTGAACTTACTTTACTTCGTTAAAAATACGCGTGCAAAATATTTAGTGTGGAATTTAGTAAATAAATACATTTTTTCATTGGACGGATTTAGCAAAAAAATTTTAAAATAATTCTGACTCGATAAAATCTTTTAGAACTTGTTTAGAACTGTCAAGAATTGTTTGAAAACTGTTTGGAACTATTTAAAAACTGCTTTAAACTATTTGAAACTTGTTTAAAACTAGTTAGAACTGTTTTAAACTTGTTTCAACTATTTTGAAAATTTTGATAAATCGTTTAGAATTATTGTGGAATATTTTTAACTGATTCAAACTGTTAAGAACATAATACAAATGATAAAATAAATATTAAACCTTTGGCAACTTGTTTCTAACTGTTAAAAACTAGTTAAAAACTGTCTAGAACTAGTTCGCAACTAGTTACAACTAATAGTTAATATTTTAAAATTAATTAATTTTTTAGAACAACTAATAACTACTAGGGACTCCTTCAGAACTGTTTAGAACTTGTTGCAAATTACGTAAAACTATTTAGAACTACTTATGAAAACTTAGAACTGTTCGGAACTTTTTTAAACTTGACTGAACTGGTTAAGAAATTTTTTTTCTAGCTCGGAACGGTTTAAAACTATTTAAAAGTTCTTAAAACTGTTTAGAACTTGTTTAAAACTGTTTAAAACTTGTTTAAAACTATTTAAAACATGTTTAAAACTGTTTAAAACGTGCATAAAATTTGTTAATGCTTGTTTAAAACGGTACATAAATTTTGTAAATTCCAGATACTGTTTTGAACTGTTTAAAACTTTTAATAACTAGATTAAAACTGTTTTGAACTATTTAAAACTGCTTAAAACTGTTTTCAATTATTAGAAGCTGCCCAAAACAGTATAAAACTTGTTCAAAATTGTTCTTCAAAACATGTTTAAAATCAATTCAAAAGTTTTTAAAACTTAAAATTTTGTTTAACACGATTTATAATTGTTTAAAGTTGAAAAATACTGTTGAAAACTTGTTTGAACTGGTTGAAAACTATTTTTAAATAAATAAGAATTATTTAAAACTATTAGAATCTACTAAGGTAAGTTCTACTTCAAAAAAAGGATCAGGAAGTTGCTTAAAACTGTTTATAACTACTTTAAAAGTATTTTAAACTAGTTCATATGTGTCTAGAGATACTAAAAACTGCTTAAAACAGTTTAGAAATTGTTTAAAACTGTTACAAACATGTTTCAAAATATTCGGAACTGTTTTAAAATCGAATTTATAACTTGTTCACAATGGTTTAAATTTCCGGAAACTTTTAATCACTGCTTTAAAATGTTTTTAACTATTTAAAACTGCTCAGAACTGTTCAAAACTTGTTTAAAACAATTCCAAACTTTATTAACTGTAAAAATGTTGAGAACTGTTTTAAAACTATTTTTAACTTGTTTAAAACAGTTTCTAACTGTTAACAATTCCAGATAATATTTTGAATTGTTTAAAACATTTAAGAACACGTTTAAAACTGTTTGAAACGTTTAAAAATTGATTTAAACTGTTTTGAACTGTTCAAAACAACTTTAAAACTGTTTTGACATAGTTCAAAACTGTTACGAACAGGTTGAAAAATGTTCAGAACTGTTTTAAAATCATTTATAAATTGTTCACATAGGTTTATAACTGTTTAAAGTTACAAAATCCAATTTAGAAAATTTAAAGTGTTTTTAACCTGTCTTTAAAACTTGTTTAAAACTGTTTGAAACTGGTTTGCAGCTATTTAGAATTGTTAAGAATTAACTAAAACAGTTTAAAACTCTTGAAAACTAAACTAACCTTTTTAAATTTAATTTAAAACTGTTTATTACTGGTTTAAAACTGTTAAAATTCTATAAAACAACTTAAAATTTTGTAGAACTTGTTTCAAGCTGTTTGCAACTATTAAGAACTTGTTTATAACTGTTTTGAACTTGTTTTAAAATTTAAAAGTAAAAAAGAAATGAGTAAATAATTTTCAGAAACTCAGAAAAGTGGATTAAAATCAATTTCTGTTAATGATTCTTTAAAATTTGAAACTTTTATTAACAAATTCCTGAATATTGAAAATCGATTAACGAATTCGTAATCGTAAATCTAGAAAAATTGGTTACCAAGTTTATTGAATTTTTTCTTAAAAGTTTAATCTTTTAATTGTCATATTGAACCTTCTGGGATTAAAGAAAAAAATATGTTTATGAACCTTGAACTACTATTAACTGAATGGAAAAAAAATTTTTCTTGGAACTTACTTCACTCAATCGTCGGTGTTAAATGAAATAAAAAATAATTTGTAAGTGTTGAGTCATATTCTGAGAAAATATTGTAAAATGGTCCGTGACAATTTTCATAAACAGGTGACACCCAACTTTTCTTGAAAGAAATATTGCAAAATATAATTCGAGAGATTTAAACATCTACTCTTTACGCAACATCAACAACTTTTTTTTTTCACAAAAATTGTAATTTTTATATTTTTATTTAATATTATTTTTTGAAATTTGTCCGCCATGTTGAAACCGACATTTTGATTTTTCAAATTTTTATATCAGATTCATAAGCGACTTTAAATCTTCTAGATATTAAGTTATGTGAATTTTCAATCATTTCTTCAGTTTTCCGCCATATTAGATCTGAAATTTTAAATTTTTGATTTCTTACTCCAGATTCATAATTATAGTGATTCTCAAATCCCATAGATACCAAGTTATACAGTTTTCAAAAAAAAAAAACAAAAATTCAAAATTTGTCCACCATGTTGAATTTGCCATTTTAAATTTAAAAATTCTGACTCCTGGTTCGTAATTAACGCCTCCAAAAACTCCTCGTTACCAAGTTTTCATAAAAATGGATTAATTCTGTAAAAATTCATCCGTCATATTTACGTTATGAATAAACACAATTTGTCCGTAAACTTTTTCTTAAAACAATAAATATAATATTAAAACAATTGAAATACTAACTTTAGTTTATCGAAATTCTTAATTTATTTGCAACGTTTTCCCGCTACACTTTTAATTAATTAAATTTCCTATTCACTCTACACTCCTTATTTTTCTATCACTACTTTTTTTTTCTTTTTTAAAATTTTACATTTTCTTACTGAATTTCGTGCAGCTTCAAATCAGTAAACTGAGCATTTAAAACATGCAAGATTTTAATAATTAACCAACAATTTTTATAAAGATTTCTAATTAAGTGCAACTTAGCTTTTTCCGCCTTTATGTGAAAATTATTTCACGGTCTCTCTTTTTGATATTTTTAATCTCTTCAAGTTTCATCCTCATGCTCCTGCATTAATTTCTATTCCATATCGAGAGAGATAATTGTAAAAAAAAAAAGAAAAAATTCGATAGTTTAAAACTCGACATTCATAATTCAAATAATTATTTTTAAATAGTAATAGTTATTTTCAAGAAACATTGCGGTTATACTGTCTAAAATATTTATTTTTGACAGATAATATAATTATTTTTCAAAATAATCATTTACAAGAAAAAATTTATTTTTGCAGAAATAACACAGGCATATAAAAAAAATTTTGGTCGAGAAACTACCCTAGTGTATTCCTGAGTATTTTTCACCGCTAAATCCGAATCCAAAGTCAGAATTGCCTTCTTGGATAAAATAATGTTTTCTAATTCTCAAAAAGCTGCACAAAAAACTCAAAAAAAACAAAATTTCGGCGGGAAATTCCGCAAGAATATTTCTAAATATTTTTCTCTGATGAATCCAAATTAAAAGTCCAAACTATTAAATCAGTTTTATTTCTTGAGAATATGTCAAGAAACTGCTCAAAAAGCTGTTTAAACACATAAAAAAAAAAATAATTTTTTGCCGGAACACAACACTAACGTTTTCACTGCTCATTCTTAAAAAATCTGTTCTTCTTTAAAAAACAAATCTTCTTAAAAATATTCTGTTATGATTTTAAAACCCAAAACCAGCTACATTGATAAATTAATTTTTAATTGTTTAAACAATTTTAATTAGTTAAAACAATTTTTTTAATATTTTCTGTTTTAATTAAATATCTTTAAAGATTACAACTTTTTAAATAACGAACGGAAAAACAATTAATTTTATTTAATTTAATTGATTTAATTTAATGGATTTTTTAAACAATTAAAATTGTTTAAAATCAACTTTTCATTAAAACCAGCTAGAATCATTTAGTTTATTGCCATTTTCATTGAAGAACTATAAATAAGTTATTCATTCATAATTCGCAATATATAATACATTTTTTAAACAATTTTAATTTGTTTAACAATCTATTTTTCTAATATTTTGCAATTTAAATAATTTTTTTAATGGCAGTTGACTTTTCAGTAACAATAAACTGAAAATTTGTTCATTAAATTGTTTGTTCATTTATTTAAACAATTTAAATCGATTAAAACAACTTTTCATTAAATTCTCCTAGATGCATTTCGTTTTTTGCTTGCTTCATTAAAGAATTATCACGAATTTTTCCGTCTGCTATTTTCAAGGCTTTTTAATTGTTTAAACAATTTATTTTTCCCATATTTTTGAGTTTTTTAAATTTCTTTTACCTTATGCTTAGTAAGCTTTCTCTATGTGTTAATAAAGAAAAATTAGTAAACCCCTAAAATATGGGAAAAATAAATTTTTTAAACAATTAAAAAAAATGCTTAGTAAGCATAAGGTAAAAGAAATTTAAAAAGCTTCCTCTATGAGTTAATAAAGAAAAATTAGTAAACCCCTAAAATATGGTAAAAATAAATTGTTTAAACATTTAAAAAGACTTGAAAATTGAAAGCAAGCAAAAAACGAAATGCATCTAGGAGAATTTAATGAAAAATTGTTTTAAAGAATTTAAATTGTTTAAATAAATAAACAAAATATTTAATCAACAAATTTTTAGTCAATTGTAACTGAAGTGTTTACAATCATTAAAATAATTATTTAAATTCCAAAATATAAGAAAAATAAATTGTTTAAACAAATTAAAATTGTTTAAACAATCCATTAAATTAAATCAATTAATTTAATCAATTATATTAAATCAATTAAATTGTTTTTCCCTTTGTTATTTAAAAAGTTGTAAGCTTTTAAGATATTTAATTAAAACAGAAAATATTTTGAAAAAAGTTTAAACAAATTAAAATTGTTTAAACAATTAAAAAAATTTCAAATTTCTTTTCAATAAAATTAAGAACAATTTTTCGCAATTTTTGAAAAAAGTACACTTTTCCTATGTATTTCTAATGGAAAAATAGGGGGTGAAAGCGGCACCCCTTAATATTGTCAGATCAAAACAAAAAAATAGGGGTAAATTTTTCTTTTATTTTTAGTCGATTGCCGAAGACTTTTAATCAAAATTCGAAAATTTTCATTTTCTGAAACACCCTAATATTTACGTATCAAAAATAAATGATTTTTTAACAGAAAAGTATGATTATCAAGTCTGGATGATTAACACGTCTAATACTAGATTCCATAATAATTAAATGAGTTCGACAATTTAAACAATAATTCGAGTTCAATGTCTTTGTGTATTTAGGAATTGTTATAGAAATCGGGAGCTATACAAACAATACTAATTAAGGGTTACTGATGCGAGTGCATTGATTTTCGAGTCGGTTAATAGGAATTATTCTTGCATTGTGATTTCCATATTTGAACCTTCGTGGTCGAGTTTTGAGGCTCGTTAGTTCCTTTCGAGCATGAAGACATCAGTCTGCTTCCGTTTATATCAAGTCATTCGATTCCAGCTCTCTGGAATAATCGATTCAACCTATCCAGTTTCAGCAATCTCTTGCAGACCTGCCGGATGTACCATGACGATAACGATAATAACACCTCTCGCTATTATTATCCAACTTCAGGTCAATCTTCCAAGTATATTCATCTATCACGTCATAGCGTCATACTCAACCAATTCAAAATGATGAATTCAGTGTTCAGAAATATCTGATTCAATTTTCAATTACAGACGACACTTAACTTTCAATACAGTCCATACTACAAATTCCAATGATTTTCAGATTATTTTTCAATTGAATACAATTTTTTAACTTCAATCACTCAAAACTTCAAAATTCTTCGATTTTAGTCACTGACTCGAATTTCTCATTAAATTTACATTCTTTCCAATATTGAAATGTATCCCCGAAAAAGGCAAAGGGTGCACGGTAGGAAATGTTAAAAGAAACTTGAATCGACATTTTGTTGGGAAAATTGCTATTGAGTTTTGGAATTAGTAAAATCGAGATTATTAAGTAATTCCTATACAAAGGCAAATAAACCGATCTTCATGATTATTATATTATTATAGGTTACCTGTGGTAATTGACATTCCATATATTTTTAACACTTTTATATACATATAAACACAATTACCGTCACAAACGAAATCCTAACATAACCTAAACACTAACGATAATACGCACGCACATATATATGCTTAATGAATCGCACAATACATATAATGTTTGAAGGGAAAAGTTTTCTTATATACTAATCGACATAATACATTACCACTTTTGAGAAAAATCCACAAAAATCACAAGTTTCCATCTGTGAACAATAGTTGAAGTTTGACATCCGCCAAATTCAAACTTCACTTAAAAGTTTTTACATGATATAACCGGTTTATATTGAATAAAACTATCACGTAGAAAGTATTTATTGTGTTATTTTTCACCCACTTTACGACAACGTTAATGATTTAATCGTTTCTTTTAAGAGAGAAATTATATAATCCGAATAAGCAAATCAACAGTGACAAGACGCGCACAACGGTTAAACTGTCATGGCCGCCAATTTTCCAATAGTTAATGAAATTTCAACAAAGCATTATTTTGAAATATAATCTTTTTAATAGTAAGATGTTCAAGATGAACTTATTTTATTGTTGCTTCCTATTGAATATAGTAATATTTTTAACCTATTTTTGTAAATATTTCTATAAAAATTATTATTTAATAAAAATTAAATAATTTTAATTATTTTTTTTAGATTATACTTTTTCCTAGTTTCATTTTCCTTTTAAAAAAAGCAATCTTTCCAGTTTTAAATAGTAAATTTTATTTTCAAAATATATAAATATTAACTTTTAAAAAAGTATATTCTTCTAGTCCTGTAGTATAAAATACCATTTTACAGTTATATCCTGATTTACAATCGAAATTTTGTAAAAATATATATTATAATATTAACTATTAAAACCAAAAGTTCTTCCGTGTGGTCCAAAAAAAGTAAAGTAGGAATTTTAATGCTCTCACCCCATAGGATTGTTCTATATTGAAAAAAAATACCCTTGTTTTTTTTAAGTCAAAAAATATTTAGAGGTCGCACAGTGGTCGGATTGACAGGAAAAACAGGAAAAAACCGATTTTTTAAAATTGTAAAAAATAAAATTATGCTAATGTACGTCACCTCAGGAAACTTCAAAAAAGTAGGAAATTAACTTTATTTGAGCAAAAAGTTAGTAGTCTGTATACAATATGGTGCCAAAGTCACGTAATATTATCTTACTATAGAAGTGTCAAAACTGTACGCTATTACTACTAATGTTTTTCTTCGAAAAATATAAAATTATTAGCATATAATGAACAGAAGTTATTATTCAGACATTAAATAACCGAAAAATGGGAAAAATTTAATTTATTTTGTTGTCCTTTGTTTTTTTTTATTACAATAAATAATGTGTTTTAATTACAAAGAAATCGTGGGAAAAAAGAGTGCCAAAAAAAAGTGACGCTAGGTAAAGTCTTCTGTTTATGATTTTTATGTAGTATTAACTGTTGTGTAGCAGATCTCAAAAATTCAGCTGCGCATATTTGCGCCATTTTATGTTTCGTGCATTTTAGTGCACCCATGTCCGTACTCGCGCGTGGAGACAATGTACTAAATGATAAATATGTTACGCGTTAACATCTAGATATTACGGGTGAACATTCATTTTTCTCAATGCATGTCAATGTTCTTTTAGTAACTTTTCCAGAAGAATCAAATGGTACGTAGCATTTATTTTTCATTACTTAACAGTTTTCCTAATTTCTTTGCAACAATTCGTTCAAACAAATACATCTTACAACAATTTGCCAAATCAAAAATCATTATTTAGTACTCAGTCTTTTTTTCTGCAGTTACTATTTTCATATAGCTCTATGTTTAAGCATGGACATCAATATAAGTTAGGGTAAGCACAGAAAAAATTCAATTATTTATATTTATTTATACGATATTTTAGAAAATGTTCATTTTTAACAGTTACGTCTTTCGTAGGACACAATTGCGATAAATAATTTTAAGAAATGTTAATTTTTAAAAATTTTAAAGAAAATTTTAACTCTGCAGCTTAATTTGATGAAAAGTTAAAATTAAATAATTATAATTTGTTTAAACGTTTGGTAGAATTGATATTTTGAGTTTGTTGTTAGTAATTTGTATCATTCAACTTGAAAAGTTGCAAAATTGATAAAAGGCTGCAACTCTGTAGCTTAAATAGGTAAAAAAATGAAATTAAAAAACTATATTTTGTTTAAACATTTGGTAGTATTGTTATTTTTAGTTTTTTGTTAGTAATTGGCATCATTCAGCTTGAGAAGTTGCAAAAATGCGAAAAAGTTGCAACTCTGCAGCTTAAATAGATAAAAATTGAAATTAAACAATAATAATTTATTTAAACATTTGGTAGTATTGTTATTTTTTGTTTATTGTTAGTAATTGGAATCATTCAGCTTAAAAATTTGTAAAATTGAAGTAAGTTGCAACTCTGTAGCTTAACTTTATGAAAAGTTGATATTGAAGGAATATAATTTGTTTAAACAATTGGTGAAATTGTTTTTTTTATTTTGTTGTTAGTAATTGGTATCGTTCAGCTTAAAAAGTTGCAAAATTGAGAAAAAATTGCAGCTCTATAGCTTAAATAGAAAAAAAATGAAATTAAACAATAATAATTTGTTTAAACAATGCATACAATTGTTATTTTTAGTTTTTTGTTAATAACTGGTAACATTTGTCTTGAAAAGTTGTGAAATTGAGAATATCGTTGCTACTCTTTAGCTTAATTTGATAAATAGTTGTAAATAAACCATTATAATTTGTTTAAACAAATAAGCAATTACATGAAACAATTTTTAAAAGTCTATATTTATATTATTTATTGAAAATAACTTTTTTTATCAAAACTTTTAAAAAATTTTAATTTTTAAAAATTTGTTAATAACAAATTATTATAAATAATTATTTTTTACATTTATTAATAGCCTCAATCGCCTCAGGGCACTAAAAAACCATTGTTAAGAACATTCAAAACATATTTTACATGAAATAACGTCGAAAAATAGTTTTTCCCGTTTTTTCGGTCAATCCGACCACTGTGGGTCGCTCAAAGCGCTCAAAGTTGCCAATGTAAAATGCATGGGGGAAAAAACACTTTTTCGTAGAAATGGTATAGAATCGTAGAAAATGAATATTTTTCAATGGGTAAACTCTGTTTCTCTTCAGGAGACTTCAAAAAATATTGTTAAATTGTTTATTTAATCATTTGTTAATATTACCTATTTTTTAAAGGGGTCCTTAAAAACCCCATAAATTACAAAATTACGAAAAAATCGTTAAAAAATATTTTTTACTACTTTTATTAAAGTTTTTCATAGATTCTGAATAAATAACATAAATATTGATTTTTAATCATAATTACATGTTTAAACAAATTATTAAATATATAAAAAATTATAAAAAATATTAAATTTGTTTAAACAAATTAGTATTGTTTAACTTCAACTTTTTATTAAATTCAGCCACAGACTTGCGATTTTTTCTCAATTTTGCAATTTTTCCAGTCGAATGTAACTAGTTACTAACAACAAACTAAGAATAACAATTTTAAAATTGTTTAAACAAATTACTATTGTTTAACTTCAATTTTTCATCAAATTAGGCTACAGAGTGCGATTTTTCTCAATTTTGCAGCTTTTCAAGCTGAAGGTAACCTGTTACAAGTAACAATAAAAGAATAACAATTTAAAAAATTGTTTAAACAAATTAATATTGTTTAACTTCAACTTTTCATCAAATTGAGCTACAGACTTGCGATTTTTTCTCAATTTTGCAACTTTTCAGGCCGAATGTAACCAGTTACTAACTCTCTAAATCTGAATTAGTGGTTTTCTACTAATGAATTAGCGAAAAGTGAGCTACTATTAAAATAGTAAGAATTTTACTAATTCTTAGTAGAAAACTACTAATTTTGTAGTAGAAAACTACTAATTAAATTAGGAAAAAAATTACATTCGGCTTAAAAAGTTGCAAAATTTAGAAAAAATCGAACTGGGTAGCTTAATTTGATGAAAAGTTGAAGCTAAACAATAGTAATTTGTTTAAACAATTTTTAATTGTTCCTCTTAATTTGTTGTTAATCACTAGTTACATTCATCCTGAAAAGTTGCAAAATTTAGAAAAAACGCAACCCTGTAGCTTTATTTGATGAAAAGTTGAAGATAAACAATAGTAATTTGTTTAAACTATTTAAAAATGGTTCTTATTAGATTATTGTTAGTAACTGATTACATTCGGCTTAAAAAGTTCCAAAATTTAGAAAAAATCAAACTGGGTAGCTTAATTTGATGAAAAGTTGAAGCTAAACAATAGTAATTTGTTTAAACAATTTTAAATTGTTCCTCTTCATTTGTTGTTAATAACTAGTTAAATTCGTCCTAAAAAGTTTCAAAATTTAGAAAACACGCAAACCTGTAGCTTAATATGATGAAAAGTTCAAGATAAACAATAGTAATTTGTTCAAACAATTTAAAATTGTTCTTCTCAGATTGTAGTTAGTAACTATAGTTACATTCGTCCTAAAAAGTTGCATGATTTAGAAAGAATCGCAACTCTGTAGCCAGATTTGATGAAAAGTTGAAGATTAACAATAGTAATTTGT
This sequence comes from Ganaspis brasiliensis, assembly GCA_037103525.1. Lineage (NCBI taxonomy): Eukaryota > Metazoa > Arthropoda > Insecta > Hymenoptera > Figitidae > Ganaspis > Ganaspis brasiliensis. Next base: position 1,308,689 of record JAZKLR010000143.1, on the reverse strand, counting down.
TTAAACAATTTAAAATTGCTATTCTTAATTTGTTGTTAGTAACTAGTCACATTCGTCCTGAAAAGTTCCAAAATTGAGATAAAATTGCAAGTCCGTAGCTTACTTTAATAAAAAGTAGAAGTTAAACAATACTAATTGTTTAAACAATTTTAAAATTTTTATTTTTATTTTGTTTTTAGTAACTGGTTACATTTGTCCTCAAAAGTTGCAAAATTTAGATTTAAATTAGTGTCTTAAAATGAGACATTTTTTCATCTTCGATACAAAAAAGACTTAAAAATGTCTTAAAATAAGACACTTAGAAGACAGAAGTTTTTGCAGTGTAACTGGTTACAGTTGTCCTAAAAAGTTGCGAAATTGAGAAAAAATAGTAACTCTGTAGCTCAATGTTATAAAAAGTTGCAAATAAACAATAATAATTTGAACAAATTAGCAATTACATGGGATTATGATTGCAAGTCAATATTTATGTTATTTATTCAGAATCTATAAAAAATCTTTAATAAAAGTAGTAAAAAATATTTTTTTACGATTTTTTCGTAATTTTGTAATTTATGGGTTTTTTGAGACCCCTTTAAAAAACAGTTAATATTAAAAAATGATTAAATAAATGAGTTAAGCAATATTCTTTGAAATTTTCTGAAGAGAAACAGAGTTTGCCCATTGAATAATATTCATTTTCAAGAATTCTATATACCATTTCTACGAAAAAGTGTTTTTTCCCATGCATTTTACATGGGAAACTTTGAACGCTTTAAGCGACCTCTAAATTTTTTTTGATTTTCAAAAAAAAGGAAATTTTTTTTCGATATAAATCAATCCTAGAGGGTGAGAGCATTAAAATTCCTACTTTACTTTTTTTCTACGCATTTTTGGACCACCCTAAAAAATGCATTTTTGAAATTTTGGGTTCTTATAGGAAAAAACCTCAGCTTTTGTTTAAAACTATTTTTAAAAAAAATAAAAAAGGCCCATCTGTGAGAAAAACTCAAATTTGTTTTTAATTTTGAAAAATCAAGATCAAATTATTTAAAAAATATAAAATGGATCTTTCTAATCGAAGGGTTATGCAAAAATCTACACAAATCATGTCACATAAAATATTTTTTTCTATTCATTAAAACAGTGGAAATAGGAAAAAAAGAGTGAATTACCAAAAAACTCCAAACTTTTCCCCCCTTCCACTACCCCAATTTTTAAATTTTTTTTAAATATTTATAGAATAAATTACTATCTAATAGGACAACTTATAAAAAAAATTTGCAATAGATTGGACATATTTTATTTTTAAGGCAGGACATTTTCTGTGAAATCCACCTTATGTGACTTTTTGAAAATTTCATTGAAGAACTATAAAGAAGATATTTACTAATGTTTCGTAAAATAGTTTCAATTGTTTAAACAATCTTTATCTGTTTAAACATTCTTAATTTTTTTAAACAATCTTAATTTGTTTAAACAATCTTAATTTGCTTAAACAATCTTAATCTGTTTAAACCATCTTAATTTGCTTAAACAATCTTAATCTGTTAAAACAATATATTTTTCTTATATTTTCGAATTTAAATAATTTTTTTAACAGCTGCCTATCCTTTAGTAACAACTGACAGAAAATTTGTTTATTATATATTTTGATTAATTGTTTAAAACAACTTTTTATTGAATTCTCCTAAAAACATTTCGTGTTTTGCTTCCTTCATTAAATAAATATTACGAATTTTAATAAAATAATATTTTTTACTTATAAATGCTGAATTTACGTTTATGGGTGGTTCTTTAAGGCACCCCTTAATATTTTCAGATTAAAAAAATAAAAAAAAGAAGTAAATTTTTTTTATCTGTAGTCGATATCAAGGGGTTTTTAAACATTATTCGAAAATTTTCATTTTTTGAACCACCCTAATATTTTTAAATTTGAACTACTATAATTTTAGGTAAATTAAAGTTTTTCCTAATAAACAAATTAGCTAAATTAAAATCACTCTAATTTTCGAGAACACAAAACATATTATCCTAATACGAATACTACAGCTTTCATAAAACTAACACAACAGAAAGTATAGAATAATGACACACTTTTCAGAATTTAAAAATATTTTAACAAAGGAAGAGGAAGTTTTTCCGCCTATATTTATACGATGTTTGTGTTTTTGTTACCAGACCTAGTTTTAATTTCAATATTCTCCTCTGCTTTGAGGCATTTAAAGGGGATGCTGAGTATTGAATGGGTAATGCAGTGCAGTTATCTTTATTATGATTCTGAACGCAATTAAAATGAAGCGCGCTGAAATTAAAAGTTCCTCGTTCTTTCTACAAGAACAAGGCGTTTTTAGATGACTTCGCGCTTAAAAAGTTTCATTTCTATCTTTGTCCAAATATCGCATTTCAACGGTTAAAAAGTTTCTTAATGTACAGCGATATATGTACCAAACATTTTTGTAATTAAAAGCTGCTACATAACTGACAATTTAGCACCTTACACAATTTTCAAGTCACGCATATACTTTTGTAAAATTGTGACGATTGAACAAAAGTTTGAAAAAGAACTTTCTTTCATTTTTTCGAGAAATGCGAGGTTTATAATTTTTTTTTTTTTTTGTTAGAATAAGCGTTTTCGTTATTTTTCAATAGATGAGTTTCTTTGTGTTATTTTTTAAACAGTTGAGAAATTTATCTGATGACAATTCATCGAATTTCGTTGTTGGTGATTTTATAATCTTTTTTCTAAATTTGAAATAAATGTAAAAAAGTTTTTATCTTGAAAAAGTTTCTTGAAAATCTGGCAGTCTTCGGAACTAAGTAGAAAGAAGTGGTTTAGAATCTAATGAAACGAAGGATTAACCAATACATGATATTATACAAAGGATAGAAACCTATTTTACCGACCACGAAGATTTAGTTTACATTTTTCAACGAGAGATGTCGCGAAGTGTCCACCCTTGTTTAGTCAATAGCGAAAGAACTTATTTTCAATTTAAAACATTACTATTTAAAAAAGACTAACAATAATTACAATTAATTATTATTAATTATGCCAGTTTAATAAAAAAATATTTTTTTTAACATGGAAAAATTAATATACATAATTTAATTACAATTTAGGGTTTAAACTATTACAGATAAATATATTAATTTTCAAAAATTGTTATTTAAAAAGTTTAAAATCAAAAATTATTAAAAATTTTTTAATTATAAAAATTTAGTAAATCTTATATAGTGTCTTGTATATTTTATCATTTTATTAAATTCTCGTGGTATAACGTATTTTTGATTTAACTAGCGACAATTATAAAAGTGCCTAAATTAATAACCTTGATCAGTAGAAAGAGAATCATGAAAAGAACAAGAAAAAACTACTCGTAGAAAAAGATAGAGAAGATTATTTTACAAGAATTTATGTGTGTGATTTGGATCACTAAAAAGGGACTTGATATTGTTCAAGTATATTGGAGAAAAAGAAAGGAAAGGGGTGACAAATCTTCTCTCGATATGCCCCCTACTATATCCACAAACTCAGATATGTGCTCTTTGTGTCCGCGATCAAAAAAGACTCATCCATCCAAGAAACTGGTTCGCTTTGATTCAGTCGTTGACACATTTTCCATCTCGGATTCCAACATCACCTATCGGCGACGGGTAAGATTTTTCTCAGTATTAAAATATTTTTATTATTAAAACTACAATAAAATTTTCAGAAATTTATAAAAATTCCAAGAAACAATTTTTGTAAAATACTCAAATAATTATTATAATAATTATAACTGCGAAAAGCTCAAGGATTTTAAGTTATAGAGACAAGATTAAAAGTTAAAGATAAAAGTTCCCTGCACTAGATAGTTAACATCTTACCCGATTGTGTTTTTAAGACAGAGACGTCTAAAAAATTAAGTTTGTTGTCATTTTCATCTTCTATTTTAAATTTTCGATTATTGTTGTAATTTTTAAATTGAGACATAAGTTCATTTATTATTTTAGTAGGTTAACATATGAAATTATCATCCACATATCTAGTATAAAATTTTATATAACTATATAATAACTGAACCAATTGGTGTGCCTTTCAATATTGTTTATGAAAATTATTGTTATGCATGTCGAGCAAACGATCTGATCGATTTTTAAATTTCATAAGAATGAAATTGTCTCTTGTTTGTTTGGATTTTATTTTATTAAAAAACATGTTGATTGTTTTAATTATAATCAAATTGGCCAAATTTAAGTGCACATTTTGAAATATATATATTTTATGTTCAAATATTTTACATACTTAGAAGTAACATAATATTCACAACTTAAACCTTATGACTTTACTTTTTAGTTAACTTTTATTAATTATAATTTATAGATATAGGCATAAATAAAATTTTTCTTTGAAAAGAATGTTAATATCTATATATATTCTAAAAATTTGTTTATACTAATTTATTTTATTTTTAAAGCATAATTAAAATAAGTAAAATGCACTTAAGATTGATCTAAAAATTGACAATTTTTTGTCATATTTAACAGCATATTTTTTTTAAAACTATTACATAAAAAGTTGGATACTTACAAGAAATTAAAATTAGTACATTTACTTTGCTTACCCAGAAAGAATTGCCTAAAAACATTAATTTAATTATTACAAATCTAACTTTCATAATTCCATATTTGAAAAATGACCTATTTAAACACATCATATCTTTTTTCTGATCGCTTTTAATAAGTTTAAACTTTACGTACATTTGAATTTGTACCAAATAAACACTATATTGGTTTGTCAAAAAATAACTTAAATCGATTTTATTTAAATTAAATGTCAAAATTAATATTTGTTTTATCCTAGCATGCAATCAAGGAAGTAGTTTTAAAATAAATGCGTTACTTTTTATATCAACAATGATTAAACATTTATTTGTAATGGTAGTTGAAATTGATTTTACAGTGTGGTTTTTAAAAAGCGGGAGCCGATATTGCTAGATCGGTGACCCTAGCTAGACTGGCTAAAATGTTGAATACAAAAGAAAATCTCAAATTTTAGATCTGCCAACATTGCATTTTTGACCTGAGACTTGACAACGTAGCATTTTTAAATGTGGGGGTCAAAATCATAAAATTGATGTAAAGAGTGGTAGGTAGCAAGACCTAGGTACAAATTTCTAAAAGGCAATTAGGCCTAATCCTCTCTGTCACTGACCTTCGCAATACAGGCAGATTTCAAACTTGAAAAGTTTTTAAGTTTTCGTATAGTTGACGAAATAATAAATTCTTCAAGAATTTCAAAATCTAAAAATATTAATTTAACTACCTCAAATATTTAAACATTTAAACTCAAAATTACAATTAATATTTTTCACAAATGACTATTTGAGAAAATTACAAATGTTAAATCGTCACACAAAATATAATAAAAAAAACAAAATTTAAATGTAAATAATTATTATTATATTTTAAACCTAACTCATTTGTTTACTAGCGACGCAACAATATTCATTTGAAAGTAATTATAAATGTAATATATTTTATTTAAATGTGTAATATTTATTTTGTTTTAATTACTTGCAAAGTAATGTTGTTTATGGTATACATTATTTCTAGAAAAGCAAAGTAAATGTACTAATTTTCAATCCTTGTAAGTATCCAACTTTCTTATTAAATAGTTTTAATAAAAATGTGCTGTTAAATATGACAAAAATTGTCAATTTTTAATTCAATCTTAAATACATTTTACTTATTATAATTATGCTTTATATACAAAATAAATTACTACAAACAAATCTTTAGAATATATATATTAACATTCTATTTTAAAGAAAATTATTATTTAAGCCTATAATTATTAATTAAAAAAATTATCCATGTAACAGTTAAATATAAATGCGTACTGAATACCAAATGTAAAAAAAACCTTATTTAAAGATATTTTTAAAAATGATAATAATAGTTATTAAAAGTCAACTAAAAAGTAAAGTTATATGGTTTAAGTTGTGAATATTATGTTACTTGTAAAATATTGTATTTTTTTTAATTATGCATGTAAAATATTTGAAAATAAAATATATTATATTTCAAAATGTGCACTTAAATTTGGTCAATTCAATCATAATTAAGACAATCAACATGTTTTTTAATAAAATAAAATCGAGACGATACAAGCAAACAACAGACGATCATTCTTGTGAAATTTGAAAATCGATCAGATCGTTTGCTTGATATGCATCACTAAAAATTTTCCATTAAACTTAAAATAAATCGAATGCATCTAAAATTTAATGTTCTTAGTAAATTCATGAAAATCCATTCTGGTAAAATTCTGAATTTGATTCCACCTTCTTTTTATACTCTCTTGTACAAGATCAAAAGTAATACTAGGAAACATTGAGACAACATCCAAAGAAATAAAAGAGAAACCTTTAAGAACGTCATTATTAACAATTTTTTCAACGAATTCGTAACTATTTTTTACCTAAAATTCAAAACAAGAAACAGAAGATTTAAGAATATTATTTAAAAATTCTTCCATTTTTCTGGTAGGTGAATTAATTGTTTAGAAACTACTATTCTTAAAGGATAATCCTTTTTATGAATTTTATAAAGCCCATAACATCGTGAAATATTAGTATTGTCATTTAAAATGTGCTTTCTTTCAACATCATTTCCCAAATATCCCTTTTTCTTCAACTATCTAGGATCTAAAAGGGATAACTTTTTAATTTTATGAATAAATCAATATTAATTAATTTATAATTTAATTTGTCACTAAGAAATGTTTCTAAATCATTAATATTATTAAATACACACTTCACTAACAAAATGGTTGAAAAACATGTTCATTCAGTTGTCACTTTCCGTCGACTGACGACGATTGTCTTGAAGACATTTGACGAGTTTAAAATTTATATTTTTAACGAATGTTTAGACTTAGAGTGACCGGAGTTTTTTGTTGTGTGAGTGAATGTAAAACATTTTTTTTCTATATAATTACGAACATGTTTTTCAACCATTTTGTTAGTGAAGTGTGAATTTAATAAATTTAAAATAAAATTTTTAGCCTGATGAGGTTGGTCCCAAACTGCTTTAAAAGTTGGCGATAATTTAAAAAACCAATTAGTAAAATAGTCACAAAACTCGAAGAAGAGGAGTCGCTATGCGAGTGCTCCTTGTACTGATATTTTTTTATATTGTCTAGAGAAACAAAAGATTTAAAATAAAAAAACTAAGATTTAAATGAGCGGTTATTGTATATAGGCTCTGCTTTTAAGGAGAAAATTAATGATGGATCTTTTGAAAACAAAGTGATAGCAGGTGGTAAAAAAGACAAAGAAGTTTAAAGAAGTTTTGCTCGTAATTTTCCTCTTTTTTATCCTGTCATGAATACACCATAAATCACATTATTGCTCTCCTCGACGTCACGTAGAGACATAATGTATTATCAAGTTTATGCTCTTGAAGTCTCCGAGTGTCAGTTACCTTATCATTATGAGTTTTCTATAACTTGACATAAATCTTATGACACATACGAACATAAATTGCACTGCTGATTAGAAACACGATACATGCTACTTTTTTCTACATTATCGAAAATAATTTATAAACTAAAGCTAATGTTTTTTAAATTGAAGTTTTTTTTTTTTTTTTAGATAGTTTAATTAGTCTAGTAAAGGGTCCATATCATTTTGACATAAAATTTTTCTTGTCAATTGCTATATTGTACTCTAAAGATAATTGTTGTATTCCAACTTAGAACTTTCTTGAACGAATTTGTTATTTTGTGTTTTTGAACACTTTTTTGACCTCTTTTTTTTGTCTATTTGTCTATAAAAACCCCAATTAGTTGGGAAAGCAATTAGTCACAAAATAATAATTTTTTTCAAAAATTTTCAGGTCCTACAATATAACAAATTCGCTCAAAAAGTTCTAAGTTGAAGTACAAAATAATATTTATCTTCAGAGTAGCATATAACAATTGTCACGACAAATTTTAAAGTCAAAATGATACAGACCTCCAGTAAATTCTTAAAGTATGAAATATATAATAATAATATTGAAATTTTATTGAATTTTATTTAATAGTTTAAAATTTATATAACAAAAATATGACGGAACATAGATCAGTTAATATAATGGTACTTACATAATATAATCACAAAAGTTTTTTTAATAATAACATTTTTTTCAAGGAATAACGTAAATTGAAATTGTAATTTTGTATAAAATAAGGCATTTGTTCTTCTTTTGAGAAAGAAACAACGTTTGTCAGTGAGTTAAAATTTCATTTCAATAGAATTCACTTGAAAGTCGATAATTTACTGAAAATTTAATTATATTTTGTTTACTTTTGCTTCCTCATAGAGGAAGCGTTGTGATCGTTAAGATTTTCGATTTTCCAAAAATAGTGTAAATCGACTCAGTTTCATCTGAAAAGTTCAAATTTTCATTTCTGAGAAAATGTCCGGATGTGTGTGTGTGTGTGTGTGTGTATGTGTGTGTGTATGTGTGTGTGTATGTGGTAAATTTTTTGTCGCCAGGATATCTCGAGAACGATTCAACGGATTTTAATAAAATTTGGATAACATATGAAGCTCACAAGTATCAAATTTGGACACAGGGATTTTTTAAAATACCCAATCAAATTTTTTTTAGCACCTTTTTTCATCGAAAAATATCTTTTTTTGGCAAAAAATGTTTTTATGCTAAAAATTCAGACAAATGAATAAAAAAATCATATTCCTTGTTTCAAAACGAATCGATTGACCTATATAAAGTATATAATTGACCAAAAACTCACGTAATAATTCATGATTTTTCAGTTTTTTTCATCAAAAAATCTCGTTTTTGGAAATTTTTTTCATGCTAAAAATTCAACCAAACGAATTACAAAATCATATTCCTTGTCTCAAAACGAACCGATTGACCTATATAAAGTATATAATTGACTAAAAACCCACGTAATAATTCATGATTTTTCATTTTTTTTCATCGAAAAATCTCGCGATTTGACAAAAAAAATTTTCATGCTAAAAATCCAACCAAACGAATCACAAAATCATATTCCTTGTCTTAAAACAAATCGAGTGACCTATATAACTTTTATATTTGACTAAAAACTCACGTATTAATTCATAATTTTTAATTTTTTTTTTTATTGAAAAATCTCGTGTTTTGCCAAAAAAAAAATTCTTGCTAAAAATTCAAACAAATGAATTAAAAGAATCATATTCTTTGTCTCAAAACGAATTGACTAAAAACCCACTTAATAATTCATGATTTTTCATTTTTTTCATCGAAAAATCTCTTTTTTTTCCAAAAAATTTCTAACAATTATTATTTTTTGACCACAGTTCTTTTTTTAAAAAAATATTCTATTTTAAAAAACGAATATGCTATAAAAAAATTTTTCTATATTAATTATTCTAAATATTACACAAATTTGGTTATTACAAATTAGTAAATTAAGTTTTGGAAGATAGAAAAAATATATATATATTGATTTATTATTATTTTATTATTATTACTTATTTGCATAAAAATAAATAATAATTAATTTAAAATTAAATTATTATTTTTTATATTATAAATAAATTTATTGCTTCCTTAGAAGCGAAGTGTCCATGAAATGGATAGAATTCACACCTTGATGTATATTTACTAAGTGGTACAAAGAGAAGGAAAAATTGAGGTTTTGATTATATACATTTTGATTTCAAATTAATTGTTGATTTTTGATTTTATTTCTGTTAATAATGGATCGTATTGTTTGTTAAAATTTGTGATATCTTCTTTTCGATTAATTGAGTATTTTTGTAATTTTATGTGTATCATTTCTGAGACAAGGCGTTTATTTTCTGAAGGTTTTTTATCTAGGATTTTTACATTTTGCCAATCAAATTCGTGTTTTAAATACCTCTTTACCTTATTTAAATCACACCGAGTGATAGATTCATAAACACATTAATAATAATATTGGCTCTGCGGTTAAATAAATATATTTTAACATGAAAATTTAATTAATGTTCATTTCACAGTCATGCTAACCATTTTTCGGGTCCGTCTGTCTGTCCGTCCGTCTGTCGTATAATGCCAATAGCTGTGCTTCACGAGATGAAGTGAAAGTGAAGTGGACCTTAAGGGTAATTAAATTGGAATTGAGGTGGAAGTGATGTGGAAGTCAGGGGGACCTGAAGTTGACTGGAAGTGGAAGCAAAGTGGACTTGAAGTGGAATTGAAATGTCAGGAAAATTCAGTAAAATTAAGGTGGACTTTACTATAAGTGGAAGTGGACTTCAAGTGAAATTGAAATGGAATTAAAGTACAAGTGATGTGGAAATGGGAAAGTGGAATTGAAATGGAATTAAAGTGGAATTGAAATGGAATTTAAGTGGAATTGAAATGGAACTGAAGTGGCATCGGGGGTAGACTTGAAGTAGAGTTGAAATGGGAGTGAAATAGAAGTAAAGTGGAAGTGCAATGAAATGGTAGTAAAGAGGATTTGAAGTTGAATTAAAATGAAATTGAATTAGAAGTGAAGTGTACGTGGATTTGTAATGGAATTGAAATGTAAGTGAAATTAAGTGGAAGTAAAGTTGACTTAAAATGGATTAAAAATGGAATTAAGTTAAATTAAGTGGAAGTGAAGTGAAATAAAGTTGGGGGTGGAGTGAAATCCAAGTAAAATTGAAATGGAATTAAAAGTGGAATTAAAATGGAAGTAAAGTGAGCTTGAAGTGAATTGAATGGTAGCCAGGTGGACTTGAAGTTGAATTGAAATTGAATTGAATTAGAAGTGGAATAGAATGGACTTGAATTGTAATTGAATTTGAAGTGAAATAAAGTGGAATGAAGTGGACTTGAAGTTGACTCAAAATGGAATTGAAATGGAATTTAAGTAGAGGTGAAGTGAAACTGAAATGACAGTGAAGTGGATGTGAAGTAGAATCGAAGTGGAAGTGAAATGTGTTTTTGAAGTAGAATTGAAATGATATTGAAGTAGAATTGAAGTGGAATTGAAGTGGAATTGAAGTGGACTTTTAATTAAATTTAAATGGAATTGAAGTGTCAGTAGAGTGGACCTAAAGTGGAATTGAAATGTTATTGTAGTGTAATTAAAGTGGAATTGAAATATCATTGAAGTGGAATTGAAGTGGAATTGAAGTGGAATTGAAGTGGAATTGAAGTGGGAGTGAAGTGTACTTTTAATCAAATTAAAGTAGCAGTAGGGTTAACCTAAAGAGGAATTGTAATGTTATTGTAGTGTAATTGAAGTGGAATTGAAATGTCATTGAAATTGAATTGAAGTGGAAGTGAAGTGGACTTCATGTAGATTTTTGTTAAACTAATTTTTGTTAAACTTTAAACAGAAATTTCAAGTTCTTGTTCTGTCGAAGAAACTAAGTTTTCTATTTGAGGTTTAAAAAGGCACTTTAAACATTTATAGTGCGAGCATAAGCGCCAGTTATTCACACGATAGATTTTTTCCTTATGACTGCTTATGAGTTTTAGCTAACGACTGAATAAATCGGAGAGTGCTATATTTTTTTCTTCATTGCCGTTATTTCCTTTTTACCTTCGAGGTAACTGCACCATAGAAAAGCCAAGTCGAGCCATTTCCCTCATAATTAAGGTATAAAACTGTAGTAGATGTTTGTGTCTAGCGCCAAAGGCGAAATAAAACTGCTGAAACGAATGGTCCGAATTTTCCAGCAACAGAATTCAACGAGCGTTGTGAGTAAATAACTCAAGGCTCGCAGAAAGAAGAGGGTTGACTCGTTTTGGCACTAGGTTTCAATAGAAATCCATCTGCAAAAGCAGTGGGCAAATAATAATAAACGAACTGTTTTAATTACACTGCCTTGGCCTAGAAATGAAGATCAGAATCGTCATTTGTAACTTTTTATATGACAGAAGGACATTATTTTTTTTTTTTTTTTAATAGAAGTGGACTGAGAAAAAAAATTTTTTTTACCAAGGATAAAAATGTGCTTGGACTATATGTTTGGATCAAAACTAATTACACTTAGTTAAAAAATAATTATTTATACTAGGTCTGATCCTAAGAATAGTTTGTAGTTGTATTACTATATCCATTTAGTCTAAAATTTTAAAAAGTTAGAGTCATCTTAAATTATAATATATTTTTTTTCTTCATACTTTCTTACTCTCTGAGCTACCACTATACCAGAAACGGTTAAAAGCAATTTATTATTAAATTCAATATTAATGTTTGAATGATCTAAATTGCACTTTTCACTTTCCGAATTCGCGTAATCCCTTTTACGATTCTACAGTGGCAATTTAGGGACTGAATGCAGCTTGAAGAAACAGCAGGTGGCCGATAACGTCACGTGAAAATCCAACCCGTCACATTTTTATGATAATATTTCTGTCCCTGATGTGCCAGAAATGCAAATTTCTGAAAAATTTTACTTTCTAGTCAAATTGAATTAATTTTTAGCTTTTTTTCGTTTAGCTCCATTTTTCACACATTTTCCCAATTTTTATTTTATTTTTGCCTGTACCAATGACGTAATAATTTATCACATGCACATAATGTCATTAATTTTATCCCTTTTGAGAGTGTGCCAATTTTATTGATCCAATTTTTAATTAATTCTGATTTCTTTGAGAAAATACTAATCTTTTAATACTCAAATTTCTATCACAGTTTTCTCGTTCAATTTTTTTGCAGATTAATTTGCCAAGTAATCAAGGGATATTAGATTCTCAATCCTGTAATTCAAACTCAAAGTTCCCTTTTATCTTGAACAGAGAAAAGATGAAACGTTAGCTTCTCCCCTTTCGTGGAATCAAATGTAATCCTTCCTGATGGTGAATCAGCCACGCTTAAAGTAATTTTAAGAGATATAAGAATATCCAGCTCTAATATAATTAAAGATAGATTAAACAAACAAAAATTAAAAATTGCGTGAGAAATGAATGGAAAATATTTCTTTTACGTATTGTCAATTGATAATACGAAAAAGAAAAGCAAAATAAATATAGTTAATTTAGAAATAAAAATTTTAATTCCCGACTTTTTAAATCAGATTCGTTCATAGTAGTAAAATTCAGAATCGATTTATTTGATCAATTTATCAAGAATCTACATTAGAATAGGGAGAGCATTTTCCACGTGTTTGAAGGGGGATTTAAAATTTGCATAATTCGTTATGAAATTTTTAATAAATTGCTAGATTAAAGGATGAGACATCAAAGTTTTAGAACGTTTTTTAAAGCTTTGAAACAGATTACGCTTTTACGAAATTAAAATGTGTAAAGCTGCTTTGATTAATTTTTCATTTCTTTTCTGTTTCAGGTAAGTGGTTTTATGAAAACGGCACTAATGTTGTGAGTACGTAATAAATACTTTTAAATGATTGGTTCAATTTGGATTTATTAAAACGAGAAATAGGGTAGATAAATAAAATCTAGTTAAAAGAATAGATAAATTGTAAAGTTATAATTTTTTTTCAAGATACTGTTTATTATTTATTCGTTTTCAGTTCCCCACTTTTTGTTAGAAATAAAAAGAGATTTTTATTTAGTTATTCATATTTTTTGATTCCTTTTATTGTACTTGTGTAATTTTAAGTTGAACACGATCCACTTACTCTTTACTTAATTTTTTTTACCAATGCCTTTTACAGGTTTTACAATCAAAGTTTATTTTTCTTAATTAAAATGCGTTTCAAAAATGTCAGAAACCAAAAAAGAATCAGTATTCTTTTTTACATTCAACTGGTATTCGTGACTTTCATCATCTTTTCTCTTCGAAAGATAATTAAATTTTTTATGCGCCATCAGAAGATGAGGTTTTCATAGAGTATTCTTAACAGCAATTTTCTCTTGGCTGTTTTATAAAGAAATTAATTTACTTTTTACACAGTGTCAAAGAAACCGAACAAAATGATGTGGCGTTACTTACATTTTTAAAATACAAAGCGGCATTAAAGAAAACAGTGTTAAAAATATTTATAATTCTTCAAATTAACGAATTCCATTTAATTGTAACTCTACTGTAATTAAATGCTGATGAAATCTTATTTATCGGCTTCGATTTAAGAATATAATTCATTTTATTTTGTTGATTAAAATTGATCTTTCTATTTTAACAATATTATATTCTAATTATAAAAATAAAGACCAGGCAAATTTACCCTCAAATAGGAGCCGAAACAAACTTACAATTTACATTTCCTTTTTTCAATTAAACCACTCACAAATCATTTATTAATTAACTATTTTGAAATCAACTATAACTGTTGGAGTTAATTCTAACTCAATTTTATATTTTTGAATTAGTGTTGAAGTTAATATAATTTCTTTTATTCCTTTTATTATATTTAATAATAATAATAAATTTAATGATAGATTTATAAAATATGTTTCAATTCAGAGAATTAGATCTTCAAAAATATTATTTTATTTTATTTTAGGTTTTACAATATCACTTTTTTATTAATTTATTAATCAAATTATAATTTTGTACTTATGTTTTTTAATTTTTTAAAATAATAAATAAATTTAAATTTTTATTTGTCAATTATTCACAATTTTAATTTAAACCGATATAATATTGTGTAATTTAATAAGATTGATATGATTTGTACAATTTGTCTTTTGTTATTCTTAACATTATTAAAAAATAACCTTTAATGTTTACAAACATGAAAGTATTATTAATAAATAATCGTAACGAAACCAAATCTTAATTTTGTTTTAATTCAAAAAAATTAATTTAATAATTATTATTTTAAGATAAAAATTTCTTATAGGTATTTAAATTAATTGATAAATGTAATTATGTAATAAGTATATTATGAATTTGGAAATTAATAAAATAAATAAATTTCTATAAAATAATATAAATAATAAATTAGACTATTATATTTACGTTTAAATCGCGAAAGAAGGCTTTTTTATCAGTTACAAATGTAAAAGTTTAGCCTCTTTTAATTTTAAAACTTAAAAAAAGTGATTGTATTAGTTTGTTAAATTAACTCACTATCGAAAAATAGTAGTACACTTAATAAATTAATTTGAAATTTTTATAACTCTACTTTAAATAACAAATAATTTTTGTAATAATTAGAAAATCACAACAATTTTAAGTCAACATAAAATCACTGTGTCTGATTTTAGATGTTTTTCACTTTTATTTTTAAAGGAAGGAAGATTATTTTTAACAAAAATAAGAATAACATCAGCTAATTATTAAATTGTTTAATATTATGTTATTTTAAAGTTTAATTATTTATAATAAGAAAAACTAAATATATATTAATTTATTTAATGTTTGAAAAATAAATATATAAATTTAAAATTATAATTATATTAACTTATTTTATAAATATATACTTCTTATTAGGTATTTTCTTTTTTCACCTCTACATTTGTCTGCACTTTGCTGAAGCTAATTGCATTTGTTTTTTATCTAATTCATGTGTAACGAAGTGAAATTTTGCTATGCTCCGAATTTAATTATTAAAGAATATAAAGAAAAATAAAAGAATTTAACAAGAAGAAAATATATATATAATAAATTAACAATAAAATGGTGCTGGAAGAGCCGACATTATAACAAACAAAAGAAATCCTCTTTTACGTTACTCAAGATTTCATCCTGCCAGTATTCGGTTAAACTCTTTATATTCAGAATCTATAAACAGATTAATAAAAAATAATGTAGATTATACAATAAAAATCAAATAATATAATTCATCTAGAATTACCTGGAATAATCGGTCACGGATTGAATCGTTAAACTCCGTCTCCATTACAATATAAATTACGGACGAACCGCTAAAAAAATATTGTCTCCGTTATTCACCGTGATGTTAAAATAAAATCGACCATCTAGACACGTACGTTAATTACGCATTCAGTCCGGTAAAATAATTAAATCTGAGCGCGTAATTTCAGGTGCGCTGTGAATTTATCTGGAGAACAGCTAAACGAACGCGGGTATTCACCTAGTGAGAGTCTGTTCTCCAATGACGCAGCGCATGGGAAAGCCCATACGACAATCTGCGTTTATTATACGGCGAGGGAGATTCAAAATTCCTCCGAACACTTTCCTACGTCATAAGTGTTCTTACACAATTTTTACTCGAATTTCTTGACCATTCGTGGTGGACCACGACGATGATCAAGAATTCGTCACGCAGTGACTTTACTCCAGTCAGGATTCCTTCGTCTACGCAGTAGATGTCCAGAATTTTATGGTGCCTGAGTCTCCAGAGTGAACCGTGACAAATCTCAGGATGATCCTGGCTAGAGAAAATTAAAAGTTTGTTCCTTCAATTTTAGTTGAAGGACCAATGCTAAATCTCCAGAATGTTCTCCAGGCACCATTTTTGAAGGACCAAGACGATGGTATCTGGACGAGTCAGAGAGGTATCGCCCGAGATGTTCCTCGGCTCGTTTCTTAGAGCTGACTGCCCGATCTGCAGGCAAGCAGGTCGATATATTGACGCGGCTCGCTGTGGATCTACGCGGTCGTACTACTTAGCGCCGTCTCTGGCGGTCTGTGCCATCTTCTGCCGTTGCGTACGATAGGATGCGCGGTCTGTTTAGCAATAAGACATAACCTCAAAGTTAAGTTTATTTATTTTTAACTAAAAAAAAATTATCCAATTGAAAATTAAAAGTCAAGTGCAATTGTGAGGTTCGCCACACATGTTTAAATAAAACTTTAATGTTTATCACGATGTTAAAGAAAAATAAAAAATACCTAACCACGTGAATATTTGAAATTGAAACCGTCAAAACAATAAACAAAAATTTAAAGTCACTGACTACCTTATTCTTTTGAAATTCCTATTAATAAACTACATCCTACTTGAACTTTAAAAGTTTTCCAAACAAACTTTTTATTTATTTTGTTATCTTTTTTTTTTATATTTTTGTTCCTGTCATTTGAAAACCTTATATTCTCTATTAAATTTTTTTTTTTTTCTTAAAGTCTTGACTATTATTTTTTTTCCTGTATATTAAACTTCTTATAACAACTTTTTTACGGTTCAGTATGTACAACAAATTCCGATAAATTACAAACAGGACGTGCTTTTTAGAACTGGGAAATGCTAACTTGTCATCCTAATCCTGAGAAAATTCTCGTTGTTGAGAAATATCAATATACATATAGGGTCTACTGTTTCATAACAGCAGTAAAGAAGTTTAAGCTTACACAAACGGCTAAACTTCCGCAAAAGCTTTCCGAGCAAATTAAGCTGTCCATGTCCTGAGTGTATATATAGCAAGATGAATTTAATCCAATACGATTCGGTGCTCGATATACACTCGCATTATTACAATCCTCGATTCAGTTTCAACTTTTAATCTCCCTTCGTATATTTCTCGTTTAAAGTCAAAATTGTTTAGCAAAAGTGAAACCAATTTATTTTTTAAATTTTGCATCTAGTACGTATTATTTCATATTTTCCTTTATTCAGATAATTTACTTTTTCAGGGGGGGTTGCGGATCATTTAGACACCCGAAAATCAGCCATTTTTAGGGTTTCGTGGTTCGGGACCGAAACCCTTATATTGAAATTTTGCCGTCCATCCGTCATTCACAGCCAATATTCACAGCACTTATTCTACTGATCTGAAATCAAAATTAAAACTTTTTTCGATTACTGAAAAAAAATGATATGATAATTATAAGTAAAATCAATAAAGTTCTGCTTAAATCGGAGGGTGATGTTAAATGCTGAGGATTAAGAGATCAGGAAACAGATTAGGCCAATCATAAGATGATTTATAATGTACACAACCCTGAGCATATTTACTTCTGTCAAATTGTCACACACTATTATTTGTTTTTGCTTTTCGCTGACGCTTTAACGCCACCATAAGACAGTACTTATTGAATGGATTCAGTAAAAAAAATTAAAAATTCGAAAAAGTCCTTTAACTAAATACAAAATTATCTGAAAAATAAAAAAGGTGTGTAACATGGTTTAACTTTCCTAATGAAAACTTTTTGCAGTGTCGATTCTTTAATTTCGTTTTATTATTAGAGCTGTTATGTGGAGTAACTTAATATTATATTAAGGGTGAAGTAATTCTCGTTAGCATTACTCGAAAAACTTGTTATTGTGAAAAAGAGAAAACGACGGAAATAGAGACCAGTGCCCTTTTACAATTATTTAACAAAGCTCTATTGCATTGCATGTTCAGAGTACAGACAACCCATTCCAGTTTTGTTCCTTCATGAAGCCAATTATACCGCACGGAATGAACCTACTGGCAATTCTATGCATCTCGAAATCGTCCCATTTTCCTCCTAAATAGTAAATAAAGCTCTTTAATTTTCAGGGAAATTTGATGCTTTCGAGATAATATATTTTTTATCTCTTTTAAAAATCCTTAATAGAGAAACAAATATTAACCCAAAGCCACTGAAATGGCCTTCAATGGTAAGAACAATTTCCATTAATCTATAAAAACAATGCTATATATAGTTTAATAAAAATATATTAATTAAACTAAGAACTTAATTAAACTTAATTAATTTAACTTAACTTATTAATTAAACTTAATCTATAAATTAAGATTTAGAAACTAAATAAGTAATAAAATATAAATTTAAAAATAAAAAAATTTTGCATCTGCAGGTGTCGAGCCCTCGTTATTAAGAGAAGGATAGATTTAATGTAAATAATCAATATTTTGTAAAAGTTATTGGAAAATTAATAATAAATTTATAAATAAGTAGATTTTAATAAAATATAAGAAGCAAAAAAAACTAGATTAGGGTTCATTTAAATAGTACGTGATACAAATTTTAGCTAATTTGAACCCCCTCCCCTTTCTGCATGATACTTTTTCTTTTGTTAAAAAATTTCCATCGACCGTGATGTTTTGTCTATCCCCTCCCACCCCTAAAGATATCACGTAATATGTGGTATAACACATTTTCTAAAATAATGTTTAATGTTGAATCTTTAAATTTGTAAAATTCAAATTTTATGAAAACAAATAAACAATATAAAAATAATTGCATAGCTCCAAGTTATTTTAATGATAAATAACTAACCAAAGAAAATAATAATTAAATAAAAGACTAATCAAACTACTCTAATTATTTAATTAAATAACCAAGGCCACGACTAACCAGTTTCCGAAGAGTGGGTAATAAGGAGCAGCACAAACTAAAATTTAAATTTTAAACTATGTTAGAGTACCGGCCAGTAGTATGTGGCCACCTGTTTTGAGTGATTCAGATTAATCAATTTTTCTGCGATCTAATTCTAAAATAAATTTTTTTCTCTGTAATTAATTCAAAACTAACTAAATTCTGAAAAAAATGAGCCCAGGATGAAGTTGCTTTGTCTAGTTTAACAACAATTTATTATAAAAACAGTATTTATAAATTACAGCGTTTTTTTCAATTTTTAATTATTTTTAAAATAATAAAGATCTCTTTCTGTTCTTGGTGTGATTTTAAATATATTTTTCTATAAAATTTAAAAAATACTTCACTACTGTTGCACAATTTTTTTTCTTAGTATTTTTCTGAGGCTAAAGTTAGAACAAAAAATGCAAAAAATTTAAATAATATAATTAGTGAGAAAAATATGTTTTAAAATTATAATGATTCAGTTTTTTTAAAGTTTTTGCAAAAATCTTTTCTAAGTCTTTTTCATTATAATTTAGAAAAATATTTTTCTCACTTATTATATTATTTAAATTTTTTGCATTTTTTTGTACTCACTTTAGCCTTAGAAAAAATTTAAGAAAAAAATTGTTGCAACAATAGTGAAGAATTTTTTAAATTCTGCAGAAAATTATTTTTAAAATCACACCAAGAACATAAAGAGATCTTTATTATTTTAAAAGTTATTAAAAATTGAAAGAAACGCTGTAATTTATACTTTTTTTTACAATAAATTTTTTTAAAGTAGTCAAAACGACTTCATCCTGGGCTCATTTTATTCAGAATTTTTAATTATGGACAAAAAAATTTATTTTAGAATTAGATCGAAGAAAAATTGATTAATCTGAATTACTCAAAACAGGTGACCACACACTACTGGCGGGTACTGTTATAATTTTATTCAATTTAGCCTATCGAAAGATTACAAGAACATGAAAATAGTCGGCCACATGACACGGACATTTACAAAAGACGCGCACTAATCACTGACTCTAAATTTACAAAATATAGTCGGAGAACCGACTCCATCAAATTAATACACAAAAGTTAATAATAGACTCACCTGATAGGGCACCGTGGCCACGAATGTAGCACCGTTACTTATTTTGTTACATTTTTATAAATTTTTTAAGACGTTTAATAAACAATACGCGACCAACAAGTCGAACACACCAGTTCGAAGTACGATAACAGAGAGAACGCGTCATCGACAAGTTTATGTGCGGCGACGCATGCGCCACAGTGCTGCTCTCGCAAATTACATTTCAATGTTCACAAAGTCGCATTACCCTCGGATGGAAAGATCGAGCAACAATCGACCGAGAAAAGTGAATCAGTTGCAGTGTAGGCGGCGCTGACGTCAAGCGCTAAAACAAGATGGCTGCTACTAATGTTTTGACGCCAACAACGACCTTCTCGACGATTTATTATCATGTGGAAAACTCCACATCGGAGTCAAGCAGTATTCGTGCGTGTAAAATAAAAGTATGAACATTTAATATCTATCGCAGAAAACAAATAATTTTCCAATTTGACAAGTTAGCGGGTAAATCCGGAAGTTTAACTAATAATATTATCTCAATATTTCAATTAATTAAATACAAAGTCAAGATAGACATTAATCTTAATTTAACAAAATCTTAAAATCGACAATAATCAAAATAGACATAAATTAAAATAATTTTAAAATATTAAATATTTAATAAAATTAAAGAATTCCATAGGAAAAACTTCATAGAAAAAACATTGATTTCATGACTCATCTCTTAACTAATAATAATTATCCTATACACATGATTAATAAATATATTAAAAAACAAATGCATGTGATTGAATCTAATCAAAAATCTAATTAATAAAAACATTCTATATAAAAAAATGCTAAAAGCTTTTTTACCTTACCAAAACAAACTTTTTAAAAAAGTTTCTAATATTTTAAAAAACTTTAATATTTTAACAATTCTTGCTACTAACAATAATAATAAAAATGATTTAGTTAAAAAAGGAAAAGACAAAAATAGAAAATCTGAAATTACTAAGACAGTTTATAAACTTGATTGTATAAATTGTCCCGCGTCATATATTGGGGAGACTAAGAGAATGATAGGCGTAAGAATCAATTAACACAAAACTTCAAAAAGTAAAAATAATACAAAATATAAACATAAGACTGAATATAACCATGATTTTGATTATGATAACTTTTTTATCTTAGATAGAGAACCAGTTGAAAATAAACGTTGACTTCCGAATGAAAGAAAGGCCTATTAATAGAAAAGATGATGTTATGAATCATAGTAATATTTATTCCCATTCTCGTTTAGATCTAAGATATTGGACATAATGTTTTTTATTTCCCTGGGGAAGTGGGATTATTTGTTCTGGTTTGTTTTTGATCCTTCGATTTTAATTTCTTTATTTCATTTATTTATTTGTTTATTACTTACATTTTCTTTTATTTATTTTTCTAAAACTATACATTTCTAATTCTATAATTATTCTAATTATACAAAGATTTTTCAATCTTTCTATAAAATATTTTGAAATTGTTTTTTAATATTTTTGACTTTCACATGATGTCTATTTTATTTTTAATATTTAATAATTTTTTAAAATTATTGTTTTAACCATTTTAAATGATTATTTTTAATTTTAACATATTTTGGACACTCCCTTAATGAAAAATAAAATAAAAAAATTTTATTTTTAATTAAATGAACAAATTTTTTCTCTTATTAAGATTAATAGATAAAATATAAAATAATGGTCAATTATTTGATTTTGCGATTTTATATTGATATTATAATTTATTCTATTTTTGTTATTAGTGATGTTTTGAATTTTAATTTATCGACGAGTATTGTCAGTTAATCGCCTTGTGCCGCTGTGGGAACTTGTCTATAATATTTATATTTTAAAATTTATTGACTTCATAATGATTGTACTTAATATATTTTTTTTAACAAATCTTTTAATGGTAATTTCACTTTTATTAACTAATTTTTTAATGTAAAAAATTCTTCGTTTTTTTTTGTATATTTTGTTTATAATTTGTAATAATAAAAAATTATTTTAGTTTCTGATGAGGACAGCATAGCTGCCGAAAAGTAAAAAAACATCTGCGTGTTTTATTGACTCGGAGTGATTGATAATTTCCTAAAAATTAAAATTAAAGAATGTAAATTCAAAATAATAAAAGGCACAAATCGCCAAGTTTACATTAAGGTTGAACAATAGCCTGGAATTGATTCCAGACTGGTGTGTAATAATTTAATTAAACAATTAATATATTATTATTATATCTATTATTAAAAGATATAATATTACATAATTATATTTTTAAATTCATTTAAAACTATTGTGCAAGGTAACTTTTTACCTCGTCACAGTGGATGAAAAATTACAATTTATATGTGGATGAATAATTAATTATTATGTGGAAAAAGTTTGCGGAATTTGTAAATTAAAAATTGATACTTTGTTTATACATATTTAGAAGCTAAATATTGATAAAGTTTTAATTAATGATAATTGGAGAAATGTTAATTTCTAAGAATAATTTAGTTTAACTGAATAATAATTTTAAATAATTACTCTATTTTTACAATATAAACTTTGTTTACGTTTTCGGTTGAATTGTGTTGTTGATAAAATCGTGTGAATTATAGAAAAAATGATAATGGAAAGGCGGAAGGCTTTTGTGCGCTTTTACGGGGAACTTTGAAGACTGTAACGTTTTTTAAAAGCTCTTTGTGCGTGGGTGGAGTATCAGAACAAAATTGAGAGTATACCTGTGCTACACAAAATGCACTTAGTCCCTTGGTCTTACAAGAGGCCCTTGGGACTTTAATCCGGCTGTGAAATGACTCCTTTAATGCAGAGCGAAAGCTCAGACATTCTGGGGGTGAAAACGCATAGAATATGAATAAAAAGCGAAAGGTATAAAGAGTGGAGAAAAGAGGATTTAGAGATGATCTTAAGTGTTGAATGCCTCTTTCCTTTGTTCTAAATATGCAAACTACCGCCGTATGCGGGTTAAGCTCTAAACTTTCCATCTTTTTACATTCTTTAAAGACAAATTAATTTACGAGAGCAGTTCAAAGTTTGTAAAGTTGTAAAACGTGTACCAATTCTAGACCTCTTGGTTTAAAGCTTAAAAACAAATTTGATTTTTACAGATATTTGGAATCCAAGGGCACCAAATTTTAATCTTTAACTGTAACGTGTATATGATATAAATAAAATAACATATTTTGCAATATAATATGAAATAAATTTTTTAATGTCAGGATATTTCGGTGAAAAATACAATTCATGAATTATTATGCAAATTTTCGATCAATTACAGACTTTATACACGTTAATGGATTCGTTTTGTGACAAGGAATATGGTTTTCTTATTTTTTTTAAAATTGTATTTTTAGTGTGAAATAAATTTTTGGCAGAAAGCAATATTTTTTGTCAAAATAAGGTGCTTAAAAAAATTTAGTTGGGTATTTTCCAAAATCCCTGTGTTAAAATTTATGTACTTTGTAAGAAGGTAATTGCCTTACCTCTGATCACGATTAAGCAATTATTTATAATATATAACCGGAATATTCAAAATCATTAAAATGTTGAGACTTAAGACTTTAAAAATCAAGGGCGCCAGCTAAGTAAAGTTTAATACTTAAATTTTCATCATTTATGTTATTTAATTTATTTAACAAATTTATTTTTACGTTCACTTATTACTTTAATAACTCAAGAGCATGAATGAATATTTCAGGATATCAGATTGCAGGTTTAGGATTAGAAATGACATTGTAAGATCAGATTAATTTACATGAATTGCCCTAAGTACGTCAAATAAAATTCATTGAACAACAACAAATAAAGGAATATTACATTGATTGGTTTTCGACAAATTTCATAAATTTTAAGTCAATATAAACTAAATTCCGCTACCGAAAAGACTAAGCACATATGTTCCGGGAGTTCACAAGAATCATTAATTTACTCAAGAATTAACAATAAAACATAAGAAAAATTCTAGTTACTTAACAGAGAAAAATTTATTCTATTCAAATCTAGTATTTAACACTGAGAAAAAGCACTTTTTAAACTGAAAATTGAACTTTAGGCGAATTCCGGGATTCTAACCTAAAAAAATTGTTGATAGCGCTTTTACCATAGTTCGGTATTTAATACTACAAAAATTAAACAACTTAAAATATACAAATAAAACTTTAGGATAATGAGTCTTTTGATTTTATTACGATGACATTCGGAACAAGAGTGAGAAACAATCGACAGCTTTTATTGAAAATAGAAAGATATGGGAGTTGGTAGAGAGTGAGAGGAAACTAAGGAGAGCGGGAAAAAGTGAGAAGAAAGTAAGAATAGAGTAGAGTGGGAAAAAGAAATAAATAAGAATAGAAAGTTGAAGAATAAAAGTGAAAAGTTAGTAAAGATGGAGACAAAACTGTGAAGAGAGTACAAAATAACTAGGATAAATGCAGGAGAGATTGTCACGAGAGTTTGAAAACAGTCAAAAGAATAGAAAATTGGGATTAAACGTGGAGGAAGAGCTACCAGAGATAAAGACTGAATAGTGAGATTAGTGTAGGAAGAAACTTGATCAGACTCAGAAGAGAGTGAATGGAAAGTTTAAGGAGAATAGAGATGAATTTGGGAAGAGAGGTAAAAGATAGTCTAAGAAGCGTGCAGAGGAAAAAATCAGACTGAAAAGTATGAATAGAATACAAAAACTGGAATCAGTGTCGGAAGTAATTAGGAAGAGAATTGAAAGAAATTTTGAGAATAGTAGAGAGGAGGGAATGATAGTAAAAAGTTAGAGTAGAGAGAAAGAGATGAAAGTGACTGTGAAGAAAGATAACACAATAAGTATAGGAATAGATTGTTGCGAGAATTTAGATAAAGTAAAAAGAGAATGGGAGTGTACGTGGAGTGAAAATCAGGAAGAGATGAGAGTGACCAGTGGGATTAGTGTTGGAAAGAAGTGGATCAAACTGAGAAGAGTGTGAATGGAAAGTATAAGGAGAGTAGAAATCAATGTGGGAACAGAATTAGAAGAAAGTGTCAGAATCGTTCTGAGAAGAGAATCAGAGTGAAAAGTTGAAATAAAGTGAGAAGAGAGTTGGACAGTAAAAACAGAGAGTGGGTGAGTGTAGAAAAAGAGTTTAAAGTAAGTGGAACTAGGGTAGAATGTAAAAGAAGAATAAATAAGAGTGTAAAGTGGGATTAAAGTATAAAAACTAGGATTAATGTTGAAAAAAATTGGGAAGAAAGTTTTAAATAAGTGTAACTAGAGTGGAGAGAGGAATTATGAGTGATAATTCAAAATAGAGAGAAATGAAAGAGGGAAGAGAGTACAAATTTAGTGGGATAAGTGAAGGAATAGATTGTTGCGAGATTTTAAAGAAAGTAAAAGGAGTAAAAGGAGAGTAGGAGTGGACGTGAAGTAAGAAACAGGAATAAATCAGAATGAACAAAAGAATTAGTGTGGGAAGGGGGTACATCATACTGCAAAGAAAGTGTTAGGGAAGTACTAGAAATGTAGAGGGGAGGAAATGCGAGTGAATTGTAGGAATATACTGGGTGAACAGTGGAAGGAGAGTAAAAAAGAAAGTGAAATAAATGCGAGAATAGATTGAGAAGGGAGTCTGAAGGAAGTGAGAGTAGACATAGAAGGGGAAAGAGAAGATGAAAGTGAAAAGTGTGAGAAGAGTTTAATCAGTGTAAAAGAAGTTTGAAGAAAGTGGGAGGAGTGTAGAAAGAGAGTAGAAGTGGTCGTCAAAGGGGAAAGAGATACAGCTATCAGTGGAAAGTTGGATTAGATTGTACGAGAATGGAAAAAGGAGTAATTAAGACTGTAAATAAAATATCACAAAAAAATAAAAAGCAGAAAAAGATTAGGGCAGGAATTAAAAAAGAGTAGACGTGAAGGTAGAAGAAGAAGATAAGGAGATCTGTGTAAAAGGTGGGAATAAAATGGGAAGTGTGGAGAGTAAAATAGTGAAATGAAAATAGACGAGTGTGGAAAGAGAAAGAGAGAGAGAGGAGAGCGTCAGGAGAGTGGTAGAGGAAAGAAGGAGACAGAGGGGGAAAGTGGGGGACGGAGGGTGGTGACTGAAAATTTAGAAGAAAATGAGTTACTGAGTGCAAAAATAGTGGAAAGAGAATATAGAAAAGTGTCGAAAGAAAGAGGGGAGAGTTGAATAGTGGGAAAAGGAACATAGAGGTGGAAATAGGAGAGGATGTAATTGGGTAAGGAATAGAAGAGGGAGTAGTGAGATACAGGGGCGAGGAAGAGGAAAAAAGAAGGGATATGACTAGGAAGTAAGAAGCTAATGAGTAAGTAAGTGAGAAAATAGTGGAAAGAAAATATAGAAGAGTGTGGAAAGAGAGAGGGAGAGAGAGAGAGAGAGAGAGCGAGAGGAGAAAGTTTTATAGGGTAAAAAGAGACATAGAGGTGGAAATAGAAGGGGAAGTGAGTGGGAAGGAAATAGAATTAAGAGAGTGGTGAGTGGTAGGGGCTAAAAAGAGGAAAAAGAAAGAGATGTGACTGAGAAGTTAGAAGATAATGAGTAAGCGATTAGGCAAATTGTGGAAAGAGAATATAAAAAAGCAAGGAAAGAGAGAGAAAGAGGAGAGTTCTAGAGGGGAAAAGAGACTTAGAGGGGGGAATTGGAGGCGGTGTGAGTGAGAAGGGAATAGAAGAGAGAGTGGTTAGAGGCAGAGGTGAGGTAGAGGATAAAATAAGGGATATGACTAGGAAGTTAGAAGATAATGTGTAAGTGAGTGGAAAAATAGTGGAAAGTGAGAGGAAGAGAGAGAGAGAGAGGAGAAAGTTTTATAGGGAAAAAAGAGATATAGAGGGGGAAATTGGAGGGGGTGTGAGTGATAAGGGAATAGAAGGGAGAGTGGTGAGTGTTAAAGGCGAAATAGCATCATGTGTTCTGCAAGTTTTTCTAACCAGACAGCAAATCACAATGATGACTATCACTCTCAAGTTTTCTCCAGAAAGACTCACTCTGTCTTGCATTTGCTTCACCCTGAACCAAGCTCTCTCTCCCCACTTTTTTATTTTTCTTCTTTTCCGTATATGTTTCTTTGTTACCTTTTTGTTTCCATTAAGAGTGATGTAGTGCGTAAAACACTTTATCTATCCTCCACAATCGTGGTCAGTTGGACTCACCCTTTCACAAAAAACAGAAGAATAAAGAAAGAAAATAAAACTCGTTTGCAGAAAAATAATGACCTATCTATCTGTTACACGCGAAAGCATCAAATCAATATTTAATTTAGCTGTAGCTTGCGATAACTTGAAGGAAAAATGATACAATGGAAAAGAAGGATAGGGGGTTGAGGAGATAAATAATGATTGTACAATAATATTTTTAACTTCTGCCAGATAAAAAATGTCTGCCTAGCTTTACAAATAATGTAACAAGCTTTTTTTTCTCAAACGTACTCGATTTTCCAATACTGACGGTTGCAAGTTTTAAATATACATTTCTGAATAAATAGTACAAGGGATTGTCAATATTTAAAAAAAACCTCGTAACTTCTTCTCGTTAAATTTCTAATAATTTCTTGTCAGCTTTAAGGGATATTTGATGTGGCAATACTTTTTTTTATTTAAAAGGGGGAAAAAAAATTATCATCAGTTATGCCATGAAAGGAAATATCTTCAGTGTTTGAAAAAGAGAGCGCTTCATTAAACATTCTCATGAAAAGTTTCTCGCAAACTAGAGAGCTTTGATCTGTCTTACGTTATTTCTATTATTTTTACTTTCTCGTTAAGAGTTTCATTTCAGACTTCCGGCAGTCTAGACGTCATTCCCTTATAAAAGACAAGAGCAGTGAATTTTCACGCCACGGTAGCAGAGAAACAAAGTAAAGAAAGCGGAGAAATAAAGGTAAAAATATGAGACAACCATTGTCCATTAAACTAAAACTGATCCTCAAATTATATATATAGTATACTTATATAAAAGCTGGAGCATTCTTTAAGAAGAATATCAGTTGGAAATTTAATTGCAAAAAATGTGAACTCATCAAAATATTGTTTTAGTTTGTCAATATAATAATAATAATCATAATCATATATAATTTTAATTATTATAATAATTATTACTGCTTCCTCATGAAGAAAGCTTTTTGTATTCTTTCAAATTTACAAATTTTTTGACATGCTTTAAATCAACTTTCCGCTACCTAAAAGTGGTTAAAAATAACCATGAAACAAATTTTATTAAATTTATATTATTTGAAAAATTTGTTTTTTTTTTAAAAAAAAAAAAAAATTTGGTAACCTATAAATTAAGCTTAATGTATAAAAAAATCATATCTATTGCTTCTAAATAAATCGACTGAGCTATATAAAGTTCTATATAAATTTCAATAGTCAAGAATTAATTTTTTTGCATTTCACTTTGTCTTAATTCAAATATTTTCAACATTTTCTAATTTTCTAACTTTAACATAAATTTTCTCCTCCTTTTAATATGTTTTTTTCGGGTTATAGCTTTTCTTTTATTTTCTTCTTTTTACATAAATTATTTTAGATTATTCAGTACAATTTTGTCTTTGTAAAAAATTTAGTTATTTTCATACTTTGGTGAGAAATACAATTTTTACTTCATATTTATTATTCTTTTTAGATTTACTAGTTGTTTGTAAATTTATTCAATTTTCTTCACATTTTGTTTATTTACTTAAAAATTTATTTACTCTTTCATAAAATTTTTGGATTTTATGATTTAAAAAAATGTTTATTGTTAGAATTGTTTTAAAAATATATGTTTTATAATAATTTTTTTTTAAAGCTATATTTCCATATTATTTTTAAATTTTCTTAATTTTCAGAATTATTTCCTAAAAATTGTTATATTAAAGGAATTTGTTATTCTTTTTCCAGACTTTTACAACACTTCTTTTTGATTCTTCTTGTCTTTCCTTTACTTTATTCGGTTTTTTAAATTTTTTTTAACACTTTTTGCACTTTTAATAATTTCATTAATTTTTACTTTTAATATATCATTTTTTTTTTAAATATTTATCTTTCTATTTCTTATAGTTATTTTTTCTTATTTCAAAAATGTATAATTCCTTTTTAATTATTGTTTCCTTTTTTTAAAAAAATCTACCTATTTTTTGTATTTTCTCCTCCATTTTTAACACAATTTTATTAAAGTTTTTTCTCAGTTACTAAATTTTATCGTTCTTTCACGTATTTCCTTATTTATTTTTTTGAATTATTTTAATTATTTAAAAAAAAATTCTTTTTATTCTCTTGATTTCAAACAAAATCAAATTACAAATTTTCCCTTATATTTTCTAATCTTATCAGATACTATTACCATATATTTGGATTTTTTGCCTTTTAATAGTTATCTTAAATTTTTTATTTTTAAAAACTGTTTTTATTTTCTGTAATTTTCTGTAAATTTCTGTAAATTTTAATTATTTTCTTACATTTTCTTTTTGTCATTAATTTTCCATTTTTAAGTAAATTATTCTCAACTCTCTTATTTTTGCATTTATAAAAATGTTTTCAGTAATTTGTGTAATTTTATGGTTTTTTTTACAATTTGTTAGGCTTTTTCCATAGTGTATTTACTTTTTTATTGATATTTTTTCTTTTTTTTTCGTAATATTTTTTGTTTTAAAATCATTAAATAATATTTTTGTTGACGGGAAATTCAAAATAATTATTCGCTAGACACATGTGATGATCACGGAAAATTAAAAACAAAATATCGATATTAAAAGAATTACCGACAATTACAGATATAAAGTAAAAAAAAGTATAATTTGAAAAAAGTGGTTTATTTTTGAAATTAAAGGAAAAAAGTTACAAAAGAAAGAAAATTTTTTTAAACATTAAGAAAGACGCAATAAATAAAAAAGAGACTAAGAAAATTGTAAAAAATAATTTATGGAAGAAACAATTTTTAAGTAACGAAATAATTAAGCAACGAAAAAATAAATAAAACTCACAAAAACCCCAAGAAAGCTAAAAGTAGACAGTAAATAGAGACCGGAAGAAAATAATTAAAACTGACGAAAGCAACTGGACTGAAGAAAATAATTATAGAAGGTGGAAAGTATAATTAAAAGAGAAAAGGAATGCGAACAAAGTGAAGAAAGCAACTGAAATTGAAAAAATTTTAAACTAAAGAAAATTGTTTTAAAAAATCAAGTTTGATTAGTTAGAGTTAACTTTTAGCTCTGTTAAAATTTTAGTTTTTGTAGCTTCTTGAAAATTTATAAACAAAAAAAGTACCAACACATAAAAAAGATAAAAATAAAAAAACACACTAGTGAAATATTTTATCCTTCAATTTTGTAAGCCTTGAATCTTTAGAAAATTGATTTTCAAACACAAAAGCCATAATGTCAGATGTGTCAATATCTGTGAGTTCAATTTGTACAAAAAAAGTTTTGTTTAATCAATCGTACAAAAAGGCCAAATCGCATTAAAGAAGTTTCTTTTATCGCCAGTTTGTTTTTTCCAAAGCAATAATAAGAAGAAAAAATATGGGGGATCGTTGTCAGAGATGAAAGCAATTGTATATTAGAAAAACAAAAAAGAAGGAAAAGAGGGGAAAAAAATGTCGTTTCTCCTTGTGTCGGAAGCATCGTTATTGGGAGTGTCAGACTCGTGTTTCTTGAGATTCGGTAAACAAGGTAAATACATTATTCAAAACGACTCAAGTTTCACTTTATCGACAAGGGTGAACACATTTAATAAATTGTCCAAATTGGTCGAGTGTCATTACATGAAAAACAAACTAGATAATAGAAATTCTAATTTAATTTCTTCATTCACAATATTTTTTTTTTTTTGGTTGAGGGTAACAAAATATTAAATAAATTATTTATTTGATGTTCTTTATTACTTATATATTCTACTTATTTTCTTTTTAATTTTTATTTGTTAAATTATAACATGTTTTTTTTATTAACAAAGAGGAAAATGAAAATTTGATGAGGCGCCTTTTCAAAATATTTGGTAACTCTCGTTCCTACTTTGTAATAAAAATGTAAATGGAAAAAATATAAAATAAAAATTTAAATCCTTTTTGCACTAATTTATTATTCTGTTATACTTTTTCACAGTCCTACGTCGTTTGTGCCAAAAAGCATTGAAAAGCAGGTTTATCAGGAAGCTTGTGTTCATCCTTGGAATTCCTATAACTTATCCTCTTTCTAACTTTATGAATATTTTAGAGTCGCTAAGAAACGCATTCTGTTTTTCAACTAATACATATTTAATAATTTTTCATTAATGTTAGAATTCTTAGTTTTTATTGCTATACGTTTGGTAGTATTATTTTTTCAAAAATAACGAAAATACTGTAAACGTTCAAAGTTTTATGCTCTCAGCTAAAATTTCCATTTTTTTCCACTTTCTCATGTTCTTTCGAACATAAATATTCTCCAAAAAATTTCACTGTACAATGCATATTTTTTCAACTCTTTTAATTTTATTTTTTTATAGTCCTTTTATTTAAGGTAGTATTATAGTTTGTATCGATCAAAAAATCTATGTGTTTATTTTTTTATTTTTGTAGTCTAAATTACTTCAAGAATATAATTCCCAAATTGCAGATTAAAATTCGGAGAAATAAAAAAGTTATACACATTTCAAAGTTATGAATATGTGACGCTCCACGGTGAAAGGGACTTTAGCTGCAAAAAATGAATTTTACAGGACGGGCGTTTGAAGCTGAACCTGCCTTTGTTATTGTTAGGTTGTGCCTATATTTCACTATTAATTACACAAAAACTAATAGACATACATAAGTTTTTATTTCTGTATGTGAAAGAACAACTTGTCACCTTTCAAACGATTTTTTAAAAATTGCTCTACGACAATTTTTAAGGAAGATATGATCATTTGTTTATAAAAATAGTCTTTTTTAAATTGTTAGTGACTTGAGAACAACTGACTTCATCAAATAAAACCTTCATCAAATAAAACCTTCATCAAATATTTATTTGAAAGCTTAAATATTTGACTTAAAACGATACCTAAAAAAAAATTAAAAATTTTTTTTTATTGTTTAATAGCTTAAAGTAAAAAAAAAACATTTTCATTTTTTTGCAAAATTTCAAATTGGTACAATTTGTGAAGAAATCATTACATTTAAATTCTATAAACAGCATTTGATATCATTTTTTGTCACCTATCAAACGATTTTTTAAAAATAGCTCTACGACAATTTTTAAGGAAGATATGATAATTTGTTTATAAAAATAGCTTTTTTTAAAATTGTTGGTAACTTGAGAACAACTAGTTTCTTAAAATAAAACATTCATAAATTTTTTATTTTAAAGCTTAAATATTTGACTTAAAACGATACCTAACAAAAATTAAAAAAAATTTTTATTGTTTAATAGTTTATAGTAAAAAAAAAATTTTTCATTTTTTTTAAATTTCAAATTAATACAATTTTGTAACAAATTATCACATTAGAATTCTATAAACTGCATTCGAAAGCATTTTTTGTCACCTTTTAAACGATTTTTTAAAAATTGCTCTACGACAATTTTTAAGAAAGATATGATCATTTGTTTATAAAAGTAGCCTTTTTTAAAATTGTTGATAACTTGAGAACAACTGACTTTTGAAAAAATTGTTAAGAAAAAAATGTGCCTTTTTGTGAGTAGAATTAGAAAAAAATATTTAAAGAATTTAAACATTAAAAAAAAAATTTGTTTATACACTTTTGTTTTCTGTACATACAGTTGCTACTCAAAAGAATCTTAAAACCATATGCAGAAGGAAAAAATGTATCAAAATTTTTTTTTTTAATGGTTAAATTTTTTTTTTTTTAATTCTACACACAAAAAGGCACATTTTTTTCTTAACAATTTTTTCAAAAGTCAGTTGTTCTCAAGTTACTAACAATAAAAAAAAGGCTGTTTTTATAAACAAATGAACATATCTTCCTTAAAAATTGTAGTAGAACAAATTTTAAGCAATTAAACAATAAAAAAAAAATTTTTTTTTTTTTAAATATCGTTTTAAGTCAAATATTTAAGCTTCAAAATAAATATTTAAAGATAGTTTTATCTTTATTATTAATGAAGATACAAATCTTTTTGTAATGCCCTTGCATGCCGTATGGGCAAATCTTTTTAAGCAGCACTATACACTGAAAAAAAGCCAATAAGTCATAATAAATATAGATGAAGAGTTACAAGGAATTCAGTTGTCTCAATTCCAAAAAATAGTTAAATCAAATGAAAATGCTCTAGACTTAAATATTTTTGTATCTTTGGTGGAACTTTTGTATGTTCAGTTCGTTTTGGCGATAACTATAAAAGAAAGTTGAAACAAATGTTATAAAATATTTAAGACACAGCAACTGCGCATGCGTACCTTCCCATTCTCAAACTTGTTTGCAAAATCATCAGTATCAACTTGATTGTCTTGACTGTCGGTCATGACTGTTTTGTCGCTTAAAACTTTGTTGTTATTTGTGCCCTATTCTTTTTGCTTTAGTTAGAAAATCTTATATAATATAAATTAATGAATTAAGGAATTTGTTGATATTCTATACAATAATAATACAGAGGGAAACAATTTTAATATGTGTATTGTTCGCCTGTTTGTCTTGTACGAAAATTAAAAGACAAAGCTTAGACATCACAATCCAAACGTAAACACTACTGGCCTTCATAATAGATTTGAACTAATAAATACAACGCCATAGTATTTTAAAATGTTAAGTCAAAGTTAATATAACTATAAACGGGATTTTAACAAAATTTTCCTTTGTATTCAAAACGACTGATTTTGTAGTTGAAATAGATATTAGCGCTTTAGTTATTTTCAAAACGAACTATAATTTTTCAGTTGGACAAACAAAATTTTCTTATTTGGATAAACTAAAAATTTTTCTCAGTGATATGTCTAATAAAAATTCATCTTATTACGATGATTGATATCATCAATTTTTCCCTGGTTAAGTTCTTAAGCGACTTCGAAAAATGTATAACGCCCAACAATTTTCGGTTCGGTAAAGTTTAATAAACAAATTCTATTTTGTCTCAAACATCATAGGTAAGCTGTTTTGAAAAAAAAAAATTTTAAGCTAGTTAAGACCTCACCCTAAAATAATTACACCTGTTGGAAATTTTTACCATCTATACTGTTGGTATGTCTCCCCTATCTAACTTTTCCCAGTTGCATTCTATCCCTTAAAAGCAAAAGTACAAAAAATATTTCGCTCTCGCAAATAAACTCCAATTTATCACATCGTTGAAATTGCCTAGTGGTGATTTCTCTTCCGTCTATCTCGCTAGATTTTTTGTAGCTTTCCGTGAAAGAGGAAAGCGGATTTCGCGGCTAGTTTGTCCACAGGTCGGAGGTTGTAAGACGAGTTTGGTGTGGGATTCTGGTTTTTTTTTTTTTTTTTTATAACGAAAGGGTGGGAGGAACACGACAATTGTGCGAGTACGACGGACTGGAGATTTCAGTTTTAGGGGGTGAATCAGGCATTGTATATAGTCGCGAGGGGTAGATCTTGCGCGCTTCGTGCCAGCTAGTGTAGCAGCATCCCTCGATGTTCGTGGCCGCCAAGTGAACCGACAGTCACTTGCGCGGCTCGCGTCCCGCTACATCTCCTCCTGACACGGGATTTTTGTCCTTCATTTCCTCCAAGTTGCAGTCACGTTGTTGTTCCAAGACACGCGATGCGACCTTGAAGGTCGTCCCAGTTTCCTAAACCTGCAGTCAATTTTTTACTTTTATTTGACTCATTTTCCGACCAAGGTCAAATTGATTTTTTCAAAAGCTCTGCTTTTCTCTCTTAGATTGCACTCAACCCTCGCGACGCTTACCTCGTTATCTTTAGTATCTGCGTTTGTAAAGTGAGTTTTTTTTACCTCAACATCAAGTGGTTTTTGTTTTTTAGTTTACCTGTCTTTTGATTGGTGCATTCTTAAAATTGTGGTGGGGTCAATTGTGTGGGGGAGAGTTTTAAGGATTTTATCCACATAAGTTACCATCCTGGAGTGTCAATGCGGATCACGTGTGCCGCCCGTCTTCATGGGGATGGGCTTTAACGATAAAAAACTGAGGAGGTTGCGGAGATTGCGGCTATTTGGCCGCGCCAAAGTTTACCTCACTGTTCGTTGGCCTCAGCTGGTGGGTAGTTTTTTTTTTTTTATATCCTACCTTCACGACCCTATTTCAATATTACAACACTCATCGTAAAACTATACCTCCCTATTTATATTTGAAGGGATTCGATTTGTCGACGAAAAATATTTTAATTTGAATTTTAAGAATATGAAAAGTCTCTTCATTGCCTGGGCGCCAGAATGTATTAAGGGCTTGGGGACTAACGAGGGGAAGGGGAAATTTAGCATTAAATAAAATTTCTTCCGCACCCATCGTCCTCACAATCGTTTCCCGGCATTCAAATGAATCCGAAATCGTCACGGCTTTGTGTGTCGCCGGCAACACGAAGGTTTTTATTGTATTTCAATTGTTTATGTCTTTTGTGTTGGTTTTTTTTAAGAGTGTATTTGTGCAATTCATATTAATTCTTTAGTTTTAACATTTTGAAGTGTGGCGATTTTTAATCGACGATTTCGGGATATTTGAGGACGATGGGGTGGATTTAAAATGGCAAAAAATGCAGCTCCAAGGTGCTCAATGACTTAAAATACTGCAACCCAAAGTGGTCCACGCTAAAAAGAAGGATGCTGTAAAAAAAAGAGAATTCAAAATTCTTCTCGCTGGTCCCCATGCTAACGAATAATCGCCCCGGTCTCCAAAGATAAAGGAATGCGGGAACGATAAGTTTTTTATTTGTTTAATTGTCCTTTTATTTTGTCTCATTATTTTGTCTCAGATATTGTATAAATGTTCTTTTGATTTTTATTTATAATTCTGTTCAATTTTGTATTGATTTTATATGTAAACTTTTAATAATCGCTGTATGGAATATTTATGTGTGGGTCGGGTTATTTTATCTTGATTTTATTTTTTGACGTCGAATTTTTATTTGTTTATTTAATTCTGACTAAATATAATTTTATATAATTGACGACAGATTTCGACTTTTATTTTATTTCATGACAAATGGAATATACTTCTTATTTATGAACTTGTGTCCTGATGAGGACAATTAATTGTCGAAATATGTTGTCTATTAATTAAAAATAACATTTATTTGAGGTTTATTTATTCGTAACAAGGACTCGTAAAAATAATCTATAAAAAATATTTAAGTTTGCCTGAGTTATTTTTCTCTATCTTATTTCCGTTCTGTTAATTACATATCTCGTTTTTTAAAATCGTGCCTGCTTTAATGTATGTCGTGTGCTGAATACCAATATGTACAAAATGCTGCTTCCTACGCCAATCACGTGCTTAGTTGAAAACATTTGCTTTCGTTACATCATGCAAAAAGAGTTTAAGGCAATTTATGGCGCTCAACTTTGCAATGTTTTTTGATAAACAAAAGATGCGCACTTTATTGAAACCTAGTTTTTAACATTGTTGGAGCGTTCTTTAAAAAATGATGGGAAATAAGATCTTTTTAATGTTCTGAATTTTATTTTATTCAAGTTTTAATCCATTTAAAATTTTATTATTTATAATCTGAGATTCCTTTTTGTTCAGAAATAACAAACATGTTTTACATTTCTTTGAATTTTTCTCGGAAACTATTTATTTTTGTGAAAAAATGTGTACTACATAAAACTTGTGTCTCGATGAAGTCTACAACTTTTGCCTAAAATATTTTTTTATTTTTTTTTTTTTAGGGAGATAAATGTAAACAAACTACCACTTTTCGGGTTTCGACATAAAGAATAAAATAAAAAATTTGACTAAATAAGTTTTAAGTAACAATTTTTAATTTTTTAATTGTAAAACATTGCAGGAATATGGATATTAAATTTCTTATTATTTTAAAGTGGATTTTGTTCCTTTTTTTTTCATCTTTAGCTCTCTTCAAAATTAAGAGAAACCTCTATTGAAGTGGCTGTAATTCGCTCGCCTTGTAAATGCCGGTAAAGTTACTCCTGGGTAACTGCAAGAAACTACCGCCCCTACGGTTTTCGTCAGGTGGTTCTGAAAGTCTTTAAGCGTTTAGAGAAAAGTGCTGTCGACGTGAATTTTCCATGATTTCGCCATTTGAGGCGAGACCTGCTTTGTGAAGAAAGGAATTCTTTTAATTCAGTTTCTTGAGAAGCAATTACTTGAAAGACGAGGTTTATATAGTTTATATTTTACAATCTTTCCCTCTTTCTTCCTCTCTCTCTCTCTCTCTCTCTCTCTCTCTCTCTCTCTCTCTCTCTCTCTCTCTCTCTCTCTCTCTCTCTATCTCTCTCTCTCTGTTCTTTTCACTTTTTTATAAGTCTCGTTATTTAAAAACCAATGGTTTTTAAACAGCACAATTATTAAAAAGTAGCAAAATTGGAAATTAAACTACAATAATAAATAAAACAAATCGACGGCCCCCGTTGATAAAATGTTTATTAAAAAGCCAGTGGAATAAAATGCTAATTCAAAAGAGCGTGCTTTATTTCAATGAAACGTTATCTCAGAATAATTATTTTAACATAAATGTCATTATTTCTAACTGCAAATTAACTCCGTATTGTATCTAAGATGTAATATATAATAAATAATATGTATCTGATGGTATAAATATGAAAATTACATTTATATCTGCATACAAAATTAATATTTAATTTTTTAAGATAGCATTTTGTTGCACTGAAAATCAGTTGTCATTTTATTATACAGACAATTGAATAAAAATTATATAGCGCGCTCTTTTGAATTAGCATTTTATTCCACTGGCTTTTCAATAAACATTTTATCAACGGGGGCCGTCGAAATCGATGAATAATATTTATCCAATAGGCAGGGCTCCCTGCGGACTTGTAGATTGAAAATAGTGAAAAAATGACTTTTTAATTTAAAAAACTGAGTAAATAATAAGTTCTTAAGTAAAAAAGTGATGGAAAAAAGTGAGTGAACAAGCAATAATGAGTTTGATATTACTGATATTAAATTAAGGTGCTTTATCAGGAAAATCCATTTAAATTTGAAAAAAAATAATTTAAAAATCTCAAAAATAATTGAAATATGAAGAAAATAATTGAATAATGACAAAAATAATTCAATTTGAAAAAAAAGTTGTAAATGACAAAACTAATTGAGAAATTTATTAAAAATCTAAAACTAAAGACAACGATTGAAACGAAATAATTAGAGTTTGAAGTAAATAATTGAAAATTTTTAAACATAATTGAAGTTACAAGAAAATAATTAAAGAATAGCAAAAAAAAATTAAAAAATTGAAACAATTTTTTTTTGTAAAAAATGCAAATTTTGCGCACAATAATTGAGATATTGACGAAATAATTAAAATGTAAAGAAACTAATTCAATAATGGCATAAATAATTAAAAGCTGGCTTAAAAATTACACTTTTTAGACAATAATTGAAAAATTCAAAAAATAATAGAATTTTCAGGAAAATAATTGAAACTTGAAAAATGACAAAAATAACTAAAATTTAGAAAGAAATTAATAGAAAATGAAAAATATATTCAAAAATGGAGTAAAAAGTAAAATAATTATTACATTAATATTGAAAATTTGTATAAAATAGTTGAAAAGTTAACTACATAATTAAAATATGAAGAAACTAATTGAATAATGACATAAATAATTGAAAACTCATTTTTAAAAGTTAATAAATTCATGACAATAATAAAAAGATTGAAAAAATGACATTTAAATAAAATAATTGCAAAATGTCAAAAATATTTTAATATTGACAAAAATAATTATAATCTGAAAAAAGAATTAATAATTGGTTTAAAAAATTAAAAATTTGAAGTAAATACTTAAAAACTTGACGAAACAATGTAAATATTAAGAAAAATTATTAAATAATGCCATCAATAATTGAAATCTGGTGTAAAAATTAAAAATTTATAGACAATAATTGAAAAATTGATAAAAATATTAGAATTTTGAGGAAATTTGTAATTTGGAGAAAATAATTCAAAAATGTCAAAAAGGTTTAAATATGAAAAAAATTATATTAAAGTTTGAAGAAGATAATTTAAAAAAGGCGTAAAAAATTAATAAATTCGTGACGTTAATAAAAATAATTATAAAAATAATTAAAAACAGATGTAAGAATTTTAAAAAATCATGACAATAAAAAAAATTGAATAAAATAATTAAAATTTGTAAAAAATAATTTTAAAATGGCAAAATAACAAAAATATCAAGAAAATAATTGGAAAATGACAAAAGTGAATTGAAACTTGTGTTGAAAGTTTGGATATTCCTGACAATTATTTGAAGATTGAAGAACATAACTGAAATTTTAAAAAAATAATTAAAGAGATTAACAAATAATTGAAATTACAAGAATATAATTGAAAAATAACAAAAATAATTGTAATTTGGAAAAAATAATTAATAACTGGTGCATAAAATTAAAAATTTGAAGACAATACTTAAAAAACTGATCAAACAATTAAAGTTCCAAAAAACTAATTGAATAATGATATAAATAATTAAAAGCTGGTGTGTAAAAAAAGAATTTATAGAGACAATTGGAGTTTGAAGAAAATAATTGAATTTTGTTGGAAATAATTGAAAAAGATGTACAAAATTAAAAAACTTATGATAATAATAAAAATAATGAAAAAAAATGATTGAAATTGTAGAAAATAATTGAAAGCTAATATACTAAATTTAAAAATTCATGACGATAAAAAACATTGAATTTATTTATTTATTTACAGGCAAAAGCTCATTACAATATAAAATTTAAAAATGTATTTCAAGTAACAATAAAATTAAAATTTAGTTCAACAAGAATAATTACTATATTAATAATTGATAGGTCGTATTCAATAATTTAAATAAAATAATAATAATTGAAATTTGTAAAAAATAATTCTAAAATGGCAAAAATAATAGAAATATGAAGAAAATAATCGTAAATAATGATAAAAAATATTTGAATAATGACAAAAGTAACTAAAATTTAAAGAAAATTATTGAAAACTAACAAAAAAAGAATAGAAACTTGTGTAATAAATTTAAATATTCATGACAATATTTAAAGACTGAAGAG
This sequence comes from Ganaspis brasiliensis, assembly GCA_037103525.1. NCBI lineage: Eukaryota > Metazoa > Arthropoda > Insecta > Hymenoptera > Figitidae > Ganaspis > Ganaspis brasiliensis. Next base: position 1,268,406 of record JAZKLR010000143.1, on the reverse strand, counting down.
AATAATTAAAATTTGAAAAAATTAAATTCAGAATCGCAAAAATATTTGGAAAATGACAAAAATACTTTAGGGTTGACAAAAGTACTTTAACAATGACAAAAAAAAAGTCTGTTAAAAGAAAAAAAGTGAGTCACTGGCACCCTTGCAATAAAAAGAAAGAAATAAGTATTTAGGGATTTTAAATATTGTCTCATTAAAACCCACACAACACTTAAGTCTGCTAAAATTCGATTATTAATAAATTATTATTTTGGATCAATTCTACATACCACTTACAAATATTACATTTTATTTGCGTGTATATTTGATTGAGATATATATAGGTCTATTTAATTACATTATTCATTCATGCACGAAATGTATTTTAAGGAACGAATTTTACAAACTGTGATATTTTGATAAACGGTGTTTAAAACAATTTTCCACTTGCGAAAATTTCATATTTTCTCGACAAACAAGTTTCAGAGATTTTACACTATTTTTTAACATTTCGCAGGGCGTTGAAAAATAACAAAAAAAATAAGCAAATAATTAAATTAAAAAAGGGTCTTTTTACTCGAAATTCTTGGTCTGAGGGATTTTAAAACAAACTTTACAAAGCCAGTAACTTGGAAGCAAAAAGTTTTTAATTAAACTAAGGACGAAAATTTCATCACGGTCCCTAAGTTTTAGACCATAGCTACTTGAAAATAAAAAAAAGGACTTTCTTAAAAAAGTGCTAAAGTAGAAAGAAAAAAGAAAAAGAACTCGCCAACACTTTTGATAATTAAATTTATTTCCTTGTCTTCCTAATTCTCCAAATTTAGAGTTAAATTAATTTCATATACCCTTTGATTTGGTTTCCTTTTTCATTTTTGATTTTTATAATTGGTATATATTATATTTGGAATAATTTCTTACTAGAAAGAAAAATTAATTAAATTTTCGAATTTAAAAATAGAGGATGACAATAACTCTTTAAAAGAGAAAAATACAAGAAAATAAAAAAAGGTATAAATAAGTTAGTGTTGCAAAAAGATCTGATTTTTAAAATTTATTAGAAAAATCAGCATCAAATTTAAAATATGCGTGAAGTTTTATTATTCACTACATTAATATTTTCATTGTTGCATCTAAGTCTTTGTCCGTTAAGAAATTTTGATTATCCGTGTACATGTAAATTTCCGGCTCATAGCATATAATGACTTTAGTGGGCATTCTTCAAAGAAGAAATTGTCTCTCTATTTTTTTTTTCCAGTCGCGTACATTTCTGAGACGAGCTTTGACGACAAAAATATTCAAATCGATACATTCCAGTGCAGTGAGTGAGATGTCTCAGAATCAAGTGAAATGCGCTCGATTGGTGGAAAAACGAAAGATCTGCCGTGGGGTCAAAAATAAAAAAGAAGACACGAGAGCTCCTGATATGGGTCTCTGAATATTAAAAAAAAAAAAAAAGAATCCGAACCTGGTCCAAGACGAATAAAATTTTAACCAATTCCGGTAACTCTTAAATTCTTTCAAGGCTCCTCCAAAAAGGCTGGAAAATATTGTACCTACGTTCTCATCAGAAAGGTTATTTTGCAAAGTCAGTTTTTGCCAGAGTTGCATAAAAAGTGACGTATTGGACGTTTTAATAAACTGCACATTGCTGGCATGAAGATTCGTTGAAAATTCGATCCTCTCAACTGAGCCTCTAGCCATTTCAATGATGCATACTTCCTTGCTTTCATCCCTTTTTAGTCGAGTGCCAGCACTGCCCACAGATATTGTTTGTCCTACTTTTTTCTCCATTTTTCCTCTCACAGCTTTCATGCGACCGTATCTTTAAAAGGTGTTTGAGTATTTATTATTTTTCGTCATTACTGTTTATTGTTATTTACTATTTTTTATTTTATTACATTTCGATGTTTTTCATAATGAGATTATTAAAAACGTATTATAAATTAAAAATGCTTTTAAGCAGACAGAGCTCAGAATAATGTCACGGTTGTACGCAGACTGAGATTGGCTTCTCAGCAGTCCCGTATTTATATCTCTCCGTAAGACCCATGTTAGGGCGTGGGGGGTAGCGCTCTTATTGGTGCGCGCCTAGTACGTCGGTGCAAGCGCGTAGTCCGTCCCCCCACCATCGCATTTTTTTTCACCCGCAACCCAGCACAGTTTACTCTCGATAAATTAAATCATATGGGGATCTTTTAATTTTGATCAAAATTGTAAAAAAAATTAGGGTTAAAAAATTGAAAATTGTAGAAGAAGATAGATATTTTAGGTGAGAGAGAACAAAATGTCAACTTGTTGCTGAAGGGTGTCAATTTTTTTTTTGACATAATTTTGAATCTAGAATTACAATAAATCAAATTAAAAAATAAAGTTTTTGAACAAAAAAAATATTATTTTAAATAACAGTGATTGATAAATTCTTATGAATTAAAAAAATTATTGTTAAAAAACTTTTCACTGGGCCTTTGGAATAATTTTATATTAATATTAAGACATGTTTCAACTCATTTAAATCCTCATTAGGTTAAGAGATTTATCGGATTCTTTAAAAAATTCCTGCAATGAAATAATAAAATAGAAATTTTTAGGTTATTAATTATATAATATCAAAATAAACATGTATTTAATTATCTGAATTTTCAGACTTACTTTTAAAAGCTCTATTATTTTTCGTTGATATTAAATGCAAAACGAAATTTGTTGATGACACTTTATTTATTATAAATTTTTTACATCCATATTTATTAATTTTGTTGAATACTTTTTACAGGCTCTTTTGCGGTAATTTTATAATATAAAATTATAATAATATTAATAATAATATTGGGTCAAACCATTGCCTTTCGTCTGAGGGCTGTCGCTGACATATTTTTTGAAAAAAAAAGTTTCAGAAAATATGAAACTTCAAACTTTTCTAAATCCAATAACCATAGTGTTATTGTGTAAATTCTATTTTTTTAAGAGTTATTATTAATCAAATGTAGGAGGTTTACGATGTTATTTCGTAACCTTAAATTTGGCACTTTTTAAAAACACGTTATATTTAAAAAATTATTAAATATTAGGAACCAAAACTTACCATAAATATAAATCCCGTTATTTTGATCCTAAAAATGATAGAAATCTTATTAAAATGCATTATTTTAAAATAATAATATAATTTGAAAATTTTGTACTTGTGAAAATTTTCAAGATTTTTTAAAGCATCTAACTTTTTTTTGGGAGCTCCCAATAATTTAAGGATTTGAATATGTATTATTATTAATACAACTTACTTGCTATTAAAATTTGTCGAAAGCATTTTGCTTCGTTTTGGAATAAATTAAAATTGAAAATTGTCTATTTAAAAAGGTTAATTCTGGTACTTGAAGTAAACAAAACAATTTCACATTGCTCTATTTACATTAAATTTTAATTTTTAGAAGTCGATTCTGGTGGTCATTTTCAAATGCAAAATTTGGGCTATTTACAAATGTTGGATGAAGTTAAACCCATTAGAAAAGATAAGAAACATATTCAAATCCTATTCAGTGGTTCGAAAAAAAGGTCACTGGATTTGTACTTACTATGATTCAAATACTCTGTTTATGACAGCATGAATTATAAAAGTTTAAATAATGATCAATGTCAATATCTAGCTAGATTATATCCGTTTAGACCTAATGTAGTTTTTCCCACTGTTCAAAAACAACCCAATTATGTGGATGTGGTGTTTATGCAATTGCTTTTGCAACTTCTGTATATTGTAATGTTAAACCTAAAAGTGTAGTATATAATTATGCAGTAATGAGAGAACATTTACAGACAATTTTTTTAAGTAATTGCTTATGTCATTTCCCTCTTATTTCGGATAATAGTAAAATTGCAAGTAGTGATAAACAAAATGTTAATAAACGAGTCAATCATTTTCGGAAAGTAGAGCTAAAAGAAGATACCCTTACCTGTGGCTTTTTCCAGGTTAATTTTATATACGGATTTTATGGGTAAAAACGAGATTTATATTGACAACCCTCAAAAATTTTTAAAAAAATAAAGAAAAATGATGAATTTCCTTTTGAAAATTGTCCAAAAGTTTTTTAAAAGCCTCAAATATAATCTAAGAGAATTTTAAAGTCCATCATCAACCCCAAAACTACCCCTATTTTTATTTTTTATGTAAAACTATCGTAAAAAGTAAAAAATATTTTTTTTTTACAAGTATTGTTGTACAATTAAAAATTTTTTCAAGTGCACCAGTTTCAGTGTTTAGCTCCTACCCCTAATCTTAGAACAACCCCTATGCTTAATCAGAAATTGGAAAATATCCCTATAACTTTTCTATTCTTATGAAATATTGCATTTAATGATTTTTTGGGTTCCTGATGAAGATTTTGGAGTCAATATTTAAGAATTCAAAATAGCATGGCGGATCCAAAATGGCAGATTAGCAAAATCAGGAACCCTTAGATATAAATTTTCAAATAAATGTTCCCATTTTCTTAGTAAAAATTAAATTTTTTAATTTATTAATAGAATTTACATTTTGATATTAAAAATTCTATTATATCATTCTATTATATCTATGTCTATTCTTCTATTTACTTTCTGTTTTGCTTATAAATATATTCTCTAGGTTATATTTATAGAGTATGAACTATCTTTCCTCGAACATCGACAAAAAAGAATGTGCGCGACAAATCAAAATGACTAAGAGAGATTGATTTCTTTTTATTTTTTATTTAAATAAAATAAGATTTAGAAGTAGTAAGTTAGTAACGAATTAAAAAAATTAAAAAAGAAACTTATTATTTTTTTCACACCACACAAATTTCGGAGTGTTTTTTGAGCGAAATAAAAAAATAATTGTTTTATTGCTTCCAAAATAAAGTTAATAATTATAAGACTTTTTGAACTTTTAGTCGATGTATCATAACATAATAACTGATAAACAATCAGCACAGTTTGTTAAAAAGATTCAAGATGCATCTTCTTGCTATGTCAAAAAGTGATTTATCTCTCCTCGTGATCCATTTCTCCTTTATTTAACCTATAAAAAATACGATGGGTATTGCAAAAGAAAGAATATTTTTTAGTTTGAATAGAAAAGATTTAGAAATTCTCATTGAGGGAGAAATCCTAAATTATAATCATATATACAATTTTCAAAAACTGTTAGAAGTCGAATGTGGATGCTATTTTCAAATAAATATTATAAAAAAATATAAAAGAAGGTTTTGTTTCCATTGCATAAAACAAATTTATCTTCTGACTAAGATGTGCTTTTACTGTTTACATGGAATTTGAAGGACAAATAAAGATTTTATGTTAGATTTATGAAATTAATAAATTTAAAAAATTATTATACTTACTTTTAGTAATGAATATGATTATAACTTTTTAAACTTGGCTACTTCTTAAAATAAAGAATAAAATACATTCTAATATTAGCCTTACATTCTATTGTTACAAATTAGACGCGCGCAATATTTTGCTAGTTATTTTATAATTAATTTCTCAACTTTTAGTTATTTTGACAGTTTAAAATAATGTTATACCTGATTTATTTCATCTTCTAGTTTCTTTATGACTTTCTAGTAACTTTTCTTCGCTCTATCCTTTTCTAATATTAATTTTTTTTTATTTTCTACCTAGTTATCATTAAAGTTTTTTCCATTATTGTTTCTAAGTAATTTTTTAAATTGTCTAGATTTTTTCCATATATTTCTACTTACATTTAAGCATTTTGTAGATAAATTATAGTTATTTCTGTGAATTCCCTCTTATTTTTTTAACTTTATAGTAATTAAATTGTTTCCCAATTACTTGTCGTGTTAAGAAGTTTTTTTTCATTTAAAAAATTTTCTAATTGATTTTTTTAACTTCTAGTAATTTTGTTGTTTTTCAAATTATTTACTCTTTTCTAGTAAGCTTCTCAATTTCCATTTTTTTTAACTTGCAGTATTGCAATGTGGTGGACTATTTTGGAATAAATTTAACTAAATTCTGTATTAAGTTACCCTTGCAAAAATTATAACAAGACATTAAAGAACGTCTAAAAATAAACTTTAAACACCTTTATTAGGAAAAGACTGCACAAAAATGTAATATCCGATAAATTTCGCCCCGTTTGGAGCTTTCGGGTGAATTTCTAATTAAATATTGTGAAACCTTCCATTCCGGAAAAAAGATAGACTATTTAAGTTTTTATGAGAACATTAAGACTGTCTCAGTTCAAAAGAGGAAACGTGGTTATAAATCTAACGGACCAGGGTCCTGGCTTATTCGCTGGTCTCCCCCTTCATTTGCCTCCTAAGGGTGGAGGAAGAGTGCGATACTCCGTTACGAGAGAACTCAGCTTGTTATAATGGATCTCATTACTTTTATCGCTCGAACATACGTCTGCCCCAACTCGAAATTACCTCCTTCCGGGCATGGTGGCTCATACCAATCTGCATGCAAAAATTTTAAGATGAGTGTACTTTCTTCTCTTCTTTTTCATTCTTAACTCTTTTTTTCCCTCCTCGACTTCCTCCTTTACGCCTTTTTAACTTTTTCCCCCCTTGTGGAAATCTACACTTGAATTATTTTCTCAGGCGGCACAAAATCTCACTTGTTTGGAGAATGAAGATGGAAGCACTGGAATGATTTGCAGGAACCACCCTCCTGCTAGTCGTAAATTGAAAATTGAGTATTTAACTAAGGAAAGTCGCGTCTGGCGATATTGTCTTGAAACTCATTTAAACTTTTCTTAAATTTAGACGCAAATACACGAAAAGTTCGGGTCCATTTATATGTAAATATAAGGTTACAATGTTTTGAAAAAATAACACATAGAGTAAGTTTGGGAGGGATGAAACACTTTTTTTTAACATAGCAGCAAAATTTAAGGAATTTGTCAAGAAATTCCAATTTTTTTAAAATTCTTGAAATAATAACCATCGGACATTAGCGCATAAAACAGTAGTTATTTTTATTTATTTTTATTTATTTTTTTAAATCAGTATGAAAAGCAGCTACACAGAATCTAGAATTCCTAGGAATGCTCAAGCAATGCCCACGATTTTCCCTGGATTTTTCAAGAGGTCCACAGGAATACACAAAGATTTCTTAAAAATTTCCAAACAGTCCCCAAGAATTTCCAAGAGATACCTAGGACTTCCCAGAAATTTCCAGGAATGCTCAAGCATTTGCCATGATATTCCTAGGATTTTTCAAGGGATTTCCAGAAGTTTCCAGGAAATTACCTGGAATCTTCCACAAATTCCTTAGGAATCCTCAGGAATACCTAAGGATTTCCCAGGAATACTCAAGGATTTCCCAAAAATTTTCATAACATTCCTAGGAATTTTAAAAAAAATCCCAGGAATCTCATAAAAGTTCCCAAGGATTTTTAAGGGAATCCCGGGTGTTCTCATGAATTTTTAAAGTGATCTCAAGAGTTTCCCAGGAATACTGAAGGATTTCCCAGAAATTTTCATGAGATTCCTAGGAGTTTCAAAAGAAATTCCAGGAATATCCGAAAAGTTCCTAGGATTTTTAAGGAAATTACAGCAGATTTCCAGGAATGCTTAGTCATTTTTTATAAATTTTCCAAATTTTCCAAGGGATTTCTAGGAGTTTCCCAGAATTGCCCAAGGATTTCCCAAAAATTTTCCAAGATTTCCTAGGGATTTTCAAGGGACTCTTAGGAGTTTCCCAGAAATGCTGAGGTGTTTAATACGAATTTCTAAGGATTTTTTATTGAATTTTTACGAATAACCAAAGATTTTCCAGAAATTTTCCAAAACTTCCAAGGAATTTACAAGGGATTCCCAGGAATGCCCAGGGATTTCCCTGAAACTTTCCAGGGGTTTCTAGCAATTTCTAAGGGATTGTCAGGAGTTTTCCAGGAATGCCTAAGGATTTTTAAAGAATTTCCAGGTATTTTTCAGGAATTTACAGATATTTCTTAGGTTACAAAAATAAAAGCAGAAAGTGTTTGAAGCCGAAAGGCAACCAACCTCGTAATGCGAAATTTTTAAACTATCGGCGCCACTGTCGAAATAGCGCTAAGTTTGAAAATTTAGTTTCTATTTTATTATTTTTTGTTTGTTTGTATTATTTATCTTGAATAAAATTTAGCAACAAATTACATAAATAAATTTATTTTTAAAGGATTTTTAAATCTTGGTTATATTTATCATAATTTAACCTAGGAATCGAAAATCTTTAACTTATAAACTAATATACCTTAACATTTTATATCTGCCAGACTTATTTTGTGTAATTTGGTCCTTTATCTAATTTTAATTTTTTCCACTTAATTAGAGAAGAAAATATCGTTATTTTATAGTTAGAAACTTTTTTCTTTTACATAAAGCCATTTATTTTACAATAAAACACTTTTTAAAGAATAAAACCCACTGTAAGAGAGAATTTTACAACTGAATAAAGTTTTAAATAGCACTTTACTATTTTACGGGTTAAGTATTGTAATTTTGCAAGTCCAACTATTTTATTTAGGGTCGATAAAATGAATACTTTGGAGGCGAGTTTTTAATGCGAAAAAAGAATGGAACAAAGTGAAAAACTACAAGTTTTTGAAAGGTTTTGTACAACTGGAAGGTGAGAAAGAAATTACGGAAAGAAAGTAGCGGAACAGTTATTGAATTGGACTGAATGCAAATTAGATGATAAGGAGTGTGGGGAGAAATTAAAGCTTTTGAAAGTACGAGGAAACGAGACTCGCGACATTAATGGCCACTTATCACCTTTGAACTCGAGAACCAAAGCCGGTCCATGCTTACACCGATCTTAAGAGTCTTAATTAAACTATTTTGCATAACAATGATATTGAATAACTAGCAGAAAGTCTCCAATACAATGCTTCCATTATTCGTTACTAATTTTAAATACACGCTTTTTTATAGTTCTTTTGAATTAGTTTCTGTTAAATAAATTGACATTTACCGATTGCACACTAATTGAATTAAATCCAACAAATTATTTTTAACATTTATTTTTAAAAACTTCTACTAAATTTCTTGAGTGTACTTCGGAATCTAATCCCTAACCGATTCTTTTAAAACTTGGTATACTTACGTATTTTGATCGGCTGATTACGAATATGATAATAGTGAAAATTGGCGACTTTTTTAACTTTATAGTATTTTATTCTTGATTTTGTAGAAATTTTACTGAATTAACTAGAAATTAGTATTTAGCCTCTGAATTCAAAGTAGTTATAAATATAAACAAAAATAGGAAATTATTAATTGTTGACAGGTAATCCATAAACAGTTTTAAATATTTAATTAATTGATAAATAAATATAAATAATTTATATATTTATATATGTAAAAAATAAATTTGAAATACACACACGTAAATGACAAATCTGTTAAGTCACATCTATTTGGTTTACATAATTTCACGAAATATTATTTGGACATTGTTAAAATTAAACCATATAAATACTGTTCTCATTGACAAATTATTTCTATAAAAATTATTATAATATTGTATGTAAATATTATTATTTTTTTTTTTTTTGTAAATTGAAAAAATGTAATAATAAAAGTTTCAGAATTCATACAAAGTACATTAGACTACATTGGTCTGTTCTACTGCTGGATGTCTGACCATAATTGATTTTACTACTCGGATATTACTCTTCACTGCTTGACCGCATTCTCTCATGATCCATAGATATTTCAATATTCATTATAAACTAAAGTTATACTGGGTTAATGTGCTAGATTTCTCTATTATTAATAAATGAATTACTATCTATATGCAATTTTTATTGAATATGGTTATTATTTAATGTAATAATGTCAGTTTAACATGCATGACTATCGCATTCTTTTAATATATCTACAACAATTTTTCAAAATATTTTACGAAAATGTCTCGAGTTTTTGATCAATCGATTAAATTTAATATTTTTGAATACCTAGTAAAAAGGAACAATTGTATAAAATTCAATTAGTTGAACGTATGACTTTTAAAAAATTATTATAATATTGTTTGACATTAGTTTAAAACTATTTTGAAATGGTTTTAAACATTTTAAATTATTTTTAAATGGTTTTAAACATTTTAAATTATTTTTAAATGGTTTTAAATAGACTGACGGACAGATAATCAATAAACAGACAGACTGACAAACAGACAGACCAACAAAAAGACAGATTGACCGACAGACAGATAAACCGACAGACAGACAAACCGACGCACAGATAAACCGACGGACAGACAGACCAACCACACAGGGAGACTGACAAACAGATAAACCTATGGACAGATAGACCGACGGACAGACAGATAGATGCAGACAAATCGACGGACAGACGGACAGACAAACCTACAGAAAAACAGACCTACGGAAAGACAGACGCACAAAGAGACCAACGGACAGACGGACAGACGGACAGACAAATCGACGAGGAGACAGATAGATAAACCCACAGACAGACAGACTGGCCGCACAGACAGACCGACGGACAGACTGACCGATGCACAGACAAACCAACGGACAGATAGACCGACAGAGAGATAAACCAACGGACAGACAGACAGACTGACATTCAGATAATCGGATGAACAGACAGACCGACGCAGACAAATCGACGGACAGACGGACAGACAAACCGACGAACAGACAGACCGACGCAGACAAATTCACGGACAGACAGACAGATCAACGGACAGATAGACCGACAGACAGACCGACGCGACCCACAAATAAACCGACGGACAGACAGACCGATGCACAGACAAACCAACGGACAGATAGACTGACAGACAGACAAACCGACGGACAGACAGACCGACCGCACAAGGAGGCCGACGAACAGATAAACCAGTGGACAGATAGACCGACGGATAGACAGACAATATCCGACAAGTTGACGGACAGACGGACAGACAAACCTACAGACAAACAGATCTACGGACAGACTGATAGACCGGCGCACAGAGAGACCAACGGACAGATAGACCGACGCGGACAAATTGAGGAACAGACAAACCGACAGTCAGACAGACAGATCAATGGACAGATAGACCGACGGAGAAACTGACACAACGACAGATCTATTATTCTGAGAATTTTTTTATTTGGACCTTTAACCTAGAAATTCTAAACGAAGCTTTTTATTACTTTTTCAATGATTCAAAAAAGTTTAATTTACAAAATAATTGAAATTTTTGATACAAAACAATAGTCGATCGGCATTAAATTTGATCTGACAAAAATACGATTGAAATCAGCAATATATTCAAGATTCAACCGAGATTATGTGCAAAAATGTGATTTATGAATCACAATACGTTTACACTCTGCACCTGCGGGAAATCGTATTGAATTACTGTTCAGTTGAATATTTCAGGCCAATACTAGTTTTCTCTCTTTTCGATGCTCTCAGACAGACAAGCTGTATCAGAGACAGTAATGCATCTGTCAGTCCCACGCTGGGCTACCTTTGCCAATTTTCCTCTCCCAACTTTGCTACAGCTTCAAATGCACTTTCATGATAACGTATTTATTCTCAAAATCAATTTCACTCCTATACCTCAATATTACTTACTTGTTTGTACGTTTGCAAGTACATTTTCAAATTAACGTCAACCAGAAAAGATGTATTATTGAGAAAATGTTGAACAAAAAATAACTAGACTCATTTTTGTTGACATGATATTTTATTTGATTCTCAATTGGTGCATTTTTTTATAATTTAAATTAGGCTCATTTTTAATGCGATTTGGCATTATTCAGAATCTTTCGGGTACTCTAATTCGGCTCTCGTCTAGAACCGGAAATTCACAACTATTGTCTGTGATGGACCGACGGACAGACGGACGCCAATATCCGTCATGAGAATTTTGGATATTATCGCATGAAAGCGTAACAAGAAGAAAGTAATTATTTTTATTGCTTAAATTGTAAAATTAAAATTTAACTTTCTCTTAAATAAAGTCGCAAAGTATAACAACAAAAATAAATGTTGAGAAAATTTTTTGTATTTTTCTTCTGCATTAATAAAAGCTGTCATCGCAATAAAAATTTTAATTTCTTTTTATTTTAAGTTTAAATATGATTATAAAAGTAATTTTGTTTCATATTGACGTTTCTATATTAAAAGTATTAGATAATTTACATTATATTAGATAAATTGACCTATATTCTTAAAATTGCAACTAATACGATAATAATTTCAAGTATTTCTCTGAATTTCCTTAGTTCTATAATTATTTCCTAAAATCGATATGGAACTTAAACATTTTATCTTATCTTTCGTGCAGTTTCGATAAAAGGTCGTCTAAATGTCAAGCGATTCCGACATAACTGCACATCAGAACAATTACGTAGAATCAGTGAAATTATTTACGACTATTGCTTTAATTTGAAATAAAACAATTAAAATTTTACATTGTAATTTCAGTTGGAGTTAAAATAAAAATGTAAAACTCACCATATATTCTATAGAGATATTCATTCTTAAATTTATACTCATCACTGCGTTATTTTTCTGTCAAGTCTCGAATACTTTTTTGTATTTTTTCAATTTAAAATAAATTATATTTACAGTATGTATTTTATGAAAATATAAATAAAATTTAAAGAATCACCATTTGCCTAATATTGATCATAATTTTTACATTCTTTTTATACCATTAATCCGTTAAGCAAAATCCCGTGAACTAAAATTTCAAAACGGAAAAGCTGTGAAAAAATTGGCATCATCAATCTTTCTTACGCGTTCCATGCAAAATCCGATTAACGCAAACATGAAAACAATGAAAGCGAAAAGTGAGTTATTTCAAATGTATACGGGTGCGTTAAAACATAAAATTAGCGTTAATTTAACTGAAAAAGGGGAGGTAAATAATATTCGTGTGAATAATAATGAAATACTGAATCGAATTATTTTCCTTTTAAATAAATTAATTCCATTAATTGATGCATACATGAATTTACAAATTTTGAGGGAATTATAGATATAGGAATCAAATTAATTCAGGGCTTTGGATCAATTCTTTTAAACCGTTTATTTATTCCTGCAATAATATTTATTCGCTTTCGAATTTTTTCAGCAATTGATGCAACTTTAACAATTTTTGTTTTTTTAAAGATTGTCAACTATTTCTATATTTTCTCCCTCTTATTTGTTTAATATCTTTCAATAACAATCTTTAATAATAAATTTTTTCTTTTTCAATGAAGCCATATTATTTAGGAATGAACACAATGTTTATTTTTAAAGGAATTAAAGTTTTCTATTATTTGGCGAAAATTGAAAAATTCTTCTATTATACTTTTCGAAAATAAAGCAATGAGCATTTTGAAGTTCAGGAGAAAATTCCTCATGCAAGTTAATAATTTCCTACTCGCATACCAATAAAATTGCTCCGGCTCGCATGTTTCTCGTAAGTATTTGTGCTACGAATTCGAGGCGCGATCTTGGATGAAACTTATGCCAAGATACACCGTAACATTTGAATGCATTCCAAAGCTAGAGCTTTCGCATAGAAAACAATTTTCATAGCAAACGAGAAAAGATGCTTGGATAGCTTAAAAAAACCCTAAAAGAAGAAAGAATGCTAAAAAATAAAAAGCAGAATTCAGTGAAAGATAAAAAAGTTTTACGAATATTTAATCTTCCTTATTTAAACAGATTGTGCGACGAAAAGTTTATTATTCTAGAGGATGTAAAAAAATATTTTTTGAACTTCTTTCAAATAAACTATGGGTAATTCTAAAAAACTAAAATAATTTTTCATAGAGGAGAACAAACGAAAAAAAACAAATAAAATAAATATAAACTCTTAAAACTGAAACTTTTAAACATCCACTTCACTTCAACTTTAATTAAACTTCAATTCAATTACACTTCACTTTCATTTCAATTACCCCTTAAACTCTTTTTCGTTCCTCCTAAATTCGACTATCGTTTCATTTCGATTCCACTTGAATTCCACAACAATTGTCTTTTAATTCGAATTTTATTTTACTTTACTTCTACTTTACTTTCACTTCAATATCATATCAATCCACTTCAATTCCATTTCGGTTTCATTTCAATTCCATTTTAATTTCACTTCAATTACATTTTATTCCATCTCAAGTTCGTTTCACTTCCACTTCAGTTCCACTTCAAATGCACTTTAGTTCCATTTTAATAACACTGTAATTACACTTCAATTCAATTTCAATTGCTATTTAAATTCCCTACAATTCCCTCTTTTCCACTGCCAGCTAAATTTAATTTCAATCCACTTCAATTCCACTTTGGTTTCATTTCAATTCCATCTTAATTTTACTTCAAGGCCACTTTACTTCCATTTCCATTTCACTTCAAATGCACTTTAATTACATTTTAATAACACTTTAATTACACTTCAATTCAATTTCCCTTTAATTTCCTCTTCTTCCACCTCAAGTTAAATTTAATTTCAATCCACTTCAATTCCACTTCGGTTTCATTCCATTTCCATCTTAATTCTACAGCAAGTCCACTTCACTTCCATTTTAATTCCAGTACAAATGTACTTTAGTTCCATTTTAATACCACTTTAATTACACTTCAATTCAATTTCCCCTCAATTCCCTCTTCTTCCACCTCAAGTTAAATTTAATTTCAATCCACTTCAATTCCACTTCGGTTTCATTCCATTTCCATCTTAATTCTACAGCAAGTCCACTTCACTTCCATTTTAATTTCAGTACAAATGTACTTTAGTTCCATTTTAATAACACTTTAATTACACTTCAATTCCACTTCAAATGCACTGTAGTTCCATTTTAATACCACTTTAATTACACTTCAATTCAATTTCCCCTCAATTCCCTCTTCTTCCACCTCAAGTTAAATTTAATTTCAATCCACTTCAATTCCACTTCGGTTTCATTCCATTTCCATCTTAATTCTACTTCAAGTCCACTTCACTTCCATTTTAATTCCAGTACAAATGTACTTTAGTTCCATTTTAATAACACTTTAATTACACTTCAATTCAATTTCAATTGCAATTTAATTTCCCTTCAATTCCATCTTATTCCACCTCAAGTGAAATTTAATTTCAATCCACTTTAACTCCACTTCGGTGTTTTTTCAATTCCATCTTAATTCCACTTAAAGTCCACTTCACTTCCATTTCAATTCCATTTCAAATGCACTTTAGTTAAATTTTAATGACACTTAATTACACTTTAATTCAGTTTTAATTCCTATTTAATTCTGTTTCAATTCCAAATTACTTCCACTATAATTCAATTTCAATTCCACTTTACTTACACTTCACTTCCAATTCACTTCCACTTCACTTTCACTTCACTACTATTTTACTTCCACTTTAATTTCATTACAATACACTTCAATTCCACTTCGGTTCCTTTTGGAACCAGTTTCAAACGATTTAGAACTCGTTTAAAATTGTCTTGAACTATTTTAAAACTGTTTATAATTTGTTTAAAATTCTTTAGAACTGGTTTAAACCTTTTTACAATTTTTTCGAAACACCTGAAACTTAATAAAATCAAAACATTTAAGAACTATTCAGACTATTTATAAACAGTTTGAAACCAGTTCTAGACAGTTTCAAACTTGCTCTTAATACTTTGAAACTAGTTCTAAACAGTTTTATACCGCTAAAGCGTTACAACTTGTTCTGAACTGTTTATAAACATTTTGAAACCAGTTTTTTACAATTTTAAACCAGTTTTAATAAGTTGTCAACCAGCCTAATACCAGTTTCGGAAAATTATTTAATTTTAAACAGGTTTCAACAGGCGAAAAAACTGTTTATAGTCGTTCTAGTAGCCCAATTTCTTTCGGACTATTTATAAAGTGTTTTAAACCAGTTTAATACATTTTGAAACTAGTTTTATACAGTATGAAACCAGTTCTAGATGGTTTAAAACCAGTTTTTAACAGTTTGAAGCTACTTTTAAACAGTTTTACTCCATTTTTAATCAGTATTTACTCGCTCTAAGAATTTTAACTTGTTCTGAACAGGTTATAAACAGTTTAATACCAGTTTTAAGCTGCTTAAACCAGTTTTCAGCTGTTTTAAATCAGTTTTTAACCAGTTTTAAACAGTTTAATGCTACACTGAGAAAAAGAAACTGTTGAATTAATAGTGCCGATGCTATTGAATTCAATTCTTTTTAATCAATAATATCTGTAATCAATTATACTAATACATATTAAAATATAACAATTCATATTTTTAAATTAAAATCATGATGTTTTTAATAGAATTATTTAAAGTAGTTATAAGATAGAGAGAAACAGTTAATTTTAAGTTATTTTATATGGTTTCAAATAAATATAACTTGTTATATCAGTAAATATTATTTACAGTTTGTACAAATATATATTTCAGATGATGCAATATGCTTTTGAATCAATAGCACCAGCTTTTGTTATTATAAATGGCATATTCACATACGTTCAAATGCAGATGCTATAAAATTGAAAGTACATTTAATAGATCGGTAAAACTATTTATTGAATTGTATTATATAAAATATAGAAATAATAAAATGCATTTTTGCATTTTTTAATTTAAAACCTAGGAACTTTATAAATAAATAAATAAAAAATAAATAAAATAAAATAAAACAAAGTACATTATGTGACCGCGTCTGAGAAAATGGTACTTATTACCAAAAAAATCGATTTTTGGTTTTTGACGGTTTCGTGTACTTCAAGGTCTTAAAAATGTAATGCGATCAGTCCTGATCGAAAACAAACTTTTTTTTACTTTTTTAAGCAAATTTAAAAAAAATGTTTACCCCGACAAAATTTTTAACTTTTACTACTCAACTCTGACAAAAATTTTTTATGAAAATATAGGTCTTTTTAAAAGAAAAATGATTCTTGGTATTTTTGATTAAAGTCAATAATTAAAAGGTTATGAATTTTTTAAAATTGTAAAATTGTTATTTTTTTTGAAATTTTTGATACAATTATTCCTGCTTTAAACAAATAATTATTGCTTTGAACCTTAAATATGAATATCAAAACTATCTGAGAAAAATTAAATCTTAACTCTCGGAGACGAGTTAAGATGTATACCCGTCATTAGCGACCTAGTTAAATAGATCAATAATAAATTGTGAATTATGGTATTGTTGCTAGTTCTGAATGTGCATATAAATTTTCAGATCTCTAGATCAATTAGAAATTGTTTAAATTTGATTTGAAATTTTAAGCATTTGATTTTTGCAACATAATTTGTTTATAACAATAACAGCGATGTTTAAACAATTGTTTTATTACGAAAATCGTATTTGGCGGAAAAATTACATAAGAAACATCTATCTGGGTAATTATTAATATGCAACATTCCCAGTCATCGAGTATATTTTAATGAAAAACTTTAAACTTATTTTACTCGAAAGACGCGGTCACATATATTCAAAAATACAATTTTTTAAACGATCTTTAGAGAAAACGATAACTTGACGAATGAAGGGGCATTTTCATAAACTATTATAATTATTAAGAAAATCTTGAGGACATGGTAAAATAATATTCTGAAACCGTTTGCTTATATTAAAGATAAAAAAGAATTATTTCAATCCTCAATACCAGGTTGCTGAGCGGCTCTGACCTCGCGATCACGAAAGTTAAGCAAAGTCAAGCGTGGTTACTGATTAGAGATCATATGGGTGACCGTCTTCGTGATATTGCTGTAGCTAGATATTTTTCACTAAAATTATAAATATTCTGAAATAAAAAAAAATATGTACGGCGAAATTAGGTAGTGTACAACAGTTCAAGACTGAGGGAGGAGTTGAGCCGGTGTAAGATAAAGCTGAATAAGAAAAAGACCGATATTTTTTTTTATTTTACAGTTATCTTTTGCTTTTGGTTCAATAAATTAATTTTCTTAAATGAAGGGACTAAACTATTTCTTTTTAATGTAACAGTCAATAAAACTTAAAATGCAGCAACATTCATTTTATAGCATCATGCATATAAGCAATAGTATATGCTATAGTTTTAATAATATTAAAAATGAAAGTACGCACTATTAAAATCACTACATATTTGTTCGAACGATATTGAATATGCCATTTGTTAGATCAAACCAATATGTAATTGATTTAATAGCATTTTTTTCTCAGTGTAGTTTCTAAAAATTATTTTATTTTAAACAGGTTTATACAGGCTCTCAACTATTTTTAGTCGTTTCTAGTAGGCCTCATTTATTTTGTACTTTTTAAAAAAGATGGAAACAGTCTGAACCTAAATCTTAACAGCTTTGAACTAGTTCTAAACAGTCTAAAACCAATTCATAACAGTTTAAAACTAGTTCTAAACAGTTTTACAGCAGTTTCAAACAATAATTAGACGCTCTAATAGTTCCAACTTGTTCTGAACTGGTTAGAAACAGTTTGAAACTAGTGTTAAACCAGTTTAAAACTAGTTTTAAACCAGTTTTTAACAGTTTTAAACCAATTTTTACAAATCGTTTAATTTTAAACAGGTTTAAACAGTGTATTAACAATTTTAAGTAGTTTTAACCCATTAAGGACGGGAAGTACACAAATTTGACATGGAGTTTAGTATTATTTTTTAGTGTTAGAAGAGAATGAAAAAAAATTTACTCAACCTATTTTATATAGATTAGACATCGCTCTTTCAAATTTTGCAATAAAAAATTATGTATTTTCATAAATAAACATGTTACAAGCAGTTTTTTTCAGTTTTTTTTTCATTTATGAATTTTTTTGGACCCTTTATGGTAGAGGAATATCTTTGACTGATACAAATATCGCGGCAAGGATGTTTAATCTACAAGAAACCACAATGGTGAAAGTTACATTTCAAAATGGCGGACACAAAATGGCGACTGAAGTGGGTTTTCTTTTTTAAATCATGGACTGGTATATTGGAAATCGTACAAACCTGATAGTTTTTCACAAAACTCGGTATGTGAATATTTTTGATTTCGCTGGTGCAGAATTTTCAAATAAACTTTCAAAATTCAAAATGGCGGATCCAAAATGGCAGACAAATTTTTAAAAATCTAACAATTTTGCTTGAAACTTATTACTCGGGGGTTTTTGGGGTCGCTGATTACGATTATAAAGTCAGATTTTCAAAATTCAAAATGGCGGATCTAATATGGCGGACGAATTTTGAAAAAGCTACTTATTTTGCTTGAAACTTGTTACTCGGGGGTTTTTGGGGTCGCTGATTACAAATCTAAAGTCAGATTTTCAAAATTCAAAATGGCGAATCCAAAATGGCGGACAAAATTTTAAAAATCTAACAATTTCGCTTGAAACTTATTACACGGGGGTTTTTGGGGTCGCTGATTACGAATCTAAAGTCAGATTTTTAAAATTCAAAATGGCTGATCCAATATGGCAGACGAATTTTGAAAAAGCTGCTTATTCCGGTTGAAGTTTAATACTCTGGACTATATTTATAATTGTCAAATATTAAAAGAATGTTTCATTGCAAAATTAGGATAAAACGGCATGACAGTAAATAAATTATAACTTTCTAGTCAGATATATATTGTAGACCTTTTTACATAAATAATTCGAACGATTCTTTGTAGCCATTGTTCTTTAAAAAAAACAATTATGAGAGTAATTTATAAAAAACCATTATTTAGAAAAAATAAGTGTTTTATATAAACCAGAAAAAAAATTTGGAACGCTGGCAATAATTTGTTTAAATAATTATTAGTATCATATAAGAATGTATCATATAAGAATACACTTCAAAACACTGACAGAATACCGAACTGTGAAGGTAGGAAAAAAAAACATAGACAAAGCTAAATTTTAAAAAAAGTTTATAAACAACTATTAATTGTTTAAACAATTAAAAAAATAATAATTGCATATTATTTTAATATTTAATTTATTTCTGTTTATAGCTCAACAACTTGAAAAATTAGTTAAAATTAATTTCTCAGTGCATTAAGACGAAATTAATAATAAACAACATTTATTTGTTTAAATAATTAAGGATAATAGTTTGAAACTAATTTTGGCTAATTTCTTAGTGTTTGAAACATAAAAAGTTGGTAGATTTAAAAAACTATAGCTCTCTTACTTTATTTTTATAACAATTATTATACATTAACAATTAAAACGACTTAAATAAATAAAAATTGGATGTATTATTAGTAAATGTTCAAAGCCTGGGACTATAACTAATAATTATTACAAATATGCCTGTAAAGAAGCTAATCTTTACTAATTTTAGGAAATTTAGTTTTTTGAAAATACCCGCCAAAGCTTAGTTCTAGTCCTCCCGATAGATGGATGTCGCATTCTCACAACTGCAAGCAATTAATTTTTATGCGTGTTCATTTCATTATTTATGATCAGCGACCCCCAAAACCCCCGAGTAACAAGTTTCATGCAAAATAAGTAGCTTTTTCAAAATTCGTCTGCCATTGGACGCCATTGGATGCCATTGGATCAGCCATTTTGAATTTTAAAAATCTGACTTTAGATTCGTAATCAGCGACCCCAAAAACCCCCATGTAATAAGTTTCAAGCGAAATTGTTAGATTTTTAAAAAATTTGTCCGCCATTTTGGATCCGTTATTTTGAATTTTGAAAATCTGACTTTAGATTTGTAATCAGCGACCCCAAAAACCCCCGAGTAACAAGTTTCAAGCAAAATAAGTAGCTTTTTCAAAATTCGTCCGCCATATTAGATCCGCCATTTTGAATTTTGAAAATCTGACTTTATATTCGTAATCAGCGACCCCAAAAACCCCTGAGTAATAAGTTTCAAGCAAAATTGTTAGATTTTTAAAAATTTGTCCGCCATTTTGGATCCGCCATTTTGAATTATGAAAGTTTATTTAAAAATTCTGCACCAGCGAAATCAAAAATATTCACATACCGAGTTTTGTGAAAAACTATCAGGTTTGTACGATTTCCAATATACCAGTCCATGATTTAAAAAAGAAAACCCACTTCAGTCTCCATTTTGTATCCGCCATTTTGAAATGTAACTTTCACCATTGTGGTTTCTTGTAGATTAAACATCCTTGCCGCGATATTTGTATCAGTCAAAGATATTCCTCTACCATAAAGGGTCCAAAAAAATTCATAAATGAAAAAAAAACTGAAAAAACGTGTTTTTTATTAAAAAACTGCTTGTAACATGTTTATTTATGAAAATACATAATTTTTTATTGCAAAATTTGAAAGAGCGATGTCTAATCTATATAAAATAGGTTGAATAAATTTTTTTTCATTCTCTTCTAACACTAAAAAATAATACTAAACTCCATGTCAAATTTGTGGACTTCCCGTCCTTAATGGGTTAATCAATTTCGGAAACCTCTAAACTAGTTATAAACAATTTTAAACCGATTCTAAACATTTTGAAGCATATTCTAAACGATTTCTGTTTCACAAAACTTCAAATTTTTTTAACGGCCGTAAATGAACAAATCGATTTGAAAAAACGAATATACACTGAGAGAAATGGATATTCAAACTTACTATCCTGGATATTAAAAAATAATTATTTTGAGTCAAATTTTCTGAACTGGGCCACCTAAAACTGACTTTTCAAATTTGCTTTACTTCTATACATAATTTATTACAGCCAGGTGGTACAAAAACATTCCTGAAAAGTTTTTTTAAAAATTTTAATTTTTCAATTAGTTATAAACAATTAAAGTTTAAAGCACCTTTTTACGAAATTGTCAATTGCTCAGCTGTTTTTTGATAAAATTGAATAATATTTGGTAGAGACATAAAAAAATAGTGCCTCTATTAATCACGATCAGAATTTTAAAAATTCGTAATTATTTATGCAAAATAAATTGTTAATTAATTAAACAATTGAAATTTTTTACAACTTCTGGGGCAGGTATGAAAAAAATTCAAAAACAGCAGAAATCTGTGTTTTCTGCACTTTAATTTAAAAAAAAAAAATTTTAGTACCTTTAAAAATTGAGCAAATGGCGTAACTTTAAAGAGCGGCGTCCAAGCATCCGAACTGCCGCGGCCGCTGCGCTGGCGCTGCCGCCACAGTGGGGCAAAAAAAGCGTCCGTGGAAAAATTAACATAGGGCCCAGAAATATTAACCGATTTAGATGTATTTTTTTTTAAATTAAAGGTAACAAAATTTTGCATAACACCCTTTATTTTACTTTTTGAAAAATAGTTGTTTTCATTTATTTATTAAATGTTAAACACGAAAAAAAATGTTTTCTTATTAAAACCAGTTTAATTTTTTATTAAACGCATAATTTATATCAACAAGAACAACATTTTTTGAAGTAATTATTTTAGAACAACTTCTAATAATAAGCTAATTATTTAAAAAATGTTTGTATAAGTTATAAACTAGACAATCTTATGAACAATGCATTTTCTTAATATCGTTATAAAGAAGTTAATAACACTATTTCTACATTTTTCTCATGATTAACGGGATGACAAGTTATTTTTAATTTAATTAATTTTTAGGTTTATTATTGTTGAAACAAACATTAATTAACAAATTACTTTTACTTTTTTTTATTTAATTGACAAATTTCTTGTATACTTTTGAAGTCGTTTTAGTATTTATTTCTTTCGATACTAAATTAATGTCATATATTTTTTTGTAAAATTTAAGAACTATTCTTTATTTTTATTTTTATTATCTATTTTATAAAGAATTTTTATATTTTATTTATCTTTTTGTTTTATATGTTTTGAATAATTAATATACATGCTCTCTAAATCTGAATTAGTTGAAAATAACTAATTTAAAAGAAAAAACTCAGTCACTAATTCAAATAATTATATTTTTACTAATCATTTAGTAAAGAATAAGTAATTATTAGTCAAATTCATTTTTAGGTTATGTCAAAATAACTAATGTTTTAGTAAAATTCTGTTTACTAATTTAATTAGTCGTATTTTAACTATTTTTTAGTTAGGTTTTTACTAACAATTAGTCATTTTTTTACTGATAATTAGTTATTTTTAACTAATTGCTGAAATATAAACTCAGGCACTTATTTGAATGTAATTGTTATTTAATTTAAGCATAAAAGTTTAATTCCAAATGTTTAAACATATTTGACGATAGCTTTAAATAAAAAAAATCATTTTATTTTATAACTCAAATGTCTACATTAATGTAAAACTGTCGTTTCCTCTTTTAAAAATTGTTTGTAATTTTGATAGGTAAATATCAAATTAATCAATACAGGAAATTTGTTAATTAACGTTCGTTTAAACAATAAGAAACCTGAAATTATCTGCAGCAATAATATTGTACATTGTGCACAAAATTTCATTAATTTTGAAAATAGGAACCGGAAAAAAAATTGTTTATAAAATTTATTTATAAATTAACAAAATAATTAATTTATAATAGTTTTTCGTAAAATAAACCACTAATTAGTTACAAATATTGAAGAACAGATGGATTTAATTTGCTAAATATTAAGAAAACCAACGAAGAAAACATATTTCGTCTACAGTCTAGTTTATAACTTATACAAACATTTTTTAAATAATTAGCTTATTATTAGAAGTTGTTCTAAAATAATTACTTCAAAAAATGTTGTTCTTGTTGATATAAATTATGCGTTTAATAAAAAATTAAACTGGTTTTAATAAGAAAACATTTTTTTTCGTGTTTAACATTTAATAAATAAATGAAAACAACTATTTTTCAAAAAGTAAAATAAAGGGTGTTATGCAAAATTTTGTTACCTTTAATTTAAAAAAAAATACATCTAAATCGGTTAATATTTCTGGGCCCTATGTTAATTTTTCCACGGACGCTTTTTTTGCCCCACTGTGGCGGCAGCGCCAGCGCAGCGGCCGCGGCAGTTCGGATGCTTGGACGCCGCTCTTTAAAGTTACGCCATTTGCTCAATTTTTAAAGGTACTAAAATTTTTTTTTTTTAAATTAAAGTGCAGAAAACACAGATTTCTGCTGTTTTTGAATTTTTTTCATACCTGCCCCAGAAGTTGTAAAAAATTTCAATTGTTTAATTAATTAACAATTTATTTTGCATAAATAATTACGAATTTTTAAAATTCTGATCGTGATTAATAGAGGCACTATTTTTTTATGTCTCTACCAAATATTATTCAATTTTATCAAAAAACAGCTGAGCAATTGACAATTTCGTAAAAAGGTGCTTTAAACTTTAATTGTTTATAACTAATTGAAAAATTAAAATTTTTAAAAAAACTTTTCAGGAATGTTTTTGTACCACCTGGCTGTAATAAATTATGTATAGAAGTAAAGCAAATTTGAAAAGTCAGTTTTAGGTGGCCCAGTTCAGAAAATTTGACTCTTTAATATCTGGATATTAAGTTTTAATATTTAAATACTATGTTTTATTATATGGATGTTAAGTTTGAATATCCATTAACTCCATTTTTCTCAGTGTAGAAAGACTTTTTCTATATTATTGTAAACTTATAATTAAAAACATTATCAATGCATCTATTGAAACAAAAAAAATTATTTTCACCCGAAAAATATGGTGGAAATATAAAAAGAGGTAAATCTGTAGCACGGACTTTGGTGGTTTAGTGTAATCCATAATCGTAAAGCTGGTTGCAAAACAAGGGAATACGAAACTGGTGCCTAGCTGAGATAGGTATAATTGAACGACACATCGGCATTGGACGTTTATTTCAACATTGGAAACAAACCAGCGGTGTCAACGATTCACGCACAGCCATCATTTCCCATCCTGTTGAGATATATTGCGGCTTTACTAATGTGGACCGTTACGACCGCTGTTTCATGACTGTCGTAAAAGGCCCCTGCACTTGTTTTCTATCATACTGTTACATCCATTTACTACACAACTTAAATTTATTCTTCTATCAATATATTCAACTAATTACAATTTTTTTTTAGTTTTAGAATATTAAAGTTGTTAAAATTGTTGTATTTCTTTTCAATTTAAGACTACGAATATAGATTAATCGAGTTCAAAAATGGATGGGAAAAAAGTCAAATTGGGATTTTAATGCTTTTACCCCCTAGAATTGTTCTATATTAAAAAAAAAAAAAAATAGACCGGTTTTTTTTCCAAATCAAAAAATATTTAGAGGTTGCTGAAGCGATCTAAGTATCCTGTGTATTTTACATGAAAAAAAATGTTTTCATACAAATAGTATAGAATCCTTAAAAATCAATATGTTCCAATCGTCAAACTCTGTTTCTCTTCACACGACTTTAATGAATATTGCCAATTTGTTTATTTAACTGTTTCTTAATATTAACTGTTTTTAATGGTTTTTTTTAACACCGAAAATAAAAAAATCCAAAAACAAGCTTAACAAATAATTTTTACTATTTTTTTTTTTTTTTAGTTTTTTTGCACCATTTTTAATAAAAAATATTAATATAGATTTTTAAGAATTGTTTTATGTAATTACTAATTCGTTTAAAAGAATTATTATTGTTTACTTACAACTATTTATCAAATTAGGCTACTGAGTTTTAAACAAACTTGTATAGTTTAATTTTAACTTATCAAATTAGACGACACAGTTGCAATTTTTTCCTAATTTTGCAACCTTTTAAGCTAGATTTTACAAATTACTAAAAACAGACTAAAAATCAAAATTTTATCAATTGTTTAAATAAATAATTAATGTTTATTTTCATCTTTTTTCAAAATTAAGTCACAGGTTTGCACATTTTTCTCAATTTTGCAGCTTTTCAACACCAATGATTAAGCAATTACTAACAACAGACAAAGAATAACAAATGTATCAATTGTTTAGACAAATTATAATTGTTGAATTTCAACTTTTTATCAAATTAAACTACAGAGTTGCAAGTTTTTTTTCAATTTTGAAACTTTTTTAGCTGAATGATACCAATCACTAACAATTGTTAATTTTAGTTTATTAGTAATTGGTAGAAAAGTTGCAAAATTAAAAACAAGCGGCAACTTTGTAGCTTAATTTGAAAAAAAAATTGAAGTTAAACAATAGTAGTTTGTTTAAATAATTTATGCAATCTTTAGCATTAGTTTCGTGTTAGAAAGAGATTATATTCGTCTGTAAAAGTTGCATAATTGAGAAGAAGTTGCAACTCTGTAGCTGAATTTTATAAAAAGTTAAAATTAAACAATAATTATTTGTTTAAACAATTGGTAGAATTTTGATTTTTAGTTTGTTGAAAGTAATTAGCATCATTTAAGTTGAAAAGTTGCAAAAGTTAGAAAAATTGCAACTCTATATAGGTTAAATTGATAAGAAGTTAAAATTAAACAATAATAATTTGTTAAAACAATTGATAACATTGTTATTGGTCGAGTCCATACCAAGTGATCACACCAATTTCAGTCATATTGAGTAATATTTACGAAATTGATATTTTGGGTTCCTTTAGGAGTAAAAAAAATAAATTTTAATTATTTTTAAAAAATTCAAAATATTTTCGAAAATATTCAAATTCAAAATTTTGAGTACTATTTTTTTTGTTTTATCATAACTTCTGTAATTTTGAAGCAATTGAGATCATTTTTTTTTAAATTACTCGTATTTAAATACTCTTTCAAGAAAAATTATAATAATTAAGAAATTGTTTATAATTAAATTTTTATTAAAAAAATTAAATTATTTATTTAAACAAAATCTAAAGTATATCATCGATCTTTTTCAAAAAATTCATAAACATAGCCTATAATGTGCTTAAAAATTTAAGCCAAAGAAAAAGATGGTATGTATTATAGTTTTTGAGAAAAAAATTATTAAGTTATGCTAGCGCGGCGCAGACCGGTGTCACCGCTACTCAACGCGTAGTTCCGTAGTAACCGAAATGTATGTATATTTTTACATAATGTAAATATAGTTAGTGTATTATATTTAAATTATAAGCTTCAGAAAGTCACACTGATCTTTTCATAGTACATGGACATCAAACTTTAGAATTAAAAAAATCGGAGAAAATAATTAAAGTAAAAAAAAGTAATTAAAAAATTGGTAATTTATAGAAAAATAATAAAAATAACTAAAAATTGAGAAAATTATTAAAATTTAAGAATAATAATTAAAAATTTGTTAAATCAATTGAAAAATAATTAATATAATTAAAAACTGGTAAAAATAAGTGAAAATAAGTGAATAATTAAAATAATTTAAAACTGAAGAAAGAAAAATAATGGACTAGTAAAATTATCAAAATTCGCGATGTTCAGGGGTGTTAATTTTTTTTCTTATGCAATTTTAGACCTAAAATTATGGGGTAATGTCTAAAATAGAGAAACAAATAATTTGCGGAGTTTGAGAAATTTATTCTAAGAAAAACTTAAATTTTAAAAATTAAACCTCTTTCACAATTTTCATTTTTTCCATCGACAATTTTTTTGTGGGATTTTTAAATGATTTTCTACAATCCATCGTATGGATTTTGAAAAATAAAATTTCGAAAATGACAAAAAAAATATTGTTTTTTAATTTTTATGTAATACCATAATTCTACATCTTAATTGATGTAAGAAAAAAAATGACACCTCTGAGCATCAAAAATTTTGTTGAGTTAAAATTTCACCTATCTCTCCCCTTAAAGAATGATAAAAATAGTTTGAAAATAGTTGAAAGAAATGAAAACTATAATAAATTTAAAAGATGACAAAATTTTATAAGGAGAAAAATGATTAAAAATTTGAAACATAAAGTATGAAACATAAAATTTGTCAGTACTGCGAAGTACTGACAAACTTCGCAGGTGTTGACAGATTGAATTAATGAATGAAATTTGAAGATTATTATAAATAACTATTTTTAATCAATGTTTGTAAAAAAAAATTTCAAATTTCAAATTTTAGGTCTAAAATTGCATAAGAAAAAAAATTAACACCCCTGAACATTGCGAATTTTGATAATTTTACCAGTCCATTATTTTTCTTTCTTCAGTTTTAAATTATTTTAATTATTCACTTATTTTTACCAGTTTTTAATTATATTAATTATTTTTCAATTGATTTAACAAATTTTCAATTATTATTCTTAAATTTTAATAATTTTCCCAATTTTTAGTTATTTTTATTATTTTTCTATAAATTACCAATTTTTTAATTACTTTTTTTTACTTTAATTATTTTCTCCGATTTTTTTAATTCTAAAGTTTGATGTCCATGTACTATGAAAAGATCAGTGTGACTTTCTACGGAACTACGCGTTGAGTAGCGGTGACACCGATCCGCGCCGCGCTAGCATAACTTAATAATTTTGTTCTCAAAAACTATAATACATACCATCTTTTTCTTTGGCTTAAATTTTTAAGCACATTATAGGCTATGTTTATGAATTTTTTGAAAAAGAACGATGATATACTTTAGATTTTGTTTAAATAAATAATTTAATTTTTTTAATAAAAATTTAATTATAAACAATTTCTTAATTATTATAATTTTTCTTGAAAGAGTATTTAAATACGAGTAATTTAAAAAAAAAATGATCTCAATTGCTTCAAAATTACAGAAGTTATGATAACACAAAAAAAATAGTACGTAAAATTTCGAATTTGAATATTTTCGAAAATATTTTGAATTTTTTAAAAATAATTAAAATTTATTTTTTTTACTCCTAAAGGAACCCAAAATATCAATTTCGTAAATATTACTCAATATGACTGAAATTGGTGTGATCACTTGGTATGGACTCGACCTATTTTTAGTTTTCTGTTAGTAATCGGTTACATTCGCATTTAAAAATTGCAAAATTGATAAAAACTTGCTACTCTTTGGTTTAATTAAATAAAAATTTGAAATAAAAAATTATAATTTGTTTAAACAATTGTAGAATTGTTGTTTTTAGCTTGTTGTCAGTGATTGGTATCTTTTAGCTTAAAAAGTTGTAAAATTGCAACAAAATAGCAACTCTGTGGCTTAATTTGATAAAAGGTTGAAATTGAACAAAAATAATTTGTTTAAACAATTGATACAATAGTTATTTTTAGTTTGTTATTAGTAATTGGTTACATTCGTTTTAAAAATTTGCAAAATTTAGAAAAAGTTGCATTTCTGTAGTCTTATTTGATAAATAGTTATAAAAAAACAATAATAATTTGTTTAGGTGAACAAATTAACAATTACACAAAACAACTATTAAAAGACTATATTTTTGCTATTAATTGAAAATGGTGCCGAAAATTGTCAAAATAATAGTAAAAAAAATGTGTTAACGCTTGTTTTTGTATTTTTGCATTTCTGGGAGTTTTTGAAAAACACATAGAAAATAGTTAATATTAAAAAAAGGTTAAATAAATAATTTGGAATTATTCTTTGATGTCTCCTGAAGAGAAACATAGTTTGGCGATTAAAAAATATTGATTTCAAGAATGCTATACCATTTCTACGAAAAAAAATTTTTTTTTCCATGTAACCATAACTATTATTAAATTTTTTTGTTGAAATATTTTTATCAGGCTTCTAAACTTTATATACTTTTTACTTTATAAACCTTTTTTTAATTTTCAAGTGGCTTTTCTGCAACTTCTAGTAATTTTGTTCTTTTCCTACGTTCTACTTTTTTCTATAAAATACCAGATAACTTCTAAGTAGTTTATCTTTGATTTTTAGTTATACCTTTTTCATTTATATGAATTTTTTATATTTTTTAGTAACTTTTTATCGACTCTAGTTATTTTTCATTTATATCTACTTATTTTTTCACTTTCCAGTTATTTTTTCTCATTTTCTGGTTTCTTTCTAAAATTTAGATATTTCATATAATTTACTAGTTACTTTTCAAACAATTTCTATTTTTTTCTTTAATTATTCTTAATCCTTTTTGTCCCATTTTCTCATTGTTTCCTTCAAATTTTAAATTATTCACAAAATTTTTTATAATTTTCTAGTTACATTTAAAAATTTTTAGGTGTTTTTATAAGTAGATTTTAGTTCCTTTTAATATCTTGGTAATTTTTCTTTTTATATTTCAGTATCAATATTTTGAAAAAATTCTAGTTACTTTTCAATCCCCTAGTTATTTCTTAACAGTTCCCTATTAATTTTTTTACATTCTACTAATTTTGCTTATTTTTTGCTTGTTTTACTTTAAGTTTTAGTCATTTATACATTTCAATTCTTTCTTCTTTTTCTAGATACTTTTTTATATTTCTAGTAACTTATTTAATTTTTAGTTATTTTTCTTATTTTCTCTTTCCTTTTTTAAATTTCCGTTTATTTTTTCTAAATATGATTAATTATTTGATCAAATGACAATGTTTTTTTTAATATTCTAGTTTCTTTTTACATTACTAACTACTTTAAGGTTTTCTGGTAATTTTATTGTATTTTCTTATTATCTTTCAAGTAATTAATTTTTTTACTTTACTGTGTTGATTTTAGTTTCCCTTCCGTTAATTTTTTCCCCATTTTTTATTAATTAACATTTTTATTTATTTTCCATTAGTTCCTTAATTCCCCGTCAAATTACTTTATCACATTCTAGTAATTTTTCCTAATTACTTTAACTTACATCTTTTATTTCCCGATTTCTTACTTTCTAGTATTTTAATTATAAGTATAATTTCTTAATTATTTCTTTTTTTTTCATTTTTCAAGAAAAAATGCAAGAATTGCTATTTAAAATTCTATGCAATCTTAACCGTGTAAAAATCAAACAATCAAGACAATTTTTTTTTAAAATCGTATCACAGATTAAATTTGAACTAAAATTGGTGTAAATTTGTGCTTTGATAGGTAAACAAAAATGATGAAAGTTTAGCGGAAAAATACGCAAATATTTATTATGTACATGGAACTGACAGTGAGTTTAATTGACTGAGTTGATAATTTGATTCTTCTCTAAATTGTTGGACGATTCCAAGATCGAGTAAACAGACCATTGAGCGCCATTTGCATTGTTGGCAGACTTGAGCGATTCTCGACAGACACCAGGCGCGTTTGCGGGCTTTCAAAGCTCCGGAACTAATTAAATAGGCCGCACTGCGGTAGCAATAACGCATTACTTGCATACCTGCGGGCTGCGAACGCATTTCCTCCAGATAGTTAAATTGGTACTGGAACTAGACAGCCGTCGTTAACAGTTTCAGACAATATAACTTCCCTTTTAAACAGATTCCAGTTCTGAAAATTTAAAAAAGATATTGAACACAATTTACTAACCAGAAGCTCTCTAAATCTAAATTTGTGATTATCTATTAATGATATAGAGGAAAATTGGTTACTTATTTGAAATAATTAGAATTAAAGTAATTTTTAAATTTTTAATAGAAACCTACTAATTGAAATAGTAACTGATATATTTCACTATTTTAATTATTAATTTATAATTATTAATTTCTAGTAAAAATTAGCATAGAACTTCTAAAAAAAACAGGGAAATTCTTACTATTTCAAAAAGTAAACGATTTTTTTCTAATTTATAAGTAGGAAATCACTAATAGGGGATTGAAGCGAGCGAGTAAATGTACTAATTTTTCTAGACTTTTGAAAAAATGTATTTTTTTTTTAATTAAAAATGATTTTTAATGTAGCTATTGCTGTAGATTTGTATCACTTAAAACAGAATGAAATTATCTTTAAAAAATATATATTATATAACTAAGTTTGGAAAAAAATACTTTTAATTTTAGCCTTACAAAAATATTCAAAATTTAGAAAATTGTCAAAAACTAGCAAAGACAAAAGAAAATGTAAGAATAAAATAAGCGAAATAATTAAAAATGCTAAAAAATCTTTGAAAAGTAAAAAAAACAAATTTTTAAAATGAGAAAATTAAAAAGAATGTAATAAGAATTTGTAAAAATAGCGAAAAATGTTTATGACGGTTTAAGAGAAAGTTCAAAAACTTTTAAAATAAAATAAATAAAATATTTGTTACTGTAAAAACAAAAAAATTGTAAAATTATAAGAAAAATTATTTAACATTTTTCGGAAAAAAAACCAAGAGGACCAAAAAAGTTATAAAAAGTAAGAAAATCTTGAAAAACAATTTTCCATATTATTAAAAAGTGAATGAAATTAGGAACAAGTGTTAAAAAATCTTATAAATGAATTCGAAAGTAAAAACGTACATAATCCGCTAAAACCAGAAAAATTATAAAATTAAATAAAATGTCGAAAGATTAGTATAAATTATTTACCAAAAATGTCAAAATTCTTCAAGAATAGAAAAGTTATGAAAATTATTCAAAATTAAATAAATAAACATTCTTAAAAAATAAAAACTTTTAAAGAATTACTTAAGAAAAAGAGAAATATAATATAAAAATAATTTTGGAAGAACTAAAATTTCTTAAAAAATTAAAAGATAAATAGGACCTAAACAGTAAAAAATGCCTAATAAATTTTTTTAAAAATAACAGGAAATAAGAATATATGAGAATTGTTTTAAAGTAACATAAATAAGCAATAATCAATAATTCAAAAATTATTATCAAAAAGTCACAAAATTGTAATAAATTTAAAAATAAGAAAGTGTGAAAATCGAAAATTTTTAAATGTTTCATAAATATTACAAAATGAAAGGAAAAATTCCTTAAAAATAAAGCAGTCAAGAGAATTTGTCAAAAATTGTGGAAACAAAAAAAAAAGAAAAAGGAATAAAATAAAAAGGTTTAAAAAAATATTTATTTGATTGAAAGTTCTAAAAAAAATTTAAATTCAAAAGTAAAACCAAGAAATCACAAAAAAAATGTTTTTAAAGAATTTATTAATAATTGTATGTTATTATAAACATATTTTATTTTAATTATGAGAATTAAAAAATATGCTTTTAGTGGGGCTGTGCAGTTAATATTTTGAACTTACATTGTTTTTTTAAGATAATCTTAAAAAAAATTAAAAAAAACACAAATCAAAACCAAAAAAAATAATTCTATTTTTTCCGGGACAGTACGCTTATGTATTCCCACGTATTTTACTCGTCTTAATACGAATACAAAATCAGAATAACAATATTGGCTACATTTTTTTAGATAATCTCAAAAAATTGCTCAAAAACCCGAAAAAACCCAGCAAAAAAAAAAGTTTTTTGTCCGGGACAATATGCTAGTGCATTCCTACGTATTTTTCTCCGCTGTATCCGAATCCGAAGTTAGAATAACCAGATTAGCAAAATTTTTTTGGATAATTTGAAAAAAGTGCTCAAAAACCCGAAAAAACTCAAAAAAATTTTGTTGTCCGGGACAACATGCTAGTGCATTCCTACGTGTTTTTCTCTGTTTAATCCGAATCTTAAATTAGAATAACCAGATTTGCAAAATTTTTTTTGATAATTTCAAAAAATTGCTCAAAAACCTGAAAAAATCTTGAAAAATTTTTTTTTGTCCGGGACAATATGCTTATGCATTTCTACATGGTTTTTTCCGCTAAATCTGAATCCGAAGTCAGAATAACCAGATTGGCTAAAATTTTGAAGATAATCTTTCAAAAAAACTAGCGATAAACACTAGACAATCGTCTTTTTGCAATTATGTCAAAAATTTAACTAATCTGATCATTTTGACTTTAGATTTGGATTCAGCGAGTAAAAATGTGTAGGAATATACTAGTGTAGTGTCTGGAACAAACAATTTTTTTTGTATTTTTTTGCTGTATTATTATTATTATTTATTATTTTATTTATTATTATTTATTATTATTGTTGTTATGTTATTATTATTATTATTATTATTTTTATTAATACGATTATCATTTTAAATAATTAAAATGCACTATAACAGTCCTAAGTTTAGTTTTCCAACTGTCTGAATTCACACGTAGGATCTGAGTTTCTCAAACTTGTAGAATTTCGTTGATTTCATTGCGTTCAGTTTATTTCATTTTGACAAGTTTGATATAAGAAAGTTTTTTCTCTCTGTAATAAAAGTTTTTGTTTTTTGAGAAATTGTTATTTTTCTTCTATTGTCATTTGTCAATTTTCTGTCTACAAAAAAGTAGAGGTCGAGTCAGCAATTGAGTTAAGTTGACTGCATGAAGACATCGAAGCCCTCTTGTGAGAATGCTGACTCGCACAAATTCGCTCCAAGATCAAAGATAATCAGCGAATATTGTTCGGCACTTGTTCTAGAAGCTTTCCTTATAATTCCCTGTGTTTGAATCTCGAGCAGTTTTAGATTTTATCCTCCAGCTGCGATTTCTGTTGCTACTTTCTTCAAGAAAAAATCGACTCAAGAGGAATTGATGGGATTTCAGGGGTTCGTGTCAAGTAGCTGGATGATTGATCAGATTACTTACCGCATTCTTTCCCTTTTATTCATCAAAGACAAAATACTCAAATCAGAAACTGTTTACTCAAATAGACTGAGTAAATTCTACCAAAAAAAGAGAATAAAAATATTAGTATCTCCTTATGAAATCCGATAGAAAACGGATATTATATTTTTATATATGTTTCGGATTAAACCCGTATAGAACCGTACAGAATGTCACCAATTTTTTTTATTTTAATTTCATAACCCGGATAAAACCCGACTTTAACCTTATTTCACCCGTAAATTTTAAATAATTGCCGGATAAAAACCGAATACACCAACTAGAACCCAAACTGGGTTTTATCTGGCTTCCATCCGGATTTTATCTGTTTGTTTTCGGTTTTTTAACAGGGTGATATGACTCGCAGCGTCGCGTCTGCGCAATAGACGAAAATTTTGTTGGTAACAGTGGTCACGTGACATATTCTGTAGCTAACTTCAGTAAGAATGAACGCACTAAAAACGAAAAATTCACCTGTCTTTATCATATCAAATCTCCGTTCCTATTAATCAAAAAAGCTTCAAGCTAGGACTATTTGATGGCAAATTTTATAAGCTATCCAATGGTCTATAAAAAGATTATTTTTGCTAATTTCTAACACAGTTATCAATATTTCAAAACTGTAATGATATGAGTTATAAATGTGTAGCGTACTCATACCACTACTGTAGAAACCGGCAGGGCTTTTAAAGAGAGTGGGATTTCCCACTTCTCGCGCGTCTCTCTCTTCCCCTTCTTCGCAGCAGCGACTGACGGCTCGTATATATATTTGGCTTCGCTCGTCAATTCAGTCAGTCGTCTGGTGGACAGGACTCGAGACGCTTCTCGGTCCTGAGCTAGGTAACTCAGTTGGCTGCCGGGCAGTGGAAGTGTACTGCCAGGCAAAAATTTATTTTTGCTAATTTCTAACACAGTTATCAACATTTAAAAAGTGTTATGATATGAGTTATAAATGTGTAGCGTACTCATACCATTACTACAGAAGACAGCAGGGTGCTCAAAGAGAAAGGCGTTTCCCACTTTCGCGCGCTCTCTCTTCCCCTTCTTCGCAGCAGCGACTGACGGCTCGCATATATATTTGGCTTCGCTCGCCAATTCAGTCAGTCGTCAGGACAGGACCCAAGCGCGTGGAGATGCTCCTCCCTCAAAACTCAAGCGATGTATCCGAAACCTTTGAGGTGAAGGATCGCCTAGGTTTTTTTCAAATTAATAGATATGCCCCTCTTTAGTTTGGCGAACAGTGGTGAAAGATTACAACGTCTATGAGTGCTCCCGTGAGGTTGTAATCCGTGTTCTACTAGGTACTCGTAGCTTCTTGGTTGGGGAAATCAATATAGGTGCTCCTGTTTAATTTCTTTCCTTCCAAAAATTAGACGCAATTCTTCCCTTGGAGGGGATTATTGCACAGGGGTAGGGAGTCACGTCAGTCAAAAATTATTAACGTATCAGTCAATGCCAGACCATTTGTTGATCCGCTGTTTTTGTCATTATTGACTTCATCTAACTTCCTAGTAATCAGTATTCTTAAAAATAAATGTCAGCCAGCAGGCTAAAATTCAATATGCTTTGTAACTAGAAATAATATTCTCAGTCAGATGGCCAAAATTAATTTATTTTCAGATCCTAGTTATAATAGACACTAGACAATCCGATAAGCGAATTCCCAACAATCATTAGAATTTTCGTACCATTACAAAACGTCCATCTGTTTATTACTATTTTTGTAAATGGTCCCACAATTTTGACCGGTAGTTTATTACAACATAATAAGTGCCATTGGCATTGTCATAATATCCACATTCTTTAAAATATTTTAAATAAAATTTTATCGTGATCCATAGAAGCGCAATATTACAATTTTACGAAATCTAGTTGAAATTTAATTTTCCTCTGTAATCTTGTAGAAGATAAGGGTTGACAAATCCAGTGGCTTTTAAGCTAACGAATTTAGCGTCCTTCAGACCACAGTTCCTGTCTCTTGCTTGGTCCCCCTGCTGTCAACTCCGCGAATGTAATATGCCTGATATCTGTCCTTTATGTTCACTTTGAGCGTGATTTCGGGTTGTTATTAAAATGCTCGAAATCTTGAATAGTTCTCAATTTATCGAGAGACTCACACTCATTTTTGGAATCGTTCAATCAATCCCGTCAACACTCTTGTAATCGAATTAATCACTAAGGATGCTTTGACGTGATGCGGATGTCATCGATGTAATTGGAAATTGCGTGAAAGCTCATACGCTGCATTGGCTAAATGCAAGGCATCAAATTCGACAAATTAAAATTTGAGAAGCTTTCGGAATTTCCAATTAACTTGTTAAAATGAAATTTCAAATTGAGTCAAATTTTCGAAAATGCTTAACATTCAATGAATTCTGGAAACGAGAAATATTAATTTTACTTATGCACGAAACTGTTGGATTTAAACTATCCAGAATAAATGCAGAGGAGATTCAACAGATATTTGAAATTAGTTTTGTTCACAATTATATTTGCGAAAGTTTGATCAATACTCGCTGAGATGCAATCATCACGCGATCATTGTATGATTTTGATGAACGAAAAGCGTGCTATCCATGGTCGAAACTACATTCTTAAATTCAATACGAAAAAGTTTTCCTTGCAATTATTTCTCTTCATTTATTGTTTAAAAATCCGTTCTGAATAAAAATTACATGCTTCGAGACTCGTGGGTTGAAATAGGAGACTATACATATTGTAGAGAAATCACTGAGCGCCAACCTCTTGACCAAGTCAAAGCAAGAACTTCTGACTGTTGCAGCTTCGAAAGCAGTTTGCAATCTCCAGGTCATCTGCATCAAGAGGCACTTCACAAACAGTTGCGAACTGCATTAGACAGACAAAAACTTCAATTTATTCTCAACTTCAAGCCAAAGGCGATTCTGGCAAATTTTTTAACTTGAAATGCAAAGTTCTATGTTCTAAAATAAAAAAGCAAAAAAAAAAGCATCGTCGATTTACAATTAAAGAAATATTGGATTATTTCTTAATTTTACTTTTTTTTATTTTTATAAACAATAAAAATTTGAAATCTTTTAAACTCATTCAAATTTCAACTTTTAACAGAATTTAATAACCTTTTTAAGAACTTTTTAATTTAACATATGAATAAATTGCAGTTTTCAAGATGTCGATAATTTGTTATTAATTACTGAAATTATCGCTAGATTAGTTCAAGAGTTCACTTTCTATGTTTAATTAAATATTAATTTTCAAACAATGTAAACCACATCTTGCCAGAATTGGAAATTATCAATTTGCAAGAACAAAATTATTCAACATCTGCTGGAGGAACTAACAGGAAGAAAATGAAGTGCTTCAAACTCAAAGAGCGTTGTACAGAATTATCAATATTTTGCCGCAAGCTTCCGGATGTCTGCAGTATAATATGCAGATCAAAAGTTGATGAAATGCACTAGAATACCAAGAATTTATAAAATAGAATTTTCAAATGCTTTTTTATTTCATCCTTTGAGGGCCACATTTTTCCAACTAGTCGATTCTTTTCATGCCTAGCATTTCTATGTTTATTGAGCGGTCGCTAAAATCGAATTTAATTCAAAATTGAAAATGTCGAATATTTTTTTAATCGATACAATTCGTTTGAAAAATGTGGCACAGGGGTATTTGAGGTCATTGGTAGCAAAATATTAAAACCCATTTTTAAAATGCAAAATGGTGAATGTTATTTTAGTTTAACACTACAATTTTTTTCTCATTTAATTTTTCAAAAATTTTTTGGTTATTTTTATCACTTTCTAGTTACTTTTTTCTTTATTTCTAGATGTTTTTCTTTTATTTCCATCTTTAAGCTCAAAATATTATTGTATAAATTATTCATTAAGTTTCATATTATGTTTAAAGTGTTTTAAATCTGTATTAAAATCAGTAAAGTAGATTTAAATAAGACGCGTTTATATTTTAATACATTATTATTAAAAATAAAATATAAATTTGATAATTAATTTAAATTTTAGATTCAGGTGGATTAATAATTAAATAAAAAAACTAAAAAATCATATAATTATTATAAAAATAATTTTTTTCAAAATAAGTAGTTACTTTGAAACAAAAAAAATCTATAGTGTCAAACTTTAAGAGTGGAAAGAATCAAATAATAAAGCAATGAAATTTGCAATTATTATTAATTATTTATTTACTTTTCAGATTTCTTTCTTGTTTAAAGTTATTGTTTCTACATATTTAGATATTTTCAGCACTTTCTTTTACTTACACTTTTACTGTAACTTTCAAGTAATTTTAAAAAGGTCTAGTACTTTCTAATTTCTTTACATTTTGAAATTATTTTTCTGCATTTTCTGTGTAATTAATTTTATCTCTAATTATGATTTTTTTAGTAATTTTTTTCTTTTTGATTCACTTTTAATTCGTTATTTTTTTTTTCAAAATATTATTTATTTTCAATAATTTTTCTTTTCTTTTTGTAAATCTTTCTTCACTATCCAGAAATTTTTTCCTTCTGTTGTTTTTAATTATATCTAGCCTTTTTCATTGACATTTAGTTTTTTTTACATTCTAATAATATTTCTTAAATTCCACTTATCTTTCTTTATTTCTTAGATATTCTTCACTCGTTTGCATCCTAATTATTTTGTCATTTTTTAGTCATTTTACTTCATTTTCTAGTTATTTGTTTCATTTTTAAGTCATTTTACTTTATTTTCTAGTTATCTCACTCATTTTTTGGTTAATTTTTTTTCACTTTCTAGTACTTTTTCTTAACTTCGTAGTACTTTTTTTTTTTAATAATTTATTTACTGACTCTTATTTTTTTCTTTATTTACTACCAATATCCTAACATTTTTATTTCATATTTCTTTTTCTTGGTATTATTTTAACTTTCCAGTAATTTTTTAAATTCTGTAATTGCTTATTTTTTTTTTTTAATTATTTTTTTACTATATAACATTTTTTCACCAATTTCTAGATTTTTTCAAGTACTATAGTAACTTTCTTGCCTGTAAATAGTTTTTAAATTATTTATTTTTTTTTTAGTTTCTTTTAACTTAATGTTAGTTTCCAATTTTTTACTATCTTTTATAATTTTTATTTATTTAATTTGTAGTGACCATTTTTTTATTGTTATTTTTACTTGAAGCATACTTCCTATCTCTGTTCCTTCCGGGGATTCATAATATTTAATATTATCTAAGAAAGTGATGCATATGCTTACTATTATCGCAAGAATTTAGAGTGAGATAGAAAGTAGTCCAAATTATGGGCATTTAAACCCATAAATTTTAAATTTAAAAGGAAAATATTTATATATATGCCACCTGTAGTAAGTATCTATCTTTTGAAACATTATTCATAATAAATTTAAATTGACTTTTAATTACTATCTTTATAATTTCTATTCTATTTCTGCTCGATTTTTAAATTAAATCAAAGCAAAAATTTATTTTGTTAATATTAATAATCTCAGTTATAATACTTGTTAAATAATATAACAAGCATTAGGGAGATCATCATTGATTTTATAATATTAAAAAAAATATAAAAACTATAAAAATAAAATGAAATTAACATTAATACAGTTAAACTTTTATCTAGCATTATTAAATAAATGACTAATAATTAAAATATATTTCTGATGAAACCTCTACTTTAAAAAATTCGAAAATAAACAAAAACAAAGTTCATTGACCTACTTAATATGATCTATTCTGCTATTTGCTTCAAATATATTCCCTTTAAGTTTTCGTCTTTAACTTACGAATCTGATTTTATCTATTAAATAAAATTAACAAAATCAATACAACCATTTAATGTATAACGTTATAATAAATTAAATTTAAAACTCTACTTTATCCTTCATTAATTTCAACCATAAAAAAAATCTTCTATTAATCTTTTTTTTTCTTTTACATTATAAATAAACAAATGAAATAAATATTTTATAATTTTTTGGAAGATTCTCCTTTCCACAAACTCATGAATAAGTCGTGATGATGCTACAATGCACCACAACTTACCAAGTTTTGTAAAAAGTAGCGTAAACCAAGCGAAGAATTTAAACAATATTAACCAGTCAGTTGTTGGTTTTACTATGTACTCCAACAGAAGATCGATCAACTTTTTCGCTATTAAATAATTGCTAAATCGCAATTATTTAATAACCATTGCAATAATTTGGAAACACTACGTTTCCAATTTATTATTCGTAATAATCCAATTATTGAAATAAATATTTAGGTTGTACTATGTACTCCTCAATAAATAAATAAATAAGTAATTTTTATGACGCTTTGTTTCTCTATAGATTTCTGTACTTATTCAATTATAATTAATAAAACTATACTGTTAAATTTAAATTCAATAAAATAAAATATTTTAGAGAATTCTTTTTATTATATATTTATTATTTCTTATAAAAAACTTTATTTGAACTTTAAAAATTGATTTATTGTTTATTATCTAATAATTAATCTCATCGTACTTTCTTCATTTTCTTTATCCTTACCTATATTTAATTATTTTTATTTCGTATTATCAATTTTTCTATTATTAATAATAATTCCATCTAAATTATTTAATTTTAAACGTTTTTAAATTATTATTCAAATACTAAACAATATTTTACTAATCCTACTATTCACTTTTGTGAACTTTCTTATAAACTAATTTTATCAACTAATATTTATTTATAACTGTTTATATTTATTGCAAAAATTGCACTTATTCATGTTAATTCTAAAATATCATTAATTATCAATGAATTCCGCTTATTTTCTATTCAAATCATTTTTTCATTGCTTATTCTATTATTTTACAATTAACTATTTCTCAGATCTTCAATATTCAGTTATTTATTCAACAATATTTAACTTTTAACTTTCTATTTCGATTTTTATTTTTAAAATACTAAATCTTCTATCAAAATATGTTCCTAAATATATTCCTTATTTAATTTCCTATAATTATTTATAATAATAATCTAATAAATTTTATTATAAAAATTAATTATTTTAACTGAATTTTTGAAAATCCAAGTAACAATTCTTCATTTCAATTTCCCCTATTAATTTCAACATCCTGTACACCAGGACAGTCGCAGAGACTTAATATTTCATAAAGCGTATGATTTAAATTATTCTATTCTATTAATAGTTTTTTGGCGAGATCTGTAATTTACAGCATACCAAATATTATTTTGTTAGTCTATAAGGTTTTCTAAGGTCGTTTGAACCTTTTTTCTGTACATTAATGTTCAATTTGCTTAAATAAACCTCCACTCTAAAACTAAAAAACGCACAAGCCATCGGACCACCAACCCAAACGTCCAGAGCTCGATCCCAACAGACCCCAATATTTTGTTATATTCAAACTTTCTATTTAATTAATATTTTTATTTTTATTACTTTTTACTATTTTATTTTGAACATTATTTTGAAATGGTTTCTTAACCATGAAATACCATTTCATACTATTAAAATCATTAAAAAAACACAAGAATTTTAAAAAATACTTATTAAAAAATCTTTTATTATTCAAAACTGATCATGAGGTGTATATGATTAAAAAAAATTTTAATTTTAATACGCATCCTTTTCTTGTTAATTAACAAAGCGGGCGCCGCTTTTCTCAGAAACAATAAGAAACAATTTTTAAACTACATTTTCCAGTTGCTTTATGCATGAAAAATTGAAAAAATAATAAGAAAATGCAACTGTTAATGGCTTATTTACATCAAAGGTAGATAATGGAAAGTCTTGAGAATGAAAAATTACTAAATAATTATGAGGGACAGGAGCTTATCGTGAAAAGCCATTTTCCGAAGATAAACCTTGAGTAAAGAAGAGAAACATTCTATCTCTCGTTATACGAAGGGGCCTTTAATTACCCATCACTGGTAATTGCTCGAGGAACACTTCACTATCCAGAAGTGGATAAAACCACACGCGCACTCTCCTCGGATCAAGATAGCTAACCTAGTAACCATGCTTCGTTGGTTATCATGAAAACAACTTCAACATCGACTCAATTCTATGTTCTCGACGACGTAATTATC
The DNA here is from genome assembly GCA_037103525.1 of Ganaspis brasiliensis. Lineage (NCBI taxonomy): Eukaryota > Metazoa > Arthropoda > Insecta > Hymenoptera > Figitidae > Ganaspis > Ganaspis brasiliensis. The sequence continues at coordinate 1,226,204 of JAZKLR010000143.1, read as the reverse complement.
GTCAAACTTTCTCTAACGGAAATTTGTCTGTTGAGAAATTTCTTAAGAAGCGAAAAGTTGGCGATAATTTCAGTTCTGGATTTTCGAAAACAAGCTTAAATTTAAAAATCTATTTGGACCAAGAACTTTTTCATTTTAAGTCTCGACAATTTTCTCAAGATATTGCTACCGATTTTGAACGTTGCCAATGTTAAACATACTGTCAAGTTTTATTAACTTTTTATTAGATTTTAGTTGTTTCATGTACATATAATATTTACACAAAAGAGTCAAGAACTTTTTTTTTTTTTTTTTTTTTAATACAAATATCGAATTTAAAAAATAATAATTGTATAGCGCAGTAAAACGAACGGTAAAGGATTTCTCATTATTAAAATTATATATCTCCAGACAAGTGCAGGCTTTCTATTTTTTTACCCTTATTCAGCTGCTACGTGCGAACGATATGCCACGAAACCACCTTTTGTGCTAATTACCATCCCTCGAGGACGATAAGGTGGTAGTAATCGTTGGCACGCACCTGCAAGTTTTCACAAGTTTCAAACAAAATTGACCTCGCCACTGCGCATTTTTTTTATTAAAAATATGGTCTTAATCGAGGTGCAAGCTTATGCTAAAAACCCAAGATATTAAAAAAGAGAAGATAAATTTCGTTTAAAGCATGTTTACATCTAGGTATTGGAATATTTTTATAATATTGATATCCTTAAAGAAAAACCTTTTAACAGAATAATTGTTTCTCTACGAATTTTAATTTTTCCAAATAATAAAATATTTATTATGAGTTGTATTTTTTTTATTTTGTAACGAGAACCCAGAAATTTAAAAATAAAAAAGCGAAACCAATTACTATTTTTAACCGACACGAGGACAGCGACATTTGTTAGTTACAATTATTGAGTTGCAGACTTCAGTGTCGATTTATCCGCTGAACCAACTCGGTCCGAATAGGAGCAATGAAAGCTAAATAAGTAACCGAGTAAAATTACCGACAATCGGCGCGCGCTTGTCTCTGCGCATGCGCCGCGGAACGTATAAATACGGGCGAGGCCGGTGGCTCGAGGCATTCTACGCTGAGCAGTGACACTGCTCAGTTCTCTCCCACAGCCTGTAGGCTGTGGGACTATACAAAAGCGGACGTCGATCAAAAAATTAAAGTTGTTAAATATTTTAATTTCATTTTGTGTTTATAACGGGTGAACAAATGTGACGTATTCTCTATTTGTAATAAAAACAAACTATACTTCGTAAAAATAAAAGTTCTGTGAACTTTTGTGAAATACTATCAAAACTTTCTAACAGAGTGTGTGGGCAGTTGGTGTCAATTCCAGCTGCAATACTCGTAAGAAACTTTTTCAGAAGAATTACTTATTACAGAGTTATTTCAAAAAGTAAAACTATGCTAACAAAACGTATTGACCTTTTAAACTATCTAAGTTTTAAATTGACGAAAAATAGATAATGCCGGAAGAGAAAAAAGCAAAATCATTAATTTCCAAACATAAAATAATTTTTTCCATGTTTTTTTTGTGAAAAGCGAGAAGTAGAACATGTTTTTTGAGTCACTGGCAAGCAGCAAAACTCGTGTTTATTCTTTGCGCTATTAAGTCATTAGTGACATGGAAAATTGTGCTGCTTCTAAGGTTAAAAGACTTTTCTGGTGGTAAAGGAGAAAAGATGAGTACCGGTGAGAAAGATTATAGAAGCGAACTGAGAATTTAGTCAAGGGTATGTTGGAAGTTGAGAATCTCACGTCGAGAGTCCTACCATACTTGTACATTTATTCATGAGGTTCTCAGCCTTCAGCAAGTTTCGTGCATTTAAAATACAGCGATCTTTTTCACTCGAAAGAAAGAAAGTACAGGTGCCGTGTTATACAAGCAATTACGAGCTTTAATTAACGCACGAAAAAGTCGCTCTCGTATTATAAATTAAGCAATCACAACTTCTTAAACTTTACTCAATTTTTTTTACCTTCGACTACAAATTTTTTTCTTGATTCAATTTATTTATTTTTGAATATCTGGGTTTTAATTTCATTAGTTTAAAATGATTTTTGTTCTTTTATTAATTTAATTCTGATTTAAATTACAATCGACTGATCGTAGGAAGAACAGTTTCAGAAGCATTTAATTGTAGTTGATATAGAAGGTTTTAAGAACTCTACGTTAGATGTCAGAGTATTCAAAATTAGCAAGGAGTTTCATTGTTATATTCCGTATCAGTTATGCGTAGTGATTCTGAATTTCGTGGCACAGTTGTACTCATGCTTTTGCGCCAAGTTGCATCTGTTTCTTGCACAGAGAACACTGACAAGTCGTGCCTGACTCTGATTGGACAGTGTTGCAAACGAGTTCCCCAACTAAGGTTGACTTATCATGTCGTTCCAAGTTTCCGTTATGACCTGCAGTCAAAGGCACTCCGAGACACTAAACCCCCAACCTTCAAGAAATTTTCGTGTTCATAGAGGAAGGTTCAAGGAAACGAGAAAGGAGAATGAAATCACTGAATGAATTGCTCCTAATAAGAAGCTTATTAATTTTAATTAATTTTATCTTCAGAAGAAAATTTTACGATTATGTTTTCTATGGGCGTGGCTTACAGAATATAGGGAACAAAAATGCGAGGTTTAATTTGATTCCATCTCTAACGATATTAAAAAGAAATGGGTGCGTGAAAATAGAAACCCAGTCAAAGTAACTTTCGAAAAAGTTTCTAAGATTTTCTAGTTTGTATCGAATTACACATTCATTTAAATTTAATCAAACAGAGTAAAATATACTCTTAGACAGTTAAAGATGACCTAACCTTAACAGGGCGTTTTAACCCTTAAGGTACGGACTATGAAAGTGTAACAGTCCATACAGAGATGGTTAGCGTAACCCAGCAACTTTGGTCGCCTCGTAGACTGTAATTGATGAATTTAGATACTTTTTTTGTAACCCTATTAAAACTTTTCTTAGAAATGTGATGGCTTTGTCAGATTTCTGATGTGTTTTTATTTACGAAAGTTATTATTAAAAATACTAACAGAGTTATAAAAAGTTTCATGAAAATACTTTTTTTCCTAAGGTGCTATTTCTGTTAAAAAAAATAAAAACATTTTTTATTTTTTTATTTATTTATACATATACGGGCTAACAAAAAAAAATTGCCCTTTCGTACGTAGGTACTAAATTATAAATTATTTGAAAATTGTTAACAACTGTAACACATTCTGAAAAGTAACAACGATAAAGCTTGGCAGCAAATATACTGATAACCAAAAGAAGAAATATATAAGATACATACTTTTGTGGATTTTACTACATATTATAGTTATCTAAAGTAATTGATAAAAGTACAATTTATGTATAATTTTGTAGTAAATATAAATCAAAACAAATCATGAGTAGATAACATCAAAATGGGAGTTGAAAAATAACAGTGCTAAAGAAAATAAACTATAATATTAAGAAAAATTAAAATCTATAATAAATTGTCATTCAACTCTGTCTATTTTGTAGAGCTAACTTTACCACGTTATTGTATTAAGGGGTAAGACCAGTGTAAAACACGTAAATTAGACCTAATTTTAAGATTTATTTATGGAAGCGTAAAATAAGATGAATTAAAATCCGGTTGATTTATTATTATTAGGTACTATTGAAGTATAAAAAAAATATTTTGTTATGTTGAAAAAATTAAAATGGCGGCCTAGATGGTCGATTTAAAAAATTCATTTTTTTAAGTAGAGGTCTACGGCCGGTAGAAAATCTTTTTCAATTTTTGATCTAGAACCAAAACCCAAATTTTTTATGAATTTGCAACTCAAAAGCTAGAGAAGTAGGTAGGGGATTTTGAATAAAACGGTTTTTGTGAAAATGGCACGCAATTGAATAAAAATTTCAAGTTTTTCGGTAAAAAATCGATAGAAAATTGTTAATAACTTTTTTTTTTTTTTTAGTAGAGAAAAACCCCTACGTACTTCCATGAAGAATGTTATCATGTAGCTGCATACCAATTTATAAGTAAATCGGTCAAAAATTGTGCGAGAAAAGTTACTGGCCAGTTTGAAAAATGTTGTTTTGGGAAAAACGCGTTCAAAGTATAAGAACATAGACGTTTCTTATGCACTGCGCACAGTAGGGTTTCGCACGGATTAAAAATTTTAGCTTTTAAAAGTGTTTTCTTTCTCTAATGTTTATTGTTTCTCATTTTTAAGACCCTATGGCACCTTTCTAGCTAAAAAAGATTTTTCGATTTCTTGAAAGGTTCACAGTGGTCTAACCCCTTAACTAATGTCTGTAGTAATCGACGGTTTCTTGGAGTTGGAATTAATTGGTATCACTACTGGTATTCCCCTTCTATACATCATTTTTACATTTTCTTCTTCACGCCGACGATCAGCAATTTCACTTTTTACTGCAGAGATATCTTCAATCTGCATCTTTGTGCGATCAGACACTAACCACAAATTCTTGAATGACGAACCAGATTCCAGATCACGTTTGGCATATACAAATTGTTTTAAAACAATATGGGCCTTTTCCTCTGATGAACAAACAATCCTAATAGGACGTGGTTTGTCCTGTCGAATTTGCGCGTTCGAACCCAATCTAAATACCCTTGCATTTTCTAGTTGACAAGATGGAATAATTTTATTAAATAAATTAGTTACTTCCGCTTGCAAAGTATCATTGGTACTGATATTTGGAGATAGCGAACTGGGAGAAAGTTCGGGAAGGCCAAACAAAACATTGCGAGAGCGTGGTTTACAGCATTTTATGAACGAACCATCGGCGTTACGTCCAACATTTTTACCACAACTCGGATGATAAGGAGTTTCACATTTCGAGCATAATACTGGATCCGTAGTATTTTTGTTGCATTTGAAGCACTTTAAAGACTGCGGCAACAATGACATTGTGCGCCTTTCACTTTTAGGTTAAATAAAGAACTAATATAAACAAAACGTAAAAGAAACCGAGACCGGCGTGCGAACACGTGTTACTACTGCGCCACCAAGCGGTATTTTATATAAGGGTTTTGAAAAGGTGAAAAGTTTATCCTTAAGATAGCGTTAGCTGTTTTTTAATTAATTCCAAAAAGTATATGTTTCCTTAGATTTGAAAATGTTCTATTTTTGAAATAACAAAAAAAATGTCAATCAAGAAATTAATTAAAAATATCGTGAATTTTTTTTTCTATAATGTAGAAAACATTTATTACAGACAAAGTTGATGATTATAATATAAAGAAACGACAGAAATTAATTTGTTAAATTGTTATTCTTAAAATGTGTCACTGGCATTATCAGTTGCTCCTTCCTTATCTTCTTTAACCTCACGATAAAGCTGTTCTAGTGCAGTTACGATTCTAGTTTTTGGACGTGGCATCTTTAGGAAAAAATTTAACAATGAATATAAAAAAGGAACATTGGAGTAAATATACATACCAGTCAACAAGAGTGTCAAAAATCCTTTGACAACATTACAAAAAGGTCCAATTTTACATAAACACTTCTACTTCACACTTTAATCAATTGTAATAAAATTTATAATTAATGTTTCTTTCTTTTTGGAAAATTTCAATATTTCAAAAAATTTGATATTGTAACGTTCCGTACGGACAATTACCCGAATGTGAATAGTCAACAATACCAGCTTGTGCTGGTATTGAAAGCAGTACCTGCTGAGAGAAAAAAGCAGTCATCACAGTTTACAAAAATGATTCTTTTTGTCTTGAATTTCAACTGCAGTGATTAAATTTGATAATTATTTTCACTTAATAGTTTCACATAATTATTCAGAGGAAATGTTTTATTGCAAATAGTCATGCAGCACAGTTCTCGTCTCTCCTAGTTGAATTCGAAATTGCATTCCATAGTAAATGCACTAAAATGGTGGTAGGGTGAACTGAAATGACCAAGAGATGCGTTACAGAGAGCAAGTCACTGACGTGACTGAACATGGGGCCAGTGAGTGTGTAATGGTAAACCTGTGTTGGTATATGAGATACCTGTGAACGGTGTTGTTTTTCACTGGACGATTCCCATGATGGCAGAGCGACCAAGCGAGCTTTGATGCCAGTCTAATTAATCTGGTAGTTTGCAACCAACATCATCCTACATCCTCTTCTTCCTCTTCTCCAATTTAACTTCTCTATCATTCATACAAAACTTCTATTTCGCAAAAATTCCGAATTTCCTTTAAATTGGCCAATTTGATTGTTCGCTCTGTCAGACATGTTTATTATATTTTCTTTTTAATTCAATGTCCTTGACATCAAAGAACTTGAATAAAGCTTTCGATATTAAAAATGTTAATATTAAAAATGAGAAGCATGTAAAATTCCTTCATTTTCAACCACGAAAAAACAAGGTTGTTAAAAAAAAAATTTGATTCTAGTTCCTGTTGTGAAATCTGATTTTAAAAAATAAAATCGACTTCCATTCATAGAGTCCCAATAGTATTAGTTCATTTTCATGCTAGTACAGTATCAACCAATTTATTGTTGGTTATTGTCTGCGTACCATTGTATAAAGTTCAAATCGCATAGCTCCATGTTTCATTTCATAGTAGTCGCATCGAGCGAAATAAAAAATGATTTAAAAAAAAACCGGGAAATGGGAGGATCTGAACTGTACCACATGGCGATCATTGTTCGTACTGGAGATGGACAGCAATAAATTTCTGCGTTATTTGAATATAACTATATATAGAGGCTAGCAAGGAATCGAATCTATAAAATATCGACACCACTATTCCATACCCTTTTGTCTTGATAAAATATATTCCTCGGTATTTATAAGCTAACATAAAAAACTTTCAGTTTCTTATAAATTTTATCGCACAGGATAATACTAAAAGTAAAATAGTGTTATTATTATTATAATACATAAGAATATTTAAGGTGACGTTCAGTAACCGTAAGAGCGAGTTTGCCTTCAATGAACTGTATCGATCACTATTTATAACACAGAAACACCATTTTTTTTACTCATGGAACCGGTTTTTGGTCGCTGAATCCAAATCCGGAACCTACTTGTCTCCATCACGTCACAAATTTTTGAAAATTTTAATAAATTCTCAGAATTTTTTAAAGGAATACGAGCATTATCGAATGTACTCTTTAGATTTTTTAAAAATGTACTGTGGCGAGGTAAAACGTTACCTCGCACAATGTTTTTAAATTAATTTAAAAAACATAAATAAACACCAGTCTGGAATCAATTTTGTTTGACTGTTGTATAGTCGGGTGTAAGCTTTGCGAGTTGTGCCTTATTATTTTGAGCTTGCACTCTAAAATCAAAGAAAGTTAATTTTAATTTATTTATCAATTGTTTATTTAATTCAATGTTCTAAGTAATTCGTTAGTTTTAATTAAATCTTAATTTTTGGTTATTTGATAGGTACTGAATCTAAAAATTAGTTAATTTATTTCAATTATATAACTATTAATTACTTTTACCTGCCAACTTGCCAATCCGGAATTGTTGTTATTGCTGACAACAATGAAGCATATATCTCTATCTGAGTCCTTTATAACCGGGGATATTATTTCTATTTTCTTATTTAATACTGAATTTAAATACCATTTAAACGGACAGAGATATAGTTCAAGTATGGATCTTTAAGGGGGGACCCTCATTTAGGCGGTCGAAAAATGCGTCATTTTTGGGATTTTTTTTCTCGGGTTAAATAACTTCAAACATTTTGTAATTTTTAGGGTACTTTAATACATATATTGACCGTCTATAAAACTTGTGACCGAAAGAAAAAACCCTTTTTAATGTCCAAACAATCACCGCGTTCATGACACCTCATTTTTTTTGTGTACATTCTCGGGTTCGGAATTTTTTTCTGAAACAAAAAAACCAAATTTTTTTTTAAACTTTAGGATCATACCTTCGATGTGACATTTTGATTTTTTTGATAAAATGTTGAGATTGATTTTCTTTACCCAGTTTTATGTTAAAAGTGATTTTTCATACATAAAAATTGACTTTAAAATTCCAAAAAAGTATGAATTTTGTTTTTTTCAAAAACACTTAATGTCACATCGAAGACAATTTAATTATCTTTAAAATGAGCTATGGTAAAGCCCGATTGGTTCAATAATGCGTTCTCAATCGTGTACACAAAATCAAAAAATGGTGTTTCGAGAAAAATGCGTTAGTTTTGCATACATAAAGATACCACTTAATTGAAACTTACCGACTGTTTCACGCCAATCAGCGATTCCATCTCCATAAAGTTGTTCTTCCGCTACTGTTCACAAACAATAGACTCTCCGAACTTAGGTAAAAATTTCCCTCGACAACGTAGGAATGAAAGAGACAGACCGACGATGGCTAGAGCCATGCGATCATACCACCCTACGCGTCCTGCTAAAAATTTTGTAACTCCGTCAATAATACAGATATCGACTTGAAATTTGGAAGGAATATTCTTGAATAGATATAGAATCGATTAAAATTATTTCCAAAAAATCGATTTTTTTGACTCGATAAATGAGATTCCCCCCTTAAATCCATTATTATTTTCAATCAATAAATTAAATAGCACGCTGCAATAATTTTCAGAAATAATTATTTATTATAAATAATTATAATTATAAAGTTCCCTTACTTTAATAAATAATTTAACTAATTTTAAAATCTAATAAATTCATAAATTTTTTTATTCTTTATTATAATCTCAGCACTGCTTATTTATTTTATAAAATCAAATAATGCAGAAATCATCATTGATTGTTTAAAGGATCTGTAAATAAAGCATTTTTTTAAATTAAAAATTTAATATTTTATTAAAAGTGAAATTTTCTTAGTTCTGTTGAATTGTTATTGATTCCAAGCTTATACAAAATACAAATAAATACTTATCTTCTTCTATTATTAAAAATTGTAAATATTAACCTAAATTGTTATTTTCTCAAATTTATTTTCATTGAGCTTTAAATATTCTTAAATAAATTTAATTCTTTCACTCACTTCAATTTATTAATAATATCCAAATAAAATACATAAAACTTATTCGTTTATTAAATTTATTCGTTGTAAAATCGCTTGTAAATCTAAAAATAAAATAATAAAAATAAATTATAAATTTAAATTCAAAACTTCATCTAAATATTAATTTTTACCTACTTAAACTAAAATTGTGGGTATAAATTTCCCTGAGCTAAATAAAATAAGTATAAAATAAATTCTGAGTAAAACCTTTATTAATTTACTATCCTATTCTAATTGGAGGACTAAGGACTTGGCAAGAGTGCCAAGACCAGAAGACGATGTTGAATGTGGTTGTTTATCACCTATCAAAACAAAGTTGCAAACGACGGAGATACAGAGGTGGGCAGATGAGGCCACCACTTTGCCGGGCGACTGAGTTCGGTCGCTTGCAGTTGCTACGCAACGGCAACGCATCTCGGCGTAACTCTGAACTTGGAACGATTGTGTCCCTGGCTTGTCGCGCTAGGGGGTGATTGTGTCAGAATTTTGGCTTGACGACGACACGTTGAGCCTGTCGCCATTCTAGTACGGGTGTATATGAAACTTATATAATCTAGTACTTTTAAGATTTTGAGAATCTTTTTATTGAATCAATATCTGGTAGAGGCTCAATTTGAGGTCGCAGACCATCCCAGGTGAGCTCTTTTAACTAAATTATTGACTTTTTGTCGATGTTGAAGTCGGTTCTCAGACCAATTTTGTAAAATTTCGAGTCAGTGTTCAGTGCGCGTCTCTTGTTAATGGTCGTGCCATGCGGCAGACTATTTTTATATTCATGTAATCTGTTGATAAGGTAAAATCAATCAATTTATTATATCTTGGTTTAAAATCAACATTTTAATTTGTGTTGCTCCTTACCAGTTATTTATCATTAAAATAAATTGTCGCGAGAATATTTATTTTTATATTGTTTATTGGTTTAATAATATTAAAAATTTAAATAATTAAAAATGAAACAGCAAACAAAAGGTGAAAGAAGTAGGTTCCGGATTTGGATTCAGCTACCAAAACTGCTTCAGGAATTCATGGTCCGGTTGCATATAAGAAAAAAAAATTGGTTGGTCCCCATACCCTTTTGTCTAGGTAAAATATATTTCTCGGTATTTATAAGCTATCATAAAAAAGTTTCCGTTTCTTATAAATTTTATCGCACAGGATAATACTGAAAGTAAGAACGAGTTGTTATTATTATTATTATATAATACATAAGCCTATTAAAGTTGACATTTAGTAATCGTAAGAGCGAGTTTGCCTTCAATAAACTGTATTCATCGCTATTCATAATAATGAATCACAAAAGCATAAATTGAGCCATAAAAAGAAGATAAACGGGATAAAAGTCTCGAGCAGTATCCCTCATTTTATTCCATTCAAAAACTTATTAATTAATTGCCCGCCCTTCCCCGGTGTCTCTAAATAATTTTTGCATCCTTGACAATTAATCTCTGGAGAGAAACTGCAAAAGAAGAAACAAAAAAGAACGTGGAAAGATAATGGGTCCAAAGTTCGTGTTGCTCTCCTTCCCCGACAGTTTTGTATTTGCGAAGTGGTAATTACGAAAAGACAAAGCTTCGTATTAAAAAGAAATAACGAAAAAAAAACGAGAAAATAACAGAGATCGTCGAGGGGATGAGTGCGGAACGTCCTAAAAGAATTAACGAGCGAAAAGCATTGTACTAGGATCGACGACCTTGTAACGAGGCTTTTACGCTTTCTTCATACTCCCTCAACAACCATAACCGTAAAACATGGAAGTTCGAGGAATCTTGGCGACCACAATATCAGAAGTCGAGCTTTCACTCCGTTTCTAACAATGCTCTTTAACTTTCATTGTTTGGGCCAAGAACCATAGCCTACGCTTTTTTTACAGCTAAACACTCTTTACACCGATTACAACTTAACAGAGATGCCCGAAAGTCAAACATCGCTAAACTGTTACGATCCAAGTTTTTATAATGAAGGCTCTGCCTAAGGGAATACAAAAAACTTGAAGAATAAAAACTTTACTTCCGAAGTAAACGCTATTTCGATTACTTAATGTTAAAAATGATAAAAGCACAGTTTTCAGAAATCTTGAGTAAGAAAGTTTTCAATATAAAATTTGATGGGGGAAAGTAAAAAAAAATTTTTTGTGACTCGCTACGAAGAAATAAAAAATTTTTTGCTAACTTTCGTATTTCTCGACGTTTTAAAACCTCCTGATTCCGAAAAAATGAGTTTTAAGAAAATGTCTGTCTGTCTGTATGTCTGTCTGTTTGTCTATCTGTAGACATAAATTTCGGGTTTGGATAACTTGAGTAAAAATTCATGTATCAATTTCATCTTTGGTATACTTTTTCAAGGTTCAAAAATAATTAAGTTCGTTAGCTAGCTTTTTTTGACAAAAAATGTCATAAATAAAAAATTTTCATAAATCACAAAATTGATATTTTTTTTAATTTTTCAAAATTTTTTTTCCATAGTTTTTTTTTGTAAATTACACATAAAATCAAGCAAATTTTGTATTCAAAACTTTTTAATATAACGCGAGTCTCATATAATATGAATTTTTTAAGTTTTACCGCTTTTTTAGAAACTCGCTTTTTTTTTTAAAGGGAGGAGGAGAGATAAAAATCGGTCTTTATTTTATTGACACATTTTTGTATTATTCGTCCAAAGTAAAAATTATTAAAAAACTAACATGACTGCGCGCTCATTTGGATATTAAAAATTGAAAATAACAATTTGATACTTTTTTTTTTCAATTATTATAATATAATGAAAACAATTTAATTTTAAGCAATTGGATATATATTAAAATTTCAAGTCGGATAAGTTTTAATTTAAAGCAATTGTAAAATGAATAATTTTATATATTTGAGTCATATGTAAAATAAATAATTTAAAAGTTTTATTGAACTAGGATAAATTTACAGTTGAAAATTAAAAATTGTAAAATAATAATTTGAATAAATTGAAACTTCAATAAATTTATATTAAGAAATTATCAATTGGGTGCACTTTTAATTACCTGAAAGGAGAATGAGATAAATAATAGTTGGGTAAATTTACATTCGGATCAATCTTAAATTTGATAAATCTATTTTTGAAAATTAAAAATTATATGTAAATTCTTATGAAAATCCTAAGATAATTAGATTAATATACATTTTGATCATTTCACAATTGGTTAAATTTAGGAACATATAAGTTGGAAATTGTATAGTTATATACATCTGGATCAATTCTATTTTAGTTAAAATTATATTTTTGCACCAATAGGAAATTGATTGAATTTAAATATAATTTTAAATTTAAATCAATTTAAATTAATTAAATTGACTAACTTTTGCATAAATTTGAATTTAAATGAATTTATATTAATTTCTATCAATGTGGAATTCGGTAACATTACATTTTGAAATTTTGTTAAATTTACATTTAAAAATTTTAAGTGGAGATCGATTAGAATTAAATAATTTAAAATTTTTATTAATTGACATAAATATTAATAAACATTTCCATCAATTGGTCATTGGAAAATAATTTTACATGCATGATTAATTGAAAATTGATTAAACTGTCATTAGAATAATTTATATACTATCTAAATTTGCAGTTTGCTCAATTGCAAATTGATATAATATTTCAGATTGGATCAATTGGAAATTGATAATATTTACATAAGTATTAATTTGAAAATGGTTTAATTAACATTTGTTAACAAAAACATGAATTTTAAAATTTGAATATGTTAATATTCTTTGGCACTGGGAACGTAAATCCGTCTTTAAAGTTTTTTTATTTTCTTGGATACCTGAAGGCCAAAGGACAAGTGGAACTTTATCTCGTTTCGTCTCAGGACGAAAAGCATTCGACGACATAAATTCTGAGATACATCGAAGCCCCGAGACACGTGCGATATATTTCGATTTATCGATGGTATAGTCTCCCTTTATATAATAGAAGGACTCTAGAAAGCAGCCACGCTCCATTTCATTCCATTCTTTTGAAATTATACTGCCAATTTTCCTCGTAATTTAAAGTGGATCGAGAACGAAAAATTTTGCCGATAGTAAAAAAAAAATTATAAACTAATTTAATAATCGCTTGTAGACGTAGAACAAATATTTTATCGAAATCTTTGGACGTTATGCCTGACCTAAAATTTACTAATTCTACTTGAAAGGTTCCTACTACTTGCTTCGTAATACTTGCTTCATACAAGCTTTCTGCACGTTTTTCTTTACCAAATAAAAAGGAAAAACTGCATTACTTTGTGAATAATAAAAAAACAAAAAAATTATAACTTTTATTTAATAAATAATGGAATAAAAATTAAGAGAGGTAACGTGTTTTTAAATAAATCATAAAATAACGGAAAATTTCAACAAATAATAAAATACACAACTTTATTTCATAAATAATAAAAGTCTTTTTTGAAACATATTTCACAAATAGGCAAAAAATTATGTATAATTTACAAATTTCTTTCATCCATTCTGTTTTAAATCTTTTTAAATTTTTTTTGTTTTAAATTTTATATTATTTTTCATAAAATAACGGAAAATTGTATTCAACAAATAATAAAATGCACAATTTTATTTCATAAATAATAAAAGTCCTTTTTGAAACACATTTCACAAATTGGCAAAAAATTATGTATAATTTACAAATTTCTTTCATCCATTCTGTTTTAAATTTTTTTTAAATTTTTTTGTTTCAAATTTTATATTATTTTTCACCTTTTCAAAATTGTGTCAATTTTTAAATTTACGGAAATTTTAATTCCTTCAAACTTTAATTAATTTAAACTTTAATTGATTTTTAAATTCAATCAATTTCATGCTTCAAAAATTCAAAATTTGAAATAATTTTGAAATTTCTTCAATTTCAATATTTTTAATATTTCTTTTCTATTATGATTTCAACTACAATTTTCAAAATTTTCATCAATGTTCAATTATTCTCATTATTTTTTAACGTCTTCGTTAAATCTTTAATTTACTTTCGGCAAGTTTTAATTATTTTTTTCAATTTACCAATATTTTGATCATAATGCAATTATTAATAATAATAATATATTTATATCATTTTATAATTATTTTTCCCAATTTTTAATTATTTTCATTATAGTTCAATTAATTTTCTCAAATTCCAATTAGTTTTTTTTTCATTTTTAAGTAATTATCTCAACTTTTAATTTTGTTCTTCAATTTTTAATCACTTTGCAAATATTTCATTTTGCAAGTATTTTTTCTAATTTTTAATATTTTTATTATTTTTCGATTAATTTTCTAAATTTTTAATTACCTATTTATCATAATTTTAAATTATTGTTTTTTTCCTTCGCATTTATTTTAATCGTTTTTATTTTCAATTATTTATTTTTTATTCATTTATTCTTCAGTTAAATTTATTATAGGCTCGTAAAGCCCTTTATTATCTTAAATCTAAATTATCGTCTTCAATTTTCAATTTTTAAAACCATTTTTAAATTATTTTTTTGTATTATATGTTTTGTGATATTTAAATTATTTCTCTCAAACTTTGATTAGTTTTAACCCTTTAACACCCGAGAAAATTTGAGAGTAGGTATGAAAAAATGAAACACCATTCTAGGGGTTTTCGGGGTCGCTGATTACGAATTTGATGTCAAATTGACAGTTTGACAATTGACAGCTGTCAATTCAGATGTCAACTTTTCTAAAACGTGATTATTGTTGATGAAAACTTCCTCTCGCGGGTTTTTGGGGTCGCTGATTAAGAATATGATGTCAAATTGACAATTTGACAATTGACAGCTGTCAATTCAGATGTCAACTTTTCTAAAAAGTGATCATTTTTTACAAAAATGACAGTATAAGGGTTTTTGGGTCGCTGATTACGAATATGATGTAAAATTGACAATTTGACAATTGACAGCTGTCAATCCAGTTGTCAGCTTTTCTAAAAAGTGATTGTTTTTGACGAAACTGCAGTGTAAGGGATTTCGGGGTCGCTGATTACGAATATAATGTCAAATTGGCAATTTGACAATTGACAGCTGTCAATTCAGATGTCAACTTTTCTAAAAAGTAATTATTTTTGACGAAAATGACAGTATAAGGGTTTTTAGGGTCGCTGATTACGAATATGATGTCAAATTGACAATTTGACAATTGACAGCTGTCAATTCAGATGTCAACTTTTCTAAAATGTGATTATTTTTGACGAAAATGACAGTATAAAGGTTTTTGGGGTCGCTGATTATGAATATGATGTCTAATTGACAATTTGACAATTGACAGCTGTCAATCCAGTTGTCAACTTTTCTAAAAAGTGATTGTTTTTGACGAAACTGACAGTGTAAGGGATTTCGGGGTCGCTGATTACGAATATAATGTCAAATTGACAATTTGACAATTGACAGCTGTCAATTCAGATGTCAACTTTTCTAAAATGTGATTATTTTTGACGAAAATGACAGTATAAGGGTTTTTAGGGTCGCTGATTACGAATATGATGTCAAATTGACAATTTGACAATTGACAGCTGTCAATTCAGATGTCAACTTTTCTAAAATGTGATTATTTTTGACGAAAATGGCAGTATAAAGGTTTTTGGGGTCGCTGATTATGAATATGATGTCTAATTGACAATTTGACAATTGACAGCTGTCAATCCAGTTGTCAACTTTTCTAAAAAGTGATTGTTTTTGACGAAACTGACAGTGTAAGGGATTTCGGGGTCGCTGATTACGAATATAATGTCAAATTGACAATTTGACAATTAACAGCTGTCAATTCAATTGTCAACTTTTCTAAAAAGTGACAAAAATGACAGTATAAGGGTGTTTGGGATCTCTGATTACGAAAATAATGTGAATTTGTCAGCTAACAGCTGTCACATAATCAAAATCAGCCCAGATAGTAAAAAGCAAAAAAAAAGTTTACGCATTGTACAACCTGTCTTCTGAGTGATTTGTCGCTCGCAGATTTTTTGAATTTTTGACGAAAGTTGATAAATCCAGTCTTAACAAAATTTATGAATACATACAAATATTATAAATACATTTCACAAAAGTTTCTATTAATGTTACATATCTTTCATACAGATAATTTGTTTTGTTGCATTTTTCTACGATTTGTTAAATACCTTTATATAACATGAAATGTCCTTTTCTAAGTTGCTATTCAATTTCGTTCATGAAAAGAAGGTAAAAATAATCATTAAAAAAGTCTCATATATGCTCTTATCCTACATTTGCTTTGACAGCTGTCAAATTGTCAAATTGACATCATATTTGTAGTCAGCGTCCCCGAAACCGATATTCCTGTCATTTTCTTCAAAAATAATTACTTTTTAGAAAAGTTGACAACTGAATTGACAGCTGTCAATTGGAAAATTGCCAATTTGACATAATATTTGTAATCAGCGACCCTGAAATCCCTTACACTGTCAGTTTCGTCAAAAACAATCACTTTTTAGAAAAGTTGACAACTGAATTGACAGCTGTCAATTGTCAAATTGTAAATTTGACATCAGCTTCGTAATCAGCGACCCCAAAACCCCTTATAATATCATTTTCGTCAAAAATAATCACTTTTTAGAAAAGTTGACATCTGAATTGACAGGCGCCAATTGTCAAATTGTCAATTTGACATCATATTCGTAATCAGCGACCCCAAAAACTCTTATACTGTCATTTTCGTCAAAAATAATCACTTTTTAAAAAAGTTGACATCTGAATTGACAGCTGTCAATTGTCAATTTGTCAATTTGACATCATATTCGTAATCAGCGACCCTAAAATCCTTATACTGTCATTTTTGTCAAAAATGATCACTTTTTAGAAAAGTTGACATCTGAATTGACAGCTGTCAATTGTCAAATTGTCAATTTGACATCATATTTGTAATCAGCGACCCTGAAATCCCTTACACTGTCAGTTTCGTCAAAAACAATCACTTTTTAGAAAAGTTAACAACTGAATTGACAGCTGTCAATTGTCAAATTGTAAATTTGACATCAGCTTCGTAATCAGCGACCCCAAAAACCCTTATAATATCATTTTCGTCAAAAATAATCTTTTTTTAGAAAAGTTGACATCTGAATTGACAGGTGCCAATTGTCAAATTGTCAATTTGACATCATATTCGTAATCAGCGACCCCAAAAACTCTTATACTGTCATTTTCGTCAAAAATAATCACTTTTTAGAAAAGCTGACATCTGAATTGACAGCTGTCAATTGTCAATTTGTCAATTTGACATCATATTCGTAATCAGCAACCCTAAAATCCTTATACTGTCATTTTCGTAGAAAATAATCATTTTTTAGAAAAGTTGACAACTGAATGGACAGCTGTCAATTGTTAAATTGTCAATTTGACATCATATTTGTAATCAACGACACCGAAAACCCTTATACTGCCATTTTTGTCAAAAATAATTACTTTTTAGAAAAGTTGACAACTGAATGGACAGCTGTCAATTGTTAAATTGTCAATTTGACATCATATTTGTAATCAACGACACCGAAAACCCTTATACTGTCATTTTTGTCAGAAATGATCACTTTTTAGAAAAGTTGACATCTGAATTGACAGCTGTCAATTGTCAAATTGTCAATTTGACATCATATTCTTAATAAGCGACCCCAAAAACCCGCGAGAGGAAGTTTTCATCAACAATAACAACAACATTTTATAATTATAAAATAGTGTGCAATAATTAAAGTTTGAAAATAAACTTCGAGGTGGTTAACAGTTTTTGAATTGGAAACATGAAATATCAAGTGCCGACAATTTTTATTGTGCAGTACTTATCAGAGACCAATTAGTGCCTTGATTGCTATTTATCCTTACAATAGAAATAAAAGCATTCAGTGAACATTAATTTTTTTGTAAAGAGAGTCCCTCAAAGGCTGCAAACGAATAGTAACGATGAATCGATACAATCAGATTGAAGTTACTAATTGCTCCGATGAGACGCTACGTTGCACACGGCACCAATCAGCAATCACACACACACATACACATGCACAAAATAGGAGCTTGTCATTCGCTCTAGCGACACTGGAAATATTGCGCTTGAAAATTTTTGTTTTTTATTATTGTTGTTTTCCCGGTAACAAGAGTGTCACTTTCACATCAGTTGGCCATGCAAATTTTAAATTAAATTTCAAATTCAACACCAATAAACCAGAAAGATGATTTTTGAAACTTCAATGCACATTACAATGTGAAAAGACGGCATTTAATTTTTTTTTTTTTTTTATTATGTTCCATTCAAATGATTAAAAAGAAAATTTAACGAATTTCCAGTTAATCTAAATATAAATTTATCTAAATTTCAATTCATCTAAGTGTAAATTTAAAAAAATTTAAATTCATTCCAAATGTCAATTCATTCAAATCTAAATTTTACCAATTACCAATTGATGCAAATGAAAAATTTCCCCAATTACCAAGTAATTGGAATTTAAGTTTCACAAAAGTGAAATAATAAAACTTCTATTACATCTAAATTTAAACTTAAATAATTTCGAATTGATCTCAAATTTAACTAATTTTTAACTGATACGAAAGAAAATTTAACGAATTTTCAATTATGAAATCTGAATTTATCTTGATTTCAATTCACCTAAATGTAATTTAATCTAAATTTAGATTTTTTAAAATGTAAATTCATATGGAAATTTCCAATTGATCTAAATGTAAAATTAGCTAAATTAAAAATAACCTGAGAATGTATATTTAACAAATTTAAAATTCATTCAAATTCAATTGTAAATTTCACCAATTAAAAATTAATGGGAATTTAAATGTCACCAATTACCAGTTGATGGGAATTTAAATTTCACCAATTACCAATTTGTTAGAATGTAAATTTCACACAATGTGAAACAATAAAATTTCTAATACATTCAAATTTAAATTTAAATAGTTTCTAATTGTTTTAAAATTTAATCAATTTTCAACTGATCTGACAGAAAATTTTACGAATTTCCAATTAATCTAAATGTAAAATTATTCTGAATTTCAATTCACATAAATATAAATAATCCAAATGAGATTTTTTGAAATGTAAATTAATATCGAAATTCCCAATTGATTCAAATATTAATTTATCCGAAATCCGATTAATTCAATTTTCAATTTATCCAAACGTAAATTAACCAGTCTGTAAGTGTTTCAAATGTAAATTTTACTAATGTAAAACTATATATATGTTTTATTTGAAGCAAACATAAATTCAAACACTTTCAAATTGTTCAAAATATAAAATAATTTGATATCTAATTAGTGTAAACAAAATAATTTATCCGAATTTCAATTATCAAAATTTAAATTTATGCAATTCCCAATTTGGTCCAAACAAATTTCCGATGTATTCAAATTGATTAAATTTTATCCAAACTTCAATCGATTGAAAATGGAAATTTATTTACTGTAATTAAAAAAAATTTTAATTTTATCCTTTTTTCTATAGATCTTAATAGAAACTTATCAAAATTAAAATTTATCCAACTTCTAATTGTACTAAATGTAAACAATAAAACAAGTTATTTATAAATTTATTCCACATTATGTTTACCTTTACTAATTATTCTGTAATAATTTAATTTAACAAATTTTAACGATTCTTTTTTTTTTTGTTCCAGGTGAGTGTTTTCTGTTCATTTGCAAAGATATTGATTTCTTCAATAATGTAAGTACTGAAATTGATCAATTACACTAGTTTACAGCCAAAATGTACATTCAATGTCACTATTTTTTTCTTATGTACTAAGCTTCTCGTTACTTAAAAATGACATTAAGAAATTTTTCTATGGATAAGTTTCCGAAATATGAATTTTTAAAATTTTTTTACGTTTTTTTCGGAGGTGACTTCACGTTTTAGGCCGTATCTCGAGTTACAGAAGTCTGATTGAGTTTTTCTAAGTGTCAAATTAAAGGTAATCAAATTCCAAACAATCGCTTTTCACATTATTTTTCAATCGGTTAAATATTTTAAGTGATATAGTCAAAAAAAAAAATAGAAAATTTGAGTTTTTGGCCCAAAATCTGAAAAACAAATTCATTCTACCGCCATGCAAAAATAGAAAACGTCAAATTATGTCCTGTTTTAAATTTTTACATATATGGCTCACTTTTAGGAAGAAAAAAATGTATGGATGAAAAAAATCTATGGGTAATTATTGAAGTTATAAGCCAGGGTACTGAAATTCTCGTTTTACGCCATTTCGGTATTTTACCTCCTTTTATAGTGATTATGTTGATTAATTTAATGAATACAATATCTAATTAGAAAATGGACTTTTTTCACAGATTTCAAATAATTTTCAGTGCTTTACTAATTCAAATTTGACTGAAAAATTTTTTGGAGTTTTTGACAAAAATTTCTGAAGAGGCATAAA
Organism: Ganaspis brasiliensis; assembly: GCA_037103525.1. Classification (NCBI taxonomy): domain Eukaryota; kingdom Metazoa; phylum Arthropoda; class Insecta; order Hymenoptera; family Figitidae; genus Ganaspis; species Ganaspis brasiliensis. The sequence continues at coordinate 1,205,827 of JAZKLR010000143.1, read as the reverse complement.
TTGATTAAAATCTGCTTCTTTGACAAGTTGAATCAGATGCGCAGAGGTTCAATTTTTGTTGAATTTTGTTCGTTACTAGATGAAAAAGTTTGGAATTATATATAGAAATATAAAAAATAAATGATATTTGACTGAAAATTTTTTTGGAGTGTTTGACAAAAATTTCTGGAGAGGCATAAACTGATTAAAATTTGCTTCTTTGACAAGTTGCATTAGATGCGCAGTGGTTCAATTTTTGTTGAATTTTGTTCGGTAATAGAGAAAAAAAGTTTAAAATTTGATATAGAAATATAGAAATTAAAAGATATTTGTCTGGAAATTTTTTTTGAGTTTTTATGAAAATTTTCTGAAGAGGCATAAATTGATTAAAATCTGCTTTTTTGACAAGTTGAATCAGATGCGCAGAGGTTTAATTTTTGTTGAATTTTGTTCGTTAATGGATGAAAAAGTTTGAAATTAGATATCGAAATATGAAAAATAAATGATATTTGATTAAAAATTTTTTTGGAGTTTTTGACAAAAATTTCTGAAGAGGCATAAATTGTATTATATTACACAAAGTAGATAAGAATATTTTTCTTTAATGGGAAATCAAAGAAAATTGATTCTTTTTTAATTTATAAGGAGAAAAACCATTAACTTTCGTCTGAGGGCTGCTGCGGACATATTTAAAAAAAAAAATTGATTTCATATTTCTATATCTAATTTCAAACTTTTTCATCTATTAACGAACAAAATTCAACAAATCTGTTTCAACTTGTCAAAAAAGCAGATTTTAATCAATTTATGCCTCTTCAGAAATTTTTGTCAAAAACTCCAAAAGAATTTTCAGTCAAATATAATTTATTTTTCATATTTCGATATCTAATTTGAAACTTTTTCATCTATTAACGAACAAAATTCAACAAAAATTGAACCTCTGCGCATCTGATTCAAAATGTCAAAAAAGCAGATTTTAATCAATTTATGCCTCTTCAGAAAATTTTCATAAAAACTCAAAAAAAATTTCCAGACAAATATCTTTTAATTTCTATATTTCTATAACTTTAATGGGAAATCAAAGAAAATTGATTCTTTTTTAATTTATAAGGAGAAAAACCATTAACTTTAGTCTGAGGGCTGCTGCGGACATATTTAAAAAAAAAAATTCATTTCATATTTCTATATCTAATTTCAAACTTTTTCATCTATTAACGAACAAAATTCAACAAATCTGTTTCAACTTGTCAAAAAAGCAGATTTTAATCAATTTATGCCTCTTCAGAAATTTTTGTCAAAAACTCCAAAAGAATTTTCAGTCAAATATCATTTTTTTTTTATATTTCTATATATAATTCCAAACTTTTTCATCTAGTAACGAACAAAATTCAACAAAAATTGAACCTCTGCGCATCTGATTCAAAATGTCAAAAAAGCAGATTTTAATCAATTTATGCCTCTTCAGAAATTTTTGTCAAAAACTCTAAAAAATTTTTCAGTCAAATTTGAATTAGTAAAGCACTGAAAATTATTTGAAATCTGTGAAAAAAGTCCATTTTCTAATTAGATATTGTATTCATTAAATTAATCAACATAATCACTATAAAAGGAGGTAAAATACCGAAATGGCGTAAAACGAGAATTTCAGTACCCTGGCTTATAACTTCAATAATTACCCATAGATTTTTTTCATCCATACATTTTTTTCTTCCTAAAAGTGAGCCATATATGTAAAAATTTAAAACAGGACATAATTTGACGTTTTCTATTTTTGCATGGCGGTAGAATGAATTTGTTTTTCAGATTTTGGGCCAAAAACTCAAATTTTCTATTTTTTTTTACTATATCACTTAAAATATTTAACCGATTGAAAAATAATGTGAAAAGTGATTGTTTGGAATTTGATTACCTTTAATTTGACACTTAGAAAAACTCAATCGGACTTCTGTAACTCGAGATACGGCCTAAAACGTGAAGTCACCTCCGAAAAAAACGTAAAAAAAATTTTTAAAATTCATATTTCGGAAACCTATCCATAGAAAAATTTCTTAATGTCATTTTTAAGTAACGAGAAGCTTAGTACATAAAAAAAATAGTGACATTGAATGTACATAAAATTTTATTTTTTTTGTAAACTAGTGTTATTAATGATATTGATATCATTATTTATTAAAATGCAATTGACACAAATGATCTTAATTAAAGCAATGATAATAAAAATAAAAAATTGTCAGACCTTAAGGAATACGGAAAAATATTCAAAAAAGGAAACGTATTATTATCATTTTCTCATTAAATTAAAATTACGGAAGTTATGAACTTTTCAAATTTAACGTTTTCTGTATTGACAGTTTTTACAATTTTTTACATTTAATTTTACAGTTGGGTGTAAGCTTGGCGACATGTACCTTATTATTTTGAGTTTGCACTCTGAAATCAAACAAAGTTTTCATTTAATTTATTTTTCAATTGTTTATATAATTTAATGTTTTAAGTAATTCTTTAGTTTTGTTTAAATCCTTATTTTATGTTAATTAATATTAAATCTAAATATTATTCAATTTATTTCAATTATTCATTTATTAAATAATTTTACCTGACAACTTGCCAATCCGGAATCGTTGTTATTGTTGACAACAACAACTATTATTTAAAATTTTCTTTTCTTTTATTTTTTGCATGAATCACACTCGTCTCTATTTATAAAAGTGGAGGATTCTGAACTTTTAATTGACTGAGAAATTATACTGAGGATCATCGTTTCTTGGATTTCGAGCCCTTCGTCTTGTGATCGTCCTGGCACTAGACACGGGTGTGAGTCGCGTTCCAGGACCAAAAAACTATGTTGAAGGTGACTGTTTATCACCTATCAAAACAAAGTTGCAGACGACGGAGATACAGAGGTGGGCGGACGAAGATACCACTTCGCCGCGCAACAAAGCTCGGTCGCTCACGATTGCTACTTAACGGCAACGGATCTCAGTGTAACTTTGAACTGGGAACGATTGTGTCCCTGGCTTGTGTAGGGGGTGATCGTGTGTAGACAATTTTGGCTTGACGACGACGCGTTTAGCCTGTCGTCATTCCAGTTCTGGTGTGCATTAATAGCACTAGTGTTTTATTTTGACAATTAGTAAAAACATTAAATTGATTATTATAATGTCTGGGCGAGGCTCATTACGAGGTTGCAGACCCATTCAGGGTAAGCTCTCACAATAATTAAATATTGTTTGTATTTTGATGGAGTCGATCTCCAATATTAATAAAAATATTCGAGTTTAAATCAGTGTTTAGTACACGTCTTTGTAAATGGCCATGCCATGCGGCCGACTATTTTCCTGTTCAAAAATTCAATAAAATTTGTTCTGTTATGTTTAAAAATTTTAAATTCTAGTTTGTGCTACTCCTTCTTCTCCACTCTCGAGAAAACTGTTTAGTCGTGGCTTGTTGGTTAAATTCTGTTTAACAAGTAGAATAATTTGATTAGTTCCATTAGTCTATTGTTTTGTTATGTTTTTGTTTAGTTATTTCTCATTAAAATAACTTGACGCGAGAATTTTTATGTTATATTGTTTTAATAAAATTTGAGTTCAGAGTTTCTAAAGTTAAACATTAAACATAATGTGAAAGAATTGGCAGCTGTTGGCTCTGAACGAAGGATGGACGGACAGACGACAAGTTATCACTATAAGGGTTTCGGTCCCGAACCACGAAACCCTAGAAAAATAAATAAAAAAACTGAACCATCTAGAACATTATTTTCGATCTGATAATAATAACACAGAAAATGTGTTATTAAATATGTCCCAAGTATAAAGAAAATATATTTCTTTATGTATTTATTATACAGAATGAATACATATTTACTCTGGAAAAAGGAAAGATGATGGAATAATCTGTTTAAGTACCAAGATTGTGGACGCTTACAATGTGTCAAAATTCGACGATAATTACAGGATGTAGGAAATGTTCTGGCTTGGTTGGCACTAGAATTCTAAGCTTGGCTGTCTCCTAAATCCCGCTCTAGAGTAGCTTCTGGGATTGTTGGCGTTTGTAGGGAGCTCTTGTTTCCCCAAAGTGTTTTCCTCGATGAAGGAGCATGTACCTTCGCCGACGATACAACCTCTTAATTATGAGGCGGTGTCTCGCAATAATTAATAGCGCCTCGGCGCGATCTTAAATACCCCCATCCGGCCTCGACTCACATGGAATGCAAACATCCAAACCACCCCGACGAGCAAGAGCAAGAACCTTCGCGATAAGCTACGCCGCAGCCACCTGCGATATTATCGCACACGCCACTAAAATTATACAGGATTATGGAAATACTGCTCTTTATAAAATATGATAGTCGTCGAACCGAGTGAAACTTTAGAGCTTAGGTTAAAATTTAATTATCACGCCACTTTCGACTACTCCTGTTAAACTGTACCATAATCGACCTTAATGATCTAAATACTTCCTCTGATTTACTTGTCGATAAATTAAGTAGATTTGAGCATTCTCGTATTATGGACATTAATGCTAAGGCGAAATTTTTTCGATTACACCAGACCTATCCCATTTTGTTTTATGACATACAAATTTGAGAACCTCTCAAGAGCCTATGCAAAACGGCACCAGGGCCTGTTTAAAGACTCCCTGCAGAAACTACCCAGTACTCTCCACAGCTTTCTCAAAACATCTCCAGAACTTCCTCAGAGCTTTTTTAAAGTCCCTAGGATCTTACCACAGCCTTTACCAAGCCTTCCCAGAATCTCTTAAAAATCTCAGAGCCTCCCCAGAGGTCCCCCTCTGGGGGGATCTTCAAAGCCTCCACAAGGCCCCTCAAAGCATCTCAAAAGCTTCCTCAATGTCTCCCAAAGAACTTCAAAGAACCTTCCCACAGACATTTTAAAATCTTCTTAGTAACCGCCAGAAGCTCCCAAGAGGCTTCTCAAAACCTCCTCAGATACTCCCCAATAACATCTTAGATCCTCCTCAGAGTCCACCAAAGTCTCCTATAAACCTCCTTAGAATCTCTCCAAAGCCTTCCCAAAGGTTGCCAATGACTCCTCAAAGCCTCACGAAAGCTTTCCCAAAGTCCCCCAAAAAACTCCAAAGAGCCTCTACAGAGCCGTTTCAGCACCTCCTCCGTAGATACTTTTTAATAACACCTTAAATCTTCCTTAGAGCCTTCCAAAGTCTCACTGAGCATTCTCAAAATATCTTTAAAACCGTTCCCGAGATTTACCAAAATCTCTTTAAAGCTTCTTCCTCCCATTTAAAGACTTCTCAGAATCCCCCAAAATACCCCTAAAGTCTTCTCAGGGGACCCCTATGCCTCCTTAGACCCTTCTCAGAGCCCCCCGGAAACTTCCCAATTACTTCTTAGGGCCTCTCTAAATCCCTTTCAGAACCTCTTCAGCTCCCCAATGTCTCCCTAGAGACTCCCCCGAGCCTTCCCAGATGCTCCTTAACATCTGCCTAGTGACTCCTCAGAGCCCACCTAGAGAAAACAAAATTTAAATTATGTGGAATTTATGTTCATATCAGAAACACTTTGCTTCCTTTATGAGGAAGTAATAAACTTTAAACATTCAAAAAAAGACAACTTCAATTTCGTTAAAAATAAAACGAGGTGAAAATTATGTTCATTCCATAAACACTTTGCTTCCATGTAATACAATTTAGCAATTTTCAAGATGTAAGTGTCATCTTACTAAACTTAAATCAAGATTTAAATTAATTTAATTTGTGATTGTTGGGAAGGTCAGATGGTACATGTTGGGGAAGAAGGAGTAGGAGATGTGTGGGAGAAAAGAATTGGAGAAAAAAATGGTAGAGAAGAATATGATAGAGAAAGCTA